>CM057102.1:9818922-10418922 GCA_029959045.1 Taenioides sp. WSHXM2023 | reverse complement strand
GATGGAGGCTGGAGTCATTGGTCACCCTGGTCTTCCTGCTCTGTGACCTGTGGAGAGGGTGTCATAACCCGCATCCGTTTGTGTAACTCCCCCACACCGCAGATGGAAGGCAAGGACTGTCAGGGAGAGGGCCGTCAAACTGAAGTTTGCCGCAAATCACATTGTCCAAGTAAGTTACTTTACAACTTTTCATTAAACCTAGGACATACGATTACATTGTGCATGTGTTAAGGCAAATATAAAATAATAATATATTTGTTTCTATAGTTAATGGTAACTGGGGCCCCTGGTCACCATGGAACAGCTGCACTGTTACCTGTGGTGGAGGAGTCCAGATGCGGAAACGCCTGTGTTCTGACCCTGTGCCCAAATATGGAGGAAAGGACTGTGTTGGTGATGCGACTATGACTCAGCTGTGCAACAAACAAGACTGTCCTATTGGTAAGCACTGAACACACAGATTCTCCACAACATCCTCTCTCTTGGTTTGGCAGTGAAAATAATTGTGATTTCTTTTACAGATGGCTGTTTGTCCAACCCGTGCTTCCCTGGTGCTAAATGCACTAGCTCCCCTGATGGCTCATTTAAATGTGGCAAATGTCCTCTGGGCTACACTGGGAATGGAATCACCTGTAAAGACATAGATGAGTGCAAAGAGGTTCCTGATGCCTGTCACACACATAATGGAGTGCACCGCTGTGAGAACACCGAGCCTGGATACAACTGTCTGCCCTGCCCCTCGCGCTTCTCTGGACCCCAGCCTTTCGGAAGAGGAGTGGAGCAGGCAACAGCTAAAAAACAGGTTTGAAATACTGCTCTTAAATCAGAGATTAAGGCTAGCTGGCGAACAACTTGCAAGTTTTAATTCTATATCATTTGCTTTAGGTTTGCACGCCCCGTAACCCATGCAAAGACGGTAGCCATGACTGCAACAAAAATGCAAACTGTATCTACTTGGGCATCTTCTCGGAGTCCATGTACCGCTGTCAATGCAAGCCGGGCTACGCTGGAAACGGACACATCTGTGGAGAGGACACTGACCTGGACGGATGGCCCAACACTGACCTGCCCTGTGTGGAGAACGCCACCTACCACTGCAAGAAGGTAGCCAGACCTCACACAGTCAGAATACCAAAGTGTACCTCAGATTTACAGTGCATATAATGAGGATTGTCTTCTAAACTGCTTTTTTGCTTTTTTATAGGATAATTGTCCCACCCTTCCCAACTCCGGCCAAGAAGACCACGACAAAGATGGCCTGGGTGATGAATGTGACCATGATGATGACAATGATGGAATTCCCGATGATAGGGTGAGTTTGAATTGCAATCTTTTTTTAGCTAAAACCATGTTTTCCTTGCAAAGCCGACACAGTAATCAGCACTAGCCAGCCTTCCTCTGGGCTATAGGACTGTTTCACTTTTGTGTTTCTCAGCACGCACCCCAGAGTTCAATTGTAAAGGCAGAAAGTGTAACATTGTTCTAAAGAAAAGCCAAAATTGAGCAAGGGGTGACATTTTGCCCATAATTTCTGGTGTGAGTTAAATTTGTGGGAAAAAATGCATTGTGGCTGGAAACATCTCTCACTTCCAGAGGAAAATGAAACTCTATACTTTACAAAACAAAGGACCTCTTAAATATTTGAACATTTAAAGTAGAAGCCTTATGTTTATGTATTTCTTTTTTATTTAGGACAACTGCCCAAGAGTATACAACCCTGCCCAGTATGATGCAGACCGAGATGATGTTGGTGACAGCTGTGACAACTGCATATTTGAGGCTAACACTGACCAAACCGACACAGACAACAACGGAGAGGGAGACGCTTGTGCTGTGGACATTGATGGTGATGGTAAGTCAAACAGTCATGAGATTATTTTAAAAGCAGAATAAATAAAAAAGCACTGTCTAACTTTTCTTTGTTCAATAAAGGCATTCTAAATGAGAATGACAACTGCCCATATGTGTACAATGTGGACCAGAGAGACACAGACAGGGACGGAGTGGGAGACCACTGTGATAACTGCCCCCTGGAGCACAACCCTGATCAGGTAACATCCATGACACTGGCAGCTTTCATCTCACACAGGAATGTTTTTGAGAGCTTTGCAATGAGCTTTTCTTCTCAAATATGATTATGATTTGGTCTGAACAGTGGGCACTTGTTTCAACTGAGGCATTGCTAGCATACCAGCTGACAAGGAGCTACTTTTAAGTCCCTTTGCATTGTAGCACCTCTTATATTAGGCTGGTGAGAGACACTGAGGGCTTATTTGAAGTGAGGACAGGCTTCTTTACAGTGTGCATGAAAGTGTCATCCTAAAGGAATCTTCCTCTCTGCAGATCGACTCTGACGCAGATCGCGTAGGAGACAAATGTGACAACAACCAGGACATTGATGAAGACGGTCACCAGAACAATCTGGACAACTGTCCGTACATCCCCAATGCTAATCAGGCCGACCACGACAAGGATGGCAAGGGAGACGCCTGTGACCATGACGACGACAATGATGGCATTCCCGATGACAAAGACAATTGTCGTCTGGCTTTTAACCCCGATCAGCTCGACTCAGATAGTGAGTCACTTTCCCTTCTTTCCAAAAGACTGTAGCCCCGTCATCTCTGATATATGTGCTAATCTGTCATTGTTTCATTGCTCTAGATGACGGCCGTGGTGATGTGTGCAAAGATGACTTTGACCAGGACAACGTGCTGGACATTTACGATGTGTGTCCAGAAAACTTTGCCATCAGTGAAACAGACTTCCGCAGATTCCAGATGGTTCCTCTGGATCCCAAAGGCACCTCTCAGATTGACCCCAACTGGGTTGTGCGGCATCAGGGCAAAGAGCTGGTCCAGACTGTCAACTGCGACCCTGGCATTGCTGTTGGTAAGATAATCAGGATACTTATTAGATGCTACTATTTATTGTCATTCATCACTATACTAACCATATCAATGTCTTATTCCAGGCTTCGACGAGTTTAGTGCAGTGGATTTCAGTGGCACCTTCTTTGTGAACACAGACAGAGATGACGACTATGCTGGCTTTGTGTTTGGATACCAGTCCAGCTCTCGGTTCTACGCCGTCATGTGGAAACAGATCACACAGACATACTGGTCCCACACTCCCACCAGAGCACAGGGCTACTCTGGCCTGTCCATCAAAGTGGTCAACTCTACCACTGGCCCTGGAGAGCATCTGAGGAACGCCCTGTGGCACACTGGTGATACCCCTGGACAGGTGAGCCACTCTCCTCTAAAGCATCAGTTAAAGCTACACTGTTCATGACAGTTATTCTCCTCTAAGTCATCAGTTAAAGCTACACCGTTTAGTTAATGACAGTTAATCATGTGTGGATTTGTGTCTCCCAGGTCCGCACTCTGTGGCATGACCCCAAGAACATTGGCTGGAAAGACTTCACTGCCTACAGATGGCATCTCATTCACAGACCCAAGTCTGGACTTATCAGGTATGTTTGTTTACTTTGTCATGAGTCAATAACAATGTATTTTCTGTTTTGAATGTCAGAGAGCTTACAAGCATGTCTCGTATTGCAGAGTCGTGATGTATGAGGGCAAGAGAATCATGGCTGATTCTGGAAACATTTATGATAAAACATATGCCGGAGGACGACTAGGCCTGTATGTGTTCTCACAGGAGATGGTGTACTTCTCAGACCTCAAATACGAATGTAGAGGTAAGACTTTTAAAGATTTTTTAAGAGTGTTTTGATACTGCAGATTATGCAGCTCTCCTCAAGATACTAATGTTTTCTTTTGTATCATTCCAGATTCATAAGTGGACCAAAGCGCCTCATAAATGAATGTATATGAAATAAAGTATAAGACCAGGATCAACATCTCAACATCTAACTTTTCCTAAACAACTGCACTTGGTGGAGAAATGACCAGAGCGAATGAGGTACAGTCACCTCAGGACTTAAAGCCAAATCAAAGTTCAATGATCTCCACCAATGAACACGAGTGCAGCTGTGTTCAGAAGAAACATGCCTTCCCCTCCATTAAAGGAGGGCCACATGTATCGCTTTGCACATGATAATCCGCTGTGGATGAGGGACCAAAAGGAAAAGTTTGCCTTATTTTATTTTTTAAACAATAATTATCTGCTGTGGACTCTCTGGACTTTTTAGAATGGGGAGCTAAAGCCCCTTGAAGGAACAGTTGAGGGACCGTGGACAGTATGAACTGACTGTTACTATCAGAGTGAGTGTGTTGTGCATGTGTTAGTGTGGCTGTGGACAATGAAGACTAAAGAGATTTGTAACAACCCCCAGACATAGAGGCCACTATGTGGTGTAAGGGCTGGCCCACAGTATTCTTCTCAGGAAAGAGCACTAGAAGAATTAGAAGAGCACAAGTGGAGGACAGCACATGGCCTGAGCTGGCAATTTATCGCAACTTTGGACTGTTATCGTGAGAATATTTATAAATCCTAAATGAACCTGTCAGGGGACGTGAACCACAAGGGCCAGTCTACTTCCTGCCAACCATTTGTACTATCTTAGTTTCTTTTCAAGTTACACACAGAAAACAAGATCTGACCTAATGTTTTAGAGTGGCCTCACCCCAGCATCAGCTTAATCAGTGATGTGCGTGTCTGGTGTGCCTGAGCTTGTGTGTACAGTTATGACAAGGGAACAACAAGAGGGAACCCTAATGTACAAACATTACCTCATTTCTTTTGAATCGAGGCCAGCAATACATGAGAATCACTTGTCTTAACACAATCAAATGGTTGGCTTCTCGATTTTAGCAAGACTTTAATATTGTTATGCTGTATATAAGATATTTTTGTAGCAAGAGAAGCCAGAGCTGGAAAGGATGTAAGAAGTGTAAAGTCTATTGTTCTATGTGTATGTTTTCTGTGCGTTTTTTGATAACTTATTGTTTTATATTGGTTATTTCATATTTGTAGATATATGCTATTTAAATAATTTATCTGGAAGCGTGGCCTATTATGGAAGTGCTTCTGTCTGTATAAACTTATTTGCACATTGACATGAGGATGTTATCATTTTGTATGTGTGTTTTTTTTTTTTTTATATTAGTGAAGCCTTTCTATAAACATTTGTTCAATAGTTTCTACCCAAAGTGCTGTTTATACTCCAGTTTGTGATTTTGTAATGTTTTCAACTGAACAATAAACCTCTAAGAAATATTTTCAACTCCCTGTAATCTTTGCTCAGCCTTACTTCACTAGTTTGCCTGAGGTCTTAGGAAAACCAAGTCCCTGCTGTGTCTATGACTGGAATCTATTAGTACAGAGCCCGGAGTAAGGGAGTATCCTTGGGAGTTGACTGTGCAGAGGCAAAAATGAAATATAACGCCCTTAAGCAGCACATCCACACAGATCCCATTACACATTACACATGCATCTCCTTACACCTCCGAGTACAACCATGCTAACGCTCCAATTTCTCTTACAAATCCTTCTAACGCACCGGTATCAGTCTGACATCCAAAATATCCACCATTGTTTAAAAGCGTTTAATAAGACAAATGCTACACTGAAGGTCTGTACAGATTTTTTTAACAGTGCTAAAAAGAGTTGTAATCTAACACAGCAGCTCGAAAAGCCAGACTGTCTGCTGCAGGTCTCTTTACATTAGAAGTGACCTCATTCTTACCATAGTGAGCTCACTATGTTTCCATTACCCCAAATGAGGAGCATGTCTTCCCTACATCACTGCATATATTCACTTGATTAGATTTGTAAAAGTCTACCTACTGGGAAATAACTAGAGCAAAATAAAATAAAAAAAGTTGGACAAAGACATCTATTGAACCTGCGTTGGGTTGTGGATTAGATTCTTGGCTCTCTGACCTCCCGAGCTTTGCTGTGAAGATGGAATGTAAGAAAAACTCTAGATTGAGACGGGGTCAGTGTGTGTAGAGCGAGGTGAGAAATGAGCGGAGCGGGCCCATAGGTGTCGAAGGGTGCTGAGGTCACCCAGGTGCAGCTAAAAAAGGCTTAACGAAGACAAGAGTTTAGGAGCCTGTCGACAGCTCAGACTTATGTCCCTAAATAAACCAAAGAAAGATGCACTGCTCTAACTAAAACCATCAAGGGACTACCGGCTTTCTTTTGTAAATAAAGAAAATGGAGGTCAAGGAGCCTCAGATTTCAGAAGATTTTACTAATCTGATCGACTCTGAAGACCTAGATCCTCTAAAGAAAATGGATTGAGAGGAATGCGTTTAACTGGTTAAAGCTACCTGGATAAAAGACACTGAGTCTGGATGCGTGCTACTGATCTTAGCATGTTTTCCAGTTCAAACATCACTCAGGCAAATGCTTTTTATGTGTGCAACAGAACACTCTGCGGTCACGAAGCACTGTTATTATATTTAATGGTAGTAATTTTATGTTCTCATCTTTAATTCTTGGGTTAATAATCCACATGATGTTGTGTTTCCTAAAATGCAGCCATAACTCAAAAGATATCTGTGTAATACAGAATAACAAATATGTGGAGATGGGCTGTTCGTCAGTTCATTTAAACCTGATGCACAACAGTCAGGTTTAAATGAATGCAGTCTCTATAGAGGTACTGTCAGCGTGGAGTAAAGTCATTCACATCCATGTCTCTGGTCCAGGATTCAGCCAGTTCACACTCCTCCAGGAGACTCTGCAGCTGCTCCTCTGTCAGATATGAGTCTTCATCCTGCAACAAAAGTCAAGATACAACTCAGGATAATAATACAGAATTACACAGAGCTGCCCTGAGGCAGACTGTTAAGAGATGTGGCTGTCATTCTGCGGCATGTCTGATCACCAAAATACAGAGGCAAGATAGGCAAATATCTTGCCCAAGGACAACAGCAATGCTAGTAGCGGGTATAGAACCAACAACCTTAAACTGAGGGGTTTGACTACTAATGTGACTAAAATGTAGTTAATTAACATGGTATTTTAATCCAAGTTTATAATTTTGCTTCCTGGTTGGACATGGGCAGCAGATGTCGCATAGAGAGGTCATAGCAATAGCAATAGCTAAGTAAACATACGGTAGGGCCAAAGTTTAAACTGTCTCTGCCTTTTAGATGGAATTTTTTTGTACTGATGACTGTGTAAGGAATTCTTTTTAAGATATCAACACTATTTCTTGTAATTTTGTAAGTTTTTTTCACATATTGCTACTTGATGTAAAACTATGATAAATATCACTGTCACATGCACTTAGTGACAAAGAGCCACAGAGGGACTCTGCTCTATTCTATTTTTCCTAAAAGAATGTGCAGCACTCACGAGACATATACAGAATATATATCCATCTGAAGTCACATTCTTCCGCCTCTGCAATGCTAATACTAATATTACACATAAATCAAACGTCCGGAGACCACCCTCTAATATTTAAGGTTTAGGTTAACTTAGGCTGTCTCTTTTCATAAGCCACCTCACAAGTGCCCATTGTGAGCTATAGTTTATATACTGAAGACGGCAAGTACCAGACACATTCCAGTCTGAGGATCCCCAGTTCCATGCAATAATAAGTCCGTACTAGAAAGCTGTTTTTTTCTCTATGAACACTAAAGTAGTAGTAGTAGGAGTAGATAAGTATTTGGACTTTTTTACATTATATATTTTTTATACTTTGTGTCACATTTCTTATTTTAAAGAACATTTCTGTCAATGCAATATAGAAGACAGTTTTTTTTTTACACTATAAAGTAATGTTTCTACATCTGATTTTGTCTTTTGATCTTAACCTTCACTCTTCTAAAAATGAGAATAGAAATGATCCTCCCTGATTTGAATGCGTGACACAGCTGATGCCTCATGTCAACCAAAATTTGTCTGGAAGCACCAGTATTTTGACTCTTCACTTCTGACTGTCTATAAAACACGAGCTACAGATTTTAAAGGCCTACTTGCATTTAACTAGTACCAGGCTTCTCTCAGTAGTGGAAGGTACAACTAAGTATTTCCAGTGGAAAAGTGTGAAAAATAACATCCCAAGAAAAGCAGAGGGCTCTTTACTGCTTTAACATAACGCTGTGAGTGCTTCTAGTGGTTGACCTCGGCTGGCCTTAAGCAGGGCAGGCCATAGGTGTCTGTGGGGGACTTCTCCATGGCTGTCTGCAAGGCTCTTTGAAGACAGTCAAACAAAAGGGAGAAGTGTTCTGGCAGCTTTGGTTTGCTCTGCCCATTAATTATACAGAACACGAATAGAAAGCTACATGGGACAGCAGGCAAATGTATTGGAAAAGGAAGACATAATGACACTTGTGCATGTCCTAAGTGTTGGGGCTTTCCAGAGGTCCAACCACAAATAGAGTCAGGTGTTTGAACCTCTGCCTCCACTGAAGGACCCTCTATGGAAAACTGCACATGATTGTCTGTGCTGGCTGAAGCACTAAAATAGAAGCAGGGAAAAATAAATCAGGATTTTGCACTAAGCAGAGGAGAGTCACAGATCCATGAGCGACCTGTGCTAAGGCCTTGTTCACAGACATACATCTTCTGGCAAAAACATGTGAAATACATCTTGAAGGTGGAGAATCTACACATCCACTCTCAAGATATCTCTGGAAAAAAAGTTGGTGGAAAGTGAGAGATTTATGGATCAATGGCACATTCTGAGCTCGGTTATATAACAGTGCTAAAAGGGAAAATTCTTAAGCCTCATGCTGTGTTTTATAGAAATAATAACAATTATTGTTAAAGTGCCAGTATTTCCCAGTGCTGCTGAGCAGAAGCTGATCACCTGCAGCCCAGACCCAGCGGGCCTAGGGTGAGCTGTTTTTCTGAATCACAGCCATACAAAGTCGTGAAACCTAAGGCTGCCTTTAGAGTGCGCTGTCATTTGTCACTCGTCAGTTCAAACACTCATGATGAAGAGTTCAGTGTGCTCTTGGCCTTCTGGGTAAAATCCCTGCTCCTGCTCCACACCCAACAGCCACCGGCCGGTCCGTGCAGGACGGAGGAGCCTGACTAGGATGACTCTCTCTCCCTGCAGCGGTCATCTGTGTGGACCACCAGCCTGCTGCTCCTGTCAGCTCCTGTACACACACACAGCTCCTCAGCTTTCAAGGTCACTGACTCCAGCCACAGGCCTCCACTCTATCAGCACAGAGCAGCCAGGGGCCACCACTAATACAGGGAGGAATGCTGCTCATCGCTTTCCCTGCACACACATTTAGCTGTAACGGAAAACATAGGTCTGCTATGGTAAACAATGACCTCAATGTAAATATATAATTTCCTTTATGTGTCAGGGCTTTATATTTGTTATTGGTCACAAACACAGTAAACTTATTAAGATATATGGAGAAAATGCCCTTAAGAAACTCTTGTTTAAACATGCAATCAGATTGTTTATAAAGCCTCAAATGACCCATTTTAATTGGCCTAAAAATACTAGGTCATTCACTTGTATGGACTATGGGACTTTTTTACAATATGATTAGGAAAAACTTGGTTGGAAATGTGAAATAGAAACTCTGTCAAACCACAAATTGTCGCCAATTTAAATGAATCCTTTAATTAATGACAATTGTGCTGCTGCCATAGTGTTCAACAATAAGATTTAGTTCCAAAACATGACTTTCTGTGCTCCAAACCACCACTTTTACAGATGCATAAAATACAGAGTTCAGTTCATGTAACTACGAAAAGTGCTGAGACAACAATAGCTGCTGGCCTAAGTGAAAGTTATTTTGGATCACAAAGAGGAGAATGAGGCCTGTGTGACAGGACATAAGTTACTGACAAAAAAATAGGGATACTCCTCCATTGTAGTCACAGAATCTGAAAAGTAATGGCTGTCGCAAGAATGGAAGTAAACAATGAAAGCAAACACATAATTCAGGTAGTACTTGATCATTATAATACAGATTGTTACACAGGTCTTTGAATTGAAAGTTTATAAGTTCAATAGTAGGCCTGTAACTATGACAAATGCTGAAGTGAAAATATTGCAATAAATAATAATATTATATATTATATAATATATATGAGTCGAGGATATGTTTAGGACTCAATCCTTTAAGACCCCAAGAAATATTGTTAATTTGTCATCTATTGAATTTTAAGTGGCTATAGCATTTGTAACTATAGGGCTTCATAATATTGAAGAGATATTTAATGGAAATTTTTCTGACAAGTCTTGTGATTGTGAAGACAGATTTGCAATTTATGTTTTAATAGTAGTATTCTGAGTACATATTTTAAACTCATCCAGGACTATCCACATTTGAGAGAATGTGGATAGTGAATGAGCTACAAAACTAATACTAATACAAGAATCATGTAATCATGTGTATTTTAAAACATGTTTACAGAGGTCCAAGTACTACAATGTTAGCAAGCTGTACACAGAATAAGAATGTGATATTTGGTTGGTTGCACAAGAATGCATTTTACATACAAAATTGCATGTCTGTGCTCAGCCAGCCCCACACTTTCTCGGCCTACATCATCAGAGGTATAAAACTCGCTATAGCACCCACCATGTTTCCATGTCCTGGGTCCCATACAGGTGGTAAATAAACATCTCTTGAGCTAGAACTCCAACTTGTCCAATTCATGGACTACTATAATACTCATTGCAATAATAGTGTGTGTGTGTGTGTGTGTGTGTGTGCGTGTGCGTGTGCGTGCGCGTGCGTGTGTGTGAAATTTATTTTTATTTTTTATTTTTTGTGATTTTAACTTGTAAAGCACTTTGTGTTGCACGTGTGTATGAAAAGCGCTTTATAAATAAAGATTGATTGATTGATTGATTGAATAAATGCAACCATGTAAATTCCAAGTTTGATTCCATTGCCTCGTATTGTGCAGCCCTATGTGAGAAAACTCAGACATTGTTCACTGTGCTTTCGTCAGCAGTGAGATTAACTACTTCTGCTCTATGTGATCCAAGTACAAGTACGCAATATGTAATTATGCACATGCAGATAAGAAGCCGAAAATTACTTGTCTTAAACTACCTGTGCACTTTTCTGGAACAAAAACAATTATATTTCATTTTGTCTGTCATTAACACAATTTGATCCAAGCCACCTTGTTCTCTGTAATTGTTGTGACAGCGCCTTTCCGTTGTAGATAAGTAATGTTACAGGAAAAGGGTAATTCACTCCCTTAGATTAAGTTGGAAATGTATAAATAGGCCTCTGATATCTTATTGTTCTTGTGCAAGCATCTGAAACAGAGAGGAAAGGCTATGGCAGCAAGATAGGAAAATGCAGATTTTAAGGCTAAGAGGAAAGATTCTTTGGCCTGTGCTAGTCTCACCGAGAGGGAGTCTTGTTTGGATTGAGAGAATAGAGAAAACTGGGATGACTCACAAAATTGCCGGTCTCAGAAGTAAGTCCAGCACAATACAGCTGGTGTTTACATAAATCACTCCAAAAGGTAAATCAGGTAGATCTCTTGGAATAACACTGGGATTCTTCGGGATTCTTACCACAATGTTCTGGAGTCAATCACAGACACAGAACAGGGAGTCAGCTGTGGCCCCAACTACGCAGGACACTAGCCTTCAAATATTTTCCACCTTTACAATACATGTTATACTCTGACCACAGGCAGACTAAACACAGAGCTGTATACTTAACATTTAAAGGGGAAGACCTCTTGAATGTAGTCTTTAAAAGAAGCCACTTATGGACCGTGTTACCTCAAGTCTTTCTCCCCTTCTGGGATTCACTATTTATTGCTTTAATCCTTGTTATGGCAGAGAAGAAGACAAAATAACCTTTACAATTTTTCAAATAAACCACAAACTCTACACCAGAGGACATACAGGCAAGGTTTAATAAATTAGTCTTTGTTGAAAGTGAAAAACGTGATGGGCCCGTCACACACTAGTTGAAAGCCTGGAGTAATTAAACACTGACAGGGGATATGACAGCTTGGCATGAGCCTGATGGAAAAGAGGGTGAATCAAGGCCATATTCATAATGGACGTCAGAGCTAGCTAACCTGACATTCAACAGCTTAATGAGAAGACCAAGAGCTTCTATGTGACATGGGCTGTTGGGATGTAAAGTCGTCCAGGACAGTCAAAAATCAGCCACAAAGGAGAGACTAAAAGCACTCACAAAGCATCTAGGACTATCTCTTTCCTTATACCATCCTGAGAAAGACTGGTTCTTTTCTGTTGATAATTAACATTCTATTGTCTAAAAAATTTGTTTTTATGGACACCAGATCAATTATAGCCAATGATATGTTATTTTAACCATCTTAGGCAGTTGGATCAGTTTTGTTACTGATTATATATATATATATATATATATATATATATATATATATATATATATATATATATATATATATATATATATATATATATAAATGTGTTTGAACTTTCTTTGTTGTTGCAGAGCAGACAGTTTATGGTATTTATTACAACACTTAATATATTTTTCATGTTAAGCTGCTAAATATACCACTGTATATGATGTACTATATGTATATGTATGTATTACTTTTCACAATCTTATGAACTACACGCCTTACATCAAGGCCCAGAGAAAAGGACTTTAGTCTAATTGAGAGAAACATAACTCATAACGAGCAGAAGACACCCAGCCATGTTTAAAATGGTGCTCCAGACAGCGCTCTGACACAAGCCCCTGTCTCATTGCGGTCTGTGTGCTGAGAAATGTGTCCACACACTCTAACCCTACATCCATGTATATTTTCTCTGAGCCACAGGCCCTATAATATGGCAAGGGAAAAAATGTCTTTCCATGGAATCTATCTGGGAGGGCATTCTTGGACAGTTTGACCCAGATCCAAAATACCATCAAGTAGATTTGTATAACATCCGAAATTCAGCATTTTTCCAGAATACTGTTGTAGCTGAAATTTTTGTTTTTATGACAATTCTATCTGTGTTTTAAAGGGCCCATATTGTGCAATTTTCAGATCTGTTACATATATTTCCTCATCAAAAACATACCTAGTAAATGGTTACATTTTTATATAGAGCTTTTCCACCTTCAAGGCACTCAAAGTGCTTTACATCAAGGAACCATTCACTCATTCACACACACTCAAACACCAGTGTACACAGACACTTGGGGCAAGGTGGGTTAAGTGTATTTCCCAAGGACATAATGGCAGCATTCATATGTGGGAGCTGGAATCGCACCACCAACCTGTGGGTCAGTGGATCTGACCACTCAACCAATGATGTTTTATGTCAAGAGCATTATTCGAACCGCTAACCTTCTGATCAGTAGTCAAATGCTCTTACCAACTGAGTTGCCCTACCTGGAGTTGTATTTTGCTTCTTTCACACATGTTTAACACACAAGAGTCAATTTTGTGTAATATAGGAACTTTAACTTGTTCTATCTATAATGTGAGTTTAAGAGACCAACAGTCCTGCAGAATTATGCAAAATATGTGTCAAAGTCTGAACACTATAAATCGCAAACAAATCAAATAACTTGGAAACGTGTTTTTTTTCCCATATTACTTTTATATTCCAGATGCCGCGCCCGTGCACGTGGGAAAGCAGCCCTCTGCACATTCACTTTGAGTCACAGGGACATTCTTGTGTTGTGCCTTTAGCTACAAGCTCTGGAGCTGTAATTCTGCCCAGGCTTTTAAACCAAACTTTAAAGGTTTCTAGGGAACGCTGAACTTCACATCTCAGGGAAGAATTTTAGAAAGCAATGAAACACTATTAACAACTACAGTCGTTTTATCTGTGGCCTGACACAGTAGCATAGCAGCATTGTTTTCTCAAAGGCAAACATTAAATTGGCTTGGACTGACTTTACTGGCTGAAAGGTGAAATAAGTATGGGAACAAATCAAAAGTGTGATCTAGTGGGACCCGGTTATTGGCAGTGATGTAATGGCACAGATGTGAAGGAGGAGAAGGAGCAGTGCTTGTTCTGATTTGGGATACACGTGTCCACGATGGAGCTGTATTTGTGTTCATGTTCACACACTCTTTTGGATGTTGGCACTCACTTCAAAGAAATACGGTGTGTTTTGTTAAATGTATCTTTGACAACCTGTAATTACGGCATCATGACACTTGTCTGTACTGGAGCAGGGTGATTTGGGGCAGTGCATAAAGCAGGCCCTTAATCCCGGAGCATTTTATTTCGCAAGTGATATGAATGATAGGAAATAAACCAGGCATTAGATTTGATGTCCCTGTTTTTGGTGTGATGTGTTGTCAGTGTTATTTAAAGGTCCTATATTTCATGTTATAATGTTGATACCTCACCATCAAATACATGCCTGGAATTGTGTTTTGTTTCATTCACATGTTTCAGTAATCCTGGTTTATTATATAGTCTGTCTACTTCTACTTCAAAGCTCAGAGTGCTTTGTTCTACCTTGTGATGTTATGTACCTTTTACCTTTAGTTCAGTGGAGACTGGCAATTTCAGGGCTGAAATCATCCACATGATTCTAGTGAAGGTGTATGGAGTTTAAAAGCACAGCAGAGCACTTCCTGTATTACCAAATGACGTCACAAGGTGGAACAGAGTGTTTACCATTTGAGAGAAGAACTCCTGGTATGTTTGTCATGAGGAAACAGCACTATAACAGAGGTCATAAAATAGTGTAATATGAGCCCTTTAAGTTCTAATTTGTTATTTTCTCTGTATTGTGCCCTCTAAGAGTTTTGGCAAGGTTGGTGGTCAGGGGACATGGTTAAGGTTAGGAGCAGGGTTATATTTAAGGTTAGGAAAATGGTTAGGGTGAGATTAGGGTTTGGTTGGTTGGCTTTGTATCTAGCACTTAACTTTAGTCACAGCTGATAAAATCTATGCTGGTAACATTACGATGTAATTTTGGAAAATTTCTGACTCCAAGAAGTCCCAACCCATTTTTTTCCATCCATCCATCCATTTTCTTCCGCTTATCTGGGGTCGGGTCGCGGGGGCAGCAGTCTAAGCAGGGACTCCCAGACTTCCTTCACCCTGGACACTTCCTCCAGCTCCTCCGGGGGGACCTCAAGGCGTTCCCAGGCCAGCTGAGAGACATAGTCCCTCCAGCGTGTCCTATGTTTCCCCGGGGCCTCCTCCTGGTGGGACATGCCCGGAACACATCCCAAGGGAGGCATCCAGGAAGCATCCGGAATAGATTGACCGGTAAATCGAGAGCTTTGCCTTTCAGCTAAGCTCCCTCTTCACCACAACGGTCCGATACAGCGACCACATCATT
This sequence comes from Taenioides sp. WSHXM2023, assembly GCA_029959045.1. NCBI lineage: Eukaryota > Metazoa > Chordata > Actinopteri > Gobiiformes > Gobiidae > Taenioides > Taenioides sp. WSHXM2023. The sequence goes on along the minus strand of CM057102.1, from coordinate 10,403,749 downwards.
GCAGACACTGCACCGATCCGCCTGTCAATCTTCACCTCACTTGTGAACAAGACCCCGAGATACTTGAACTCCTCCACTTGAGGCAAGGACTCGCCACCCACCTGGAGAGGGCAAGCCACGTTTTTTCCGGTCAATTTTGAGGCCACTTGATAATCGCAATTAAGTACGGCGATGTAGAAGGGGATAGGGGTTTGGCGAAAACAGAAATTTTCAGATCACTCAAGCCACAAATGAGTATGCGTATGCTAATGATGAGGCAACAATATAACAAAGGTCAGAAAAGTTGATTTTGCATAATATATCTCGTTTAAAGTCACTTCAATTTCTTAGTTATTGCCTTGTTGAAATATTTATCTTGTGTTCCTTCGTACTCCTGCTTCCTGTGGATGAATTGTCTGTATACCTTCAATTATCAAACTTAATTAAGGTCTCGGAGTTGTGTTTTGTTTTATTCGCATATGTCTGAGTAATCGTGATTTATTAGTCTGTCTACATCTGCAAAACTCAAAATGCTCTGTTCCACCTTGTGATATCATGAAGCTGTATTTTTCAAGATCAGCTACCTTTTACTTTTTGTTTAGTAGAGATAAGCAAGTCCAGGGCTGAAATTATATCCAATTGATGAAGGTATATGGAGTTTATAAACACAGCAAAGCACTTCCTGTATTATCACATGACATCACAAAGTGGAGTGTTTGCTGTTTGAGAGAAAAAGTCAGCCTAAATATGCAGGGTTTGTGTGTTAAGCATGTGTGAATGAACAAAACACAACTCCAGGTTTGTTTTTGATGAGGAAACAACATTATAACAGATCAGAAAATAGAGTAAAATGGACCCTTTAAGCATTATAAAGTTGGAATATGGTTTGAGTTGGAGCTAACAAGGCCCACTCAGTGCATGGGAAATAGTGTAAGTGTGATGTTGCATCCCCATGTGCGGCTGCCTCCCACACACTCACTCACGTCTTGGCTGTGGCTCAGTCTGTGCAGCTGCTGTTGAATCTCCTGGAGTCGTCTCTGCTGCCCTCTCCTCTCCCTCTCGTCCTTCAGGGTCTTTTCTCCTGGCAGCGGGTCTCCCTCAGTCCTCCAGCCAGCCTCCGAGCCCTGACACACAGCAGACGCCGCTCTTTCACACACCTAGCAAACAACTATCACATGTGAACAGAGCTAAGTCACATTTCACAAACCCATGTCATGCTTCATCTCAGATCAATCACTGTGAGGAACATTTTTCATACTTTCCAACATTTCTGAATGCTTATCTTTGTCATTTTTACCGTAAGTCCTCGGGATGAACTTTTAAGGCAAATCTGTGCCAACTGCCTGTTGCCTGTTGCTGGTTTAGATAATATACTAGCCATAGCCACCAAAAGTAAAATGAGACTTTCTTTATTGGAGCTAAGAAAGTGCAGCATGTCAGTTCTGGCCCTGCTCCACGTGGGGTTGCACATAAATCACACGTTTATGGCATACACGTGCAATGGGTTGACTCAATAAGCCACAAGCAGCATCCAAAGCTAACTCTGAAATTGGGTCAGAAGGAAAAAATATGTCTGTAAAAGCATCAATAAAGGGTGGGTAAATGGCGCTATTGTCTTTAGCCTATAATGGATCACTTTTGGACAGTTATGGAGGAATTTTTAATCCCATTTGAAGATTTTAGTCTTTGTGCATTCACAAAAGAAACTATTTCCCAGAATCTTACAATAGCGTATGATCACGTCAAGACAAATCTTAGTTAAGTGTGAAAATATGCAAGTTTTAGCTTTTTGAACATGCTGTAGTAAGAAACATGAATGAGATTTATGCTTATGAGTACTGTTGCAACTTCACATTTTGACCAATACAAATGTAGTTTAAGTGCCCTCTTACACAGTGTTGGGTCAGGACTAGTGTGGTCTGCCAAATAGAAACACAGCGCCAGAGTGGTTGAAACCTCCATCCCCTTTGGTTAGTCTGCATGCCAGCGAGGCCTGGGCATGATCTAATAATGTTCAAATTGACGGTTGTTGTGTTGAATGCAGACATCTCACTATGAGTCTGTGTATAGCAAAATGGTAGGATACTGGAGACAGTGGAACATAAGGGAAATTACGAATATAAACACTAAATCTGTAGTGACACATTTAGAGAGGGATGTAACCCAATGCGGCAGGAAAGTTCATTTGAGTTAAGGCTTTATGCTAAAACTACTTTGCAAAGATCCTCTTATTGATTATTCTAACCTAACCTACACAAATATGAAGGTATGCATTTTCTAGTTCAGATATATTGCCCCATGCATGCATTGAGTAACATTATGATTGTGGCAGAACTTTTGTCCTCATCTCCCTATAACATTTTGGCTCCACATAAAATACTGACAATTGTTCATTTTGCCAGTACAGACTTAATTTCTTAATTTCAAAATATCTTTAACCTTAGTCATAACAAACAAACCAGCAAAATAAACAACAATGACAACCTAACCCACACAAGGTTCAAATTTGTGTGATGCCTAATGCCGCATGGTTCTTTCGTGTGTGGCCTGGTCTTCTCTCACCCTTGGCTCCCAGAGTGAAATAATGACAGCTTTCATGTCAAGTCTTTAAAGTGTGGTGACTAGAGCCCCTCGGCTCAAACTGCACAGAAAGACTACAAAAGCCAGCAGTGGAACCGGAGCATTGCAGCAAGAAACCAGCAAAAATACAAATTAAAGTCTAACATTACCATCCTCACACCACTAAAGACATGCTGATCAAAGTGTTCGTTTCATTTGGAAATGAGAAGTGCCCTACTTTTAGGACTTGTTGTGAACGTGATCAAGTCATGCAAAGGTGTTAAGTGACTAGGACATATACAGTGCATTCTGTGATCACTCCTCTGGCTCCAACACCTACACGAGGGCAGGTGCGTTTGTGTAAACCAAATCATTCAACCTAAACTTCAATGTGAAGGAAAGATAAACAACTCAAACATATGGCTTCTACAATTAATGTCTACATTCTTTAGTATAGCCAGCAGTTGTAATTATTCCCTGTGCATTGGTGTGGTCCTATGTCAAATGAGCTCCTTAACAGCAGCCTAATAAACAAGAAACAACCATCACTTACAACAAACAACTTAATACAGAAGACTCTCCAAAAAACAATTTTTTACTCATTTTTAAACATCTGTAGTATTGAACAAACAATTTATCAGTATAAAAACATTGGCATTTGTGGCTGTGCCAGTCGTAAGGATATTATGAATCACTTTTGGATTAGGGAGAGCTTGTGAGTTACATTTATAGAGCTCAATAGCCCGAGTGATCCCTGTGGTATTTGTGCTTGTCCTCCTGAATAGATTTGAGGTTAGCGAGAGTGCTGTCCAAAGTATGAGGCGGCGAGAGACCAGACTCCTCCATCTTATCTGGCCATCAGAGCTTTGTTGACAATTGGCCCTGCTTTAAGAATGCACTTGTCATGCTTTTGATGAGCTCCAACAACCATAGCTCTATCTGGGTCACAGGACAGCTGGGAGACCGCACAATTTCACTATTTTTCAAAAGAAGGTAAAATGTCAAACATAATTAGTGTTGGGTGTAGCAAGTCAGTTGATCAATGTGATATCAAATTAATTCCTCCAAGCTTGGCTCTTTACTCATGTCATTAGTTCAGTGCTGCAAAAGCGTGATTAATATTACCAAAATGGGTCATTCATGCATGAAATAAAAACTCCCAAGAAGATGTCCTCCCCTTACCTTGGCTCCTTCTTCAATTCATTTGTTAAAGTGCAACTTGAATCTTGTAGAGGAATAATTTTTTCTGTAATATGATTTACAGATTTAGCTGTTTTTACCAGCATAAATTAGCATACTTATCTTATGGTCTTTCAAAATTCATTGCTACAGATTTGAGTGTTCAACAGCTGTGTCTGAGGACACATGGATGGCTTTGGTCCTCTGTGACTAAACAAAAAGAATGCTGGGAAATGTGTTAGTGCCACGCAATTGATCTGTAATGACTTCCAAACATATTCAGAAAACCCAATATGAGAACATTTAATAACATTATGTCAATCATATATTAGTTTGTTTGGAGAGCGCATGTAGCTGCTAAGTATTGGTAGCCTGGAGCTTTACCATGTCAATATGGGTTACAGCTGTAGAATGTATTTGATGGCAGTTGGATTGGTTAACGCAACAATTTATCACTAATGTCTACAAACACAAATGCATAAATAGGTCATTTTAAGGGCTAAAAGGTTACACTGGAGTTAGTTAAGACACATGTCAACAGGTGGTGCCCAGGTGAAGCCATCTCATGTAGTGGTAATGCCTGGAATGACAGTGGTAACTACCAGGAGACCCTCTAGACCTTGTTTACAAACACAGGACATGCAAATAGTCCAGTATGTTGCAAAAGAAGCTGTGCCAAGCAAGTGTCAACAAGCGGATTACACAAGCTACTGCGTGCTCTAAGCAAATCAGGAATGGATGAGGCAGACTTTCCAATTAGTTTAAGCATCGCCAACCAAAACATTACTAATAAAAAAGAAGAGTTTATAGAAGATTTCCGAAAAGATTTTCAAGTGAAGTGGATGTCGTCAGTGTTGTAAATAGTCGTTTGTTTTCACATTCAGGAGCCACAAACCAGGCCTTCCTTCTGTCCTTGAATTATACAGTCTGTAGAGTGTATTAAGTCACTCAGTAAGAAAGAGAAGCAGGCCGTACAAATAATCAAAACAGCATGTGTTCTGCACACAGACATATAGTGTTTATGATGCTGCCCCACAGTGAGCACTGCATTGTTCTTTCCACTTGACAGTGCAACAAGGGCAAGGTTTTTGCTTGAGTTGCTTAGCAGGTAAAAGTGTTGTTACATAATTGTGGCTAATGCACTTTCCTAACATGCTTTGCTAACAAGTTTTTCACAATTTTTCTGCCATCACAGTAATGCTAACAACAACTAGCATGGTAACAGCGCACAAGCATTACTTCCTGGTCCAGAGATAATAAAAACTCTTTATAATTAAATGCAGACAACACAGTGGTGCCTATCCTTTCACAATATCTGTACTGGGGCAAAACAAATTTGACTTCATTACATGAAAAGAATGTAATGGAATAATAACACACACACATACACACTCAGAAACAGGGACACACACACCATGTGTGTATGGGCCTGGGTATGCGTGCTACACAAACATACACACACTCACTCATAAACAGGCACATGCACACTATGTGTGTATGGGCCTGGGTGTGGGTACTACACAAACATACACACACTCACTCATAAACAGGTACACACACACACTCACTATGTGTGTATGGGCCTGGGTATGGGTGCTACACAAACATACACACACTCACTCATAAACAGGCACATGCACACTATGTGTGTATAGGCCTGGGTGTGGGTGCTACACAAACATACACACACTCAATCAATCAATCAATCAATCAATCAATCTTTATTTATAAAGCGCTTTTCATACACACGTGCAACACAAAGTGCTTTACAAGTTAAAATCACAAAAAAAATAAAAAATAAAATAAATAAATAAAACTCATAAACAGGTACACACACACACTCACTATGTGTGTATGGGCCTGGGTGTGGGTGCTACACAAACATACACACACTCACTCATAAACAGGTACACACACACACTCACTATGTGTGTATGGGCCTGGGTGTGGGTGCTACATTGAATCAATAAATGTATTAGAAATGAATATACAAAAAGGAATTGTGTTTTTGCAGCTCAATTTATCTGATTATTTACTGTTTTCATTTTTGTAACCAAAATAGGGTATTAAATGTGACTGTCTTTCTTTGTATGGTATTGGATGTAACAATATCAATACAATATCTTGTATTTCAGTAATTTGCAGAAGCCTACCGACTGCAGAATATTACTACACACTCGAAAGTTTTAACTAGGGTTTTAGGGTTTGGAATGGGCCCTCTCCTGTCAGATAATTTGTCTTTCTAATGACCTGTGTCCCTGTGCAGTGAGGGGACAGTGTTGTTATGATAAAGATGGGCCAGCCGCTGACTCACCCTTATGGCTGCTTTTGTTAGGAACACATGAGTCCTCCCTCTCTCTTTCCTCCCTCTCTCCCTCTCCTCCTTCTCTCTCTATCACCCTAGTGTATATAAAAGTGTAGTAGGAGCTTTGTGCCACGTGGACCCAGACTACCTGCCAAGGCCTGTCCACATGCCACAAGCAAGACCTAAGATCATAAACAGTTCAAAACACATCTGCATTTATTAACCTCGATTTATCAGTGCTCACCAGTCCTCTTCGTTTAATGATTTTAACAAAAAACACCGTTAAACTGATGTATTATTTATTAAGAAATTTCCTCACAAATCCTCTCCATTTGATTTCTTTTGTAGCCAATTTGGTCATTGTGCAACATTCCTGGAGTATTAGAATATCTTTGTGTCATCTGGACTTTATACTTTTTGTGGAAAACTGAGGGTGGTCCAGAGACATGTCTACTTCTGAGATCAAAACCTCCTGCCGGATCACACATATATAGACATGTGAATGTGATAGAGCACCCACAATCACAACTCAAGGTTTTCCCACCAAATATAGCAGTTTTTTAGGCTCCTTAGTATTTTGGGTTGTCAAAAAATATATGTATATATCCAGAAACTAAAAGTAAAACTAGTATGTATGTTGTTTTTTTTTGGCAGTGTTTGTGTCAGCATGGTAACTGGTGTGCATTTCATCATTGAGATATATGTAGAACTCCCCCAGAGTGATATCGCTGCAAAGTATCAATAGGTTTTTGTTCACTAAAAGCTGTTTTCTGAATAGTTTTAGAATGGCATCCATTTCAGAAGGGCTAAAAACCACATGGTAATGTAAAAATACTATTATTTAGTGTTGAAAATTACATAAATGATAGGAAAAATGTATTTTTATTATTATACTTTATAGGCAGTTGTTCCCTTATGAAACTTATGGGGATTTTGCTTAATTGCAATCTATGAAGTGTCTTAATTCTTTTGGGTGCTTGCAGAAAATTAGATAATTTCAGGCAGTTTATTCTTAGCAGATGACTGAGGGCATAATCAAGTGTAGAGTGTGATTATGAGTGGAACAGTCCCAGAGGTTACACGAAGACCACAACACGAGGAAAAATCCTTTCTAAGCCACTTAAGACAAGTGCTTCTGTGGGAGAGGACCATAAAGAGGCAGTTATGGGCTGAGAGGGCGTGGAGTTATTCTACATGAAAACACCAGGTCACAGAGGAACCTAGCATCTTTGTTCACAACAGAGGATAAGCACGGATGTCAAGATTATTTGGTTAATCAATAATCTATGTAATACAGGTCACAATATAATCGTAAGTACTATAAAATAAAAATAAAAATAAACCTAAAATGTCACATACTTGGGGGATAGTAATCTATTAGACAACATGGAGGAAAATTAACTGCATATGGCAACTTAAACAACTCCTATCAAAATATAGTTAACGTCATTATACTTAAGATTTAACTAAAAATCTTTAATCATTTTTTTCTATTTTCTTTTTTTTTTAAGTTTAAAATTTTCTTCCTGGTTGGATGTGGGCAGTAATGGAATGAATGGATCAGTTTTATATAGTGCTTTTTTGGACACTCAAAAGATGCTTTACAGTTCATTATTTTTTCACTCTACACTCAGTGGTATTTTTGTTTGTTTCTTCTGAACTTTTTTCCATGAAAATGCCATTTAACTAATGGCATTTTCGTGGAGAAAAAAAAAAAAAAAAAAAAATCATGACATATGCACTTTAAGGATTTCATTGTTGTTTCATTATCTTGTCAATCATTGTGAACAATAATTAAATTGTGATGTTTCTTCTCTCAATAAACGTTAAACAAAAATTTGAAATCATGACACATAAATCATCCCTATTGACCTTTCTGGAGGAATTCAGAGGATTCAAAGCCATGTTATGACACCAAGGTTTGGAGCAAAAGCATATTCATAAATTTATTGGGGACTGAAGAGTCAGACTTCAGACAGACAGACAAACAGTACCCTTCTGAAGAACACAGTAAAATGTCAGGAACATTCTCTTCTGACAAACACAACACTGTCCTTTGCAAATGTCATTTCAACTGAAAACTTTTAAATATAACTTTCAGCTTGTTGGAAGGACATTTTTTTACAAACTTGCAAGGAGGTCCCGGTCCAATGAAGCCATCAGAACAACATCATCTGCAAACAGCAGAGATGAGATCCTGTTGTCCCCAAACCGGATCCCCTCCGGCCCCTGACTGCACCAAGAAATTCTGTTCATAAATACAATGAACAGAACCGGTGACAAAGGGTGGCCCTGATGGAGTCCAACACGCACCGGAAACAGGTCCGACTTATTGCTGACAATTCGAACACAGCTCCTGCTCCGGTCATACAGGAACCGAACTAATTTGTCACTGTCAAAAGTAACATCTCTACTTAGCAAGATTAACCATGTCTCACAACATTATTATAAATTCAACTCTCTATTTAGCGTTCACTGGGATGCTGACCACCCTAGAAGCGCTTCAACAAAAAGTGCCATAATTCAAGTGTCCTATACAAGATTGGAAATGTCTAAAAACCACCAGTGAGTCATAACAGAGAGCAGCCCTAATTGCACACAATGAGATTTTAAATATATAAAATGCTTCCCCACAGCTGCTTCATTAAATGACCAAATCAAATGAGATAAACTCTCTGCTGACCACACTGTGCTGGTCAACAGGGCGTTCTCTCTGCTTTTTCACTTGATGTTCACTGTCATTAAAACTCTGGGTGCCCATCAGCAGCAGCCACATTATAACGTGACTAAGTAAGTACACGTGATCTCATGGACCATGGCATATATCATATAACTTACTGACGCTGACCAAAATACAGCTGGAGTTACCAAGAAAACAGAAGCTAAATAAAAACAACATTAGTTTCACTGTAAAGCCACAATAAAGAATGGTAGACCCGAGGGTGACCAGCTCAAAGTGAGAAAAACTAGGGATGTGGTAGGAAGTTGAATGTGGTGGGACATGGAGAGATGGTGCTTAACTCATTAGACAGATAATGCAATAAGCCCAGATGATTTTTCAGTTTTTTTTATGAAACATGATATAGCGTTGTCAGAAGTATCAAAAATCAGATTCTAATCGATATTAATACTCATTTGAGTACAAAAAAGTCACATTCATAGGACAGAAATGAACCTTTCCCAAATAGCTTTAGAATGATCTTGAGATGTATTAAAAGAGCACAAGGACTAGTATACACCCTTGGCACCTACCTGGACAACTGAGAGATTACAGCTATAAGGCAACATGGTAACATAAAAGAAATTACTTGAAAATGACATTCATTTGTCTAAATAAAGAGTGTTTTTTTTATTATCATCCTGGTATGGAATCGGTATTGAGCATCGATTCTATTCCTTACTATCAAAATCAAGTTTGAAATTTTAGTATTACGACATGACAACATTACTGCAAGGCACAGAAAAAGATTGGAATAGGAGTGGGTGCCAATGTATTACAACTTTGAAAGCCACACTCTTGATTTTGTTGCCAGAAAAAAAAATCATCAGTAAAAAGTGGGACATTCTCTAAATAAGAGATCACCCTACACCGCTCCCTCATCCCCAAACAAAAGGTCTGCCACACTACTTCTGATGACTGCATCGCGTGGGCTCCGGCCCATGGGTGGTGCAGGGATGACCACACAAAGCACCAGCGGGAGGGAGCACTGTATATTCAACAATACATGCCAGCAGATGGTTCTAATAACAGGGAGGCTATTTCAGCTTCTGTTGGTGGAAAGAGGAAAAATCACAGTAAGGCTGTGTCCGAAGATGTCCGCTCAGTTCTGAACCAGAGAAGTCATTTGGGGCTTTAAGGCAAACGCAATGTGGTGAGGTAAACCAGTGACAGATGATAGAGTGATTAAGTTACAAGATGACGTGAATTTTCTTTGCACCTGCTTCTCCCTTGTCAAGCTCATGTCTTAAGGCCATCCCTGCCCTCATTATTAGCAACAAAATGATTCCACACTGGATGAACGTGCTTGGTTTTTGACGTGATATTAATCGCTTCTGCACGTGTTAACAAGGCAGTTCCAGATCAGAGGCACTTGTATTTTTCAGTAACTGGCAGTGCTTTCACTTCATTGACTCTGTAATTACCCTGTGATCAGTGTGACAGCGCCTGGTCCGAAGCCAGGCCTCACAGACAGCATCCACCTTCAGCAAAAGGTTCCTCTCCTCCAGTCCTGATAAGCAGCAGATGCAGCTGAATGCACCGGAATGCACTGGCTGCGCGGGGAAATCAATCAGGAATTATTGGAAAGAAACGTTGAGATGAAAACGATGTCAAATGTGCAAGCCCCAACTAGGGTTTACACGTGAGGTGAAAAGTCCTTTAAAATATGATTGAGTACAAGAGAAGCTAATCTAGGTCAAGACTCAATATTGTTTAAATGACAAAATAGATACAGTGGAGGAAATAAGTATTTGATCCCTTGCTGATTTTGTAGGTTTGCCTACTGACAAAGAAATTAATTATAACTATAATTTTAATGGCAAGTTTATTTTAACATCGAGAGATAGAATATCAAAAAGAAAATCCATAAAATCACATTATAGAAAATGTATTAATTGATTTGGGTTTCATTGTGTGAAATAAGTATTTGATCCCCTACCAACCATTAAGAGTTCTGGCTCCCACAGACCAGTTAGACACTCCTAATCAACTCGTTACCTGTATTAGACTCATGTTTTAACTAGTCACCTGTATAAAAGACCCCTGTCCACAGAATCAGTCAATCAATCAGACTCCAAACTCTCCAACATGGGAGAGACCAAAAGGGAGGGACCACAGTCACTAAAACATTGGTAACACTTTACTGATGGAGTGGATGGATTAAAATCCTGCAGTGCTCACAAGGTCCCCCTGCTTAAGAAGGTACACGTGCAGGCCTGCCTGAAGTTTGCCAGTGAACACCTGAATGATTTAGAGAGTGATTGGAAGAAGGTGCTGTGGTCAGATGAGACCAAAATCGAGCTCTTTGGGATTAACTCAACTCACCGTGTTTGGAGGAAGAGAAATTCTGCCTATGATCCCAAGAACACCATCCCCACCATCAAGTGTGGAGGTGGAAACATTCTGCTTTGGGGGTGTTTTTCTGCCAAGGGCACAGGACAACTTCACTGTGTCAACAGAAGGATGGACTGAGCCATGTACCGTTAAAATCCTGAGTGATAAACTCCTTCCCTCCGCCAGGAAACTGAAAATGAGTCGTGGATGTTGATAGACCAACATGACAACGACCCAAAACATACAGCCAAGGCAGCAAAGGAGCGGCTCAAAAAGAAGCACATTAAGGTCATGGAGTGGCCCAGCCAGTGTCCGGACCTTAAGCCTATAGAAAACCTATGGAGGGAGCTGAAGCTCCGAGTTGCCAGGCGACAGCCATGAAACCTTAATGATTTAGAGATGATCTGCAAAGAAGAGTGGACCAAAATTCCTTCTGATATGTGCGCAAACCTGGACATCAACTACAAGAAACGTCTGACCTCTGTGCTGCAAACAAGGGTTTTGCCACCAAGTCCTAAGTCTTTTTTGGCTAGAGGGTTCAAATACTTATTTCACTCAATGAAATGCAAATCAGTTTTTATATTTTCTTTAATATTATTTTCTGGATTTTCTTTTTGATATTCTATCTGTCACTGTTAAAATAAACCATTAAAATTATAGACTGTTCATTTCTTTGTCAGTATAGAAACTTAAATCAGCAAGGGATCAAATACTTATTTCCACCACTGTAGAAGCTATTTAAAAATTATTACTTATTTTTCTTAGTCACTTTTACATAAAAATGTGAATTTAAAAGTTAAATATTGTTAGCAGCAGGTAAGATTTCTTCCAAACTGAGAACACTTTCACAAGCCATGATACTAAAATTTCGAACTCAACTGTGATACTGAAGAGAAAGGCTTGATACCAGATACCGATTGTGATACTACAGTAATAATAAAAAACATAATTTTTTTAATTATAAATGTAGATGAATATAAAAAACAGTTTCTTAACTAAGTAAGTGGTCTTACACAAGTTCTCATAAAGACCAAGGCGATTGTAAAACTAGAAAAGTACTAAAAACGGGCACATTTTTCCAACCCTATCTAATGCAATATAAAAGCGAATAAACATTTGTTGCACAATACTGAAATAAGAATTTATCATTATTTTGTAGGTGTTATTCAAAAAGGCACGAGGTGTTGAAGAGGTTAAAATATCCTACAAGCAAACATATGCCCAAATGGTTCCATTTAAGAGCAGAGAAGAAAGGTGACTTCAAAATAAAAGCTTATGACCACCTGTTGGATTTACAGCCACCGGCGTCAAGTGAATGGCGCTTTAAAAGAGATTTACTATTTGCACTTTCTCCTTAGTATTTGCCACAGTAGTGAGCCTGGAGATGGGGTAGTGCCATCAAACTAGACTCTAGAAAGACCGAGAATAAAAGAGTGTGTCAAAAGTTAAGGAGCATTGTTTTGGGTTTTTTGTTTATATTTTTATGAGGCATTTTGGCTCTAATGTGGAGCAGATGAGGAAAGAATGGTTAGACTGGGATTTCTCCTTTTCCCAAACCTCTTCAGAATAGAGATGATGATTAAAGGGTGGGAACAGAGGCAGTGGAGGTTACTCACAGTTACACTTACAGCTGCCCAGAATTATCACACTTTTCCACTATTAGCCACAAGTCCCCATGCATTTTAAGGATTCAGATTTGACAATATAGAACTACTGTGGGATGAAAGATAAATGCATACATTTATTTTTGCAAAGTTGTTTCAAATAGAAGAAAGAATAATACAATGAAATAGCCACTGCTCAGTAAAAATCCAAATCTTCTGAGATTAGGGGAAAAAATTTTGTGATATTGAAAGCACATATGTAGTGGAAGGAATAAATGCATGATTAAGGTATGGGAATAGTTATGTACCAAACTAAATGGAGACTGCCTAAGATTTTATAGTTTCCTTTTCTACATCTGTTGCTGATTAAGACAAAGATCGTCAATTCATTTCCAGTTGAGATCAGCCTATATTCATAAAGCACAACTGTGACCTTAAATAACTCTATACCTAGCTCTAAAATGGTCATGGTAAAATTGTCATGGAATTGCAATCTGTTTGTTGCAAAGATGGCCAATAACTAGACTTCCCCTATCTTGAGTTTTAATTAAGTCACATAAACTCGCTATCACTATACTTTTTTTTTTACTTTTTAGTGTCTTAGTTATCAATACTGTCCAACTGAAAAGGTTTTGTAGGAATAGCACCCAAAATTGAACAGCTTTGTATAAAATTTACAACTTCAAAAACAGATTTCTCCACTGACAGACATCACAAGTGATGAGCACTCCATCTGGCTTTGAAAATGTAGAGATATAAAATCGCGAGACAGCTTACTGAGCTCACGTCTAGGACAAATACCAAACCGGTGAGCGGTTTGAAAGGTTCAAGGGATTCAGTGCTGGTTAATAAACTTACAAAAGCCAACTATTTGCAATTATATGAAAAGCACAAGTGCAGTTTGAACATTAACACATGCACACACCGGTATAAAAATGTACGCAGTGCCATGGAAACAATATAATCTTTTAAACAAGGTAGTAATACGTATATTTATTAGCAGCAGTAAAACCCCAAGATTTCAGGGAAGGGTTCTCTGGTGCTAATAGGAAAAAGTGGATGGAAATGTGATGCAATTTCCAAATTACATTAACTTGCATAAGTTGTAGGACTCCGTGAGGGTCGATAACAAAAGGATTTACGAGATGTTTCTGTTAATGCCCCACTATGCTGACTCACAATCTCTTAATATAGTGCTGTATACTTCACAATTCTAGACATGTTTAATACGCACCTGAACCTCACTAAGACTTGAGAAGGATGTTTGCAAAGAAGCAAATTCTTCAACAGGAAGTAGAAGTCGGATCCTGGAGTCAATGTCGTGAAGCTGCTTGAGGTCAGGAGGCTCTGGGGTGTATCCTTGTCCAGTTGAGACTGACACGGCCCACACGTCATCCTACAAGACACACAGAGTCATTTATTTCAACACACAAATGATTTCAGTTATTAAAAACCACTGGCTAAATGACACATAACAGAAAGAAGATGTGATGCTCTCAGTGGCTTTGTTTGCATGCACTCATTATTGTCCGATTTTTGGACCTCTAATATTCTTTAAATCTCATACACATTACAAAATCTGATGTGAGTAATCAGGGGGACGAAGATCACAAAGATATCAGGTGATTTTGTGTTTTTACATGTCATTTTAATAGTCTTAACTCAGAAAATTTGACAAAAATCAGATTGGGAGTGTGCATGTAACTGCAACCATAGTGCCAATATTGACCTCTCTACACAGAACTAGTGGAGTTCTCACAGTGAGGCTATGTTTTCATATACATGGTAATTAATCTTTTAGGTTGTTACGTAGGATGTAATAAAGAAAATACATTTAAGAAACTGAAAGTTAAATCTAAGAACTTTCTTCACTACTCGTAAAAACAGCAGAGCAGATTGTTTCTTGGACCTGCTGATTTATTACCTCAGGTTACCAGAGTGACATATAAAATTGTGAAGCTTGTTAGGAGGGGAGGGACAGATTGTGAAGCAAATAGCTTAGAGCAGCCCTGTGTCTGCTGTGTCCTGATGAAGCGCCAACAAATGGGTGGGCTCCTGAGAACTTAGGATCACTTCTAGCTACTGTGACATAAATAATGCGTTTGCTTTGTCACAGTCATAATAGTAGGATTTGCAATAACAGGAAGTCTTCCTCAGCCAATAAAAATCCAGAGCATCTGCACTTCTATCACTTCAGCACTGTTCAGTCAAGCTAAACGGAACAGTCTGTGAAATGTATGTTTACTTTCATTAACAGAAAAATGTATAAAATTATGTTTAGCAGTTGCTTTCTGTAAGGAACAATTCCTACACGTGGAGATTTCCAATAACTCAAATGTGAGAACAGGGGTGTTAATTAAGGCTCTATAAGACAGAATCTGGCTTCTGAATTTCCTTAAAAGCCACAGAGGGAGCATTACTACATTCCATTGGAACTAGCTGCATATGGTAAGAGACATCTGGCCGACGGTGTGAAGGGCTTTAGAGAATCAGAATCATCTGCCCAGAGTCTGCCTAAGCTGCCAAGGAGTCGTCAAAACATAGATCTCTGACCACTGTTACTACTAGGGCTGGTGCAAAGGGCCAGATGTGTTAAGTAATAAGACTGTAGCAAAACCATGGAGAAATGCAAGGAATTCTGAGTGTGAAAAGTACACAAAATAAAAAGAAAGACTCAGTCACATCAGTAAAATGACATTTCAAGCATTCATAATGGATATTAATGTGACTTTGAATGTGTTGTGATTTATTATCAGTCTACCTCTGCATCTGCACCTCTGGCATAGTCCTCTTCCTCTTGGTCGATTTCCCGGAGGAGCTCGTCTAGACGCTCTTTCTCCAGTTGAGTCAAAACCTCTTGGCCCCCTTCAGAGCTTATCAACTATTGCATAACACACAAAAAATTAAGCTTTTAGATGAGGAAATAAGATATCATCTCCATATGAGCCCCTGTCTCCAACTGTGCCTTTTTTCAGAATAATAAAAAAATAATTAGACCGATGGAAGAAATAGTGAAAAGCCTTAGACTCATTCATATACCACAGGACTGTGATGTCCTTATGTGAACTTTGACGTACCTCAGTGTTTCTCTTGACAAAGTCCTTGTGTTTTTTCTTGATTTTGAAAGCTTCACCATGGCTTCCATGAGAAAGCTCTTGCTTTATGTCCATAAAATGTGTTTCAGATGACTCAACACTGTCGGCAGATCTGTTGCTCACTGTCAATAAAATACATTTGGAAAAACAAAAAAATAACTAAATATCAGAGCTAATTTAAAGGCCCTTAATAGTTTTCAAGGTTACAGCTGAAAAACTGGAAAAAGGACAAGTTGTATTTGATGGACCACACTGCCCTCCAGTGCACAATTTATTTCAATGCTTTTCACAACTTACTTGAATGCGCATGGTTTCTGTCATCGTCACAATCAGGTGCTTCAGTTTCAAAAACTGGTTCAAAGTTCAACTCTTCTTTATGCACTAAACATAGGAAACACATGTATGAGTGTTTAAATAAAGCAAGCTTAGTTTGTTGAAAAACTAAACAAATGTAATACCTTTTGCAGTGAGAGCATCCAGAGCTAAAAATGACCTTGTATTTGAAGCTTCATGGGCGCATTCAGAGCGTCCTTTTGGTGTATTCTGCTGCACATACACATGATACACTATGTAAAGTCCAAGTCAAGACAACACCCTCTGTAACATGTCATGTCAGCACAGAATAAAAAACTATGTGTTTTCATTATTGTGGACAGGCTTATGTAAAATGTATGCGTTTCATGTTTACCAATAGTTCTTGCCAAAGTTTATCTCTAATCTCCTTTCTTTGTCGCTTGGCTTCTTGTTCTTGAACAGTCTTAAATGAGAGAATTTCATCAAGTCGTCTCATTTCTTCAATAGCCTTCTGTAGTTTTAAATCCTCCACCTCATCCTCGTGTTTGTTAGTGGCACATACTTAAAAGAAGAAATATTTCACTATTCGTGAAACAACAACAAAAGAAATTCTACTCTAATTAAAAATGTATTAACTTACAGTCACTACCCACAGAACTGACGACATCAACGCCACTCTAAATGGAAATGGGAATTAAAAGTTTTACAGGGAAATAAATTTAAAAAGAGAAAGATTGCACTAGGCTATGGCCTACCTGTACATCCTGTGTCAAAACGACGAGAGAAAGTGCACTAGGGAAAGTAATTCTTTCTTTTTGAGGGAAGGAGACGCTCGATAGTCTATTACCTGTTAACTCGCTGCTTGCAGGACGAGAAATGTTGTCTAATTGCCCTCTAAATATTTCCATATTTCTAATGTTTTGAAGGGCTATTTGGACATGTCATAAAACCGCATGAAGAACTCGTGTCTGTGTTTGGTAGCTATGGCAGCAAACACTCCCGGATGTTGTAACTATGGAAATGTGCACTTGTTGGTGCAGCTGATGCTTCTGCGGTCGGCGCAGTTAGCCAGTTAGCTAGCTAGCTTTGGGAAGGAGGTGGCTAGAGGTTAGCCGTAGCAACATCGGCTCACAATGGCCAATGATTGTGGCGCTTATTTCAGCTAGAAACATTTAATGCCCATCAATGTGGTGAAATAACAGTGGTAAATGTATTATTGTTACTAAGCTAGAGTGGAGGATTCGTGGCTGTGTTTCAGTGGTATGTAAACTCTCGTAGTAAAACCTTGCTAACAGTTGATGCTAATGCAGTTAGCCAAAATGGCTAATGTTGGTGAACATGTATGCTTTTACATTACAACGATTAACATCCTTTCAATATCGGTCGTCACTAATAATACGCATCTGTGAACGTCCCGTCACTACCACAAAACTCTTGCAAATGGACGTGTTTGTTTTTGTCGCTAATGAATTTGGCAAACCAAGACTCTTGCCACTGAAAGGAAACCCTGACATAGAATTGATGTTGGTGCATTTTTAAACTATAGGTAATATATGCCATCATTAAACGTCCAATCTACTACTATAACAGTTTAATATACAACAGCACAGCTGCTGATTGCAGTGCCTGCGCATAGGTGTTGCATGTTTGGCTTGTTGATGTTATTTAAAGCATGCTGATGATGGTTTTCTGTGATTCCAGGTTTTCAACGGGAAGATGTGCAATGGAATGACACATTTAACATCCAAAGCCTGTGGGGCATGCACCTCACTAAATGGTCTGTCCTTCTTCTTGCTAGTGACCACAGTGTCTACTGGGTATGGATTAGGTAATTACACAACTGATTAAAGCTGTACATTTATTGAACAACTTGCTTAGAATTTACTGCAGAGAAATAACACAACAGCAGCATTATATCTGACAAGAATCTTTTTTTCTTTTCATCCAGGGTGTGTGAGGCCATATATGGTCCAAAACAGCTGGGTAAACCTCACAGAAAGTAACAGGGGTTTGTTTCCTGTTGGGACAGTGCTACAGTACAGCTGTGACCCTGGTTACCAGCCTGATGGCCCCAGCATCCTCACGTGCACAGCACTTGGCCGCTGGTCTTCAGAACCTCCTCGCTGTATACGCAGTGATAGTAAGACATAAGATAAGATTAGATAACCTTTATTTGTGACGTCATATCACACCTGTTGCTTAATTATTATTAACTATTGGATATAATAAACAATGGCAATATCTGAATATTACAACCTAATTTTTTGTCCTTAGTGTGTCGGCCTATTTCTGAACCAGAGAATGGGGGATACATCTGCCATCCATCGCCATGTCGAATGTTTTCCCATGGCACAGTAATTGAATTCTTCTGTGATGAAGGGTTCATTCTCAAAGGGGATTACAAGTATCTAGCTTGTCAGGATGGGCAGTGGGATGGACCAGCACGTATCAACTGTGTGAGCCAAGGTACACTGATATACAAACAGTCACATATTTGACACTTTAAAATGTGCTATGACTGACACACTATTGTGTTTTTCTTTAGGCTGCATAAGACCTTTCTTGGTGCCACATGGATCAACTAATTTGACTGAAAGCAACAGAGGCTCCTTTCCTGTGGGTACAGTGTTGGAATACCGGTGCGACCCTGGTTATCAGCCAGATGGTCCCAGTATCCTCACCTGCACAGCACTCAAGCAGTGGTCTTCTGATCCACCTAGATGCATACGCAGTGACGGTAAAACAAAGTGATTATTTTTTATTCATTTTGATGAAGTATTGGAGCTAATCAGATTTTCCCCCAACATTGGGTAGTCTGTCAAACTCCGTATCAGCCAGATAACGGAGGCTACACTTGCCACCCCTCTCCCTGCATAAGGTTTTCTCATGGCACTGTGATTGAATATTTCTGTGAAGAAGGCTACATATTGAAAGGAGACTACAAATATCTTACCTGTCAGTATGGGGAATGGGACAGTCCTATGCAAATTGGCTGTCTTAGGGAGCAAGGTAAGGCGGGCATTTAAGATGGATTGTTATTTAATAATCAACAGTTTTTATACCTTACTTTCACATTTCAGATCATGATTCCACTTTACCCCTGGGAATGCCTGCCTTGTCTATTGTTGAGTCTACCGCTAGTTCAGTGGCTCTTATCCTCCTCTTAGTGGTGCTGCTGGTGCTACTGCAGCCAAAACTGAAGTCTTTGCAACGGTCAGTGTCCCCAAAACAACATTAACTGAAAATAATTTAAGTAAATAACACTAACTACTTTTAATTCATCCCTGTGTCTAGTCGCGATCATGGTGTGTCTGGCCAGCCTGTGTCTATTATGGTGGAAGGAGTCCAAGTCACTTTACCTTCATATGAAGAGGCTGTGAGTGGTGTTAGCACTACCACTGCCCTTAACTCTGAGTCTCGTGTTCAGATTGTGTTGTCTGAGAGTCAGCATGACCCAGTGTCAGAAGCTGGTCCCTCCAGACCCTCCTCCTTTAAACAACAACAACAACAACAACACCCAGAGATGGATGTATACAACTTAGTACCTCCATCCTCTCTTTCCTCGTCACCCTCTTCCTCCTCCTGGACTCTAGAGCATCCAGGTGCTGCAGCTGATCCAGTATCACACAGATGGCAGTGTGCAGACAGCCCCCAGTTTAGCACTCCCCTCTACGACCCAGAGCTGGATTATTCTGATGGTAAAGTCACCTTTCTAATCTTTGAATTTGAATTGAATCAATTGGTTACAGGCCTTTACAACCATGTTTTTTCCTTCTGTAGATATGCCATTGCTGAAAGAGGCTTAAAGCTTTCAGCAGGGTTGGACTCGCATCATCATCATCACCAACTATAATTTCTACTGATCATAAGTGGTGATCAAAACACTTCTTGTGAAATGGTCACCACAGCTGTCAACAAAATCAGGCAGGCCCCATGACAGGTTTAAGTGAGTCACACAGGTAAACTTGAGTTATATGTACATACATACTTTGATTTTTGTTATTCATGTGAAATTTTTTATGACATAAAAAGAAACACTACAATAAGGTTCATTGCTAACAAAAATAAGAGAATGAGCAATGCAGCCATCAGGCCAATAATCTCAGTGTCTTGTTTACATTTATGAAAACACATGAACACAAGTGAAATGAGCATAAAGATGTAGTCAAACCACTCGTCAGACATTTTTGTTCCCACATGTTTTCATTATTTTTTACAGAATAAGACTACTACTAGTTGCAATGTTAATTTTTTTGTTTATTTTGTCATTTTCTGGGACAAAGTTCAGATGAGCCTCATTTCACATGGCATCTGCTGTAGATCACACATACCCTCCCCCAATGGCCTTAGTGTTCCACTTCTATGCACAAATATCTCATTATTTCGTAGGACTTAAAAAAAAAATGAATGTCAGCATATTTGCCTCCACATTTTTTGTAAAAGACGTGGCTTTGACAAAAAAATCAGAACATAATATTATACTTTTAATTTATTCAGGCTACTTAAAAATCCTGTTTAATTTCTAAGCAGGGCACTAACATGTATATTTTATTTATTTGTTTTGAAAATGCTGTTGATCAGCAAGGATTTTTTTTATGCTTCCAGAACTGGAAATTTCGATCTTTTCACTTTGCTGCTTCACTACTGCTGGCATGTGATGTGATGTGATAAGTGTAAAAGTGGAGAGGACTAGCAATGGTTAAATGTATCCAGCTTTGTGTATAGTCTCTGTTCACTTGTTGGCTGTCCATTAAATGTAACTGAATGGACGAGCTGTATGTGTATGGATGGGAAATGTTGGATTTTAATTAATGTATGTAAAAAGTGTCATGTTGATTTGGTTCTCTGTGTATCATTATGATAATTTGGATTAAACATTTGTGTCATGCTGTACCTTTATCACCATATAAAAATAGCAGAACTTCAACTATCAAAAACCATAAATTACATCAATGTAACATAAATAATAGGTCCTAATTTATTCCTAATTAGGGCACAAAATTGTATTATTACAAAACTGAAAAATACACAACAGTGTCTGTTACTGGCACAAAAAAGATGGAAGCCCATAGAAAGTGAGAACTTGGCACTCATTCCCTTCTGCAGCGTCTTTGTCCATTAAAATGTGTAACACTTCAACAGTTACCCTGTCAAACTTAGGGCTGTTTGACCGCCTCTTGTCTTACATCACAGCTGTGTGGACCCATCACTGTGCAATGAAAATACACATGATTATATATAATGTCAACATACAAGCACAGTGGAAAAACAGGCACCTGTGTCACTTACCCTCTGTTGGTGTTTTGGCAGTCTGGTAACATCTGAAGCATAAGGTCAGCAGCAGGGCCTCACCACACTGGAACATGATGTAAATGAGTGGGAAGAGAAACATTGGACCAATGACCTCTGGGGGGAATGCCACTTTCAAGATGGCTGTGCACAACTGGATATTTTGACACCCAGTCTCCATGGAAATGGTCCTACAGCATCTACAGAGTGGCAGATATTTCATTTATTGCCACAGTTTGTTGCCAAGCTAATGGTATTAATACTGGTATTAAGTTTTTCATTATAATGTTGGGAATAGATAGTTATTGACTTACTGAGCATCAAGCTGGGACACAGCTGACATGACATATCCAAGAGCAAACCCTGTCAGGGGCATGAGCGCAGCCACAGCCAGAACATCTGGCATGAAGATCATCCACATCACACCTTTGACAGCCATGCCAGACAGAACTGACACCAGAAGAGTACACACAACCAGCACAATAAGACCTGTCTGTTTGACAAACAATGAACATTGTCAGAGCAAACCATATATTTTGTTTTAGCAGTAGAATGCTGACTAATCTGCTGACTGATCTTACCTTGGTTACAACTGGAGCATATTTTGGCTTGTAATAATTTATGAGGATGCCAGCAGTACAAGGAATAAGAGTTAATGCCAGAGTGGTTGTTATACCACGATAAGGTACAGCATTTTCTAGTCCAGAAAAGCCCTGGCAGAAGGCAAACAGCAGCAAGGGCATCATACCCAAAGCCGCAATGGAGGAACAAGTTGTCATCACAATGCTGGATGTGGAAGGATATGGAAAATTAGAATACTATAGAAATGTAAACAACACTTTTATGGATAATAATAAGTAAAGCTTTATGACTATTAAAATACATAAAGTTAATGTAGGAATTATTCTGTAAAGGAATTTAGAACATCCACTTTGTATTAATCAGTATAATTTGCACAACTGCAAGTTAAAGCTATATTATGTAAATGAAAATATATCTAATCCGATACATATGCATTATATCAGTTTTAACACTTCTGTGGTTTATCGTATTATACTCTTACAAAGTCTAGACATGTTAAAGACTGTCAGTAGATCAATTAGAGGTTACCTGAGGTTCATGTCACCTTTTAGAGCCAAGGAGAAGATATTAGATAATGTTCCCCCAGGACAGCAGCCACAAATAAGAACAGTCACTGCTTTGATTGAATCCATTTGCAGAATCTTTGCCAAACTGAAGGCTGTTACAGGCATGATGCCAAACTGGGCCACTAAAGCAATGGCCACTCCTTTAGGCTTCAGTAAATGCTTCTTGATTTTTGAAACTTCCATTGTACAGCCGAGGGACACCATTGTGACAAGGAGCATGAGCACGGTCAGGAAGTTTATGGACTGATTGAGAAAATAACTGATCTTAAAGCTGCCTGTAGTTGTATTTCCAGTTATGTTTCCTTCAAAGTAACTTTTAGCTAATTCATTGTAGAGTTCTCCAGTAAGGTTCACTGTAAAAACTCCTGGACTGTACATCTCCCCTTCTTTTGTTTCCACCTGAAAAAGAAAATCGGTTTGCCACCAAATCCATAACTTGTTTAAACAAAAAAGATCAAATGTCCTGTCAGGTTAGGGTGTCTGTGGCAGAGATCAGTGCCAAAGAAAAAACAATCCAGGTGAAAATGACCCTTGTCGATAGATGCAAAGTAAACAATTCTAACACTGAATTAACCCTGGGCACTGAAATGTGACTGCAGACTCATTACAATATACGATGAGAAAAAACAAAATTCTGCCAACTCAACAGAGTTAAAGACATTAATAGGGTCATGTGGAGAGATTAGTCTCCCTACACTGAGCAAAAATGTTAAATTGTTTTCAAAAGATTACATTTATTTTGCACTATCCGACTGAGGCTCAAAGGTAGGACGCACTCCACTAAATAAAACAGATTATCATAAACAAGTGACAAATAAAAATATGATTTCATTCAAATACTAAAACAAAATAAAATCATACATATACCACTATAAAAAGTGTCTTACCTTCATGTTGGTCCTGTACAGCTTTAAGCCCACTCACTGGCTCACATCGCACCCCACATTCTTGTTCTTAGTAACTTTTTGCTCTTCAGCCCCTTACCCTCCTCTTCTCATCACATGGCCCGTAACAACGCTGGAGGTACTGGAAGGGAGTCTAGAGACAAAACACTGACCTACACTGTGTTCTTTCCAACTTGCAGAATTGTATCATATTTGCACATGATTTCACGTGATAACTTACTAGAAGTCTCTTCCTATCTGTTGAGTTTTATGGTGCCAGGTCTTTTTTTGTTTCCTTGTGGGAAAGTTTAAATTGAGAGGCATGAAGATGTGAATACAACGCAATTACATGTCTAAAGAGTTATGTTGCTCAGCCTCACTTGTAAACAGACCTTTAATTATTATTATGCAATCAGGCAGAGGCCCCTGTTTGCTCTGCCAGTTTTCGGTTCTTTTCAAATGGGGGCTGTTCTTTTATTGTGGGTCTGCCTAGTTTGTCAGTGGGTTCATGAAATATTTCAGATTTTTGTTTCCTAATCCTTCAAAGTAAGTCAGATTATACTACATGTTTAATGCACCTCACGTGCCTATTCAGAGGGCCCCCTGCAGCAACAACAATCATGCAGACTTGAGGCACAGTCAGGGGGACTTGGAGAACAGTAGTTATAATTGATTGAATTAATATAAAAAAAACAACAACAACTCAGTTTATAGAATAGCTTAAGTACTTTGTCAGAGCAAACAATATGTTTTTGAAACAATTAAATGTTCAAATTAGTAATGACCTACTTTTACAGCATAACAACCAGGTTTATTATTTTTATTAGGTTACAGCTTAGTTTTGTCACAATACTAAAATTTCAAATTTGATTACAGATACTAATTTCGTAATTCTTTTGACAATCCCACTATAACTTACAGTTATATGGAAATAAATAAACACACAACTTTAAAAAAAAATAAAATAATAAAAAATAAAAATTGAAAGCAGTGCTACAGAAAAATAAATAAATAAATAAATAAAACTACTACTACTACTACTACTAATAATAATAATAATAATAATAATAATAATAATAATAATAATTTTTATTCAATGGTTATGGTTTGAAAAATATTTATTTACAATGTACTACAATACAAAGTACTACTATATTGTGTTTGGCATGCAAAATATCTTTAGAACAAATGTGGATAAAAACAAAAACACATAAAACAAAGCTAAATAAAAATACACAGCCCTACACTGTAATTCATTCTTTTGCAGGCAGAGTTGCAGTTGCATTATGAACAGTGAAAGCCAGGCTATTTAAGGCCCTTTGGAGGCAAGCATTAAGCCATGAGAAATGAGTGGGGGAGGGTGGCAAAGGAGAGCTTGGCAAGGCCACCATCTGGTCTCATAATCATATACGTATGAGCGCTGTGTCATTGTTAAATACGATCACTAATGACAAATACTACTACTACAAAAATACACTCGCATCTTGCTTTATCTAGAACACAGATCATTGCAATATAAGCCACACTATGCCTACTTAGAGTAACTGGGTCGAGGTCTGTGTACTTCACAATGAGCATCACCACAAAAACCCTTAAAAACAACGGGATTCTTTTCAACCTTCAACTTGGAATCGAATGATCGATGCGATGGTGCGGTTAATGTGGTATATGTTGTAGATTTGACTAAGTTAGTTGAAATGTGGTATTTGTAGTTCAAATATGTTGACAGGCGGCTTACCTCAATAAGTAAACTAGTGGCAAATGCCTTCGTTACCCACAAACCACTGCGTCGTAGAGTCTGCGCAAAGCGTGTTTTCCCGTCCATGTGTAGGCGAATCACGTGTACGGACCCCTGTTGGTCGTCATGTCTGTGTAGTAGCAGAGCTTGGAGCTAGCTTTTAGCGTTTATAGCCCACCACAGTTGTCGCTACACTTTATTTTGACAGCTGTTTCAATTTCTGTGCATATTACAGAAGAATGAGCGAAAACGATGACATCGAAGTCGACAGCGATGTACGTGGTTGAGTTTTGGCTTGACGTAGCTAGCATGTTAGTTAGCCAAAGACAGCAACTTTAACATTCCCTCTGTAACCTGCAGTATCGTATTCAGTTTAAGTTATACAAGCTGTGTTATGGTTTTCATACTCTATATTTAGTGTAGCTACTGAGTAATATGGTAATGGAGCTCTAATGCAAATATTACCAAGCCTGTTTGTTTTGTTGTTTTGGTATTCTGGAGCTAGATCGGGGTGTAACAACTATGTCACTGTTATTTTATGGGTCGGGTAGCGATTTTATGACACAAAAATAATAAATATTAAAATGTACACCTCTGCGATTAGTTTATCATTTTTTAAAGAAGCTGTCCCCTTTGCACGTAAAGGGGAGGCAGTCTAACCAGGCCAACAATTTTAACACTCCGTAGCCGCAGTAGTTGTATTAGTAGGAGCTAGTGGTTTAATTCTACCGCAGATGTTAACTAAGGATTATTTCTGCTGTGTTCTATTATTATGTATTCATCGTTAATTGTGCCTACAGACATTTCGTCCACGGCCCTTTTAAAGATGGCCCCAGCTCAGTGCAGTAGGAGTGCAGTTCGACCATCGAGTACGACGCATTTGCCTGTTGCAGAGGCATTAGTTTTGAGGCAAATAATTATGCCATTGTACAGTATTTGTGGTTGTGCAGTTGGCTTTGCCTAAGAATAATATGGACACATTTCATGTCTGGTCTTGATCTACAGAATTCCCTTGGCCCTCTTTAGGCTTTATCTGCTGGCTTATCTGTCACCAGTGTAGTCTAGATTTAAAGACGTGTATTCATGCTACATTTATGATTTCCCGTTTGTGCTAAAAATTGAGCACATATCCTTCAATAACTTAAGCATTGAGATGTCATAAGCCAGTCATCGTGCACTGCCTCTCTAGCCTGAATGAATTGGGTCATCTGACCTGAATCATTTGAAAATTATATCATTAAGCTCTGTAAAATCAAAGCAAGAGAAAATGCTCAATATATTTTTGGTATTGTGTCATGTTGGTGTGGCAAACCGAATACAGTAAACAACTTTATGCATTGTAATTTAATACTGATTACGTTTATAATCTGTTCTCTTACAGGCAGATAAGAGAGCACATCACAATGCATTGGAGCGCAAGCGCAGGGACCACATTAAAGACAGTTTTCATGGTTTACGAGATTCTGTGCCTGCATTACAGGGAGAGAAGGTAAGGACAATTCAGATCCCACTACAAACATGCATGCACTGGAATGATTGAAAGATCCTAAAGATAAGATAAGATAAGACTTTATTGATCTCACAAAGGAGAAATTCACTCGTGACAGAAGCTCACAGTCAAAGGACAGTATAGTGCAAAAAGTTGTGAAAAATTGTGCAAACACTCAGAACAATAAGTAAATAAATAAATAAAATCACAATAAATATTAACATATTTACAACATCAGGTAGCTCTTATGTACAGGGAGTGAAAGAAATGTAAATATATAATAAAACATATCTCTTATATAATATATATATATGTAAAAGAATACAAATATACAAATATATAAATATATAATCTGAGGACAGTGGAGGCGGTTACTGATGAGGTGACATGGTTACAGGTTATTGCACGGGCTATTGCACTGGTTATTGCACAGGTTATTGTAAGTGTTAAACAGTGGAGTTGTACAGTCTGACAGCAGTGGGGATGAAGGACCTGCGGTAGCGTTCCTTCTTACACTGAGGGTGCCTCAGTCGGCCGCTGAAGGTGCTGCTCAGTTCCTCTACAGTCCGGTGCAGAGGGTGAGAGGTGTCGGCCATGATGGATGTGAGTTTGGCCAGCACCCTCCTCTCACCCACCTCCTCCACAGACTCCAGAGGACAGCCCAGGACAGAGCTGGCCCTCCTGACTAGTTTGTTCAGTCTTTTCCTGTCCCGCTCTGTACTGCTCGGGGCCCAGCAGACAACAGCGTAGAGGAGAGCAGAGGCCACCACAGAGTCATAGAAAGTCTTGAGCAGGGGCCTGCACACTCCAAAAGAACTCAGTCTCCTCAGAAGGTGGAGGCGACTTTGGCTCTTCTTGTACAGGGCGTCAGTGTTGTGGGACCAGTTCAGTTTATTGTTGAGGTGAACACCCAGGTACTTAAAACTGTCCACTGTCTCTATGTCCTGTCCCTGGATGTTCACCGGTGAGGGAAGTAGTGTCCTTCTCCCGAAGTCGATCACCATCTCCTTGGTCTTACTGGTGTTAAGGCACAGGTGGTTGTGCTCACACCAGTCCACAAAGTCCCTGATGACCGATCGGTACTCCAGCTCATTCCCCTCAGACACACAGCCCACAAGGGCCGAGTCCTCAGAGAACTTCTGGAGATGGCAGGTGTAAATTGTTCTGTGTGTGTGTGTGTGTGTGTGTGTGTGTGTCTTTTAACACAGAATAACCAGGCATTTAGTTTTAACATTTAACCCCATTACCAATGCCTATAAACATGTTGGTTCTCTTTCTCAGGCTTCCAGAGCACAGATTTTAGACAAAGCCACAGAGTACATCCAATTCATGAGACAAAAAAACCATACCCATCAGCAAGACATTGATGACCTAAAGAAACAGAATGCACTTCTGGAGCAGCAAGGTAATATTTGTTGACATTATTAATGCATATGTATAATATCTAACCCAATTCTTATACTTTCTTCCAGTTCGTGCACTAGAGAAGGCCAAGGGAAACAATACACTTGCAAATAATTATTCCTCCGATAGCAGCTTGTACACTAATCGCAAAGGGAGCGCCGTGTCAGCGTTCGATGGTGGGTCTGACTCCAGCAGCTCAGAGTCTGAGCCTGAGGAACCGCCAAGCAGAAAAAAGCTGCGTGCGGAGCACAGCTAGAGCTTTCCAAAAGGACTGTAGCCCACCAGCCCCTCTTATATGTCTGGACAGTTAGTCCAGGATGAAGACTGTAGACTGAAGAGGTGCTAGTACTATCATTGTAAAAACAAACAACAAATGCTTTTTTTCCTGACAAATCCGCCATAGCCCACCCACAGTCTTCTGTCATTTTTCTGATAATAAGGCAGCTCTGTAGTTTTGAAATAATTTCTTTACAAATGTCTTTATAGCCCTGCAAAAGTTGAGATGCAGTTCCAAAAAGAATGATTTTTGAAAAACCTGGTTTGTGTAAATGACAAATATTTTTTCCCAATGTTCTTACATTTATGGAAAACTAGAATGTGAAATGTAATGTGGTACACAAATAGCAGCCATTTAGATTTGCTCTAATTGGCTGAAATATTTGTCAATGAGATGTTTATGTAATCCACTTTTTCTATTTATATTGGTATATTGGTATTGTTTCTTACCCTTATAGAATATGTATGCTCCATTATTTCTAATGATCAGACTATATTGGAGGCTTAACATGCTTTCCTCCGTTTGGATAGAATCTGCATAAATGTTCATGTACTTTACCTGATTTTATGTCAGTATAAATATTTCTTGATGAATGCTAAACTTTTTTTGCTTTTGGAAGTCTGTTTCTGTGTGTACTAGTTGATACGGAGAAAAGTCTTCCCGTCCCCTTGGCTCTCCTCTGACTTTTTTTTATTTGGTAAAATAGTGTGCAGTTTTTGTTCTTGTTATTCATACAGGTATGTTGTACATACTGCCAATTGTCGTCTTGCAAGTTGAGGCAGACCTTTATTATGAGACTATAAATAAAACTATTTTATCCTGTATAGAGAATCTGTCACACTTTGCATGGGTTTACAGATTGTGTTTCCACTAACATAAAAGAGTTTATTCAAGAAATTGAAAACCCTGTGTTTACATGCTTTTTCAGTCAGACCTGGTTTTAGAGTCAGTATGGTGCGTTTGGTGCATTTATGAAAGAAAAAAGTCCATAAAACAAACTATCCGCCGTGTGACATAAAAAAGGTTAGGTTAAAATGGGCAGACGGCCACCTGCCAATATACACCAGAGATTTGTGAAGTTACGAGTGTCATTGAAAGCCGCACGCCACAACAGTGACCTGGTCCAGTCCCGCTCCCCTCAGACAGAATTCACATGAGGCATGGCAAAGCAGTACGATATTCTGTTCAGGATACTGATGCTCGGAGACTCCGGAGTGGGGAAGACGTCTATGCTGCGCCGGTTCACAGAAAGTGAATTTGAATCGTCACATATTTCCACGATTGGTAAGCCATTAAAGGTTTCCCCAACTTCTCGATACTTTGTTGTTAGTGAGTTAATTTGACCATTTCCCCCCAAATATGGACCAGAAGGCAGTTCATTTAAAAATATTTAAACGATGTTTACATATTATTATTATCATCCCTTATCTGATTTTCTTTTCTTTGGATACGACAGTAAGATTAGCCTGCTACTGAACCTGTTGGTCGTAAACAAAACTTAGGCTGCCGAGAAACTTTAGCCAATAATACTTTAAAACGGGATTATTCTTTCGAAGTGCGTATTGGGGAGTTGAATATGATGCTCCTTCTCTTATGCCACACTGTGGATTTGTTTAATTTGGGTTCATTTAATTTAGTTTCTGCTGCAAGTAACCTAAAAACGGCAGCTAAAGTGTCGCGAAAATACACTTTGAAGAGCACTTTTATTTGTCAGTCTGTAAATGTAAAATTGGAACAACACAGACTTTGTTACGGTATGAAATAGGCTTTTGTCAGTGACACATTAGGCCAATGTATGAAATGCATTCAGAGCACAATGCCCACTTTATTTTACTGAGCGTTTTATTGTATTTATTAAATTCCACCAAAGACGCATACATAACACTCAGAATTTCAAAGGTGCACAATGCAACTTTTCAGGTGGAGGACATGCCTGAGTTTGTCTCTGTGGAGATGTTTGAGCTCTGCCTGGAAGGTTTCCCAGCGTGGCGTTACAGGTTTAATGCCACACTGTGGAACATTTTAGCAAAGTAATTATCTCTCCATCAAGACAAGCAGGTGGCTCCCATAGTGCACCTTTTACAGTTCAGTCAGTGTTGTGCTTTAATCTGCATAGTAATATTTGACTTTGAAACAAGAATATTTTTCCTATATATTTTATTAGCCCAAATGATAGTATGACAGTTCAGTTCCCTCTGAGTTTGAACTAAGTGCACATCCTGTATTGTACGCAGGGGTTGACTTTAAGATGAAAACATTGGAGATAGATGGACTTAAAGTGCGAGTGCAGATATGGTAAGTTCTTTTTTTTTTTTTTTTTTACAGGTAAAACTAGGTTCACTATCAACCTGGTTAAATAGCTAGAACAATCATTTAAATTTGTAGCTAGAACAATAATTTTAATTCGGCATACATACACCATAAACATGTCAAATGTCTGCTCCGTGATTTGGCCAGGTAACGATGGATGATTACTGTATTGGTTGTTCATGGTTCAGTTAATTTATTTGCCACAAAGAATCAAACGTTGTGGCATGGATGTGCATGGATTGAGCATATTTTGTATTATGCAGGGACACAGCTGGTCAAGAACGCTATAAGACCATAACCAAACAGTACTACAGGCGTGCACAGGTGAGCTTTCCTTTCCGTTCTTTGTATAAACTCATAATAAGCTGGGTTCACATGACATTACAACATTCTAAAAGGCCAATAGTTTACATTTGAGCTGGAAGTCAGAAGTCTATTTGCCTTTGTGTATTTTACCTTGGCTTCAAAATTGAAATGACTTTTTCATTAGACTTCATTAGACTAAGTTTATGGACCCAATGTCTATCAAAGGTTAAACATTTATGTACTGATGTATTTTTATTTTTCAGGGTATCATTTTTGTCTATGACATTACAAATGATTCCTCCTTTCAGCACATTTCAAAGTGGGTTGGTGATGTAGAAGAGGTAAGAAGCTACGAATAAAAATAATAATAATAAAATAATAAATGTAAAACTGCTGCAACAATCCCAAAACCTACATTGCTACAAGAATACAGCATCCAGGAAGTGTGCTGTCGTCATACATTTATGTTATCCCCTGCCAGTTGAGCTGGATCATGTTTTGTCTGCACCAACTTCCTTGTGTTGTTCTGCAGTTTTCTCCACATCAAGTGCAAAGTATATTAGTAGGAAACAAGTCAGATGAACAACCAAATCGCCAAGTGCCGCTGGAACTTGGAGTTAAGGTATAGCATGATATACTCTGTAACACAGCTGAATATTTTATTTTGTTGTATAATTCAACTGTGTGTTTTTTACATTTTTGTATTTTTTTTTTCTTGTAGCTTGCCACATCTTATGGAATGGACTTCTTTGAGACCAGTGCATCTGCAAACCGTAACATAAATGAGGTCATTGTTTGTCAAACATTCTACCTGAATGCAAACAGTATGTTTTACTGTATTCCCTGTTTTAACTGTATTTGCTTTGTATTTCCTTTAGTCTTTCACACGTGTCACAGAACTGGTCTTACAAGCTCATAAGTCAGACATTGACAACCTTATAGGATCTCTGGATAAATACTTGGAGAGAGCCGCTTTGGGGGAGGAGTCACCCAGCAGCCCAGCAGATAGTGGCTCTCAGCGGACATGTGCCTGTTAACAGGCTCACTTCAACCAGCCAATGTCTACACAATTCACACTGGAACTACGCTGTATTCTGCAACTTCACCACTAGAGGGACCACACTGCACAGTAACCACTAGAATCACATGGTGGCTTTACTGTTGCATCACATTTCAGTCATACATTATATTACTTCATAACATTAGTCTATTTAAATGTAGATGACAAGAATCAACATTAACCTGTCAAATCACCTTATAATTATTTTGGATGCAGAGTTGGACAGAAGTAAACAAGATAGGTGGTTGTTAATTATTTAAAGACAGAAACCTGATTCTAAGCCTTGTTGTTTTATTACTGTGTGGATCTTTTCTTAATACTGTTGTGCCATGTTCTCTGATGTGAAAAATGTGCAAACTGTTAATTTTGCTTTCTGTGTATTTAAAAAATGTTTACAGTGCAGCTATTATTTTAAAAGTCAAATAAACTGGTATTTTTCTTAAGTCAAAGTTTGGAACTGCACATTGCTGGTTCACACTTTGCCGAGGGGTCATAAAGTGCCTTGTACATTTTTCATTACACAGTCACAAGTGATCACCTAGTAAATTTTTAACAATGGGGAATCTGATATGCCTCTTTATGCCACAGTAGATACTTTAATGACGATGTTCAAAACATCGCCTTCTCAGACTGAAAATGAAATCTGATATAAGGAACATACCACTTAATCCTTGAACAATAACATGATTAGTTTTGGCATTATTTCTGATTCAAAATGATGGTACTTTGCATTAAAATCAGTTGCATAAGCTGATTTTCACACTAGTGTTCTACATGGATCAGTTTCCTGTTGGACCATGCAATACCCATGAAAGACAGTCAGGTGACCATGTGGTTGTATACAGTCACGCACAGGGATCCCATCTGCCTTCAGTGTGGGACAACAGATGAGACGAAATGACGTTCATAGCAAAGACTTTCTATGACCTAAGAGCCGTCACTCTGGAGGGAGACTCTGTGGACTTTAACGTGTACAGGGGAAGAGTGGTCCTCATTGAGAATGTGGCGTCACTGTGAGGCACAACCAGCCGGGACTTTAGCGAGCTCAATCAGCTCCAAACCAAGTACCCCCATCGGCTGGTGGTCCTGGGCTTCCCCTGCAACCAGTTTGGATACCAGGTACAGTATGCTTTTTTAATGTGCCTTATTTTGATATAGATTTGTAGAGTCAATTCTACAAATTAACAAATGCTATATTGATTTCAGCACAAACTATATGAACTTCCAAAATAACATCTATTTTTAGTTACTATGTTTTGGTTTTGTGGCTGAATTTATTCTAGAACGTTTGAGTTTGAATTTAGCATCTATGACAAAATAAAATACCAGTGCCAATGCAGTGGTCTATGTATGTTTTTTTTTTTTTTTTAATAATATGTTTGTATTTTTATGTTGTTTAGCACATCACATAATATTGTAAACCTATTTAGAAGTGTAAAGATAAAACAAGTTCTGTTTCTTTTAGGAGAATTGCACAAATCCAGAAATCCTAAATTGCCTCCAGCATGTACGCCCAGGAAACGGCTTTAAACCCAACTTCACCATGTTTGAGAAGTGTGAGGTCAATGGGACAAACACACACCCAGTCTTTGCCTACCTGAAAGACAAGCTCCCATATCCTGATGATGATCCTAATTCACTCATCCAAGACCCCAAATTTCTGGTCTGGAGCCCCATCTGCAGGACAGACATCTCTTGGAATTTTGAGAAGTTCCTCAT
The DNA here is from genome assembly GCA_029959045.1 of Taenioides sp. WSHXM2023. Taxonomy (NCBI): domain Eukaryota; kingdom Metazoa; phylum Chordata; class Actinopteri; order Gobiiformes; family Gobiidae; genus Taenioides; species Taenioides sp. WSHXM2023. Next base: position 10,370,057 of record CM057102.1, on the reverse strand, counting down.
TGGACCTGAGGGAGAACCCTTCAAAAGATACAGCAAGAAGTTCCCTACTATTAACATAGAGCCAGACATCCAGAGACTGCTGAAATTAACCAAGAACTAGGACAAGAGTCCTTACTCCAATACATTTCACTCAATAATTTACAGTAATGTCAAAATGAAATGATGTCCTCCTCATTTTAAGCCTTATTTAATGATGGTGGTATTTTAAACACTAGTGTGAATATCACCTGATGCCTTATAAGTGCTTAACTCTGCTGGATGATTCCATTCATTTTTACACGTTTTGTCAGAGCTATAAATTTATCGCAACAGCTAAAGAAATGCAGTTTTTGTTTTAACATCACTGGACCTTGTTTGCATGCATGTCTTGCTTTATACTCTGGCCAGCAGATGGTGCTATTGACCTGATAATACGGTTTCACATATTGCGATGGAATAAATTTATTGAATCAATGCATTCGTTGTTTTTATTTTTAAACATGAACTAAATATTGCATAGCTAAAAGTAAAGTGTGCATGTAAGAAGACTTTGCTTGATAAATACTCAAAGAGACTGGCAATATTCTTGACTGGCATTTGGGCTAGTTTGTGATGAAGCAAATTACCTACCTACATAGGCCTGTCTGTCTAGATAAAATGCTACATTAAAAAGTAATTAACCAAACCATTTTCATTTACTAGGCCTACATGAAAATATTCTTTTGTATCATTGTCTAACTATTAGTAACCTACTTGAGAGTTAGCTGCACTAGGGCTGGTGAACATGTATTTGTTTTGGTGATCAGAGTGGGAGCTCTTCTCCTAACTTTCCCTCACAGGTGAGCGCTGTTGCCACGGAAACGTTTGCCTTTCCCAGACCTTCTCGCGAGACTCCGGGGCAGAGAGTGGGGAGGCTGCCTGCCTTTGCCTCAATGATCTCATCCCTTCAGCAGCTGCATGGCGCAGCGAGCCACAGCGCAACTTTCTATCAAACTTCCAAGTTGGCTTTTAGACACGACACGGGAGCAGTTTCGATTTCGGTGGAGTTCGGATGTTTCACGAGAAGGTAAGAAGAGGCTTTGTAAACTTCACGTTCCTGGATCACGGTACGTGCTACGACTTTAACAAAGGGGGAAACCGCGCTGTATTATGTGACATCCAAAAGCTTGAGGCGAATAGGAGGAAAGGTGAGCAGGGAACGTGGTATGTCATGTGCGGACTGTCGCTCCTGCAGTGCTACTCAACATCTGCCCGCTGTATTCGTGACTAAACCAAGTGCAATATGGTGCTCTGTAAAGACCGTGCCAGTGCTTCTAAGTAATGGTGTCGCTGTCATAGAACAATATGCTTAGTTAGTGTTTGGAGCAGACTATCACCACGGACGCCACAATTCACTGGCTGCGTCTTGTATGTCAAGGGCATTGTTCCCAGCAGTGCTTTAGAAAGACATATCACTGGTGGCATCGTGTAATCAATGAATAGTGTGCCCTTATGAGGCGATCAGCACCCACAGTACCGTGTGAATGTCCGTGGTAGTTCCCTGGTGATTTCCCTGTGCCACATCTGCCAGGCCCGGAGAGCACTGATTTGTTTACAGCCATGGGTGCCTCCATCATGTGCCTGAACGCACCACACTGGGCTTATTACAGAGTAACACAGACTAAAGTCTATCATAACATTGTTAGGATAGGCCAAAATACTAGTGTTCTATCTATTACTAAGAATCTAGTCAAAGTGATGGGCTGCATGAGGCTACGTAGCATTTAGCCTCAAACAAATCTATTATAGAATTGAACAGTATGTAAAATCATCTTTATAGGGAAGTCAGAAAGTTTTTCCATATCAGTGGAGTGGTTCTGATTACCTTTTAAGCAACGGAAACACGTTAAAAGAGCATATTTACAAAGCTAACATAGCACTCTCAAATAGAAAGTATCCTCTGTCCAAATTAGTTTCACAGTACTTTGTTATGAATCAGGTGAGAAGAAGAAGCTTTGGACAAGATGGAGGATTTTTAGCATTCTTGGTGGGCTTAAGTGGCCAGTGGTGAACATGACTGTTCATATAGCTGCAAAGTTTTCACTTTACTGGGCTATTTCTAATCTCAGACCTAAAGGGTCTCTTTAGCTAAATCAAAGCCATTATTTACACCAGTCTGCCCCTCGCACTAGCTGTTGGATGGCATTTCATTTAGAATCTATCTATAGCAAATAACTTTGTTATAAGATAAGATAAGATAAGATAAGATAAGATATGCCTTTATTAGTCCCACAGTGGGGAAATTCCAGTGTTGCAACGCACAGTTCAAGAACAGCAGGAAAATGGAACATGCAATAAAACAAGATAATAGATAATGGCTAAAAAATAATAATTTAGAAATAGACTTAAAGATAGACTCTAATTTTGTTCCGGTGGAGCAAAAATATAAAATATAAAATACCAAAAAAACCTATTATGTACAATAAAAGTAACAGTGCAGCATATGAACAGAGTAAATCTCAGTAAAGTGACTATTTATTATTTATCCAACTATAAACAACAAGTCCACATATATTATCAAGCAGGTAGCTGTAACAGCTTTTGTGTTTTTGTTGCTCAAGTCAAGACAGATTGTGAAAAAAGTAAACTTAACAGCGCCTCTATTACCAATTTATTACATTGCATGTTATTCTCCACAGTATATTTCAGTGGTCGGTAAGCAATAGACACATTTCTATTTTATCATATTTAAATCCATTCTTGCATACTAAGTAACTCAGTAAACCACTGAGGGATGCATCCTGTTGCTTTGTTATTCTTATGCATGGTCCCAAGTGCACTGGCTCAAAGGGACTTTGGGCAAAGATAAAAGACAACAACAGGAGCATTGTGCTGCTTATAATTTGCTACAATGGAATTTGTGGGCCGCAATTATGGTAAACGGCTGCATGAAACTCCTAAATGAAGTGTTTGCACTATACAGTAATAACGATGCATTATATGGAGGCTGTTACCTTTTATTAAATTTTAATCAATTTATAGGTTTAAATACAGTACTCCAGTGGGTTTTTAAATTGCACTGACTTCACCTTTTGGGAATGTGTTACTACTATGTGGGTGGCTACTATGAAAACTTGCTGGTACAAGAGTTCTTGAGATGTGTGCCGTCAGTTTGTTTGCCTAAAAGGACCATTAACTGTATTTCAGGAAGCTAGTAACTTGTTTGGTAAGTTACGTAGAATAAATTTAAAACATGTAGGTGAAAATACTGGTTCAATATCTATAAAAGCGGAAATACAAGTGCTGCATTGTGAATAGCAAATGAAAAGACCATTTCATTCAGGGAAAATCAAATAGAACTTATCTGAGTATTGAGTGATTGTGATTTACTCATTTATTTATTTTTAAAATTTATTACTGGAACGCCCCTTGAGATATGCTCATTTTCTAATTTATGACCATTATCCCTGATTACGGGGGCTTGCTTTGACATAGAAATAATTTTCCTCTTTAAAGGAGAACTCATCAGTGAACTATGAGTGTTCAGGTTTGACAGGAGTTACTCAGCCTGTAGTCACAAGTCTGGCTGATAACATGGTCTATGGTGCTCATTGGATGCCTTTCCACAGGTGACAGTTCAATGCTCTGATAGCTTTGATTGTACTGAGGTGTGACTATGTGTCTGTACTTCCTGCTAGCTAAACTATCGGAATGTCATTGCTTTGTGCAAATCAGACACTTCTCTATGTACCAGCCAATGGAGGAAAGCAGAGGGTTCGGAGCCACAATAGAGGTTATGTAATTCCCTTTCAGAGTGTTGTCACAGTGTAAATGCGGACAGACAATGACGAAAATTCTCTCTCCATTCCACCCCAGTTGCCACAAAGTTTCGGGAACTTGACCTTGCAAAAAATGTACGACAACTGGGACACTGTAATTATCTGTGGGATAGGAGGAGAGTTTGCTGACACCGGGAGTTCAGTGGTGGGGCAGGTGCAAACTGTTGCTTTCAGGGATAGTATTCATTAGCAGGTGATCACCAGACACTGTCTGCTTGCTTCTCTTTAAATTGTAGTTATAACTATGGTTCATTCAGTTGTCCAGCTCTATTCTAAAGATGCCAAGAATCAAAAAGATGAGCAAAAACCACAGTCATGCAGTGACTAAAGTGTGTAATTCCCCTTCTCCGCTCCTGTCAAAATGAGAGCCTTGAAATTGGAACACTGGGAAGATTCAAGATTTGGAGAAAAACCACAAGACAAACATCCACTTTGTATGACATAAAATACAAAACATCAAAACTCTTATGCATTCTTATAGCTGCATGCATGCCTTTATTTCTGGCAAGTTCAGCAAAATAAACAAGATTCATTTACTCCTTTTAGTCACAAACAATAGTATGTATGTTGTAGTATTTTTGTGCAAATTCCAAAAAGTTAATTGGTGTTGCTTTGAAAAGAAAGGCCACAGAAGTTTCCATAATGAAATGTGGGATTGTTGTAATGTGTATGTGCCACGAAGCGGCGGAATGCTCAGCGCTGTCCGGACTTGTCTGCTGTACTATTTGTCTGCTCGGCATTCGGCTCACTGGAACAGATTACAGGACCTGGCTCTCAAAAGAATCAAAACAGAGGTGGGTCCGAGGCCTGCACTCCCTGCCGAGTGTATATGGGCAGCGGTGGAAATACTAACACATATTACACAGACTAGCAGTGAGGCTCGCTCTTGTCCCTCCTGTGGACAGAAATACGAGAAGGAGACAGGAATGTGCAAGGGCTTGGTTGTGGCTCCTTACAAAAGAGATTTCCATACAGGTCTGTTCAGCTCACCCTCATAACTATTTGCACTTTCAACTATAAACGCTACTGTCAGCAGCTTGTGACCCTCTGTCAAAATGGAAAGCTACAACTTTTCAACAATCTGCATTCTGGTAACAGACAGACAGTCTTGACCCTTTAACAATGAAAGCACTCTTGTTGCTTTCAATGTTTAGTTTTATTTCCTGTAGTCAAAGGTGAAATAAATCCCTCTTCAAATGGCTCCAAAAGTCCACATCCTTTAGCTTGGGTTGAGGGAATGCATTTCCACCATGTGAGTTCCTGTTCTGCTTTGACAGAAGAAAGAGGACTGTTGTTGACCACCCTTCATTTCTTAGATGCTTCTGATTCACATGCCAGTAAAAAGAAATCCTTTTGACTGATTTTTTTGCGACCTTTTCTCTCATTACCTGTGTATAAAAAGTGATTTTCATTATTAAGTTATAGGCTTATGGTTGACCGGCTGATGAATTGGTCTCTAATAATGTGCAGCTCCAGGTGCAAAGGGCAGATATAAAAGGCAAATAACAAACATAGCTGCTTCCCTAGTCTTTCCTTTTTCATTGCTGGTTTCCTGTGCATTTCACTGATGTATTCCTGGACTGTACTGCAATCCTAAGCAAGAATCTTAAAACACAGCTCAGCCAATAAAAACTTTGCATGGATGTTTTATTGAAAAGCTATATTCATGGCTGTAATCTCACTGTTCATCTCTAGTATCATCTGCATAAATAAGGTTTCACACATGCAGAGTCCCTGCTGAAATGTGCATGTTTTCCCCCCATGTTACTTGTGGGGCTGTAAAGTCCTAATTATCATTCGCCGTCGGGAGTAAAAGGGGGCCATGCTAATTGCATCGTCTTTTCTTGGACCAAGACTAAGCTGGAAGAATGGCTGAAACATCTTCTCTGGTGTATTAGCTCCAGTTTTGTCTTGTGAAACAGAGATGGAGCTGGCTGGAGCGTTGCAGAAGCCATTTGCTGTGATGAACGTTGCTGTGGTTTTCTGGCCACGCTGTCTATCTGATGTAGCAGAACCTCACAGTTATGCAACACAAGCTGACTTATCACAGGCCAAATGACTGTATGAATTGATTAACTCTACGGCCTGACTGTTTATAATTGGACTGGAAGTGCACTAGAGCATGTACCGGACACTGGAAAATCAAGAGTTTGTGATAGTTCTTGTAGCTTTGTTCAGAATAGCAGGCTTAGACACTATGATGTGGCCTAAGAAGTTATTACTACAGACACAGACAAAGTTAGCAAAGGAGCCAGAATGATTGCAATATTTTGGTTTGTGAGTGTTGCTTAAAGCCAACCTCCTCATTGAGCTTGGTCAAATTTTAATGTTGACAGACAACTGTCAACCAAGTCATCTACTGTATTTGATTACAGCTAAAAAGCTCATTATTTTTGACATCTTGCTCAAAAACCCTTAATCCCTCATAATCTGTCCTCTCAATCCAATTTAAGACTCACCCTTCATTTGCAATTTATGTTAGCAAGAGTTTCTTCTATCAGTACAGGATACATAAATCAGTGCAGCCAGTTTTCTTTACTTTTGACTTCCCAATTGCAATATGACATATTCAACAGAGGTGAATAGCTATTTTTTAATGTCAGCTATAACGTGAGCATGTTATTCCAGTGTTAAGTGGCCAACAATAGATGACTTGAGCTGTTTACTTAAAACATTGCAAAAGCCGCTCTTCGTTTGCCATCTTCAGACCTACCACTTGGCTAATACATTCAGTGGAAATGCAGAGCACTGTAACAGTGACTGCCCTCCAGGCTGCTTGCCCTCTCCTGAGAATCAATCCCCCAAGGTGCTGCAGAAGGATAATAAGCTTGGTTTGTTGCCAGTCCCTTCCTCTGTACACCACTTTTTATCACCTTCCTGTGTGCTTACATGTTACTGAAGACATTCAAACCTTAATTTCCATTACAAATATCCAATGCCTCATCAAAATATGACTGTATGTCTGCCATGCATTGCCAAGCTTTCCAAAATCAACTCCACTTCAAACCATGTGCTTTTACTGGCATTTCATTAAATAGTACTATGTGAATATTTGGGTATATTCATTTATTCATGTTTTTTGAGACCTAAACACTGAAAGCAGTGCTATGTACACACACAAACAGAATGTGTTAACTTTCTGAATGTCCTCCTCAAAAAGATGAGCAGAAAAAAAACGCCATCTCTGTTTGTCTTCTGTTCAGTTTGTATGTGCAGTGGACCCACAGTTATTGTACTGGGACAGCGACACAGCTATTTGGCCAGCGTGAGAGGATATTAATCAAGTTTTCACCTTGACTCTGGCCTTCTGTGGAGGCTAACCCGTTCCCTCTGTTTGCCTTTGGTTTGTGGTTCCCTTGGCTCCACTAAAGCTCTTATTGTTTCCCCTAGCAGCGATGCTCTCATGCTCCTTGGTCCCGAGCTCGAACAACCTACGGGGAATCCTGGTACAGTGCTAACACATCTCTGTTCATCTGGCTAATCAAATTACTCCATGGGCTTTGCTGCTGAGTTGGGTTTGTCGGCAGAGCGGTCTTTGATCGATGGACAGATCAGTCAAACTTTTGAAAATGAAGTGAGAGGAATTTGAGTAGTCCTGTGGTGGTTTGGATTGATTGATTATACATGGGGCATTTTCAATAGCCCGTGGTCAGTGGAGGTTCTGTTACAATCTAGCTCATGTTTCTCTGGTTCATGCTTGATCTGTTCTACATGGCTTCATTTAACCTTTTACCACTGATGGTCAGACAATTTATTAACCCAAAATGAACTAATCATCTGGGTCTCATTTTCTATTCCTTTTCACTAACTTCACTAACTATTGTAAGGTGTTTGTGTCTGTCTTGTTTATGACCTGTGTAATCAGCCAGAGGATGTGAGGGCTTAGAGGAGATGACTTGCAAACATGGCAGACATCTGTCATGTTGACAGCAGCGCAGAGAGAATGTATCACAGTTATGTGGAGTGACCTTGCTGCTCATACAGGTGTACAGAGGCCTGTGAGGATCATCCTGCCTTAGACAAACACACATTTACATTCTACATTCACTCCCCCCAAACAAACACATAGGGACAGTGTCACCAAAGTGAAGTAAAAGACTGGTGCATCTCATGTCAACCACAAATAAATTTGGAGATTAATTGTAATTTTTACTCCCAACAAAATCACATTATCAAGATTAAACAATAATTTACATAAACTTTGTAACATAAGCTTCTGTGTTGTGAGAGAAAAGTTTCTCTCTACATTTATTTATTTACTATACTTATTTTCCATAATTGAGCAGGTCTAATGGCTTGTCATATCCTTTCAACATGCAAGACATTTTAACAAAAAATTCCCAAACTATCTGAATAATTATTTACAGTGTAATAGTAGTGATGAATTTAGATGTAGATGTATTGAAGAATGAATATTATTGCTGTTTTGGGGCAATGCGAAACAAAAATGAAAAGTCAGATATGTTGCTTAACTGTCAACAAGAATGGATTGCCATAATATACCATAATAATATGGTCTGCATATTATAATTGGAATAATAATAAAGAAAAAGAAAAGTCATTTTTGTTAATATTACCCACCACTGTGTAATTAAACTTTCATCCACTTGCCTATTGTCCTCTAGCTGTAGTGATTTTTGGCAATAATATTGACAAGCTCATTACCACACTCACCCGTGGGAGCAGCCTTGAATAGCTGTATCGGCCTGAGCTCAGCATGAGCAGGTATTGGGCATTTGATCAATACCACTAATGGTCACTGTATGTACTTTTACAAACAGGGACTAACCACTGGATGCCCAGCTTCAGGCAGCCTGGGTGCACCTGACAACGCTATTAAAACACAATGTGATCCCAGAGCTCATCTGCCCACCAGCTATGCTTCTCTACATGGCAGAAGCAAGAGTGGTAAGATCCCCCTATGAAATAACAGCACCTTTCCAAGTGTCTGCCAGAAGAACCTCATCCTTATCTTCTGGCAAATGGAAAGGGTGAATTATAGACAGCCACTCTGCTCCTCTGTGCATCCACACTCTTAATTATACTACTGCAGCTCTCCTCTCATCCCTCTATTTTAATCCACCGCTGATAGAAACCGCTTCATCTGCACACAGGCAGGCATGTGCCAGCCCCATGCTGAGTGAGACTATTTGTTTGGCAATAAATATTCATTGTTTCTACATTTGGAGAAATGCACATTCTAATGCTTTGGATATATATTTTGAACTATTCTCTCAGAGCTTTATTTCAACTGAATAACACAGTGTCCTCCATATGAGAGTTTGTGTAACTAGCATGTTTGATGATCTGGGGCATTATAAGATGCTGTATGTCAGATTCATTTTTTCATTCTGCATTACTTCACATTCACTTTATTTGTGCCCCCAATTGATTTTGCAGCAAAGAGACAAAGACCAGGACTGGACAAAGAAGAAATCTGGACTAAACCAGGTCAAATACTGGACTAAAATACAAACCAGGAATACATCATGCCTGGTGGGTGTAATTTGGGACAAACCCCAACTATAAAAAATAGTTTTTCGTATTTGTGGCTGGTTAGAATAAAATACTTACACACCCTGTATATCACCAGAAGCCTGCATATCATTGGTAGTACATTTAACCACCATGTAACCACAATTAACCTAGTTTAACCACTAAACTAGTGGCTGCCATAATACTGAGTATATTAAGATTTTGACAACTACCGTTATCAATGAAAATAAGATTGTAATGCCTACATTTCCTCTACATTAACTGCAGTGGCACTTTTATTTATTGCTCTTTTGTTAAGGGGCTTGAATGCTTAAACTTGCTTTGTAAACCTATTTAACAATGATATAGTGAAAGTAGCAGCTTACTGAGATAGGACACATTGGGCTTATGTTTGCACTTGTTCATAGTAAACTTTGGTTTGACCCTTTGGAGTCCAGCATGTTTCTAGTAGACAATAACACTTTTAACTGTTCCATACCAGATTACAATGTAAATGAAAGCATAGGCTGTGTTAACCAAGATTTTGATAATATTATTTCACCCTAACACAATCACCAGCTGCCTCCTACTAACATAGCTTCAAAGTAAAAGCAATATGTGCTCTGCATTTTACATACCATGTCAAAAAAGCAGTGTGAGCAAAGCAAAGATCATAATTAGAATCTTCAGAAGTTGTGAACGGCCCCAGAAGTATTACAGATAATTCCATGGGAAAAATTTGTTTGAGGTGGATCTACCAGAAATAATAGCTAGCATACTTCTGCCTTTGATGTTGTCCCATTCAGTATACAGTCCCATGAGTTCCTGCTGTCTATTTTTATTTGCTAAATCAATTGTCTTGTGCCATGCGTGCTTATAGGACCTGTGCTCACTCTGATGGATTTGAAGATCTGTGAGGTGCTGGGCAGAGGGGGCAGTGAAAGTGTAGCCCGGAGCACACTTCCACTTTTAAAGCAGGGCCCAAAACTGCAGCAGCTCAGCAGACAGGCAGGCAGCTAACTCATTAGCATTTTTAACATTCCTCTGCAGGCAACAGAACAGAACACTCCTTCACATTTCTTCACCAGTCTGTTAAACACAAAACTATGACTTAAAACATGCTCACATGCCCTTGTACAACGATCTTTCATATTGTCATAGCAAGCTTTGTCTTTGTAGATTTAAGCATTTATGGGAGATGTAATGCAATATTTGAGTGCTTAAGTAAATTCTTTACATGGAAGACAAAATATTTTACTTCAGGTCGAGAGCCATAATTTCAGTGGGTTTTAACCAGGTCATAGAAATGTTCAAAAAGAAAAAAGAAAAAAGAGAGAAAGAAAAATATTTGTTGTGGAAATTTGCCAAGATACGAGTTAATGGTTGCCTCAATGCCTTGCACGTTAACTCATCAGTTTCTGGGTGGACCCATGATTAATCTCGATATCAAAGCCCAGTACAATTTTAGATAACGTCAGTCTGGCGTTCTGTGAGACAAGCCATCTCCTGTGATCCAAAAGAAGGCACATGGCTCATTTGCATAAGTAAACACAAATGGTGCATCATGCTATTTTTAGTTATGTCATTTGTTACAGTTATGTGCCTACATCATCAAGTTACAGCAACACTCAGCTGTGCCATCAGGGCTCCCTTGACTTCTCTGTTGACCTCTGTAACACTTTCAGAAGGCAGATAAAAATACATCTATCTTTGTCAGCATTACACCAGAAGCACTGGACAATCTCACTAAAAATATTGTACTAGATATAGCCCACATCTATTGTTATTTTTATCATACCAAATTCAGCTTTAAAACATTCATAAATGTTGTACATTCCACTGTTTAGACAGTTTGCTGAGAAATCATTACAATGAAATAAAACATATTTTCTTCAAAGGTATGCTAACTCTTTTCATTTGCTTAGTGTTTCCTTTATACCCCATTCCCCAATACTTAACTAGAGAAGTGGACCACCTAAGCTGTTAGCAGCACAATTAGCTTTCTAGGCCCAAGTGGTCTTATCCGGACAAAGGCTCTCATTGTTGAACCCAGGGCCCAGCCTAATGACACCTCTGGGAACAGGACTAAGTTTACTATTACCAACTATAAGCTATTTTAAGTGCTTCAAATGCCATTTATCCTGCCCTCTCCCATGTAATCAGCAAAACCCCAGTGTAAGACTCAGAGAAATACTCAGGGACACCTCAAGGAGTGATGGCAAAGAATATACTGGCAGAACTCCAGAAATGTCTCCTTGTGTAGACTCTATGACAGAAATTCACTTTGCCACTGCTCTGCCTATTACTCACTGAACTGTGCTGAATTGATAGCAAGAGGCCCAGAGTTTGGCCACAGTGGCTAACAATACACAAATGAAAATGTACATGTTGTTGGCATCACGTGTGTGGTCAGAAAGGCTCTGTCAGGTCGTATTTATGTCTCATTGTACTGTGCCACTTTTTGCACAACTAGTATCGAGGCCTTTACATGGTAAGCCAATAATCATATGCAATAAGCATATTTAAGGCATTACAACAGACAGGGGCAGACACTGTCAAAACATGCCCCATGCACATGATCATTGCTTCCTCTAGTCCACATTGGTGACATTCCAGAGGTTTGCCTTGTGGTTAAATACTGCTATCGTCTTCTGAATTTTGTCACTTGTACTGAACCTAACAGTGATTCAGTTCATTCAGCCTAATCTACAATCTTGATATGACAGCATTAAACTTGGAGGTTACGTCTTATTGCTTTCAATTCCAAAATAGAGTATGTTTCTGTTGTGATATATAGCTAATTATAGAAGTATACATTCATAATTCTTGCAAAGGATATACAGTATTACTCCACCCCACTAAGGTGGCAATAATCCTGGGCCCTGTCTTTATCATGACCTTTGTGGGTTGGGTCTAAATGACACCTTCCACTTGATGATGATGATGTTTTCCACCATGTTTTCCAAATGCCATTCACTCAATGGTCTCGACTCTCACAGATACACCAACTTTTCATCAAGTCAAGCTTCTTGGCAGTTCTTATACATACGGCAAAAACAGTGCCAGGTAGTTATCAAAAGCTTCAGTGTGTAGTGGTGGGGCCTCATCTTGCCCATGTCTGGACAGAAGGCCCTTTGTGCTGGCTGCCCAGCCACCCAGCCGGTCCTTATAGCTGGGAGATTAGAAGACGAGGGGAGACCATGGGCTAAATGGTAGGGTGCTTGTCTGAAAGCCAATGGTGTCAGCCAAACAGTGCCTTAGCCCTATTCAACCCAGCAGTAATTACAAGCTTGTAGGGCCATCCTCTGGCTCTTTTGTCTCTACTTTGGAAACACTTGTCTAATGTACTGGGAACTATATTCCCACTGTGTCTGAAGACATGGGATAAAATGTTCACCAACAAGCTGCAACCTGCAATCAAAGCCCATCACTGAAGAATCACTTCAGAAGTCCTTCTGTAAGTTTAAATATGGGTGGAATGAGCAGAATTGTTGATAAAGTTATTTTTGGTTTTTTTTGTATTTTGCACACTTTGCAATCTAATCACTCAATCCATTTCAGAATGTTTGAAAAATAAAACAATGTGATGTGGAAAAAAATGCATAACGTCATAAATGTATCTAACCATCATCAAGGCAAGACGCAGCCCAGAGAAAGACACAACACTTTTAAGTGTGATGTGTGAGGCAGTAAGAGACCTTTAGGGCTTTGTTTTGAAATCAAGGCATTTTCTATATGAAATATTATACTGTTACAATTTGTACAAGTCCTGGTTCTGACCTATTTCCACCAAACTAAAGCAGTAATGTGAAAATGGATTCATATTGTGATTTCTGCTATGTTGTGCCCCCTGTCTAGTAGAGACTTGGGTTTGAATGGACTGATCACAGTCCAAACAAAGACACTGCTACATTTGCAATCATGTGTTAAAGGCCAATAATGTTGTTGGTGATCTTTTTTATATATACATGTAAGTGAGAGTTCTTTCTTGGATAGCTGACTGATGATTGTTCGAATGTGTATGCCAACACACTTTCAGAATGTCTGGCTTCGTAAGTGAAGTACTGAGTCAGATTTTGTCATATTGAGCTGTTGACTCACTAGTTTTATGATTCTGGTTCAGAAGTGTTATTTTCATGTTTGAGATTCATAATCCTCTGCTGTGTGCGCACCTGTCATATACATTTGTATGACTCCAGGGCACGTGTCTGAATCACTGTTATAACCAATGCAGAGCGCTAAGCTTTGTGTCCAGACATGCCCATGTACTCTCACTCTTGCTGTTTTTCACACTTAAAGGCATGCCATTGTATCTAGGCCTGTCACAGTAATTATCATGGGTTCTTTTTCTTTGTACTAGTGGGGAAGGTTTTTTGTTTTTTTTTTTTGTACTATGATATAATTTCAACTGTAGAGGGTTAGCTCAGCTCATTGGGCTGTTCTGACCAGCTGGGAGGTGTTAAGGCACCCATAAAAGGAGGTTAACTTCATTTAGTCAACAGGCAAGCTGTCTGGACAAGTCTTGATGTAATTCTGAAGATGCGTAGAAAAGGTTGTGCTAATCCTTCCCCATAGTTTGTCTATTTTGTCTATTTTGGTCACCGTGTCATACTCTAGTTTTCATTTTTTGAGAATTATATGATCTAATCCAAAGCAAAGTCCTTGCATTGGTTAGACTACACATTTCACTAAAATGTAATTAACACAATTTAAAGTTTTGAAATGGACAGCAGATGTGAAATACGTGGAGGTAATTACAATTCCAACTGTTAACTATCAGCCATAATAACGGTCAAAGCTCATCTAATTTACACAATAGTTATTATTTGACAAAAACAAATATATTGTAATAGAAGTATTTTTCAAAATGGGTGTTTCCAAAAATTGTGTTCCTTGTCTGTAAATTGTGCCTTCATTTTGTGTGGAAATTAACTTTTGTGTATTGATGACAGAATGCACTACTTTCTGTATTTCGTCTCTGCCACTTGACTGATGTAAAATTTGTATAGACTAGTATAGTAAAGTCTATATTATTATGGACTCTATATTATTATGGACAGTAAAAGGAACAACACAACTAGGATGGTCTTTCTAGAGAGGCTGGACTGTGAAGCTGTCACAGTCCACTGTGTCCAGTGTCTAATGTGATCAAAGCCTTGACCGGGCAGAACTGACTGAGCGTTAATCTCCTACAATGCCTCACTGCCAAACTGACCTGATTTGTTCAGCAAAGGATCATCATCCACTTTTCTGGTGAATTTCAAAGGGCCTTTTGCTGGTTGGTTACTATACTATAAAAAACAAAGCCCCATTTTATGTGCTGTCTGTTATGTTTCACTAGTTACAATGTACTGCTTGTATTGCATGCCAACAATACTTGGGGTAATAGTGTGGCAGATAATCACATTATTGGTCCAGTATCCTCATGCAAATTTTCTGTTTGTTTTTCAGGACTTCAGGACACAAAGATGACAGGTCATGAGCAACACAGAAGACACAGTACACAGAGTTGAAGGCAGAAGATGTAAGCCTTTGATCCAGACAATCAACCTGCTCATGACGTCAGGAAGGACCATGTTCACCTGGAGGCAGCCATGTCTTTCTGAGTGCCTTTAGCTTTGGCACAGGACTGATGACCAGCCTAAAGCTCCCACTGATGGAGCACACTGTTGGGGGCTCGGTCCCTGCCACTGATGAGTTTTATACCCGCCATCTCCGTGTGGTCAACGGGGCTGCCGTGCCCTCTCGTGGAGACAGTACTCACACCACTTTGAGCCCAGGAGTACCAAAAATGGGTGTCCGGGCCCGGGTAGCTGACTGGCCGCCTCGAAAGGAAGTCACAGCCCCAATGTGGCACTCCAGCACCGATTCAGAGAACTCCAGTGCCCCAATAAAAACTCATATTAAGCTAGGCCATATAATGAGTCCTCAAGACTCATCAATGCTGCGTAACATTCATAACACTTTAAAAAACAGAGCTCAGACCCAGGTCAATAACTACAGCCCAGATACCCGTTACCTGGCCCCTGGAGAGCACCGTGCCCCCAAGCACAGGAACCCCCGGCAGAGATGCATTCGCCAGCGTAGCAACAGTGACATGGCCATAGGAGACATGGAGGGTAGTGGAGACAGTGGGGAGGAATGGGGTCCAACAACAGCCAAACTGTCCCCTTTTCATCGCAACTACGGTAGCACCTCTTCTATTGACCAACATGGATTGTCTGGAGAGAGCTTCTTTGAAATGCTCAAGGGCTATCAAGAAGATAAGTTGGACCAGCGAAGTCCTGCGCCGGACAAACTGGAGGACATACTGAATGTTGGGACTAAACAAGCCCTCATAGAGCTCCAGGAAGATGTTCCTGACAGTCTTTATTCCAAATCTAAAGACAAGTCTGCCAAAAGACGCGCAAAATCTGAGACTGGGGGCGAGTCAATATTTCGTAAACTACGAAATGTGCGTGGTGAATTGGACTCACCCAGGGCAGGATCAGATGCGGAGGAAAGCCGGACAGATGACCTGGGCCCACCACCTAAGCCTTGGGTTTGTCAGAAAGGTTTTGCCCACTATGATGTTCAGAGCATTCTGTTTGACCTCAATGAGATTGCCCAGCTACGTCAGAATGCAGGCAAAAGAAAAAACACCACCACGGGGGCATCAGCAGCTGCAGTAGCCTCAGCCACCTCCACCATCTCCTCCACCCACAGCCTGCCTTACAGCTCTCCCAGTGGAAGCCAAGAGGAGCTTAACTCTACAGACAGCCCTGGGCTGGACACAGTGGATGAACAGAGCAATGAGATGCTGCTGAGCTGTCCTTGCTTCAGAAATGAAATAGGCACAGATGTAAATGGACATTGCCGGTTAGGAACAGATGAACTTGTGTATCATGGGCTAGTGAGCACTGGTGCAGCAACTAGTGGGGAAGGAAGCTTGTATGAAACTTCTGTGACACACTGCACAAATGCAGGAGTTGCAGTACTAGAGGGCCCAAAAGAGGGTCCCTGTACACTCAGCGACAAAGGCAAACAATACATTGTGGAGCATGTGGACTTGGGAGCATACTATTACAGGAAGTTCTTCAATCTTAGGGGTACGATTCTATCAGCACTCTATTTAAATATGAAATGTCTGATATTAATGTGTGTGCCAATTTTATTTTTGTTTAGATCATTGGAACTACTTTGGTATAGATGAGACACTTGGGCCCGTAGCAGTGAGTTTGCGGAGAGAGAAACTTGACGAGGACAAAGAACATGGCCAGCAATATAACTACCGCCTCATCTTCCGGACCAGTGAGGTTGGCCAAGTTTGTTATAACTTACAAACTAAACCTCTGTGCTTGCACTTTTCAGTTACTCAAATTATCTGGGTTCCATTAACATTAGTAGTCTACTGATGATGCACTCCATAATATAAAATGGGGCTTGCCTGACCCAGACTGATGCTAATATTGGAAATGCCAAGAGACAATTTATTGGCCCATATACTTTCATGTATGTGATCCCAGATCAAAGGCATTTCTTCCCACATGTTAATGTACAATCAGTAAAGACAAAAGTTGTGTGTAGCTGCTGTTAACATTGTTTGTGTAATCCCTCAGGTGTCTAGGTATGATCCATAGCAAACCAAAAATTCTACTCTGTAAACTGGACAAAAGTTTTAGAGTGAAGACGTTTCACCGCTCATCTAAGCAGCTTCTTCAGTTCTGGTCAGATCCCTTCAGATCTGCCTGAAGGAAGAAGCTAACTAGTCCCGTTGACAGAATTGAATTATTTGTTTGTTGTTACATTGACAGTTACTATTGTTGCTGCTTCAGTATGGAGTGGAGTTTTCTTGCTAATTTATTCACTACGTTAATGCACCAATTATGCCTGTTAAATACATTTTTTTAATTTTTAAATTAATTTTTTAAATTAAATTTTTGTTCAGTCTTTCATTTCAGATGATTCTTCCACTGAGCCCTAATATGCCCTAATAAGTGAATTCAGGCAGTACATCAAAGCACTGCAATTGAAATTAGTACAAACTTTCACTTTATTTAATAATTTTATAGTCACTTCCATTCATTCAATACATGGAATACCAGATCAAGGCAAGCCAGTTTCATTATGCCTACAGCTATTCATCAGTCCTCCAATATCAGCAGTGTGTGAATAAACCTCAGGAAGCACTTTCACACAAAACATCAAACCACGACATTACTGTGTTGATTGGTTTGGATTTAGGAGTTCCTAGAGACAAAATATTCAAAGATTGTATACATGTGCTTAAAGGAGGTGATTGTTCAGGTCGAAGTAATGAATGAGGTGAGGTGAGCTCTCAAATAAAGTTTGAGGCCTCACCTCAACCAGATATAGTATGCCAAATCTATGTCTACCTAGCTTCTTGTCCAGAACACATGAAGAACATATTGCTTTTGGTAAAACCTAAAGCCCACTAAACTCCAGCTCAAATATTTTTCCTTGAAGTCTGATTACATTGTAGATAAACATATTAAGTTTGCAAGCAAAAAACACATAACATTTTGTATGAATTCTTTTTGGTTTCATATACTTGGTTTCAACTAGCTACCGTACGTCTGTGTTGAGGCATGTCATGTGTTTTTTCTCCAGGTTCAAAGCGAAGCAAGAATTCTTGATACATTCATGGCCCTTTTTTATCCAGTTACACCACTAACCTAAAGGTTTCATTTCCCTCCATGCATATGTCTGTTCAGCTGACAACTCTACGGGGAGCAATCCTCGAAGACGCAGTGCCTTCCACATCTAAGCACGGCACTAGTAGGGGGCTGCCTATCAAAGATGTGATCGAGTACCTTCTCCCTGAGCTGGATCTGTCTTGCCTTAGACTGGCTCTAAACACCCCGAAAGTTACAGAGCAGCTAATAAAACTGGATGAACAAGGGGTATGAGGACAAAAATGTTAGTTAAATGGTCCATGTTTTTACATTTTCTAACAGGTAACTATGTTTTAGCTGAGCTTTCAGGTGAAGGTAGGGGTGATGTACTGCAGAGCGGGCCAAAGCACAGAGGAAGAGATGTACAACAATGAAACTGCTGGCCCTGCCCTGGAAGAGTTTCTCAAACTGCTGGGAGAGAAAGTCCGCCTGAAGGGCTTCACCAAGTACAGAGCTCAACTGGACACAAAAAGTAATCACTCAACTCATACAAAGTGTTAACTTGTTTAAAGAATAGTATCACATCACTGTCAAAATACACAGCTGAATAATTATGCGTATGACTTGATTCTATACTACTTATTCTATTCTATTCTATATGACTTGATTCTATACTACTTATTCTATTCTGTTCTATTCTATTCTATATGACTTGATTCTATAGTACTTCTATACTACTATTTTCTCAGGTACTAAAACAGTCAAGATGGCAGTTGTTCCAACTGTCATTTAGACTAGACTGTCACTGATCCAGTCTTCATTGTCTAGCTGTCTGGGCAAAAGTGAAATACTTTCCCGCTGTACACCAAATACACACGTAAAAGATAGATGGCAGTAATGACACAATAGGTCTCACAAGTGTCTTGCCGTTTTTCCTCCAGCGGATTCCACGGGCACTCACTCCCTGTACACTGCCTACAAGGACTATGAGATCATGTTCCATGTATCAACCCTGCTGCCTTACACCCCCAACAACAAGCAACAGGTAAAACAGAGCTCAGTTTCTGTAGCATTCAGCCAGTGTCAGGAAAGAGAAAACCCTATTGTTGGAAAACACATGTGTATGAGTGTGTACTAAAGTAATGCGTAATGTGACTGTGGTTAGGTAAAGACATGATTCTCATGTCACTTTTATGACTGTTCCCGATGCAATGGATTTAATTTACTATAATGCATAGAGTATGTCACAAATGAACGACTGTTCAGCTCTAACAAAAGATTTGTTGTTTCTCTAGCTGCTAAGGAAGCGCCACATTGGGAATGACATTGTGACAATCGTGTTTCAAGAGCCTGGTGCTCACCCTTTTACCCCCAAGGTCATTCGCTCACACTTTCAACATGTGTTCATCATTGTCCGTGTGCACAACCCCTGCTCAGACAATACATGTTACAGGTGAGTGGGAAAATGAAAATCTAATAAAAAAGACTGGCCAAGTGAAAGTTTCCCTAACTAGTACTAGCATTATATTCAAATGTCTTTTAGTGTGTATTTGTATAATTACTCTTTTCTGTGGCTTTCAATATGTCAGGCAGTATTCAGTATTTAAGGCAGTGTTTGAACTCCTGACCCAAGTTTCAATAGCTTCATGCTGCCTTGAGTGCTACAGGCATAGGCTTTTTGTAGGTACCATGCATTAAGATGAAAGCATTGTCTTGAAGGCATGTGTTGAAAGATTATTTTTTTGCATGTACTTGCTTGTACTATTGTGTTTGATTTAGCCGTAAAGAATTAAGTCACTGCTTTGAGCATTGACTTGAATGTAGAACACTTTTTCCTCTCTGCTAGCTGATTAGTGGTGTTGGAAAGATGAGCACACAACTTCATGGAATTTGCATTACTGCCCAACATGCATGAGCTACACATTATACACACTTAGTTGGTCCCTAGCTTCCTTTTTCTTACCTCTTTTTCAAGCTCATTTGCACATTTACACATGAACATACATCCCTGGCGTAATAATTCACTGTGAGCCTAACTCTTCACACAGTTAGAAAATAGAAGGCTTCTTCCCTACTCCTCGTCTTCCACTGCCTGCCACTTTGCCTTTGGGCAGCATGAGTTGAAGTGGTCTGAAGGAGTTAGTGCCATGAACATGAAGTGCTCTCTTCAGCCTGGCATACATGTGAGCGAGGAGGACTGTTCAGACCAGTCCATCAGTGGTTCAGTCTGAGTAGCGGACAAGTCAGGCCAGCCTTCTTTCTGCACCTTGCAACGGCGTTCAATTGAGGCAAATTTAGATCTGTGTCACTTTGTCCACACGGCGAGTGTACATCAGGCCTTCAACTCCCACAGCTGGATCTGTTTTTTTCCTGAGGCGTCATCTTCTACTTCATTGTTGAGAAGAGATTTTTATGGAAAAAGGTGAAATGCTGGTTCTCCTGGTTTGCCTTGAGATGAAATTGAGAGTCGCGGGATACAGAATCCTTAAGGATAGTGTCGTTACTCCACCCAGCTTATACTCTCCCAGCATCTAGATTCTTCAGTTACTATTTAAATGTAGTCATTTAGATGCTGTAATTTTAGTGAATGGAAGCTCTGAGACTGGACAGTTAAATGGAGCAGTTTGCAATGAAGCTCTACACTTTTAGCTTTGCTACGCCTTTGCTCTTGTGGTGTAATGTGGTGGATATGGTGAACTTAATGTGAAGGCTAGAGGTGAGTTTTGATTGTTGTGTCTTCACATATTTTTTACTCAATTCTGATGAAAATTGCTAATAGTGTAGTTGAAGACTGGAGTTTCTGTTTTTTAATCAAAAAGTGATCTGTTTTATTTTGATTGACAAACTGAACCATTAAATAACTATGCCTTGCTGTAACATTGAGTGACTTGAATATAGCATAGGTCACACTGTCTTATTTTATGCATCTACCATAACATTGTTGATGCATAGAATGTTATCTTGCTAATTTCAAACATTGGCTCAGAGTCAGGAGCCTGCTGAGCCATATTGTATAAGATCTTTTGTTTAGGAAATCGGGGCTGTGCATGCTAGCGCTAACCACAGTTCTGCTCTCACATACCAAGGCAGAGTCGCATGGTGACAGCACGGGAGCTAGCTTGTCAACTTTGATTGGATGTATGGTATTATAAGCCGGGTGAAGTCAGCCATGATTTGCAACATTTCTGCTACAGGCACTGGATCTGTTATTTGTGTAATGGACTGAATGGAGAAGTTGTCAGAAGTGTCACATCCACTCATCTAAAGCCATTTTGAGGTTTACACCCACAAGGCTACACTGTATATTGGCAGTATAGATTTTATATATGCATTAGTCTTTTGGCGGTAGGATGTGGTAGAGATATGCTGCTAACTCCATGAGATATACCTTGTCCTCTTTGAAATATTAACATGTTTCAATCCTTATTTAAGTTTCCCACATGCCACAGGTAAGACAGATCACTATTTTACCTGTTTACTTATTTATAGTAATTCAATTCTAGCGCAGTCATTGTTCTGGACAGAATAGGAGCAGTGGAGGGTAACAGGAGCAGTGCATTGCCTGTAGGAATTTGTACGCCCTCTTTTATACTTCTAAATGAAGGAGGTCAAAGGAACATTACCTTCAGCACTTAAAGGACACTATGTCCTTTGTCTTTAAAATTATTCAATTTTTTACAATGAAGTTATAAGTGTTAAGGTCATGTTTTGTGCTTGGTTACATATGTATTTTTTTCTGTGGCAGCAAACATTCATTACTGTTTTGTCTGTGTCTTCAATTTAGTGTGGCGGTGACTCGTTCCCAAGACGTTCCCTCCTTTGGACCACCGATCCCTAAGAGCGTGACATTTCCCAAATCAACAGTCTTCAGGGACTTCCTTTTGGCCAAAGTAATTAATGCTGAAAACGCTGCCCACAAATCGGATAAATTTGGTGCAATGGCGACACGTACGCGACAAGAGTACTTAAGGGATCTGGCAGAGCGTCACGTCACCACTACTCCTGTGGAGCCCACTGGGAAATTCCCATTTATCTCGCTGGCACACAAGCGGCGGGAGAAGACTCGCCCGTATAGTGGTGCAGAGCTCAGGAGCTTGGGAGCCATCACCTGGCAGGTTCATGCTGAAGACCAAGTTGCAGGAGCTGAACGGGAATGCCTTTTGGCCATTTCTAATGACTTCATCATCTTGCTGGATCAGGAGGCCAAATCAGTAGTGTTCAACTGTGCCACACGAGATGTTATTGGATGGTCGACAGGAAGCCCCGCCTCTCTGAAAATCTACTATGAACGTGGGGAAAGTGTGTCGCTCCGCTCCATCAATAACAACACAGAAGACTTTGGGGAGGTGGTCAAAAGACTGGAGGTCAGTGGGGCACCTCAACTGTCTCACATAGTACATTTTATTAGTACTGCTGTAACAAGAAGGGGTCACAGTCAACCAGACAAAGAAACAGCTCATGACAGTTTGTAATTAATAATACCTGAGCCCATGTACTGTCTGTTCCGTTATTTAAGTACAAATATTTTGATGCCCACTTTCACCATCTAAATAAAAAAAAAAAGTATAATTTTATATTTTGTTTGCTAAAACTTACAAAACCCTTCATATAGATGACATCACAGATACTTTTGGTTTATGCTGTAATGTGAAATTATGTCAAACATCACAGCTATTGAGTCGTTATTGTAGGCCAGGCTGAGCGTAATAGGTAGTGCTTTGCTGAAGTAATATCATTACTAAGGTTTCTAAGGCTGTGTAGGTGTAGACAATGTTTAGTTGTTACGTAAATGTTTATTAGAGGCAGCAATGACTCGCATTTGTTTATTTGTAGCAGATGAAATTTTATTTGCATTTTCACATGACTAATTCTGATCAGTGTTGGGTGGGTTATGCAGTTGAGCACCACTGTGAATATATTGTCCATAAAACTGTACATGCTGCACATTTTGGCTATATGATTTTACTACTCATATACTACTGTTTTCCTGCAGCTTCTGACCAAGGGCAGCCAAACTGCTGAGATGACACTGCGTCGTAATGCACTGGGTCAGCTGGGTTTTCATGTAAACTTCGAGGGCATTGTTGCAGAGGTGGAGCCCTATGGCTATGCATGGCAAGCCGGTCTTAGACAAGGCAGTCGACTAGTGGAGATATGCAAAGTAGCAGTGGCTTCTCTGTCTCATGAGCAGATGATCGACCTGCTGCGCACCTCTGTCACTGTCAAAGTGGTCATTATCCCTCCACATGAGGACTCCACACCACGCAGGTAAGCAACAAGACTTCATCACCATGTCATAACCAAGGACAAGGTTTATGGTCATTTTATTTAATCTAACAGAGGGTGCTCTGAAATCTGCCACATGCCACTAGTGGACTACAAGAACCACAAAGAGGGAATGCCATATGAATTAAAGTTTCCTTTCCGCCCTCCAAATAACAACAACACTAAGTGGCCTCGTACCACCTCCTCCAGTCCGCAGACCCGTACCTCTGGCTCAGGGGGCACACTCATCAAAGCTCCTCCTCCTGACTTCAGTAACTCTGCTGCTATGTCCCGCAGTGTGTCCAGTGATGGCAGACCACTCAACCCCAAAAGGTTACCTTCTCTTCTCTACTTTGTCTTAAAAAAGTGCAGTGTTGATTTTTTCACAGTACACATTAATTAATATGAATTAAATTAAGACAACAAACAATTCAATTAAAATTAGTACTACTGCACTACAAGTCTACAGTTATTTCCTTTTTTGTCAAAATATTTTTTTATCAAACCATGTTTCCACTCAGATATTCTCCTGGGAATGACAACTATGCACTGGCTTGTTCCATTGTAATGGGTCGCACAATGCATAACACAAATTCTCCTGCTAACATGTCCTACAATGACACCATGAGCTCCAACCACTGGAGGCAAAAACCAGTGGCAGACGGGTAAGGTCATTAACCTTCAATTTCAACCAATTAAAATACATTATGTTCAACTATTGAACATATTTGTAAACGTTTTTTTTTTAGGTTTAATAACAACAACTGCCAGACTACTGTATCTTCTCGACAAGCAGCAGGTGAAGGGATCAACGGGGTCAAGACTTGCTCTGGTGTTGCTTGGACACGACAGGGAGAAGTAGAGACTGGTCGGCTACTGGACAAAAACACCGGGGGTGAGCTTTTTTGTACACATATTATAACGGATTTTTAACAGACATTTATCTGAGCTTTTACTACTTTATTTTCTGCAGACTCTGTGACTTCAAAGGGACCCATTTCCAGGCTACAGTCTGAACATGGATGTCACATGTCTCCCAACAAAAATATTAAGGTGAGTAACACATCTGAAACAGTAACGCATTGCTTTCTCTCACTGTACAAATTCTAATAAATCCTCTTGCTAAACAGGAAGGTCCATATTCATCCAGCCAGTCCAGCAGTAACACACTGTCAAGTAATGCCTCCAGCTCTGCCCACAGTGATGAGAAATGGTATGATGTAGGCTCGCGCTCAGGGGTACGAGGAGAACTGGAGCTCAACAGTTACCTCCAGGGAGCCTCCACTGACAGCGGCATCGATGCCACCTCCTTCACAGCCACACAGAGCAGCACAGCATCCTCTACTGGTGGCTTCAGGGCCAAGGAGAAGATTCCCTGGCAAGATGAAGCGTCATGTGGCCAGAGGAATACTGACTCCTCCCCTCCTCCAGACTCTCTGCTCATTGTTGGAGGCAGTGAGACCCAGGCTAAGAGCCCTTCACCATTCCCACAACATCCTGATACATACAACCTGAATGACGCCTCCACCCTACCCAGGTGTGCTGCTAATTCTTTTCATTTCAGCTGTGTAGGCAGCTCAGGAATTTTTGTCCTTACATCAGTGTTAAATAGACCGTGATTCATTGTAGTCCCAATATATCCTGTACCGAAGCTATGCGGCTTTGGCATGAACAAAGATAGGCTAGAATAAGAAATAATAATATTTGTGTGTGCGCCTCTAGCCTCTAGTGTGTGGGGATGGTTGTATTTTTTACCGTCAACTGGTATTCATGATAGAAGGGGAGTGCTTGAAGTTGAAGAAATGCAAACTGTGCTCCGCATCACATCCCATCTTCTCTTTGACTTTGACTTTAAGGCTTTGCTCACTATTCTTTAACCATCTAGAAATAACTGGAGCAGACCTGTGCATTGACAGCGGCGCTTTATAGTGTTCACACAGAGATGGCACTTGTTTGAACATTCAGCTGTCTATATTTTAAGTATTGCATATCTTTGAAAGTAGTAAAACATATTCTTCTCACTTATAATGAGGCATCCCACTCTTGGCATGCAGAGCAGATTTAGCAGGCCATGTTCTGACGGATCAGTGGGGTTTGCATGTTGTATTATGGTCTCCTTTGAAGCGAGTTAATCTCCTCTGTGTATTGTTCTTTTCTCTGTTTGACATTTGCATAAATATCAAAGTGCTGTCTGTTATGTCCTCCAAATTCATTAACTTCTCACTATTTCTCCAGCCACAGTCCATTAGGCCAAGTCAGCAGGTCCATGTCCCCCCAGGATGAACCCACCTCCCCTTCCCAGTCTCCAGGTACCAAGAGCTTCTACCCACGCCAGGGAGCAACATCCAAGTATCTGATTGGTTGGAGAAAACCTGGAGGAACTGTAAATTCTGTGGACTTTGGTAGCACTAGAAAGTAAGTTAAGATCTTTTTTACTGAGTATGGGAGAAACTAGGGAGGTCTGCTCTGCAGGAGAACGCAGCCTGCTGTGAGTCCTGTTGATGCCAAGATAAAACAACAAATAGGACTGTCAAATGGTGTCCCGCTTGTTAAAAAAAACTAAACACTAAAAAAAGAAAAAAAAACAACAACAACACTGCCATCATGTGGTCAATAATAATAGTGGCTCTGAGTTGTGAGCTTCAGCTAAAAGTGGAAAGCTCCATTCAAAGGACTCGATAATATCTTTCTGTAAATTCGATCCATTCACTTTTGATGTGTATAAATAATGCTCTGTCTTGGTTTTATTATTTTAAATGAAATAAAATCTTTTTGTTCTCTTTATCATCACGTCTGGTAGGTGCATTACAATCGTGACGTAACAATTTGTTTTTTTTCCACCAAGACGACACCAGAGTGATGGGCCCTTGGTTGGTCAGCCACAGCTCAGGGCCAATCTACGGGGAGCCCAGTCCCCACAAAGACATGCTGCCAAGTCAAGCCTGGAAGAAGATTTAAAGAAGCTCATCACACTAGACAGCCCCCCTCCCATGACAAGTGAAGAGCAGGTAAAGTGGAGCCTTTTAATGAAAACTGCAAGAATCAATAGGAGAAAATGCTAAACATACATTCTGTCTGTTCCCCAAGCCCCTGTTCCCAGGTCCCACCCCTGGCCGTCGCTCCATTAAGAGGACAGTATCAGATGAGAGCATTTACAGTGGACAGAGGGAGGCATCCTCCAATGCACAGAGGGACACTCCCACTGACCTTCTGTTCAGCTGCTCCACAATGCCACGCTCACCCACTGCCCGAAACAGCAGGCGGCAGTCACACAAGTCAATGGGTAGAGCTTGATATTAAAATTATGATTCAATGAACTTTGTCTTTGTAACAACTTTAACATGATTATTGTGGTCCTGTCTCCAGGAGACCTGTCAGCCCCTGACAGTATGGAGTTTGAGCAGGACAAAAAAAATCAGCAGGTGGAGGATTCTGTGCTCATGCCTCTGCCTGAGCCTGGGACAGATGGTCCACTGGATTGGGCCCACCTGGTGGATGCTGCCAAGGCCTTTGAAGGTGGGGAGTCATCATCACATTTCAATTTGCTGCAAAATTTCTCCAAAATTGCCTTTTGAAAGATTTATAATAATACCAAGTTTCTTTTCACCACAAGATGGCACTACAGGACAATTATTGTAACAGTTAGACTACCTTCTAAATGACAGGGCATTTGAACTGTTTTTCAACAGAACAGCGGCTGGTGTTCCTCGCTGCCCAAGAAGAGAGTGCCCTGGCAGATAGTGTGGTCAGCAGTAGCACCCCACAGCAGGCAGAGCCTCAGGTAGCTCCTCTCAGACTGCCACCCCCTGGGTAAGAGTCACTTAACATTGACCACATGTTGAGTAATAATTACACACACAATGCACACACTATATAATCACACAAACACCATCAATGCAGTAGTTTTATGTTTGGCATGTCTAAAGGTTTGTTTGTGGTTACAGCGATATTAATGACAGTCCAGCTTGTCTTCTGGGTAAGGTGACCCAGCTGGAATCTATGGTGAGGATGCTTCAGGATGATCTAAAGAAGGTCAGTCAACCCCAAACTGTCCACTAATTATATGAACAGATTTTTGCTGCTTCCTTTTTCATGTGAACAAAAAGTGAGAATGTACTAATATTGTTCTGCTTTGTTACTCCTAGGAGAAAGATGCAAAGGCATCACTGCAGATGCAGGTCCAAAGTTTGCGCGAGGATAACCATCGTCTCCTAGAGGAGTCATACAGTGCTTCAGCCAAGCTCAAAAAGTTCACCGAGTGGGTCTTCAACACCATAGACATGAACTGACACGTAACACCACGTGAGCCTGATCACTACTCAAGCTCACCTGAAACACCAGTGTTAGCACTACATGGTCCATCAGTGATGTGGGACTTGAACAGTCTGTGCCAGCACAAACTTTCCTGCCATAATGTTTATTCTATGTGATTTGAACAACAGTGTTTTGGTGCATAAAGGGGAATGACTAGTTCTGGCATGTACTACCCTCCCATCACTGAGTCATGTACTGTCCTCCTTACAGTCCTAGATAACCTAATTACAAGGTTACAAGCTAAGCTTCATTTCAGAAACAAATTAGAATGGCTATAATTGATGCATGAGTTGGGAAAAATTATCCAACATTCCTTTGGGAGACACTTTCTAGAAATTAACTGTGTCAAGAAATAACTTAAATCCTTCAGTGAAAAGAGCACTGACTATTTTTATTACTACTCAAATGATAAAGCTATATATGAGATGTGCGTATACTGTGTGATCACAATGTGGCTGCACAGACAGACTCTTTAAATAGCACACACTTTACACAATGTAAAGCCTATAGCATCTGCGTGTATTTACTGTGTAAAGATTGTACTAGCCTGTGAAATTTCAGAGGGTTATTGAAAATGTACAGGACTACAGTTCATACGTTGATGCTAGAAAATATATTATAAAAACAAAGCATTAAAGGTGCCACACAGAATTTAAGATATGTAAATACATAACATATTTTCTTCAAAATGGCCAAGAAATGTGATATAAGTATCTGCATGTAGACAAAACCAAAAATATGGATTATTGAGCCAAGAACTGACAACATGTAAAATGCTACATGGAGCTAACCTTTGTTCAGTCCATAGCATGCTTTAAATCCACAACTGGATCCTACATGGTTGCTGTTCATTTGAAATACACGGTGAAATGTATGTATGGGACTTCTACAGAATATCTGTAGTGTGTAAAAAGCCTCATAGCTCGACCTGACTGTATTTGGTTTCTCGTTACCACACACTTAATAGATGTTTTTTTTTTTTCTTATTTGAGATACTGTGCAAGTGTATATAAGCAGAGATTTAATAATCATCAGAATTTGCACCTTCATTCTTTTTTCTATGATTATTTTTTGATGTATTTTTGATGCTTTGTAGCTGGGGTGTAGTGATTGGAGTGAGACGTTAAAGAATAGAGGGATAAAATGGGACTAGACCATGAGCTGGACTCAGAAAATGAGTCTTAGAGCTATAACTGTCCATTGTTTCCATTGAGCTGTGATGTGTACAAATGTTTATATCAATTAAAGACATTTTTGTTGAATTACATTTTCTGTTGTTTTTTTTTGGTTAATCTGAGATGGCCCAAACAGAAATCTGATACCTGTCCGTGTCCTGCAATTCCTGCTATTATTTGTGATTAACAGGGAGTGCTGTTTTTCCACTTAGCCCTGATTACACAAGGCATTTGGACCTGACACAGGGAAGCCAGAGGAGGATGGATGAGTGTTACCTAAGGGAGATATTCCAGTGAGAGATTAAGTGTTGTGCAGCTGAGAAGTAACTGTCAGGGACCATGTCTACATCTACACCAAAGTCTGTCCAGTACATGCAGGAGAAGTGTTTCAGGCAAATGGTGCCTACATATATACTAGCCAGTTATTTTCAAGGATGCTTGTGGTTAAATAAAGCCAGAACTGTTTTATAGACCAACATACAACACTGCAAACAAACAAATATCTAATCTACACTTCAAAGTAGGCTACATAACAATCTTGGTGATCGTGACTGTACTGATGTTTCTATCCGGCAGTCAACTGGCAGTTCAGTAATTTCGCATTAACGCAGATTATGGCAGGCCTGGCCCCTTATAAAGCAGATTAGTGTTGTGTGTGTTTGTTGGTTGCTGGCCCTGTCTGTCACCTTGTTATGGCTGCTCCTCCTTTATTCCAGAAGATATGCTGCTCATAGGTCACTGGGGTGGTGATCAGAGGGGGAGGGACAATTTATATACACTCTTATTTGCTAGTGGCGTATAGACAATCTCATAATAATATGGGGGATGGTGGGCTATATTGTATTGTACAAGGCAAGCCCACTCTGCTAAAAGTATGAGAACACCCTCAATACCGTAGGCCAACAGATAGTTTCACACTTAAATACAAATGCAACTCACAAGGACCTGTATGGCCTCGGTCTCCCTTGGTAACTACTGAGTACAACAGTTTTTCTATTGCTGAAAATGCTCTGGTCCCTACTTGTATTTTTCTTCTAAAAAGGTACTTTCAATAACGAAATGAAAAGATCTTTCACCTTCACTTGAGAAAAAGAGACATCTTACCATTCCTGGTCCATATTTTAATGGTTTTGTGTTGGGGAGTGCACACAACATCAAACCAGCACAGGGAGCAGAAGGATGAACAGCAGAGAGGAGAGGCCCACTGGAGAGATGTGAGCAAGATGCGTCTTTGATAACTGGTGAACTGGTTCTGTCAACACCAACAGCTGTACGTGCCTGTCCATGTGTGTCTATGTGCTCACAGTGCATGCATGCGTTCATAAATTGGCCATGCTGTGTATTTGTGGAGCATCTTCCTCGGGGGCTTTTGGGATCTCATTTATGGTAGGCAGAAAAGGTCCATTCGTTCGGGGGTTGCCATTTAAGCTTGGATGATTCTATACTTTTTATGAAGGAGAATAGCCTGGCATGTAGCTCTGTCCGTCCTTTCACAACATGATGCAATTGATTCTTTCAAACACACACACTGTACATGCAAATGGTAAAAGCTTGTTCCTTCACAGGGGATATTTATAGCCTCTATCTGTGCGCCCAGACACTATAATATTCTTGCATTAGCATTTCAACATTGTCCTAATGAACTGTTTCTTATTTTCATCATCAGTTGGCGTTGCTGCAGTGTGCTACCCTCCCTCTGTCCTGCTTTCGTCTCCACACATACACACACCATCTCTCCTTTATACTCTCTCTAATTCCTTCATCCCTCCCCCTGGTTTCCAACTTGCTATTACACAGAATCACCCTCTCTCTCTCCCCTCACACTCTCTTTGGCTGGAGCGCATGCACACAGTGAGGGGGGGTGGGTTTGCAAACGACATGTGAGGATCTCCTCAACTGCCGGGGCCGGCCAGGACTTTTCAGGAAGAAGAGGAGGGATACTGCAGTGACCGTCTCCCTTGTTGCTGCTTGGCTGCCTCCCTCCTCACTGTCTTCCTCCTTTCTTTTCCACTTCTGCCAATTACACCATGGACCTGCCCGCTGCTTGTTGCTAAGGGGGAGCCAGCCGTGCAAGTGCAGCCGTGGGGAGTGCACACAGCGCCGTGTGGAGTGGAGAGGAGTGGACGCACCGTTTATTTGGTCGATAAGGTAATGAGTGGATGCAGCAATGGAAAGGTGTCACAGATGTTGCATGACATTAGATTGCATTCCAAGTG
Organism: Taenioides sp. WSHXM2023; assembly: GCA_029959045.1. Lineage (NCBI taxonomy): Eukaryota > Metazoa > Chordata > Actinopteri > Gobiiformes > Gobiidae > Taenioides > Taenioides sp. WSHXM2023. The sequence continues at coordinate 10,339,200 of CM057102.1, read as the reverse complement.
TCTATGGTTCACAGTGTATATCTTGAATATGGCAGAATCTACTACTGCACTAAGTTGCCTTTTTAGGACTCAGAAGCATGAAGCTGTGTGTATGAAGTGCAGTATACATATTCCTGGCATGTATTTAACACACTTTATCAGCTCAAAGACAGGCCCTCTTCACTCACAGCTTCTTCCACTGGGACCTATCCACTCAGTATTGTTTCTTTCAAGCAGGTGCTATGCAATCCATAACGCCTGTCTATCTTTATGCCTCTGAAATGCACACTGCAAAGATTAGTTCCCTAATGTGCTCAGACTTCTAAAAGAGCAGCATGGCATTGGCCAATAGTCTTTTCTGCTGCGCTATACTTGTAATAACAAACAGCAAGGTAAGAGCAGGTGATTGCATCTGCGCTCATGCATGTCACTAAGCCTACACTAATACAGTCAGATATGAGGTGAACAAGCCACAGAGAACTAGAGTTTCCTGTTGCTGCCAGCACACTGGAATCAGCACTTGTTAAAAACTTGCAGAGTTGCATATTTCACAAATCCTATTGCCTTAGGCATCCCTTTGGCAAGATGCACTGTTACTAATTGAATTCATGTATGAACAATTTATACTGTGCCTGCATAAAATCCTGTCAAGAGATTACATTCCACCTTCAATACATTGAACACTATAGTGAAAGCTGTATTCTATTAATGTCTGATTGTGCAAATGATTGTGTAGTAGCCAATTTTGTAGTAGCCCATTTAAGTCTTGATAAAAGGTCATGGAAATGGTTTAACCTGTTTAAATGGCTAGGAGCCCTTAGTGGCAAAGGGTACAAAAGCTATGAGGGCTTGTTGAAGCATTCAGCAGCTGACGGTATGGAAATTCCTTATTAAGCAGAATTAAATCTCCAGAGAGATTGTACATGAGGGAGAGTCGGGTAGTGGGGATGCAGGTTGCAGAATGGGAGGGTGTGGAGGTTGTAAATAAATTGGCTTGAAAGCAATAGAAGTAACACTGGATCTGAGACACCATCATATGATTGCAGTTAGCCAACACTTAGGCGTGTGGGAACAACCAAGCCAAGGAATCATACTTACTGGAACATAAAATGCTATACTATACTTACTGTTTAAGATTTGTGTGTTAGTTAATATGCATCCTCCACCTGAGCCTGTTATCTGTCCCCTCAGTGACAGGCATCCCATTTCCCAGACACACAGTTTTTTGGCAGCTGAATGTCACAACGATAAAAGACTGAGGAATTTTTGCTCCCCCGGGGAATAAAGAAGCTGACTGATGTTTATCAAATCGTCATCTTACATTCTGCCTGTGTGCCTAGTGCTCATGTTGTGCTTCTATTTCCTTGACAGGGTTGTTTTTCAGTAAAAGATGGCAGAGGGGTCAAGGGAGCAGGGAGCACCAGGCAACACAGATCCGGAGGAAGACTCGCCTAATATGATCGTCTACAGAAAGGCAAGTCGCAAGTTTATATGGTGGGTGGGATCTCTATGCGGGCAGGAATGCAATGACCCGTGACAGTCCCGACAGCCCACTGGTTCATATCAGTGTGGTGTCAGGTGTCGGGAGGGCTCCATCCCACTCTCTGGACCGTCTTTCTAACCATCCATCCAACTTGAACCCTCCACAGCACTAATAAGTCTTCATCAGGCTTTTGGGCCAATGAGAGATCCTCCAACCAGAGCCAGGGTAATTGCCTCATCCTGTACGCGCATCACTTTCAATAGTTGATTGGAGAGGTATCGGTTGTCTAATTACAAGGATGAGGACTAGGATCTCTCCAGAGCTGGGATGGATTTTGTGACGAACAGTGAGAAAAGTTGGTTAGTGGTCCTCTTGGCTTGTTATTTCTCTGCCGGTTCTGCCGTGACAGACCACTCAGGAAAAAGGAGACAGCCTCTTTTGATCAGGTTTAAACCATGGAATGTGTCACTACTGCTGCGTTGATTACAGTAGAAATGTGATTGGAGTAAGCTGGAGTTGACAAGTCCTTTCCCCGTCAGTCACACCAGGTGTTTCATCTTGCTTTAGCTGGGTATCCTTTCAGACAGAGAGTTATACTCCCCATAGAGTGTGGTTTGCACATTCAATTTTAGATAATGCAGTTGACGTATCCTCTGTCAGTGGGTAGGTGGAAAACAGGGACACAAAGATAGATTATTTATAAATAATTGTATTGCCTTATGATCAATTCAACAATGCCTAGAGCAAGTATCTAATGATTCTGTCATCATACACATAGCCAGATGTGTACTACTGCATAGGCTATAGCTAATGTCTGTTCTAATTCATAGCCAATTCACAATTTAAAAAAATATGAAATTTAATCATTTTTTTGTGAGCATTACAATATTTTCAGGACCATTTTAACACATTTTTGTAAGAGGGTACATGAAGGTTGGGGGTGTAGCGCATTTTTTTCTGTCCTGTGGTGCGTCACGCCTTTGTAGCAAATTCCCAGAAATATTTTCAAAAACAAATCAGATCTACAACAATTGTAAAAATGCCTTTTCACAAACATCACATATTTTTTGTGCAACTATTAATTTTAGACATTTTAATATGCCCTGCAGAGTGACTTTTCTTTTCATCCCACTGGACATTCATTACAAATAGGCACATGTTCAAAGTTTTTCAGAAATGTTGGATTTTACAAAAATAAGAAAATTATTATTATCAATTTTGAGCTTTAGCTTAAACCCTTAACCACAGAGCTCTTTCTTGTGCCTAAATGTCAGATGAGCTCCTTCTAGTTTTTGTGTAACTGTCTTTTTAAATATGTGATTTTTCATGTCACACCGCAGGACACCCTCTGGATTACAGCATTAAATTGCTTATATCTTTTTTTAGATTTAAAGTAGCGATAAAGGTGTAATATTAAATGATGTATACATGCTTCCCTTTATGCCAACGCCTTTATTATTCATCTTTGACACAACAGGCTTGTTCTAGAATTTTTTGTATTAAAGTCACACTGCAGGACATTTTAGTGTTTAGTGTGAAAATACAAAGAAATGAAACACAACTTCACTTTAAAACTAGGTGTAATTTAAGATAAGATATGCCTTTATTAGTCCCACAGTGGGGAAATTCCAGTATTATTTATGGAATACATATTTGTGCACAGTTGAGTTGAATTTTGGAGGAAGAAAAATATGATTATATAATAATATAGAAGGTCATTATAATGATATACTATAATAATAATAATAATAATAATAATAATAATAATAATAATATATTATATAATATTATAGAAGGTCATTTAATGTGATAATGCTGAAAATGGGTGTCATGTCAAGTACCCAGGAATAGATTAAAGCAGCCCATAAAGAAACAAATTCATCTTAAAATTGATCTAAGTGACTGACAGTGATGGACACCCAAGTGTGCCAGTGTAAATGCTAAGGTGAAGCTAATGAAGTCTGTGAGATATTCGTGAGATTTCACCTATTTCAGAGCCAAGTTATCTGTAGAGATTCTGCTTGCAATACATTTTCAGTAGTTAACACAAAATTTTATTACTTTTGAAATATCCCACTAAAATTGTAAAAAAGATGACACCATTCTGAGGCTGATATTAGTGTCACGGTTTTGAACAACTAGGCAATTTGGCAGACCATGTGTGCTGTTTCTGGAGCTTGTTTAAACTCAGAATTACTGTAGCATTTAGAGGCCAGATAAATCCCCTTGCTACTTCTGCTTGGGGGCTTGAATGCTATGAGCAGAGTGTCATACGTCAGCATTTAGCGCTAAGGGGAAGTAGAAGTGCGCTGCCAGCAACGAGCTATTCCCCTGTATACTGTAAATACAGAATCTGTTTGGATGCCAGCGGGCCTCTTAAGGTCTGTGCCAGGAATCCTCTGAGTCAAAATAACAAATCAAATCAGACCAGCCTTCCCCTTACTAAAATATTGGTTTCCATGCCAGCTGCCAGATATCTTTGTGTACAGTGGAAGTTGTTGTTTATCCATAGCCTCTTTCATTATCATACATGTATTCTAAAAAGCTGTCAGACAAGGAGAGAACATACTGTAGCCCATGTAGTGCTCATTACATAACGTTCTGCATGCCTGTAGGTGACACGTATAAGAGGATAGTTCTGCTTGTCAGGATTCAGCCAGCAGGGAATATTTATCATTTCATGTTTTGGTCATAAATAATGACAAGAGAGAGATGACACATTTATCAGGTAAGTTTTCTACTCAGAAAATGATTAAAATGCAGAGCAGCCAGAGCTCTTAATGCACAATTTTACTGTAATTATGTAAGTATATGCTGTTGAAAATTATAATTAGGGAGATAATAGATGGTCATCAACATGATGTAACTCAAACTCATCTGCATTTTACTACAAGGAACACACTGATATTACAGGAAACCATAAAATAGTTGTATCTCACCTACAATAGGAACAATTACATTTATTTTAAATATGAGCATCACCACAGCATGTTGTTGCACCACTGGTATACACTTTTTTGACATTGGACCTGTCATGAATGTGTTAATTACAGTCTTTGTCACATTTTGGCTTTTGTTTTCAGTATTAGTGGTGATTAGGGCAGTTTATAGGTCTATAGATATCATTATAAACAGACAGCTATCCACAGAAGCCAAACTACTCACTAGAAACTTGTCTCAAGGCTACATTTCCACTGGCCTAAAAGCTAGTCCAGATTCTTTTGTCCACTTCATGTGCTGTAGGGCTTTCTATCACGTCTAGTCTTGAGAGGTGAAGAAGTGATGCCTGTGTCGTGTCTTCCATGAAAAGGGGAAGTGAAGCAAAACAATCCAATAAGTGCACGCCAACCCACTGCCTCCAGAACTTCAGCCCAGCGTAACTGTCCACACATGATCTTCTAGTGACACTGTACTTGTACATTACTCACAGTGTGCACGCTTGGTTGTCACAATGTGGCAGGTAGATGAATGATACTGGTAGATGAAAGGTGTGTGGGAATGACAAGGGATAATTTGAAGTGTTATTGTTCTAACAAGTGTAATAAATGGGAAAACAGATGCCATTTTACTGCTTCTCTCTAAAGCTGGACAAGTCCCATATGTGAAATCATCACTTTTCAGAGCTGAATTGGCCTTCAGGACACGGACCAGTAATAACTACCCCAAACATCTAGTGTCACGAAAGAGTGATGGCTCTCAACACTCAGTACTATCCAGTAGCTGGAAGTTTCGAAATCAATACAGATTATGAGCTCTGTGTTTTAATAGTCCAATAAATTCAGAGCAAAGTTAAAGTGTGATGTGTGATAAAATTATTAAGGAACAAACTATGTAAGCTTTTGATTTGAACTGGGTTGTTATTAATTGGGTTGTTATTGTGCCGATAGAATGTAAGATTTTTTGCAAAGCCCTTTGATTTGCGTTTATAGACTTTGTTCATTGCCTTATTTGCTCCAAAATATGGCATAGCTCTGTCAGTCACCACTACCAAATATGACCAGATATTAATCTGTCTTTGTCTCCACTCCTCTTTCCTCCCTTTTTGCAAATTAATAATTGAATCTCATTTTAAGCATTCCATCTATGAGAAAGTATCTGCTCCTTGGAGACATCATCCATCATCCTATTCATTTATTCATGGCGGGCCTGTTTTTACCATCTCTTGATATTTTTATCCTTGTGTGTGTGGTTGACTTAGAAGGAAGAACTGTTATACTACAAACAGCCAATCTGAATGTGCAGGGGCATTACGATTTAGTGTTAATGTCTCATGGGAGGAATCTCTAGACTAGGCTACTGTACACTGTACATGCTCTAAGCTGTTTAAGTGGATGTAAATAAGAGCAGGTGACAGGCAAGAAGGATGACAACGCCATTCAGAGTCTAGGGTTTAAGTTGATTCATAAGATGCAGCTTTGGAAATGGGAGATTATAGACAAGAAATCTGTGTGTGTAAAAGATTAGTGTAGGCGACTTCCCACATTGTTGTACGGACAAACAATATGATTGGTGTATGTTTAGACGACGAGACTAAAAGCTCCAGTTTTATTTTGTCACCCAGGCCAAAGCATCCCTAAGCCTAAGCCTTTCCTGCTTGAATTCTATAAAAACATATTGGCCATCTCAAAATATTGAACTCCAAATTCTGGGTTAAGCTTACAATACAATTCTTCAATACTTATTTATCAAAAATAACCATATCCACTCGTGGATAAGTAGATACTAGTGTGTGTAGCCACAGCTGCCATGCACAATTTAGGGAAAATATTTAATTGCAATTTTCCAATCTAATTGTGATTGCAATTAGATCTGTAATTTATATTTTAATAATAGCATTCTGTTCAAAGTTCACATTTTAAACACATCCAAGAGTAATGACAAAAAGACTGAAATATGAACTGACAAACTAATACATTTACGAATACGAATCACATTTCAGAACATGTTTGTACAGATCTAAACTACAGGGTTAACAGTATTTATGCGGAATAACACTGGATATTTCGTTGTTTATGATTTGCTAATTGCGTCTATTCAAATTGTGATTTTGATTCCTATTAGTAGCCATTAATCTTGCATTCCTACAAAGGATTATTATTATATTATCAAATTGTTGTTATGCTGTAAAATCTGAGAAATAGAAAACATCTTTTTCTGTTTAAGTTGTCTGACGTCTGACTTCCCTTGCGTCTGCCTCCCATTGGCGCCTGTGGGCCTCTATGTCCTGCACTTAAGATAGCACTGGGGATGTCACCTCATGTCATGGAGTGCTTTATCATATATGAATGTTTTAACACAGTCACCACTTGCACCATGGGAGCCTTTATCAGGAAGACGCTGGTATGGGCCGGACTATCAGGGTCACGCTGAGGCCCCATGTTCCCGTATGCTAAGTGCCAGTGTGGGCTGGTTTCTAGTTGGGTCAATAAGATAAAACAACACTAGCTCTCTTATATAAGCCACTCTCACCCGTCTGTGTGGAGCGCAACTCTCTTACAGCTAAGCAGGAGGACAAACATATGAAAATCCTGGAAGTCCACAAAATACCCAGTCATAATTGGATAATAATTCAGTGTTTTGGCAGCCGGGGCGCTCTGTTGACGGGATTATTGGGCCCATAGAGGATCTGAGAGAGCGAAATAAAGGCCTTTTCTCCTGTGAGGGAAGTCCACACACTGCCAGCGTCTCTGACCATACCGCTTGCATACTGTGTGCAGCTGATTTAATAATGCAGGCCAGTGCTAAGCTGAATATGCATAGGTTTAGAGCTATAGAAAGCTGGTGGAGGGCTGTGTGCTGACACCACCGTGCCCCAGTTCCAACCACCCCTGAAGCCCCCCGAGCTGCCTGTTTATCTGCAAAGCCGCACTGCTTTAAATACCTCCTACTGTACTCTGACTAACCCCAGCCTCTGCACCATGCTCACATCATTAGCTCTTTACATCCAGATGATATAAAACTGTGGGCACACACTTACCGCCACTGACTTGGGGAGGATTTCCACTACGGATCCTGTTTCCATTAAGTGTCTTCAGATTGAAGTGTAACGGCATTATATAGGAAACTTTTGGCTTGTTATAGAGTAGTGATCTGATAAAGAAATGTCATGGTAGCAAAACTGCTAATGCATTATTGGAACAGCGTATTACAAAAACATGGTAGGAAACAACAGAACTTTAGACTTTAGCATTAACTTGCAGCACATACAGGCACATATTTTTTTATTATTGTGTCTAAAACAGAATTATTCGTAACAACTGCATTTCTAAAACAGCAAAATTCCTTTTCATTACATTTCTGCCATGCACTAGCCATTAGCTGCCAGATACATCTAAAGTATTAGTATTACATTTGTTCTAATTGACACTTGCTTTATGAGCGCCATAGCGCCATTAAGCCGCGGCGATGGATTAACTTTGCCAACTGCAGTAGTTTCCTAGGATGTAACAGCACTAACGTCCGAGACTGATGAGCAGAGGTTATTAAAGTGGATCACCAAATCATTTCTGTGTGCGGTGAATGAGTGCTAAGTCCGCTATTACTCAATACTCTTATGAAAATGGACTTGTTTATTTAACGGTTGACCTTCAGGAACAGATGGTTGGTTTATTTATCTCCAAAAATATCAACCTAAATGAACATTAAGACTGTACACAAATGATTTGGATTGGTATTTATGTAAACAGGTAAAGTGTTCTTCTTGATGACTAAATATATCCAGTAGATAATTATATTAATATTAGACACTGTGTTAGAGCAGCAGTCCCTTCATCCTTCATCCACACTTCTTGTAAATGAACGAATAAATATTCAAATTTGTAGTACAAGTTAAATATGAAATATATTCTTTTTAGTAACACTTTTTACCAAAATATTCCTTTTGTATGTTGGCTGCTTGACAATATTTTGCTCGGTCAATAGAATAATGCAATAGACTGACAGTAGACACCCAAGCTACAATCAGGCACCAAACCCAACACATTCCAGGCTTAGCACCTTCTGCCTGCAGTAGTAGTTTGATGGACATCCTATTTGCTGGCTGTCCGCCCCATCACCACACGTACAAGTGCTCAAGATCGCCTCAGCAGCCCCCTAATCAAAAGCTCGCCTCTGCTTAAAGGCCTTAGAGAGCAGGGAAGGAGGCCTTCAATCAAGATATAAGATGCTCACTAAATAGCTTAGCAAGGCCAGATTAGATAAAATTCTTAGTAAAATATTTGGTATTTTTTTGTATTTTGTGGTTCAAACGTTTTTATATTAGATACCCAAAAGATTTATTTCATTTTCTGACACCTTACTTGGCTCAAATATAAACTAACATGGCCCTATTTTGTTAGTGGTCATTAGGCTGCACAATTTTGAAAAAAGAAAAAAAAAAAAAAATAGTATTGCGATTACAGGTTAGCTATTATCTAAATATTTGCAGCTGTCGCAATATGTCAACTAAAATGATTATCTTATTTCAATTGTGATATGTTGTGCGGCCCTAGTGGCTATTAACAGTGCCTTACCTTTATAGGCGTTCATCTGCTTCATCTCCTTATTTGATGACAGTCTATTCAGTAGAGTTGTTCCCTTTGCCATTTTGAAGAATCTGTCTCTGTGGAGAATAAACATTTGATTTGTATCTGAACCGCTAACTACACCTTAAGCTCCATTCCCTTTTTCTTTCTCTATATTATACACATTTGTCCAAAAATCCAGATGCCCAACTTTCATTACAAAGCACAGAGTTAAATTGTTTGCCTCTCCCATTCTCACTGTCAAATGTAGCTGCTGCTAATCAAAGATCATTCATCTCAGTTTTGTACTGGTTCTAGTGCACTTTATCATGTTGACAATGCAGCAGTAAGTTTTCCAATTACACCATGAATAGGCCTAACTCATTGCCATCTCTAAATGCTTCATTAGGTTCTTCTCTATTTCCCAGAAAAGGAAAATAACAACGGTTCTGGTCCCATATTTTCAAACATAATGGCTGTTAATTACATCCAACAAAGACTGAGAATATAGCATGCAGCCTGGCGAGCAACCTCACAACAAACGCACTGTAATTGCAGCACCATCTGCCCAAACTCCCATGTGACGTGTTTACTGAATATCTCAAAGGTTGATACATAGAAATGAGTTACCCAAAAATAGCAGTGAGGCGAGGCAGGCAAGGACAGAAGTATCATGTAAGCCCAGGTAATGGTCATTCAGGAATGGACGCCCCAGCGCTGTGACTAGCTCTAATTGTCTCTGAAGGGATGACTCACCAGGCTCCAATGTTAATCACTGTGATTCGACTAAACGCATCTACGAAGCATTTGGGACCTTTTTAACAGTCCTTAACCTCTGCTTTCACTGCACCCCTTCGATTAATGTTCCTCTAAAAATAATCAAATGGACTGTCCTTAATGGGTGAGTTTAGCTGAAGCACTCAAAACTATGCTTTTCACATCATTAGATTTCATAACATATATCTGTAGGGAGTGAGACAGCACTGGGACAGTTAGTTAGAATCCCCTTGCTTGGCATGTCCAGAATGATATCTCTGTATTTTTTTTATAGAGGTATCAGTCTGGTTACCACTCCCTCTGTTGTGTCTCGAGACAGATTCAGACAGTACCATACAATCCAATGTATTTATTTGAGTGGCACATGTGAAACGAATGAGCTCTTGAACAAAATTAAACTTCTCTCACCTCAAATTAACAGTGTTTACTGCTTCATGCAGTGATTCTGCAGAAATACATGATGATTTTCAGTTCACTGTGATTTTTTTTTTCTTTTTTCCTCGTACGCGGCCATATTTGTTTTAGTATGGACAGACTATGCATGTCCCTGATTGGCTAATCCACCTGTCAATCACGGCCATCTGACCTCAGGTTGATATATAACGAGTGACCAGTCTCAATAAAGTATTGGAGGAGGGTGTATTCTGAATTCTGGACCTTGCATGCCATTTCACCTAAGTTTCTCATCTTCTTAAAGTCAAGTCTGCTTAAATAAAAAGCTTTACCATGTAGCTAACTAGAGGTGAAAGAATAATGATATTACTGAAACTGCCATCTTGGAGATATGCAAAATTAGAATATAGCCCATTGTCTAGAGATTAAAAAATGGAAAAAAGTTAAAAGTGCTGTAATGTAATTGTTCAAATAAGGTTATAAAATATATTTCCCACTACAGGTGGAAATGATCATTTTCTGGTATAACCTGGTACAATGCATCTTTCCTTTTGGTAAATTTTCTCATACACTGTCTCTGTACAGAGAAAAAAAAACATACCACACCAAACGATAAAGGTTTAATTGGACTGTTCATCCACTTTTTACTTGAATTTCAACTGACAAACTAACTAATAAACTGGTAAATAAATACAAGTGCCAAGTGACTGAAGAAAATAAGTGCAGAGAGTGTGAAAAAGATTATAATTACATTACATAAATGTGGATACTGCAAAGTACCCTTCAATTTCAACACTAACAGTAATCTGGTCTGGTGAGTCCTGGTCTTGGTGAGATGAGGAAGGGAGTGTCTGGGCTTTTAATGGTTCGAATGGCTGGAGAATGGGCCTCGTGCATGGCGGTGGGGACAGTTGTGCAATGGAGTGGTCCTCTGGTAACATGAGAAGCATTAGAGACAATCATCCATGCGCATCATACAGGGCACAGCAAACCTCGTGCATATTCAGACATGTGCACTACTTTTCCATTGTGGACAAGAAAAGTTAGTGAATGATGCAGCTGCCATTTTTCTCTTGTGTTCAGGCTTTTTTTCTGAATAATTTTGATGCAATTTAGCATCTTTTCACACAGACCCCATGCAGTTAACCAGGTGCACAGACAAGCGGAACATGATTGATAAAAGTCTGCTGAGGTCAGAATAGTGGAAGTTTAAATTGGTCAAAATAATGATTACAGTATGAAAAAAAAAAAATCTTTCCTTCTTACTGTGACAGGTCCATATAGACAATGAGGCTTCCATAGTTTTATAATGGATATTAAGTCCACCTGCAAACTTTGTGATAAATGTATTTCTCCTTCTCCTAAGTCATAATATTACTGTGTTACATGATACTTCGTGGTTTTGAACGTAAATCCTTAGGCGTTTACTTTGAACAGTTCAAAGCTGTACAGGAAATCAAAAGAGTGGAGCCTTAAAGTAGGTTTTGGAGCAAATCGCCTTCACAAACCCTTTGTAAACTACCGACAACTGTCACACGCAGATAGCACCAAGCCAGACAGAAACATGGGGAAGAACTCTGCACTTCAATCTCAGAATATCAGAGCACAAAGCAGCACTAGCCCCCTTTTCTTGCACAAGCCACTTCAATAACTCAAAGCCGTGTGATGGTTATGGCTGCAAAAGTGGACTTTGTAGGCATAATCTATGTCTTATTTTCATGCATAGTGTAACGGATGAGAGATTTATGAGCGCTGATGGTGGTTAGTTGACATTATAGAAAATCAATCAGGTGTGTGAATAATGCTTGATGCCATAAACCAAATAGTGCACTGTGGATTTTTTTTTATATTTATCATTGATTTCTGACTCAACTGTATTGGCAATAAACACATTCTTGCATTAAACACATTTTTGCCTCTGATCATTTTTGGAGCTCCCCAAGTCACCTCCCACTTCCATTTTATTAAAACGTGATTAGAGGTTGACATCTCTGGTGCAAGTTTCTGTCAGGTAGTGGATGAAGGAGACTAATCCTCAGAAAAACTCAGAGTAGCACACGACATTAGGAACGGAGGGACTGTGTTGCTGCTCATGCCACTGCCAGACAACAAATGCCATCATCACCTCATGTCTGTCAGTGTCAATAATAACAAAGTCATCTTGCCTTAATTTGACTTTTACCATTATCATTAGCTGTAATGCCAAATGCAGTTTATCCGTTGGAACATTAAAAAAGATAAACAGTGATGTAAGCAGTAAATGATAGAACCCATCACTTGAGAATCATACTACTGTACTATCGTTTTATATCTCTATTTCATTTATGTCCATGATTTATAGTTTTCTCCTTTCACACCTGACTGTTGTCTTAGCCCCACTGATGTCAAAGTAACCCTCCTTGGCCTTACAAGGCTGTCAGCGGTCTCACACCAAAGGTAATAAGAACAGCAGGTCCACAGTCACAACTGAGTGTGGCTGACATCCCAACTGCACAGAGGCAAAATCAGTGGGAGGGTCTTAATGGGACACAGCAGAGCTATAAAAATCCTCTCTTATGCTAGTAGCCATGACAGAAAATCCATGCACCTCAAAAGGTCAAGGGCCTCTCGTAGCAACTGATTGCATGTGAGCAAGAAAGCACATAAGGAGCAAAGTGCATAGTACACGTCAAGGTGTAAAATGAGTGAATTTGGTAAAAGGTCGGGCTCTCCGTTCATCCTATTGGAGATACTGTCCACGTGTGCAGAAAAGTCGCAGATGAAGAAAGCAAATGTTATTAATTAAAGCTGTGCAAAGCTGATTAAGACCTGATGCATCGTGTGGCTGCAAAGTGCCGCTCACACTCCATGCATTATCTATTCAACAGTTGTAATGACAGGATAAAAACCATCTGTGTAATGGAGGACAAGGCAGATGGGTCTTCTTGAGTTTTACCACTGAATACATCTTGTCATCTCATGCCAGTAGACTCTTATTGATTATTGTGCATCAAAGCTTCACAAAGAGGAAAATGGTGTTTGGAGACTGACAGGACACATGACTTGCAGTGCTGCTTGTGCAAACACTGAAAAAGTGGGTGTTTTTCTCAGTCATGAAGAGACTTGTGGGCCTGGAGAGGCCAAGCTAAACCTGGGCACTTCCCCATCTGTGAACCTAATGACCACAAACTGGAGGACGGGGGTTTTCAGCACGAGTGATTTTGTCAGAGGGACGGTGCCAACATCAAAGACAGACAGATGGTCCAGAGGTTTTCACCACCTCAAACCAATCTCCTACAGATATCATTATAGGATTAGCGGCTGCACTGGCCCAGATATGAAGCCAAAATGAAGACATATTGATCCAGACACTGCAAAGATACAGCGCAGTTTCAATGTGATGTAGCTTTCATTTGAGACTGGACAATATAAGGTTTTATCATCATTATGGTGAGGACAGTTATGAAAGTATACACCCACAATAGTGGACTGCAGCACAGTGTTTCAGATGAAATTAAAAAAAAAAAAAACTTTAGTGCAGCCTGGCATGATAGCATTTCTTTCCCAAAGTGAGATGGAGTGGATTCAAAGCTATAGCTATATAAAAAGTTTCCCTTTTATTGATTTGGCATTGGTCAATCACAGCAGTTTAAGTGGTAGATAGCTTCCATTATATTTATTCATTGCAAAAAATATTGAATGCCAGGCCTTCGGACAGGAAGGTAACGGGTGCTTGTTTACCCAGGGCCCAGTGCCAGGAGAGACCCTCATAAAGAATGCAATCATATACATCTACTAGTATAATATAGAGAATATGAAGTGCAGGTCCCCACGTCTACAGGTTCTGTAGCGCTAAAATACTCTCTAAACTTCAAGTGCCTTAATTTAATCAATAAAATATGTAATAAATAATATAATAAAACAGTAAAAGCTGAGCCTGGCAGAGCAATAAAACTAAAGCGAACCTGGACTCTTTCCATATCCACTTGCTGCTGTCTTCCTCTCACTGTGTGTTTTGCTCATTATTCCACATCCGAATAGCCTTTCCTTGCTATACTCTAATTACACTGTAGTGGCTGTAAGGATCTTGAACCTTATTACAATGAGTCCCACAGGCAGCCCTGTGCAGCTGATCAAAGTGGCCCTGTCTGCTTTCAAATTGCTTTTTCATCTTAGTTTTTTAACTTAATTCTCTCCATGGTAAATCTAGTGAAAAGGCGACATGCCCATAATGGAAGTCTACCACAGCGCAGTCAATGACCTTTGCTTGTGTTGTGGCTCATTTCAGACATACTATAATAAAGCAGTAACCATTATGAGCTTGCAGCAGAGTCCTGGTGAATCCATCAGACATCATCTTTTTGAAAGCAACCAATCCGCTATATCTGTCCTTGAGCACTTTGTTTCAGAGTGGACTATCTACTTATTGGAGCAGTCTCCTGTTTTTGCAGCACTTGAGCCCCTAGCAACTGGAGAAGTATCTAACAACAGACAATTACAAGAGAGCAGATGATCTTTTTCTGTCCTCGAGTCTCATCAACAGCAAAATGACCCCATGAGTCACTGCACTTGTTGTAGGTAGTCTTTCAGCATTAGTATGAATTTGTTTAAAGGAGGGATTTAATGGTATTCTTTCTGTAACATCAAGGCAACACACAAGCAAGTTAACCAGACAGAGGAACAAATTATGTCATTAAACAGAAGTCTTTTGTTGGATGCTGAAACACAACTTCAATTTAATTTAATTTAATTGCATAATTCCCATTTTCAAATTCTTCCAAGTCCCTGCTGCCTCATAACTTTTCTTAAGGGACGCTCAACTGGTCTGAACAGCGCCTTTATCAACACTCCCTGTCCCGACATATGGCTCTCAGTGGATACGGTTGGCACTCGGCAGCAGCGGACCACCTTTCCCCCAGGAGCATGCAGCTGTGTGGGCAATAATGGTGCTGCCTAATTGGACTAGGCATGTTTGTTAGTTAGGCCACAGTCTGAGTTTGAGGCAAACTACTTATAAGCCATAGTGCTTACAGTCAGTGAGTGCAACACATAACAGCAGGCAGCACAGGTGTGAACAGCTGTCATTGAAACCTGCTTCAAGAAAATGAAACAAGTACTTGTGCTGTAGTTTATACCCCTTCTATCATATTGTATCTTTGCACTTCCTTTCAGAATCAAAAAATCAGTACAAGACAAAGACCCAGAATTAGCAAGGATGCAAGGCAAATAAAGCAAGAATGTGACTCCACTCTACAAAAAGAAACATCCTATGCAATAATGAGAAACAATTTATAAGATATATTTATGTCAGAAAAGAAATGGCTTTCCCTGCAGGGCATTCCTGTGGAGAAGGCAATTTACTAAAGAGATGGATCAGTGAATATGTCTCTGGTCAAACAACTATGACAAGCAAATGTTTTGCTCCTACTGAAAATATAGCATCATTTGGTTTGGTACTATGATGAGAGGAAATAGCAAACAACTGATGAAAGTGTGGCTCTTAGGTATCTATAATATTTAAATGTGTTGTAATGTGATTCGTACATAACTCCCAGGCTGTTAAAGACTTCTTCCTTGTCAGGGCTTTTCCAGTCACTTAAGTTCACAGATACTTCACCAGGCTGTCAGCGTTTTCCCCCGATGTCCCATTGTACAGAGAATCTCCCATAGTTTCTAAATCATGACTTGGCATGCACAGCTGAGAGGGCCCGCTTTATTCTCACCTCATTCCCTCGGGCGCCACACACCAGCTGGAACACATTTCCATATGCAGACGCAAAAGCATGGGGTCAAAGAAGAAATCCAAACAGTGCTGCGTGACAGGTCATGTACTTGTCCAAAGTTAATTTAATAAGCTTGAAAAAGTTGAAGAAGACATGCTTTTCTCTGTATCAATGTAATTAACTGATATCAGTAGATTCTAACATTTTGTTCAATGTGGCATATGCATATGAGCCAAAGTCCACATTTTCAGGTAGGTGATTGGCTACAGAATTTTTTAAGCACTCAAGCCTCAAAGGCAGCAGGATAATGCTGGTGGATTACTCAGACATGCATGACTCAATTCAACTATAACACTATAGTAAGCAAAATGAACATAGTAAAATCTTAAAACCATTAATCATAACATGATTCAAAGTTGATTTTATATAATTTCTTTCCTTTAAAGGCGCTTTTTACTTTACGTGGCAATACGTTCATTTTAAATGGTTTGCAATGGTCCAAAGTTATTCCTCACTTACCCTATTGCATTCCGAGCATCCTAATTATATGAATTTATAAACGCTTTTCAGAGCTCTCAGACACTAGTATATCTATGGTTCAACTACTTTTGTAAGACATACTGTTGTACAAACAGCAGTGTTCCTTTCCTTCAAGGTCTATGTTCCACTTGCTTGTCTCCCTTTGGAAAAAACACATGAATTCTATGGTAGGATTAGACTTTTTGCCATAGTTTACAGTATCAGTGTAATGTAATTATTAGGTTTACCCTCAAAAACTTTCAAATAGTTAAACTTTTCACCATCAGCACAAGTTTATTAAGAAAACATATTTTCCCGTTATAGCAACAAAAGCCGTGACATTATGTAAACATAACCCAAATATTCTTGTGAGTTGAGAGTAGTAGGCTACTAGCCATAATAAATTTGTGCACCCTATCCCTATCCCTGTCGATTGTCTCCAGTTTCGATTTCTTTTGCCTCCATCTGAACGTATGAGATAAAATTCGGTCGCACACACATTTTTAATTTCTAATCAAAGCGCGGATCTGGCAACCCTGGATTCATCAAGAACCAGAACCACGTAAAACAGTCGGGAAAATGATCTCTCCAGCTTTGTATTTTGATAGACGTAAGTTTGAAGGTTTTGGTGAGCTATTTGGCTACGTTGGGATCTTGTAGGCAATTTTTGCTGAATGAAAATGATGTGTTTTGAATGCAGCTGTGGTAAAATTGCTTTGAGTGTATTTTATTTCAAACATTTCTTCGCTAAAATAAAACACCCTACGTTATGTTTTGGTAATACTTCGCGTCCAGGTCGGGTCCATGGCTAAAAATTAAGAAAGTTAAATGACTGACGGATTTTTGCTACTCATCATTCAAGTAGCATCTTCAGTTCTTGACCATAGCTACCAAGCAAACATGAAAAAATAAATTACTAGTACACTGATCACCAAACTTATGTATACAAATAAGGTTTGGTTTGGTGTTTGTTAGCTAAAGATTCAGATTCATGAAGAAAAACAACAAAATTATGTTTAGAGCATCAAACAGTGCATAGTTTTGATGTAAAGAGCAATAAAGTAGTTGTTTTTTATTGTAGGCTATAACCTGAACCCTTTTGCATGTTACAGTGTCAGAGAGGAGGGCTGTCTTCAGAGCCATTACAGATAAGACACCTAACAACAGTAACACCCACACACAGCAATACATTACAGCATATTTGAACATTTATCCTGCAGATGCAAACATACAGAGGCTAGATACACAAGTGTTCTCCTGATAATCATTTATAGCTCCGTGGCATGGGGCAAAGTGCTGTTATCATCAACTAGCAGCAGCATTTGGCTCTCAAAAACGCTCCACGCCAACCCATTAACTTGTACATGCACAAGATACCATGCACTTTCTGTAGCAGTTCCACGTACACCTAGTCTGCCGACATCCTATGGGAGATAACAAGTTTTTCTTTACATGCATCTGTAGTCCAAGGGCCATTACACAAAACAACAAAAGGCCTTAATCCTCTCCTTGTTATGTCTTGAGGGGTTTGAAGAGTTTACAAAAGCTTTAGCATCGTGTCTACAGCAGGTTTGTCTGTGAAAGGAAGACTGGGATGTGTTAGTGTGGTAATCTGTTGTGTACCTGATTGTGCCCATGCAAAACAGTTTAGGGGCCCATTCATGTAGGCGAATAAGGCCTAAAATACCAAAAGCTTTGTGCGCTGTTCACAATGGAGAGGGCACGTTCGGATTATTCCCCTGTATCCCGCACCTTTCTGTGAGAGATTTATGGAGCCAGAGCATGCAGTAATTCTCTATTGTGGATGCTCAATAATTCATGTTGAGACACTCTGTTAAGCTTATGGTAGGAGACTGGTAATTGTTCTGCTGTACACTTCCACCTTTCCTTTGTATGTATGTGTGTTGTTAACTACACATATATCAAGGTGTTTATAGATTTATGAAGCTAGAGAATGAATCAACCTCTTAAAGCTCAGCCAGTGAGGACTAATACCTGACAGCGACTGTGTTTTTAAAAGACAATGTAGGAGGATGTTATCCTTATAATACCCTTTCCAGTAGGCATTTGTCATAAATCAAAAAGTCTAGAAAAGCATTCTCATTTCATGGTAAAGGATTTATTCCATGTTTCATGCTGATATATCTTTGTTGTGTGTTAAAAGCAGTAGAATAATTACAACTCAAGCAGCTTAAGCAGGAAGAAGTTTAACTGTTTTCTAAATTTCACAGGAGACCATTTTTAGCCTGTGCTATCGTTTTATTGAGTTTATACAGCCTGATAGAATATAGAATAGCCTTTTTTGATAGAACAAGCACATAAAATTGCTTTAAATGTGTGTATTTAATTACTCCAATATGAGTAGTAGTAAAATCAAAAAGGGAGATGCTTTTCTGATATGCTTTTGAAAGTAGTTGCAATTGCAGTACTAGACCAAACAAAGAAGATATTTCACATATCCAATATTAGTTTGTGACTCATTTTATGCAAGCATGTGATTATGAGCTGCCATATTAGTTAATAATAGCAAATGATTTCAATTCATCTCAAATAGAAGATGAAAATTCCCATGCCCTTTAACTAGGCTTTCACAAAGAAATGAAAAGTACACAGTCACAGCACGTACACAGTGTATATTTACAACTCTATACAGGCCTACATTAACTAAAGCTGCACTTAAATGTATTAACCATTTGAAATACAAATGCTTAATGCATACACAGGAGTTTTATGAGCATACAGTAAAGTGCACACCCTAACTTTGTTCAATGTTTTAAAGCCTCCCTGCTTGTCGTAGGATTTCACTCACCGAAATGCTGCGTTAAATGATGAATGACTCCAGGAACAAGCAACCAGCCAGCTAAGGAGCGAGAAAGTGTACCCTGGCATGGCCCCAACCTCAGCTCAGCGTTTTGCCCTGGTCCTATACCAACTGTAAGCGTGTAAGAAAGAAATGCAATGTAACTTAATTAGGCATGGTGAGAGGAATTTGTCTGTGTCATGTCTCTGGGGATAACCTGTGTGCACTGTGTTGTGCAGGTGCGCGTGTGTGCAGACCTTTTAGTGTACTTACTAGACAGTTGCTTAGAGAGCCATAAAGAATTTAATAGCCTTTGCAACGAGTGTAGAAGCTACTGTATGACATATGGCTTGCTCCTGATAATACTGCAGAGTGTGCAAAATCAAGATGTTTTCAGATGTAAATTGATTTCTAGTAAGACTCTATCTGGAGTTACATCAATATATAAGATGGCAGTTCATAAAAGCTTATAATTTATCTGATATACATAGGTTTTGTTGGAGTATTTGTTGTCCTTGGATGACCCCATGTTGTTTTCCGTGTGTTTGGGGTGCGCAGGGTATAGTGGCTGAGAGCTGAGCAGTGCCGAGACTAATTTTAGGAGGCTGATGTGTGACAGAAGTGTGATGCTTATCTGAGCTCAGGGGAATTGCACCGCCAGGCTTTTTCAATTGGACAAAGCTATTCAGGCCAGAGGCGTGTTACAGCGGTTAAATAAATCAATGCATTGTTATCATACAAATGGGGTTGTTGGTTAGGTTGGGTAAACTATTATTTTAGTTGATGTCACAGCAATATTTTATTTGAATTTGTGAAACAGTTTGGAATAAGATCACATCAAGTGCAACCCCGCAACCCACTGTATTGCTGTTGTGAGACCTAATCTGATTCTTTCACTTTTCCCACCAGCTAATACCACAGATGGAATTTGGCTAGCTTGAATATTCACCTTATTAAATAAAACATTTTTCCACTTTCTTATTTAAAACATAATGTCAGTTTGAATGGACAACAAAAACATTTCCATCTGCTAATTTAGGCTTTTTTCAAGTCAGAAGCTAGAACATTTCCGGCTTTAGTTATCTAATGGTTCAAAGTGTATTCGTCACATATGCCAAGTAGGTCAAACATACAGCAACCTGTTTTTAAAGGTTGCCTTATTTGTCATGAGATTTTATGAGAACAAATAGACTTTTCTATCTTTACACTAGTGACTACAGTTTTGACATTGACCTGTTTTCTATTTCTGTGCAGCAGTTCTGGTTCCATCTATTAATTCCTACACATTATACTGTTTTTTCTTTCAAAATGAAGACATGTTGTGCATCCACACTCTACTAAAATTCCATGGGCATCTCCACAGATTGAAGATATTGTCACAAGAATACAAGATGAGAAAGCAGGAGGCGTGTCCATCAGAACTGTCAAAAGTTTCCTCTCAAAGATTCCCAGTGTTGTATCAGGTAAGTACAGTACATTTGCATTACTGTACACACAGAGCAAGGGGTGATTCTCCACTGTATTTCTGTGGAATTGTTACATATGTGTGCTGCCTCTCTCAATAATAATGTTTTGGACAACATGCAGAATCAGTAAAGCAAACATGACCTTTTGGGGTTATGGTTACTGGTGGCAGTACAGTTACAGGCAGATGATGTCTTTGCCGATAAGATCTGGGCCTGTGAGAAAAGTGCCTGTGGCTTTATACTGCCCCTGTCAGCGGGTGAAGGCTGTTTTTTCCCGCTCTGTTCTGTCTGAGCCTCAGAGTATACACACTGTATTTCTTCAGCTGTTTGTGTGATATGAGTCAGCGCTGGGCTGGGACTGCTTCCTTTCTGCCAGGAGCTCTCTCTGAGTCACTTCTTCACATGGCTCCCACTGGCCCCAGGGCCACTGCTCTGTCCTGCCAAGCATAGACACAGGGCCAAAGGTTGTGCTGTCCAGGAGAGAAGGCTGCACACAGTGTATTATGTGACATAGGCAGATAGGAAAGACCTACATCCTCAGAAAGACTTTTGCATTAGTTAATCACAATGTTGAAACTCATGTATGTATTTATTTGCCCCACAGGGGCGGACATTGTGCAGTGGCTGATGAAAAACTTGAACATTGAAGATCCAGGTATGTATGTTAGGTCAGAAAGTTACACTGAAGAAAAACACATAATGATTTGTTGTTTTGCTTTTTAATGCCCAAAGCTGAAGCCATCCACCTGGGGAGCCTCATTGCTGCACACGGCTACGTCTTTCCCATCTCTGACCACGTCCTGACACTCAAAGATGATGGAACCCTTTACCGTTTTCAGGTGGGATGTACCACACTCAGAGCGCTCCTGTTTTCTTAAGTGAAATCATGTCTGATGATGGTAGTTTATCAGAGGGAATGTTTATTGCTGGTGCTAATGAACAATCCTCACTAAGCCTATTACTCATCCCATCAAGGTCGATAGTGAGTATCCCAGCTGGACGCTGCCATAATCAGGAGGTGGGCTGCAGAACAGGACCTTTGGGCCAGCCAAGCTTCTTGTTAGAGGGGCTGTTTTTCTTGCTCTTTCTGATCCAAACTAAACTTTGACAGGTCTGTGTGAGAGCTAAGGGCTCCTCCATGACTCATTACTGTGACTGGGCCATTAGCATCTTAAGCCAGCCGGCTACAGTCTTCAGCTGTATCCCTCTGGGCAGGCACAGAAACAGCTGTTTGGTGGCTCTTTTTGTTTCACACAGTTAGATTCTTCCTCTCTCTGTATCCGCCTCTCAATGCTTCAACTTCACCTCCACTGCTCAAGATTAAAAGCCACTATTGTGCAGCTCAAGGAGGCCAGCGTGTGTCACACTTGCTCATTCAGCACAGGCTAAAAATATTCTCTCTGATGTTGTGGTGACGCAACAGGCCAGCGTCATCAGACCTCAACAAACATTTGAAATGGACTGGTCATCATCCACAAGCGTGCTCGCTGTAAGACTCTGACATGGGAACTTTCACTCTGATGTCTAAAAATAGATACTACACTAAACCAAGAAAACACACAACAGCTGATGCAAGCAAGTGATTTGTGCACGCAATGCCTGACGTATTAGCCTGAGTGTTGTTACAGTGTTGCACTACAAAAAGCTGTCTCCTCAAGGTAGTTATTATGGATTTTTAGGCTGATTAACGTTTAAATATATAATAGAGACTACCAAGTTCTAATTCTGAACCCTATTAAGAATGCATGATAGATGTGAGTGATCCATAATTAATAGACTTGGGAATGAACTTTGAATGTGTAATATCAGTTACGAAAGACAATTAAATATGGATAACAAGAAATGTAGCTCACATTGGTCCCAAGGTAGTTATATGAATTTGCTGTCAAAAATTACCATTAAACATTGGCAGTAGCTCAGTTGGTAACAGCGTTTGTCCATTGATCCGAAGGTTGGTGGTTCGAATCCCGCTCTCGACATAAAATAACATCATTGGTTGAGTGGTCAGATCCACTGAGCCACAGGCTGACAATGTGATTCCAGCTCCCACAGATGAATGCTGTTGTTGTGTCCTTGACACTTAACACTTAACCCACCTCTCCCCTAATGTCTGCGTACACTGGTGTATGTGTGTGTGAATGGGTGAATGATTCCTTGTAAAGCGCTTTGAGTGCCTTGAAGGTGGAAAAGCACAATATAAAAATGTGACCATTTACCATTATTTTAACACTAAGCCTTGGCTCAGAAAGAATACATTTTTAGACCTACTGCTGACCTGGACTGCATTATAAATATATTAGAGTAATAAAGCAAACAAAAACTAAAATAACTGAATACATTTTGCTGTTGTTTTGCAGTCTCCATACTTCTGGCCTTCAAACTGCTGGGAGCCTGAGAACACAGACTACGGTGAGTCACATACTGTATATGTGTTACTTACCTCTGCTCTGAGCCAGTCCTGTTCCCTTGTTCTTGGACACAGCTGTATATCTGCTGTGCACTGCCACTCAGTATTGATCTGAGAGGCCATTCCCTGTAATGTATCTGGCCCTGAGGAGCACAGCCATAGAAGATCCTATGGGATGAGATTAGCCTAACAAAATAAGGAGCCACTCACTGATATATGGACGTTCACATCTCTGGCTCTCTGCATGGCATTTACTCTGGCCTTGTTATTTGTGGGGACAACATGGGTGCCTCCTGTACCGCAGCCTACAGAACATTCATTAGTGTTGATCCACACAACTGAGACCTCCATCAAAAGTTTACAATCCCTCTATTCTGTGCAAACAAGATGTGATGGGCTTTGATTTTGTATTGTAAATCTTTATTCTTTTCTCCCCTATAGCAATTTACTTGTGCAAGCGAACCATGCAGAATAAAGCCAGACTTGAGCTAGCTGATTATGAAGCCGTAAGTACACTACTATTTTAACCTGTCAAAAATGTTGTATTTACATGTTTTTCTTAAAGGTTCTATATTATGCAAAACTGACAGTTATGAGCTTTCAACCATGTTAGAACATTTTTACTTACCTGGAGTGTGTTTTGTTTTATTCACACATGTTCCAGTAATCCTTTATTAGTCTGTTAACATCTGCAAAGCTCAAAATGCTTTGTTTCACCTTGTGATATCATGAAGTGGTAGTTTTCAAGTGAAAAGCTACCTTTTACATTTTGTTTATGTAGAGACTGACAATTTGAAGGCAGAAATGATTCAAATGATTCTGGTGAAGGAGTATGGAGTTTAAAAACACAGTGAATCACTTCCTGTATTACCACATGACATCAGAAGGACTAGAGTGTTTTCTCAGAAAAATATGCAGGGTTAGTGTGAATGAAACAAAACACAACTCCTGGTATGTTTTTGATGAGGAAAGAACATTATAACGTAGATCAGAAAATAGCATCATATGGGCCCTTTAACAATCCCTGACACAGTAGAAATCCATTGTGCTGTGATATTCCAAAGAAGCTTGATGTAACTATTGTCCACGACTTTTTTTTTTTTCAAATTCAGGTCATTTAATGCCCTCCAGGTTTTTGAGCTCTTGCTGTTTCATGATCATTACTGAGTACTTTTTTCCTCTTAGTAATGAGGTCACATGTATAATTGACAGATGCTTTTTGGCAATTGTCTTATAAGGACACAATGCTCAACAAGATATGGTTTTCTCACTAAAATAATACTTAAAGGACCTACACAGGAAGTGCTCCACTGTGTTTTTAAACTCCATACATCTTACTAGAATCATTTGGGTGATTTCAGCCCTGGAAGTGCCCAATTCTACTGAACTAAAACTAAAAGGTAGCTGTTTATTTGAAAACTAGTGCTTCATGACATCACAAGGTGGAACAAGCATTTTGAGCTTTAGAGAAGTAGACAACTCTGTCCAGTTAGTTTTCTATATGTATTTTAATATGAATTGGTTTTGTCTGGTGACTTGACACTTGGAGCACACATCAATTTTTTTTAAATGCGTCCTTTCTTTGCACACATCTTTATGACTAACGGCAACGATATATACGGTTATTCCTAACTTTCTTCGAAAAAAAAGAAAAAAAAAAAACCTGAGGAAAAAAAAGAAACAGAATTTAAACTTTTCTTTGCAGGAGAACCTTGCGCGGCTGCAGAGGGCATTTGCCAGGAAATGGGAATTCATTTTTATGCAGGCTGAGGCTCAAGTCAAGTGAGTATGCAGCGTGTGAACCACCTCCACATTTCCTAACCTTCCTCTGACACTCTTCCTCTGTGGCTCTATACAAGCGCTCCAGTATTTATTTATTTTTTTCTCTCTCTACAAGAAAGTGTGTCATTGCGTTATGTCATTTGGATGGTAGGTCAGAAATAATTAGAGGGTTACATGTTGAAGTTATTCCCTGTAGTTGGACATGACTGGACCATGTCTATAGAAGACTTCCATCTGCTGGTGAGCCAGTGTAAACACATGGCTTAATCCGCATTTCTGTATTATCTAGCTATTTAAAGGTGCACTATGTAACTTTTATGGTGGCTGTAATTGTAATTGTTTTGTCTAGAGTGTGCCACAATTTGAGTTAATCTTATTTATTATGTAATTATTAAATAATAGGTGTTTTGTTCAAAAATTCTTTGAGCTGCATGCATTCTGACTGCGAATGAGCTCAAGTCTCCACAGATCTGACCTCAAATTTTGCCAGGTGGAGTAACCTGCTTCTTCCCATGTAAATAATGCCTTACTGTGGTACATTGCAGGCAAAGCAATAACCTTTCATTTGATACAGTCAGATGATGGACTCTCCATTAAAAAGTGACATAAAAATAAAATTACTGGAGAACTACCCTAATTTCTGATTTGACAGAACATTACAGGACCCTTTCCTACGCACCTGTCTGAGGGAAGCAATGTGAAGTAACATCTCTGACAGGAAATGTACTTACAGAGCACTTAACAAAAACACTTTATGTAATGTCTTTTTTCCAGTGGTGAATAGGAATAAAAAGCAGCACTGCTATTTTAGCTCTTGGCAGTAAACAATGTGAGCCAGGCCTTATCTGTAAATGTCAGTTGCGTAAGACGTTTGTCCAACCAGAGGCAAAAGCAGTCGCTGCATGTCAATAAGATCAGACAGGTGAAGACCCTGTGTGGCCATGGGGTCTGTCTGCTGGCTTTGTTTGTGTGCGAAAGTGTCAGCCGTCCATCTGAGACCAGTGTATTTGACTGAGAGCTGTTTGCCCTATTCATGAGTGAGCTATGACTTATGCCCACAGAATCGACAGAAAGAAGGACAAGGCAGAAAGGAAGATCTTGGACAGCCAGGAGAGGGCGTTTTGGGACGTCCATCGACCAGTGGTGAGTCAGAGCTGCAGGATGTTTTTACACTTAAACAAAGGATACTGAAAAGATGTAGTCACACAACTGAACGGAACAGAAGATGGCAAGCAGAAATGACTGTTAAGTTGGTGCACTATAGTTGGACAGTTGCTGACAGCCTGAAGGAGTTTTTGTTGTTAAACAGAATCAGACATGGTGCCAATCACTTTGCATATGAGCATCCCTAAGGGTCGCTTGGCTGAACAGCATTACTGTATTGTATTGTAAATCTGAGGCAGGCAGACAATGCAGTTTGGAGAAACAGTGTTATCTGACCCAAAAACGCGCTCTGCCTCTTGCTTCCTCCCACAGCCAGGCTGCGTCAACACAACAGAGATGGACATCCGCAAGTGCCGTAGAGAGAAGAACCCACACAGGGTGAAGAAGGTGAGGCAACACGACAGCAGGGAGTCTGACAGCTTCAACCAGTCCCAGTCTGTTAGGGTTTTCTGTGAGCAAGCAAAGTCAGGTGATGTTTATAGTCAAGTTTGCCTCTGGAATAGATAAGTAAAAAAAGTGCTGATTCACATAATGTTTGTAACAATAGTTTGCTTTCCAAGATACAGTAGGTACTAACCTGAGCGTTATGATATGCCAGTCATAATTTTAAACAATGGGAAAATAATTAGCTTTGTAAGCTTATAGATATCTGTCCTATTGGATTGTATTCAAAATCAAAAATCAAAAGTGGCGGCAAACCAATGTATGCATGCAAGGTTTTTATAGTATATTAATAATAATTCAACTGTATTTTTAACAAAACCATAAGCATGACCCAATCAATCTATCTTCCATACTACAACAAGAAGTAATTATATGACAAGCAACAAAATTAATTTGTGCCTTGGTTATTTTCAGTCAGTATATGGCGTTCCAGATGATGGTCAGAGCCAACCCAGTCCAGTGCACATCAGCTCGCAGCCGGCCCGCAAGCCCACAAAAGAGGACGTACAAAAGGAAGTAAGTAACCAGCTACAATCTAGCAATCGTCTCCACAGGCCATTACCAGTAGCTTTCACCTCCTCTTCCTCCTCTTCATCAGATCTCCTTCCTGAACACCCAGCTGGACAGACATTGCATGAAGGTGTCCAAGGTCGCGGACAGTCTGATGGGCTACACTGAGCAGTTCATGGAATACGACCCCCTTGTGTCTGCTGTGGAGCCCTCCAACCCCTGGATCACCGATGACGCCACCTTCTGGGACATGGAGACCAGGTGAGGACAGAGGGGACAGGGCGTCCACCAGACATGGGGCAGCAAAAGGGCCGGTGGTGTCCTTAATACAGAGGGATATGTCACTTTGTATTGTATCATAAATAAAACTAAAGGTTGCCCCTATTTCTTTCTGTGTTGGTATTACAGTAAGGACCCCAACCAGCAGCGGGTGAAGAAATGGGGCTTTTCTCTGGAGGAGGCGCTCAAGGATCCAGCCGGGCGAGACATGTTCCTGAAATTCCTAGAGTCAGAATTCAGCTCAGAGAATCTCCGGTAAGAGAATTATCCACTCAGCAAATACATGTCTAAAGCCAGTTATGTATAATGGGGGGGGTCTAGGTCAATCACTAATACTGTCTTATCAGATCAGAACAATAAAAAAAAATATATATATATATATATATATATATATATATATATATATATATATATATATATATATATATATATATATATATATATATATATATAAGAGAAATTAAAAAAGATAAAGATAAATTAAAGTAACTTCTATATTTTTGATAATACAACAAGCAAAAAGTCATAATTTTGAATAACTTTTTTTTACTCAGCTTGTTTGTACTGTGAATATAATATAATAATATTATATATAATATTGAACAGAATCTGGCTATGTAATTTCCCAATAAGGCTATAAAGTGACATTTGAGCACATTTGTGGTTAATTTTATAGTCCATTCACATTAACAGGCACATTTCACCATATTTCAAATGGATTGCCTTAATGTAATCTGATTATGGTCATCAGGATAATGTAAAAAAAAATATAGAGACATAATATAGAGACATACCTTGACTGCTGCTGTTTCAGATTCTGGTTGGCAGTGCAGGACCTGAAGCGGCGGCCATTGCAGGAGGTGTCGTCCCGGACTCAGGAGATCTGGCAGGAGTTTCTGGCTGAAGGGGCTCCGAGTTCCATCAACCTGGACTCCCACAGCTACGAGCGTACCAGCCAGAACCTCAAAGACCCAGGGCGCTACAGCTACGAGGACGCACAGGTACTACCACTGTGCCATTGTTCACACGCGGATAACTCCTTCACGCACACCTGCACAGAATGAATAAACTATACCTGCTGTCTCTAAAGCTATACATAGTGTTTGTAGTATGGGGTCTGTATGTCTCGATGGAGATGTAATTCTTTTGCCAGGAATGTTCCACAGCATTGCATTAAATGTATCTTGCTTATTCTTGAAAAACATGCATTGTCACCTCTCCACAGACCTGACCTGTTTGATCCTATAGTGATAGATAAGTTTATTGCTATACTTAGGAAAAGGCAAAGATAAAATCTGCACAGAGACAAGCAGCTAAAGAATTCTTCACCAAAGAAGTTACATAGTACATCTTTAAACAGCACCTCTTTAAAATATGAACAGGAAATATTAAAGGTCCTCTATTACCAAAAAATGCATTTAGCCATGTTAGAATGTTTACCTTTTACCTTTTGTTCAGTAGAATTGGCAATTCTAGAGTTGAAATTATCCAAATGATTATAGTGAAGCTGTATGGAGTGTTTTCTGTTTGAGAGAATACTGGATTTCTGTGTTAAACATGTGAGGATGAAGCAAAGCGCAACTCGAGGTATGCTTTTGATGAGGAAACAACACTGTAATATAGATCAAACTGAAAAACACTGCATTATAATTATTATTATTATTATTATTAGATCAAAATAGCGTAATATTGACCCTTTAAAGCCTGGTATATCATTAAAACATATTGCAACTATATAATCACTGACAGTACATTTTGTTTTCATTTTTCGAGTGTCTTACAAATTTGAGATTTATTTTTTATAAATCATTAGCCCCCCTCAATACCTGTTTATTTTATTAATTCAACCCACTCACCCTTTGGAAGCAGTGACCTTATCCACTCAACCCACGTTACACAAGGGAACTGGAGCTGGGTTTAAAGAGAGAGAAGGAACAAGAGAGAATGAGTGTGTATGTTTGTGCCAGGGCCTAATGAAGCTGCTAAGAGCGTGAATGGCCTGTTCAGGCCTGTTCTGTTGTCCGGTACTCTGGAGCTGGTTCACTGTGGGTTCCTCTGGGTCTGAACATAGAGTTATAATCAATGTGTGCTAAGTCCCTCTAAACACAAAATGATTCATGTTCCTTAAAGGTCATGTATTTTGCAAAATTGATTATTGAAACCATGTTATAATGCTGTTACCTCATCAAAACCGTACCTGGAGATTTCTTTCATTCACACATGTTTATTTGTCTGCATCCCCAAAGCTCAAAATGCTCTTGTGATGTCGTGTACTGGTAGTTTTCAAGTCAACAACTACCTTTTACCTTTTGTTCAGTAGAGACTGACAATTCCAGGATTGAAATAATATAATAATTCTAGTGAAGGTATATGAAGTTTAAAAACACAAGTGGAGCACTTACCATATGACAAGGTGGAACCAGTGGTTTCTGTTTGAGAGAAGATCTAAATATGCAGGGTTTGTGTGTCAAATATGTGTGAATGAAACAACTCCAGTTATGTTTTTGAGGTAGAAACAATATAACATAGATCAGAAAATAGCATTATATGGGCCCTTTAATTTAGCCATTTTAGTCTGCATTGTTTGTAACAGATTTTGTACCAAAGCATTTTTTTTTTTCATTACAGGAGCACATATTCAAGCTAATGAAAAGCGACAGCTATGCACGATTTTTGAGATCCAACATCTACCAAGACCTGCTGTTAGCCAGGAAAAAGGTGAGCTGCACATTATAATACCTGTCTTCTTTCTCTTTTGTTCTGCTTGGGCTGCTGCTACTGTGTTTTGGAGAAACTGTTTTAAAAAGTCAGGCAATTAGCTAAGAATTTGTTATCTGCATTACAATCAAAACAAGACTGTTTCTACTCTTTTCAGTAACCATGACAATAAACGACTTTACTTTTCAATTTTGTACTGCTTAATGTTTGGTGATTAGGGTAATTAGCTTTAGCTACTAATACGGACTGGCATTTAGAAAGCTGTTTAAATGTCACTATCAATACAGCTAACACATGTAAATGAGATAAGTCTGATTGGGTCTAATACCAAATGTGTCTGTCTCTAACTACATTGCATTAGGCTTCAAAGTAACTTTTTACACTGTGTTCTTACACTATAGTCTACTGTGTAATATGGAGCAAAGGAAATCACTGCTGCCTTACTTCATGCTCTTACCATCTCTGTTTTGGACACTGCTCCCCCTGCTGGCCCTTAAACACTCCATCTATGTCCACATACTCCTCCTGTTTCTTTTACCAATGCTTGTCCTGCCTCGTTTTGTCCCACTAACACCCACTCCCGTGAACATCATGGACACCCGTACGTTAACCCAAACACTCACCCTGCTTCCCCCCTTCCACAACAGCCACCTGCAGACCCCGACCAGGGCCGCCGCACCTCCCTGGAGAAGTTCACCCGCAGTGTGGTAAGTCCACCAAAGAGCTGGGGGCTGTTCATATCACAAAGCACACTGGCTGGCTCACGATCAGTGTATCAGCTTCTGCACTCACAACCATATTACACATAGTAGGTCTTTTAGAGGAGATCATTCTGCTTCTTAATCTGAGTTATGTCTTTGTTTTTGCATTTTTCAGGGGAAGTCGTTGACAGGAAAGCGCCTCACGGGCCTCATGCAGTCCTCCTGACACGCCGCAATCTGGAGGGGCGCAGTCGGACCCGATCAGCCGCACGAGCTGACCCGAACAGGGACAATGGAACTGGGGGTTGGGTCTACTAGCTACCACTGCAAAAGCTACCGGACGGCACTCCCGGGACTGCTTCACTGTGCGGTCTGCTGAGGTTCAAAGACAAGTCTGAACACACACTCACGGCATGCAGCCTACAGTATAAGCACATAGAGACTAGGGCTGCTCCATCACACCCGAGGGACTTTTCATATTTACGCACATGTATGAGAATGAGTTTTTTTTTTTTTATCCAGTCAGTCCATTTGATGTGGCACATTTTTTTGTTCTGTTGTCAAAACTCCTGTCCAAATTTAGATTCTGTTTATTCTAACTCTAACTGTCTACCTACAGCACAATCAGCAATAAAAACAAAGGGTTTTCTGTTTCCCAAATAGATCCAAACTCATTATACAGTATCAGTATTAATAATATTTTTTTTCTTGTCTCCATAAAGCACATGACATCTTGGAGCACTAATGAAAAGCAGTCACCAGGGTTTTTCTGCTGTCGACATAAATTGATTTGTCCCATGCTTCATTACATTCCAGAATCTGGCATAAGGGCTTAATGTTGCATCCACTTTGCAATATTGCATGTTCCACTGAAACATCTATACTGGAAAATGAGTGTTGTCTTTTTTCAATAGTGCTTTGAAACAAGACGCAAAGAGATGATAATAGTTCCATTCCACTCGTCAAAACGGACCAGGGCTTTCATGTTTTACACAATAAGCTGGAATTATAAAACACAGAACGGTCGCATTACTTTAAGAGGTGGTTTTAAACATGTATTCTTAACTGAGGAAGGCATATGTGAAAAAAAAAAAACCTCGCTTTTTCAAATGTTCAGTGCCATGTAGGAGTGTTAGCCTAAACTACAGGTGCAATGTTACAAGATAGATGTCTGTCTGTTGTTCTCTAGTCCTGAAATGCCTGCTGCAAAATGTGAGCAGGTTAGTTTTCTATTTTTCTGTCAAAAGCATGTGGTTTTTTGGGGGGTTTTTTTGGGACATTTTACATTTCTTTGGCAATGTGCGTGCCATATATCTTCGTTTTGGTCTTTAACTGTTGCATGTTGTTGGACTCGAAAGCAATGACAGAAGGAGATGCCAAGTTTTCTTGATGACAGAAAACTGGATTTGAGATGAACTTGAGTTGTTCCACTGAGGCCTCAATATACAGCAACTGCAGCCTTCTACTTGGGCTGAGAAGATTCTTATCTCACAGCTCCCTCAAGTGGCCAGTGACTGCTACAGCACTGTGCTACTGTGGACTACTGAATGAATGAATCATCCAATATACTATTTTATATTAGAGATGTACATGTCATATTACAGTTACTGTCATAAGCCAATAAGCTCTGAATATATGGTAGAGAGAGATGCTTAAATCAATGTACCAAATATTATTCTCCGCACAAACAAGATGACACGTCTAGAGAGCATTGTAGATGTAATTTGGCTATATGTCATTGAAAGCACACTGTATGACATGGGCACATTACTATGCATGTAACATAATCAGGGCATTTTGTGCTTTTAGTTTTTCAATCAGCAAGTAAACTACTGGCACTCGATACTCTCAAGCACCTGTTATTTATCCATAGCTACCAAATAATAAAAGCTCTGGACCTGTCTGCTGTGGCTGTTTATGTCTGATAGATTAAATTATATCCTACAATATCTGGGAGAATTCATATTTATTATTTAGTTGTATTTGTTGTTTAATTCACACATGGGGTTGGTGTGTTACATGTGTGAATGAAACAAAACACAACTCCATGTATGTTTTAGAGGCAACGTTATAACATACGTAATAAAATATAATGTAATATGGACCCTTAAAGTATTTTGTAGTCCTATTTCATGTAAAGAAGACTTTAAAGCCTTCTGGCACATATAGTAGTTTCTCTCCATCGGTATCTGGCCTTCAGACTTGTAATTTTTCAAGCAGCAACTGGCGATCAATATCCGTGAGCTGCAGCCTCCTTTTTGCCCTGTTCCAATTTAAAGTCTGGCCCTTTCACTGCCATCACAAATTAGAGGTGTAGTTTTCCACTGGCTGCTCTCATGATAGACAAAGTTAAACTCCACATAGCAGAAAATGCTCAATGTTTTTGTCTTTATTTTCTCAGAACAATAAAAATAGTTTAACAAACAAACACTTCTTCATTCTCTTCATTTCAACATATTTACAGCTGAGGATCAAACCCAGTCATCTCCTATTGGCTCCGTTCCCACCCAGACTCTCCCTCTGTCACTTGGGAGCATCAGGGCCTATTGCTGTGTCTTGGACGAGGTATACAGACTATGCGATGATGGGAGACACACTGACCATTGCTTTTGTTCGGATTTGCACCACCATGCTGGGCCCATGTTTGTATATTGTTGAATAAGGTACAGTGAAAACACATGCTTGAACTTTCTGACATGACACTGGAAGAATAAGACATATTTTTACACAGAAGAGGAGGAAGCTGCACACACCCGTTTTATGCCCCGCTAGGGGTGAGTGATATGGCAAAAAAAAATTAATTGTAATCTGCTCCTGTGACAATAAGATTTTAAAGGAATTGTCATATTGTGATTGAGTGTGTTTGTTTAATGCAACGCTAAACTCAAAGCTCCACCCACTCCTTCAATTGGTCAGTCTAACCATGCTTTGAGTGAATGACAGATGGATTTAACCAATCACAGTAAAGTCTGAGCTCTCAGAAGCAGAAGATGGCTTGAGTTACTTGTTAAAAGGCAGATAAAAATATACAAAGTACATGAATCATGATCAAATCGAAACTGTGATCTAGCTTTTAAAAACAGTGTTAAGATTTGTTTTGTCATATCGCCCACCTCTATGCCCCATAGAGATGCACTACAGGACAGATGGTTTTGGATGCACATGCGAGTCCTTATATGGTTCAAGGTGGCTATTACATTGCAGCAGTAGTGAGGGATACAGACCTCTTTGCTCGCCTGTGTAACCTTAAGAACTGTGGAGAAGTCAAAATCTATTTAGAATTGCTAAAGCACTCAGCTGAAATTCAACAGTAACTTGAACATCTGAGCAGACATGTGTCTAAAACCCAGTCTGTGTGAGATGAATGCCACTTCCCACTCCACTGCCAAAGTAGTTGGAACAATAATGAGGAGAGCAGAGGTTTACATGGCTGATGAAGCAGAAGCATCTTATTGCAGAGTTCTTGTTCTTTAATTTGAGGCTGTAGAGTCCAGACCCTCTGAGGGTTCATTGTACTAGGATCCTGGGTGATGTGTGTGTTCCTGAAAGCTGACTCGATACAATCACACGACTCAGGCAAAACAATCAACAGCAGAGGAAATCAAAGACGCCTGAGTAGTTGAGGCTATTGTGCACCTGATCAGGACAGAGGTATCCACAGTAGAAGAAAACATGGTTCAACTCAAACTGTTCAAAACATGGAAATATTATACAACAGAAAAAGAAGCAAAAATCTTCAATTACTGCAATTCATTCAAGGCAGAATGAACTTGAAGAAAACCAAAAGCCCAGAGAAGCAGTGTGTAGCGCTCACACAGTAGTCCAGACGTGTGTGGGTGGTGGTGGAGTAGAGCACCATCTCTATGGCTGGGTCAGAGGGTCAGTCCGGTTGGAGGCTCCAGGCTGTCCGAGCTGGTTCCCAGTGCAGAGCAGAGCAGAGCTGCAGCCTGGCACAGTGATGAGGAGAATGACGTCTTAATGTCACATCAGATCACACAGCAGGAGAGGGCCGGCCGGGCAGCCTTTGGCCACAAACAGGCAAAGGCCTGGCCTTTAGTATTCCCAAAGCTCAGAAGAGCCTCCAGCACAGTGCACCAGCGATGAAAGACACTGGAGCTATTCACATATCAAATGTTCACAAGTGATCAATACATACTATCTGGGGAACAGTTGCTGCAATTAAGCCGCATAGCTTTTACGAGTAGTGGATGCCACTCAGTCTGTCAGTTATAGTGGGCCCAAGGAGGGACATGAAGGCTCATTAGTTCTGAGGTCAAGTCCTCTACTTCATTGTTCATGTAAAGCCAATGTGCCTCCTATACAGCACAAACACACATGTAAGACACTGGTCCAAATATCACTGTAATAAACACAACGTATTGAAATTAAAAACTTACCTTTTTGTGTGCAACATTCAAAAGACTTGAGGAATTGAATTAATCTTCATCCATATATATGAGGGCCCTTGATTATACATTTCCTTGGTTCCTTCATGACTACACAAGTTTAGTCCAGAGTAAGAGCAAAAAAATAGTCCTAAATGGACAAATACTTCACAAACATCACGCAGCTCAAGTCCAGTCTGCACTGACATTTAAGCTTCCAATTTAGCAGTCCTAAAAAAAAAACAAAAACAAAAAAAAAACAATAATGTCTCCAGTGTTTCTGTTCTTATGTAGAATCCTTTTGCTCCAGTGACAGGAAAAAAACAGCTTCTGTCAGCTCGAGGTCATTGTCAACTCCTTCACTGTTTTAAATGTTCATATATATTTATATCTTATATATAAAAAGGAAGTTCATAAATTACTCAAAGTGTTCAGTAGATAAAATACCACTTGCATTAACGTCCTGAAATTCTCACTTTGTGCTTTCCGCAAACAAACAAATAAAACATTGAAATAAAAAGAAGCAGCAGATTTTTGCCAGAGGTTAATCCATTAAGTTAAAAGGGTCTTTTGCTGTTAAAGGGACTCTATCTGTGGCGGCTGGAGATGCCATTGCTGTTGGCTGAGGGCTCCTCCAGATCTTCGTCCTCAAAGCCGTGAAACGTGGACGTGTCACTCTCCGAGGTGGTGCCAAACAGCTCCTCAGCGCCAGTGAACACTCCGTCCTCATTCTCCTCTCCACCATCTGCAAACAGTGAAAAAGTCAGTTATAAAAGTAAATAAAACTAGTACCTGTTGGATATTTGTTTGTGTACTCTCACCTATGCGCTGGCAGGCTGTGCAGGGGGTGCCAGCTTTACCCGTTTTCTTTGACCCATGGCATTTAGTACAGTAGTTGTTGGGAATGTTTGCTCCACCTTGACCTTTTGGGCCTACAAATAACAGGAATTAAAAATGAAACATGCATTACAGGGTTTTACTGTATAATTTATCCATATTCACAATATCAGAGCTTACGTTTTTGCCTGTCATTCTGCGGTATGGAAGGAGCTCTTGGTACAACTGTGCTCCTCTCTCCCGGCCGCTCCTCCTCCGTCATATGGGAATGGGTGTAGTGGTAGCTTAGACCTGTGCGATTTCTGTAGCGCTTTGCACACACTGGGACATCAAGAACCACAATCAAAGCACTACAATTTTACAGAAATGCCTTTTCCTTGCATGAAAAATAAAAAAGGAGCTGTTTCAATTCTATCTTCTGTTCATCAATAAAAAGCAGACAGCGTAATAACCATGTCTCAGTTACATGTGACCGAAGCCACTTTTCAGCTCAGGAGAAGTCACATAATAAATGGCCTGTGTCAATAATCACAGCATCTGAAACCCACTATTTAACTGTCTATCAAAACAAGAAAAACACTAAACATATGCAGGTACCTGTGGGTGTACTTTTGGAGTTTTGCCGTGGTTTGTATCTGCCTGAAAAAGAGAAGCAAATATATGTAGCCATTAAGAAAAGCCCTTTAGCTGAAAACCCTACACCACCACTTGACTTTTCCACATGCATCTTGTATGTACAGGGACACTACAGTAAAACTAGACAAACTGGGGCTTGTGCATTTTAAACACTCCACAGAGTTATATTGTTTACTTTAGTACAATACACTTTAGTATTTTGCAAACTAAAGCCATCTAACATATGATAGCATACTATTTTATTTAAAAGGTGCACTGTGTGACTTTCCTGGCAGAGAGTCAGCCAACAGATGTTGTTTTGCCTTGAAAGTTTCACAATATGGCATTATCCATCTTGCATTCTTTAAATTATTGGGGGAAAAAATGGCTGTGAGCAGGGTCATCTTTTGTTTTTTCTGTTCATTCATGCATATCAGAATATTCACGCTTATTCAGTCCTTTTTTTTTCTCAAGAGCTCAAAATGCTGTGGATGTCATAAATTCATTATAAAGAGCATCATTTTAACCTTGTTTAAATGCTTCAGTCCAGTCTATGAGTCTCTAGGTGGTAACAATGGTCTTTGTATCCCCAGTCAATTTTCACTTTTCCAGTTTTCCATACATATTGATTTAAAATCTAAAACATGATAGAAGGCTTTTAAGGAATGAATAGCCATTGGTGATCACTCACTGTCACAGACATATGGCTTGTCATCATCATAGTCCGCCCTCCTGCGACCCGAGCCCCGGCCCTGAGAAAACACACAGTAGAGTAAACTCAGTACTGCGCAGGGACAGTAATGTGGACCTTCCTGAATGTCTGCTCCAGGTTAGGTGCAATTCAAACACAGCACTATTGGTGACACTTGCCCTTCCTTTGCCCCGGTGTCGCCTCTTGGGAGTGTCCACCTCGAAGTCTTCATCATCGTCAAAGGCGTCTTCGGCCGCATCTGCCTCCAAAACCCTCTGACAAATACAGAAGCAAAAACTATAAATAAACAGCAAAGAAGAAAAACATATTTGACATTTTGTTTGTGATTATATGTGTGTCTAGTTTGAGTGGTTAGTTGTAAATGAGCAAGAAAACAAGGAAAACGTATTAGTCATCAATCAATCAAATTGTGGAGCAAAAACCTGCAGATAAAAAGGGGTAGAAGTACTATATAGACTATTATACTTGCTATGTTGTATGTATTGCACTTTGGCATTTCATTTAGTATGGCACACAGTAATGAGTTAGATTGGGGCTGCCACATTATACTGTCAGAATGGCTTCTCAGCGAGAGGGCAGTCTGCTAACAAGCCCTGCAGGTCAGCTGGAAAAACTTGGAAAGTTGCCGTGACAACCAGTTGGGGCACAGCACTCTGACAGCTCTTAATGTCAGAGTGTCAGTGCGCGGAGCACAGGGCTCACCTGGATCTCCAGCAGACTCTCCTCATCGTTCTTAGCGTTGTTCCTCCGCTCCAGGCCCTCCCCCCGCAGCAGAGCCTCCAGTGTGGTGCTCTGAGTGGGCAGTGAGTCCTTGGACATCAGGCCACCGTCTGCAGACACAGTCACACAATGAATCATCAAAGCACCAGCCGTGTTTGTCCTGTAGGGGCAGAAGAACACATGCCTATTGTCTAATCTGCCAATAAAGGAAAGAAACCCACCACTGCCTTCACCCATCTTTTTCAATGTGGCTTTCTTACATTTTAGTGGTTCAATAGAAACATGGAAACAGACAGAACATTAGGAGCTACAGGTAATGCCATGTGATAGAGTGGCTCACCTGGAAAAAAAAAATATTCAACCACAAACTTTTCCATCTTTGCATTTTTAATATGCATTACACAGCTCCAGCTGGAATACTAAGAATCTAAGCAAATGGTGCAGGAGACAAGCAGGTTAGGCAGACATGACAAAGCAAACAGTGCTTTAACAGTCAGCCGGATTCACACATCTCTTCTCCTCAGAGAGCTCCATGATCCTCCACTTTCTTTGAGAAAAGAGGAGACACTTCAAAGCCTTCTACACTCAGCTCATCTTTCACTGCATCCACTGGAGGCCTGCAGAATACTGAGCAGAGCAGACTGCAGGAAGGAGTAGGATGAACCAGGAGATACCAGCAGCCCCTCACTATTGTGTCTGCTGTTGACTTTCAAGTCTCCGCAACGAGACAGAGCCCCTCCCTCCTCCTCCTGAGTCCCTCCCTCCTCCTGTGTCCCTCCCCACCCACGGGAGCTGGGGGTTATAAATAGAGCAGCAGCAGCCTGCAGCAGGGAGCTGATTGAGCATGCAGCCCCAGTCTCCACAGCCCTGGCAGACTATGGCTGTGGCATGTGCTCAGCACCTCTGTCCAGCTGCACAGCACGCAGCCTCAG
The DNA here is from genome assembly GCA_029959045.1 of Taenioides sp. WSHXM2023. NCBI lineage: Eukaryota > Metazoa > Chordata > Actinopteri > Gobiiformes > Gobiidae > Taenioides > Taenioides sp. WSHXM2023. Next base: position 10,300,373 of record CM057102.1, on the reverse strand, counting down.
AGTCAGGTTAAATCAGGTTATGTTTCCCCAGCACAGAGCAGGCATAAGCAGCCTCTTGTACTGAGAGGAGAGGCAGTGTGGAGCTGTGTGAGCATGAACCCAGAGCAGAACAATAGCACACAATGCCATGTGTTTGGGAAACAAGGGCTTGTTTCACAGCTCATCTCTCCATCTCTAGTCTGTGCATTCTCATTCCTGTTAAGATTTATAAACTTTGCAAACTTGAGCTTTGTCCAACTAATGCAAACAGTTGATTTCATTTGAAAGTCATTCTGCACCACTGTTAAGGATATGAGCAAATGACATCAATGGGGTATGTTTATGAAACAAAAGCTTTTTCACAGCAGCACATTCTTTTCTCTCTCAATGTTTCCGTTTTTGGGGTGTTTTTGATCAAAATAAAGTAAAATTTCCATATTTCCCTTTCTCTTATCAGAGCTGTGTGTAAGATTTCTTCTCTTGTCATGTACATTCCTTAGGATAGTGTGACATCCCGGTGGGTGTTCAGCCTTGGGCTCATGATGGTCCAGATAGTCAACAAAAGTCACAAAACAAACTCACCCACAGACTGGCAGATTAGACGATGGAGAGATGAAGAGGGCGGATAGAGGGGAGTGGACAGGATACAACAGGATGGATGGGCCAGCTCAGTGTTGAGTGAGTGCTGAAGATGCTTAAAGTGGCAGACCGAGAAGGCAACACTCTATTCCCTAACATTTATTAAATAGTGTCTGTAGCATCCAGCCCTGCAGCTCCCAGCAGTGAGAAATCTAATTACATGTTCTACTTTGCACAAAACAAGTTTACCAGCCAGGGTGAACACGGCCACATTTCATCTGGGTGAAAATGACTGGCAGCTTATGCTGATACGCTCAGACCAATCTGCTTTTATCTAAATTAACCAGAATGGCCACTAGTTTTAATCAGCTGAAGGAAGTGGTGTCCAGGGAGCAGTGGTCAGAAACCTTACCCAGATGCAGGCCGTAGATGCCCAGACCAGGGTCTGTGGAGTTGTGCAGTCGTCTCTTCTTCCTCCAGCAGCGGGCGGGGTACGTGTACATCTGTCCTGCCCCGACGCCTGCACACAACACAAAACAGGTGTGAGCACAGTGCTACAGCCTGTAAAACACATACTTCAAGTGTTCACAGCAAAAGCTGACGTGCTACAAGCTTTGGTCTGCAGTGAGAGGATGGAGGGGCTAATCTATTTGTTTCTTGTTTAATGTGTGTTGGCTTGAGGTGAAAAAATATGCGAACCAGGGCTCCGGTGATGGCGTTCCATCCAGATGTAGCAGTTGTTCTGGGCCACTCCAGTTTGGGAGTCGAGGAATGGGAGGCGGACACTGCGTTCTGCGCACAGGCGGGCATTGTAGCTGCGGCACTGCTCAATGGCCTCCTTATAGAACTGGTCTCCCAGTCTGAAAGAGACAGAAACAGCAGACTCTGTCAGACATTGCATTTGAAAAGTTTCATGATGGCATTGGACTGTCTTAACTCTATGCACAGTTGTTTAATTAAATGGCACTGACATGCCCTTTCGTTTAGTACACCTCATTACACCAGTTTGCTGAGCAAGCTAAAATAAGGCAAAGAGAAAATCAATACAGTTTGAGAAAACAATGCAGTTGTTTATTCCATAGATTTACTGGTTTATAAAATGTATAAGAAATGCTTGCTTATAATGTCCCATTAAACGCATAGACTTTTAATCAGTTGTGGTCACGACAGTAAAGAACATGTGGGAGTATAAAAATGCAGTAGGACCTGGTTTGATTCTGCTCAAGCTTAGCTTTACTATGTGGGCTGCATCATGCTCCTATCCAAGTACATTACAATCACTTTTAATCTTGGCACCTAATACATAAACCATTTCACAGACTTGAAGGACTCAAAGTCTTAGTTCCACTTTTCTCCAGCTCCTGTGAGATTTTGGCAGTCCCTCAGGCTTTCACCGTTAATATTCAGAGTAAGATGGGGGAGGATATCTCACATTGGAGCCCTCAGTCGCTGCCACACGCCTGCTATGGTAATTAGCCTACTTAATTAATCTCAGCAGAGTGCCAATCGCAAGGGCAGGTTCCTATTTAACTATATCAAAGACGAAGGCAAGAGGCTAGAACGAGAAAATCTGATGGAGCTACTGTGTAACATGTGTGCATTGGTGCTGGAACATAGGCAAACAAGTGGTGTTTTTCCTGCATCTTTGCGTTAACAAACTTCTTCCATGTGTTCCCAATTAGTACATTAAGAAGTCGGCCATTTTGGAGTGGAACTAATGAGCTGCAGGCTGTGAGTCGCGACTGGAATGTTAAAAGTGGTCCTGGGGGTGGGAGTGTGTGAGGTTTGTCTGCTCCTTACACTTCCACCATCTTTGCCCTGACTCGTGTGAGGTGATTTCTGCTGTTAGGAACAAAGGCCCGGAGCTTGGCATAGTTCAGATAGTGCACAGGTCTCCACAGCAGAACGAGGCACAGCCATAAGCAGGGAAAGGTAGGCCAAGATCTGAGCTAAAAGAAATATTGAAGAAATATACACTACCAGTCAAAAAACACTCCTTTATTTCCATGATTATTTACATTGTAGATACTCACTGAAAACATGAATGGACACTTATGGAATGTAGAAAACAAAAAACCTTGTTTTGAGATTTGTTAAAAATAGCCACCCTTTGGCTTTGATCACTGGTTTGCACTTTCAGAAACTGTTTCAGGGGACTTCATCAAGAAGTTCACTGAGAGAAGGGTAAGGGTTTGCAGCCCTATCAACAAAGCAAAGGGTGGCTACTTTAAGGATATGAATGTAAAATCTTAAAAAATATATATATTTGAGTTATTTAACTTTTTTTTTTTTTACCTTACTATATAATTCCATATATCTTGCATCATATATTTGATGTCTGTCTCTATAAAATATATAAAGTAGTAAACATAAAAAAAAAAATCACTGAAAAAGATGGTGTGTCAAAACGATCTTTTTCAGTGAGTTAAAACGTTAAAAACTGGTAGTGCACTTGTGTTACAGTTTCACTAAGTCGGCTGTAAACTACTTGAATTGAGGTAGACATTATCACGACTGACACAATAAATGGACCTGGCTCAGACTGATATGTGTAGCACTCTGAATTGAGTGAGAATCGTGAGAATCCATCTTTCTGCACAAGGTTAACAATAAACAGCAATAAAACGAATTCTACACTCATCACATTCATACTTTTAGTTCAACAGACCAATTCTATTGAGTGATTACAAAGTGGCAAAAATCACATTTTTCCAGTGTCTGAGTAAGGATGACTTCATTTCCATAAATGTAGGACCATTTTATTTGATATTGTTGTTTTGTATTCAGATAAAGTTACAGACTGTCTTGCTGTTGTGGCTGATAACCAACATGTGCAGTAATATTATATTATGGAAGGGTAGAACTGACAAACATGGATGAAACATTTTTACCGGCTTTTTCATTATTATGATAAAGTATTAAGTTCAAACAAAAATTGTTTTCATTATAACGTAATCAGTACAGGTTATAACAGCTTTATTTTCTTGTTTTATCGTAAACATATTTCGCTCATATCAAATGCATTAAATAGGAGCAAGTCACTTTAAGCAGGTCTGAGTGTGCAGTCTGTCTGTATGACAGGGAGTGTCATGTAGTCTATCCTGTCGTTAAACATAAGCAAAATGATAAGCACTTGGCTCTTCCTCTGCGCATTACTACAGAGTACACAGATTGCCATATAAAGTGACTTGCTCCTATTCAGTACATTGGCTATGAGCTTAATATGTCCATGTTAAAACCAGAAACTGGAGTCATTATTCCTTGAATGATTATGCTTTAATGAAAAATGTTCTCATTTTAACTTAATACTTCCTCGTAATAACAAAAAAGCAGGTAAAAATGTTTAATCCACGTAGGTCAGTTCTACATTGGTTGCCGTATTATATTGTAATAATAAAATATAGTTCTCATCAATATAATATGATTCCATTTTAACTATCACACACCTGATGCTCTGAAGACAACCTGTTAATCACACATCACACCTTTAACTGGGACAGTTCCGAATTTTTTTTTCCGAAAACGGTGTCAGTAAGCATAATATAACTATATTTAAAACTAAACTAGAATATTAAATATACTTTCAAAAATGAAATACATACAGAATTTATTCTAAAAGGTAAGTACTGGTAATGTGCTTCTAAAAGTTCACAATTCACTGTGACTGGTCAAATCTGCCTGTCATTTACTCAGAGCACGGCAGTGATGGGCCTACAGGAGGAGTGGGTGGGGAAAGTTGACAGAGCTGCAGTAAACAGTGACGTCCTGAATCATGACAGAATACTCACAGTTCAGACTGTCACGAAAGAACTAGACCACAATTCAATTTAACATAATTATATCTTCCTCTAATACTTCCATCTGCACCAACTGTAGGGCTACAACTAATGATAATTTTAGAAGCCAACTAGTCTGTATTTTTTTCACAATTGTTTTTTCCTCCAACAGCTGTTTAATACATTATGTTTATTTGGACATGCTTTGACAGGTCTATAAGAAATATTCTGAACATGTGATTAGCCCAGAGCCTCCAGAATGGAACATTCCAGTCTATTAAAATCTCAGTCTGACGTCTTTTTCGTCGATACCCCAAACTATGTTGATATTAGTTACCCGCCTGGCACCGTCACTTTACATGTGGGGTATTTAAAAACAGGAGGCCTAAGTTAACCTAAGCAAGTCTTGATGCCATAGCTCCAAATCAACACAAGGCTGATGGGACGCCCTGTGACATATCGGTTTACCCAAAGCACACCAGCTGTAAAGGCTTCCTCCAGTCCCCCTCCAGCCGTGCACGTCCAAAGTCAGAGGTGCCAAAGAAAGCGCCGAGTGAGACATTGCCCAGTTACAAGATGAAGTGATGCTGAATGAAGAAACAGTCCAGACATGAGAGGACACTAGGCTGGAAGAACAAGTTAATGTCTGGGGCTAGTTGGAGCATCAGGTGGTGCCATTTGAATCATGTATTTTCATTCTGCTGTGATTTCTTTATTAAGCAGTTCATTTTTTGCACATTGGTGTGTTTAAAATAGGAACTATTTTGCAAAACCTATTGTAGACAGAGACAAGGGAATATCAGAGTGGCTGCATAAGAAACACCAACTAATATTATATGGTCTTTTATGCAATAATACAATAGTATGAATGTTTGATGTAGCACCTTAATATTTTGGCAACTTAACATTTATAGTTTGTTTATTTCACAGTGTCATGTGTAGCCTGTAATGACTGTCTGCTGTTTGATCACGTGGTTGTTTTTGCACATTTTTCCAATGTGGTTTTAAACTACAAATGGCCAATAAATTAACCAAACCTAACCTAAACTAACGGCAATAAAAGGGAATTATGACTGACTTTCACAGTATGGATTTGGGCTGTGTTAATATATTAAAAGGGTGTTTCTATTGCTCAAAAATACAATAATGAATAGGGGCGACTCTCCACAGATCTGACTTATAATGTAGTGTAGTGCTGTAACCTGCTTGTCTTGTCTCGTGATAGATAATCTATACATTCTAGATAAAGCAGTAACATTTACATGGAGACAAGGTAAAAAAAAAAAACTGAATTAAATTGAAAATTTAGATTCATTAATAAAAGGTAATAACTGATCTTTTTTTTTTTTTTTTTTTTTTTTTTTTTTTAAATCACCCAGCCCTTAAGAATCTATGATTACTTTATCTTGAAATTTGCATTGTCTAAAAAAGGATTGGTATCAAGGTGAGAAAGCATTTCATTGCACAATTAAATGCTTTGTGCATGAAAAAGAGAAACCACTAAAATAATTATTTAAGCCAAGTTTGTTTTTACTAAAGTTGCCTAAGGGACGTCCAAGCTGAGAGTTGTAAAGGTATGTATGTCGAATGTGACCAGGAGCAAGGAACAAAAGCAAATCTTGTGGCCAGTGGGGCCTCCACTATCAGCACGCTCCTGTCAACGGTCCCCTGTGTCACATGGCTCTGTAATGCCAGCATGTGTGAACAGCCGTTTTGCATAGATCTGATTACGGACTACAGTTAGCGGCAGCACAGCTAGTATGCACCTCCTGTGGATTCAGAAACTTACTATGCGTTTGGAAAGAACTTGTTCAGTTCTATGGGGCTGCAGGTGCATTTCTCACAGGAAGCTCAAGTCACTGCAGAGCAGAGTGGTGGGGGAGTGACTGCATCCTCAACTCCTGATTATTACATGTAATCAGTGCAGCCTGGTCTATGAGGGCAAGAGCACCAGGCCCCACACCTCCACACTGAGTCACGCTCCCAATGCCCCCCATACTTAAGTCACAGAGCTGATGAGGGCCAGAGGGCGGCTTGATGAGAAATCAGGGGACTAAAGAAGAGTTCCTCCCACACAAAAGTCCAGCTGCAATTTTAATGACGTCCCATCAGCCTCTTTATTAATTAAATATTCCAGCCTCCATTTTAATCAGCAGATTTTGGAGATTCGCGTCCATCCATGTCTCAAATGAGGGGCAGACCTCACAGGCGAGCACAGGCTACAGCTCCACTGACCATATCCAACTCAAGAATCTTCCACTTGCGCTTTCTAAAGTGAATCGTCTTCGTACAAAAAGGTCAAATTGGTCCACGGGAGCAACATCCAATTAGTGTGGAGTGTGACTAATTATAATCTGACAAAAGTGTGAAATGAAGTCAGAAACCCCAGACAGAGGCTAATCATAGCAGATTGAAACACTTCATTAAAGCAGACTATAAAGCAAAGAGACATTCCACATCTGAATGCGAAAAGCTCTCAGAGATTAAACAGCAAATTGACAACCAATGTAATTTAATGCCATTTTCCAATATTCTCCTTCCTCTTACTAAAACTAAGCTTTTTAAAAAGGACAATGGTGGGGTACTTAACATTTAATAACCAATATTTTGACAATATTACAAACAAAGGCTTCAAAAGTTTTGTAAATTCTACATCGACTGCTCTGAATTTCAGCAAAACAGATTTACACTGCTGTGTTGCCATGGCACTTAAACAAAACAACACATTTTAGAGATTTTAAGACTTCTGCTATTGCCATTTTCCCTGCTGGTGTTATTGCTACTTCCAAACCTGACACAAACACTGGTTGAAGTATGGATTTCTATAGGGTTAAACATTGCCCAGTCAATAAGGCATCCACATTCAGTTTACTCTGCATTTTCTAGCTTGTATCAATGGTTTAGTAGCAATGTCCTATATACTGAGAGTGAGAGTGTGGGTGGAGACAAGGTGGAGACAAGGTGTTGACTGGTGCGGCCCGGGTGCTGCATGGGGTCCAGAGGGGTGCGAGGGGTGGACCTGTGAGGAGCGGCAGATGGGTCTCCCACTTTTGGCCAACACTTCCTCTCTCCCTGTCGGAGCATCTCTCTGACAGATGGAGCCCGGATCCTGGACCAAGCTAATCTCCAGCACTCCTCCACTTAAAGGCACAGTCTATAAGCAAACCTACACCTATGCAAACCCAGAGGCCCCCCACATCACCACCACGACAACAAGCCAATTGGGTCAGTTCTCAGCAACAAAAAAATCACAAAGTTTTAGCTTCATAATTGCATGGGATAGAGATCAACTTGCAATAGGTGAATAGCACAGAGGAACAAAGGAGGAGACATAGGTGGAGCAGATCTTTTGAAGTTGGAGGGTTAAAGAGACTAGTGCACAAGGAGGTAGTTTGTATTTCCAATAGCCCAGAACACAAACTGTCACTTTTGTCGATTTGTCCAGAAAGCATTGCAAATACAAACGCCTCCTCCCTCGCTTGCTTTACCGGGTCCTGACCACGTCTGCGCTTGGAGGAGCCAAAGTTGACATGTCGACAATTCACACCAACTGTAAACGACTTTCGGAATGTCAGATCATATTAGCCAGCTATATCCAACCAAGCACGGGAAAAGCGGCTTTTAATTATTCGGGGCTGCGTATAGGCACGTTGTCGACAGTTTCCCGAATAAATTTATAGCCTACAAAAGACGACATTCTCGTGCGCTGATTGCAAAGCAGAGCAAAAAACAAGGCTTTGCTCGCACGATCGCAGTGTCAGGAAGCCATTCATTTATGTCTGAGACTAAACCATAACATGTTATAAAATAAAAGAACTATACGAGGCTACTTTATCATGCAAGAAGTAGACAAAATGCGTTTAAGACAGCGTCGCCAGTCATATGCACAAGGCTGAAAACAACATGCACGAATACCCGGTAAGGATTAACGAGTTGGCATAAAAATTATAATTCACTCTTTCCTTAGTGTCTGAAATACTTACGCTTTTAGTGGATTCTGAATGACAGCCGCCATTTTGCTACAATGTAACGCAATATCGGCGTCTTGCAGTTCTGAGGGAAACCTACAGAAACTGACCAATCAGAACTCGGGCTCAATCCGTGGACCAATAGCTTTTCTGCAAAGGGGGATAGGGCGTGGCTTTAAGGAGTAAACTGTCAAAATTATTTTAAAGGGTTTTCTCTTGTATTCCTATTGTACACATCTCAACTTCTGAAGTTCTTTTAAAGAGCCCCTTACTGAAGCTTGGAGAGACATCAACTATTTCCTGTTTGGCCTATGGGGACACACAGTACAAATGACAAAGGATACCAACATGGAAGCTTGTGCTTAATTATTTATTAAAATAATTATGAATCATTTATCATAATCAATAAGCACCAAGCAAATATTTTCCCTCACTTCATCTGGAGCTGCTGTGATGTTGAGGAATGGCATGCACACAAGTGTCTTCTTCCTCACATACAATGAGTGGTTTCACACAAAGATCTACACAGAAATACACAGCAAAGACATGGAGGCGATGTCGGCTTATGCTCCAACAGATGGGTCTGATATATCTTTAATCTTATGCAATGATTCCAACTCTGAGACGAAACAAATGTTAACTTTTGCTTGGGAATGAACAGCGGCTCCAAGAATTTGACACATTTTTTTCTACTGTGCAATATTAACATTTAGAAATGCCGCAAAATTCAGACAGACAAATTTTGTTGTTATTTTTAGCCTTTACCTACAAAGCTTTGAGTGATCAAAACTACTATAGTGACAAAATAGAAATGGGCCCTTCTCACACAGCTGTTGAGATTCTATTATTGTTAACATTTCAAAAATACAACAAACAAATGTATGATTGTGAACAAAAAATATTAAAGCTTTCATTTTTTTAACGTGATAATGCTATTGTGGCCACATTCAAACATCTGTCTTTTTATGTTTTTGATTGGCAATAGACAACAAGGTGATAAAGGATGAACAACAATCACTAGTGTAATACTACTAAAATAAAATAAAATAATACAATACTGTATGTTCATAACAAATGATCTTACTTAAGCTTTATGAATAATCCTTATCCAGTCTTGTTCCTAGAGACCCGTAATTAGGTGAAATGCACACTGTTTGAGGACAATTCTGGGTTTGTGTAATATTAAGACAACAATGAAAAGAAATACATTTACAACGTGAAACATATGGATAAAAATGCAGCTTGATATAGACATATACAGAGAGGTTCCTCTGAATAAACACAAGGCCTTGGATCTCTGTCAAATGCTCATGCATGCCAGAAATGCTAAAAATAATGCTAAGATATTAACCCTAAATGTTTTTTTTTTCTTTGATACATAAATAACATCTCAAATGTACACTCATCTATATGCAGTTCTATATTTTCATACAACCACAAGTTACATGATCAAATATTAACATTATCGCACAGTGACCTGAATGATTTTGGCATACCAGATATCCACTGAGACTCCACTGGTGTGAGCGCAGTTCAACATATGACATGAAAACAGCAGGATATCTGGTTTTGGGCCATGGTAAGCAACAGCCTATAACAGCTGAAAAGGCATAGTGCAAAAACTATAATGTTGCAAAACGGCATGCAAGAAACCTGCAGGGATATCTGCATGAATATAAAAGTTCTCCTTGCCATTACAATACGACATTTGAAAACGTTACTCAATATCATTAATTACTAAACCTATTCAAACCAACCCATCAGGGTTTTCATGAAAACTAATGAACTTTAAAATGTTATATATATATTTTTTTTACATTTTCTGATAGAATAAAATAGCTGAACAGACTTTTTGAAACACAAAAAGTGGGATCTGTTTTGAGAGGATATAGATTATCTCTATATCCTTATCTTATAATGCAGAGTGGAAATGTACCATTCACACTCAGTCAAGTAACACCCATATTCTGTCTGTTCTAAAAGGCCACAGAAAGTCTTAAATCCCAAATCCACTAAATGTCCTACATTTGATTACACTATGATTAATGCTTCCTTGCCACAGACACAAGACAGAACCGTAGTTTTAGAGGTATAACAGAGACAGAATGAGTGGTTCTCTCTGGTGACCTGAAGAAGGAAGGCCGTCTTGTTAAAGTTCACCAGGTTTCTGGTTGCAGCTGATGCACACACGCACAGGATGATCCCAGCCACGCGATGGCACTGGGCGCCGCTCAGGGGAGCAGTCATCACACACACCTTGGCCACACGCACGGCAGTGGTGCTTGGACAGCTTGGCAGTGAAGTCTCGCTGGCAATTATGACAAGACAAGATGTCCTGGTCAGGCACCCAGTAGGCAGGTCGAGCCGCGTCCTTTACCAGACCTGGAAGAACAGAGCAAACCTATATTGAAAAATAAGCAAAAATATCAAATTGCATTTAGATAAAACATTCCCATTTAATGAATGATTCCTATAATTACCAGATTAATTTAGATGTTGCATTTTTATTCCTTAAATTAGCACTAAAATGGTTAAAGAAACAAATCAATTTAATGAATTTTGTTTTTTACTTTACATTAAACCAATTTTGTATTTATGTAAAGCAGACTTTGTGATAAAACAAAGACGTTGCAAATAATCTTAAAAAACTGTGTCAGTGGAACAATTCATATTGGCCAAATGGAGAAAGCTTGCACCTGCTTGACAGGTCGAAGAGTTCATTGTAATTAAGTAAAATACCACCAGAGGGCAGTGTTTTCTCATACTCATTTAAAATATTAGGTCAATACTGTTACATAACAACCAATAGGCTTAGAACTTACCAAGTGGGATGTCAATGGCAGTGACCACAACCCCTAAAGTGTTTGTCACTGCTTCACCAACTTTTCTAGCAAGGTGTCCACCTTCATCCTCCTCCAGCTCAACCACAGGCACTTCTATATATAAACAGAAATAAATTAGCACCAATGTCTATTCTATTATATGTAATAACTAGTCACACTGTACTAAGGAGACACACCTGCATATGAAGCTCTTTGTTCATAGCAGACATCGCACACTCTGACAGGGGCCAGGCCCCAGCCTCTCTCTGGGACAGGTGCAGCTTTGGAGGAGCAGCCATCACAGAAGCCCTCCCCACAGGCCCGGCAGTGATGCTTGGTGTCGTTGTCTTGGAAGACTTCATGACATTTATGGCACACCTTGTACAGAAGAAAAACGTATTGCTTTTTGACAGACAGTTTGTGTGCAACCTGCATCTGTCAAATTTAATCTTGAAACATGATAACAGATTGTGAAATAGAACAAATTGACCACTGACGGTAAACAACATTCTGATTTTCACAGTGGTAACTTGGCTGATGGTGGCAGCTGCCACACAGAAGGACTAACTGACTCACTCACCATGATCAGGGAGTTGGGTTTCCAGTAGGCCGGGGCAATCTGATCAGTCAGCCAAGAGGTGACAGCCTTGGTAGGCTTGACACTGAGCTCTGACACGGACTGAGCCACAAGGTTAACTCCATCTAGCAAACGTTGAGCGGCATAGCTATTGTCCTTTAAAAAGCCCTCTGACTGCAATATCAAAACAGTACATTAGTGATGAATAAAATAAAAATAAATAAATAAACATTATTATTGGTTACTTACTCCTGGCCATACATGCTGGATCTCTGTGCGAACAACTGTGTCCACAGGGTCCTGGTTCCCATACCAATACTGACGACTCCGATAGATCACTCCACAATTGGGACATTCGATGACATACCTGTACGTAGTGCAAGGTGAGAAAGAAATAATAAAAAGAACTAATATGAAGAATACAACTTGTAGGCCAAAGTAAAACATGCTAAATTTTGCTAGTGTATAGGTAACATAAGCCAGACTGAAGCCTAGATTGTTGACCTTATAGGTCACTTCGCTATACACACCCAGACCAAGCATATTTGGCAAGTCCCATCCATGGAGAGTCTGAGGAAGCAGAGGTCTTGGGGACAACAACAACCTCCCTTCCACCTTCATAACAAGCCTTAACAGACAAAGCCATACATCACTAAGGAGATTCCAGATTTACACATTGCCCTTTTGGTAAAAACCCTCTTACCTTACAAGTATAAATACGATTATCATACTGAAGAGAATAGCGACAGCGGTGCTTTGCTTCATGGATCAATCCTTCAGCTAAGTGGTTCATGCTGTTCTTACACCCACATCTGACAAAACCAAAAAAATGACCATCATCACAAAAGAAACATGAACAGCTCAAAGGGCAGACTACTTACCCACAGCTCAGACATGAGCTGGAACAGGTGAAATACTCATCAGGGAAAAAACAGCTGTGGGCCACCACTTCATCTGCAATTTCCCCATTAAAGCGTTCGCTCAGGGCCTGCAAAAGATAATATATTCAATTACAATAGTTACAAAAATTACACAACCTATTAACCACAGTCCTACATGCAGAGCTTTGTAGATGACAACTGGGGTGCGTGGTGAACGAGTGGCATTGTTATCCAGGAGCTGCTCCAGTTTATTTAGCAGACCACCAAAGTCGGTGGGGGGGTTCAGGGTCTGCGTCCCCCAGTACTGGACAGAGCTGAAGGCCTCTGGAAATCGAGAGACCTTCTTAAAGCGCTCCAACAGCAGTCTATCGACGGATTCTGAAGACTTATCTAAAATGACAAACACGTGTTGGAATAAAAACACTACTGTAATAGTGAACAGATACTTGACCAAATGCTAGGAGCACTCTCTCAAAGTACTTCTCATATTACATTGATGTTTGCATGTAAAGCAATATATCATGACAATGTAATATGCAAATGTGGAATTCAATGAAATACGGAAAACGTAGTAAATTATAGATGTGACAGTCCTTTGTTTTTGTTTGCAATGGAATGTGCTTTTCTCCCCAAACTAGTATTTACACATTTCTCAACAGTGCTAACACTCACATTCCAAGTGTTAGCACTAAAAGCTAATTTTTGCTAAATCTGTCATTTTGTGTACGGTAGCTCAAAAAGCAGACTGTCACATGCTCCTAATGCTCCTAACTCTAAACAATATATTTCAGTCCAAGTTAAGTCCTTTTTTATACCTGAACCAAGTGTTTTAGTGTGGACAGTCTCATGAAAGATGACAACAGCAGGTCCCAGCGTTGACAGTGGCACATCCAACCCACAGCGAGCTGATGTTGCTTTCAGCTCTTTGGCGAAATGCTTCAGGTACGCCTCAGAGGCATCTCCCAAGAATTTAAACAGGTCGTCGTGGAGACGGTCTGCGTGGGTCCGATAAATGATCAGGTCTGAGATGGCCAGCACCTTCAGCAGCAGACGGGTTCTCTGGCCCTGTTTGGAGCTGTTCCCCAGGAGGCCCTCCGTGTCAATCACCACTACTTTATGAATGGGGTCTAATGCTGCCCACACTCCCACAGTGCAGGACTCCTGAGCAGGGGAGGTTTTAAACACCTCCCTGCCCATGAAGAAAGTGTGGTTGAGTGTGTGGGATTTGCCCTCGCCAGTGTTCCCAAAGATGGATACCACCTTCATTAGCTGGTCTGGGTTACAGTTCAGGCTTTTTAAAAAGGAACTTTCATCTTTTATCTTTAGAGAGAACAGATAATAAAAGGTTAACAACATTGAAATGTCTAAATTTTTGCAAATAGCTTAATAAACTTACCTGCATTTCTTCATTTTCATCAACAAGGAGAAAACTGCACACCTTTTCCAGAAGTTTTGCCTTCTGAGACTGTGTCTCATCAGTTTGCTTGCTTGCTGGTACAGCAAGCGGTTGTGGAGATGCTTGGACACAGTTAGGCTCTGGGCATTTTGGAGGAGGAGGGTATGTTGTGAGCTGGTGTTTCTTCTTATTGCCTCCACTGTGTGTACGTTTCTGACAATCTTGGCACAGGTTGACTTTGCAGTTTTGGCAGCGGACCACTGATCTCTGCCTTTTGCCATTGCCCCCACTGCTCCCACTGCCCTCTTTACCTTTACAATTGTCACAGTATGGGACGTGCCCAGGACCAATCTGAACACGCTCATGGTTCTTCAGACGCTCCTGATTATGGAGCTCAAGTTCACAACGCAAACACTGCAAGCTCCTGCATTCATCGCATTCAAAAACTGCCTCTTCAGAGCCACCACAAGCATAACTCTCTTGACATATCAGACTAGTGTTGACACCTTTTTCAGACGATGAGCCATGGCTACTCATCGTTTCTTACAAGGCAAAAGTGAAAAGCTCAAAGTTAGGCTACGCCTCAAAGAACAGATTACAGAAGCAGCAACAGTATTATAATACACACATGTGTATTTGCAATGTTTGCAAAGCGACTAAAATAACTTAAAATTGTTGCATGATTGAACAAATAAGTATACAAAATATATCTAAAAACTGTGCAAAAAGGTTGACAGATGGGAGATTATTAAAATTGGGTTCTGGCCACACTTATTCACACACTACACAAACAGTAACATTAACAATTTAGTGCATCGCCGTTAGCTTCAACAATACAGTGACTTCAAATAAGTATCTTACGTTAACTTAAACTGTTAAGACACAAAAACACAGCGACTGCAAGTAACACACCCTAAAAAACATAGTCTGTGCAAATATGCTAACAACGGGCTAGCTAGCAAACTGACCCTGGACAGCTCACAGAACAATTCGGAGAATCTTTTGAAGTTCGCATAAAAATGTTTATCTTAATGCTAGTGGGTTTCAATTAACTGCAAAGACTTTACTCCAAAAGATGTAATTACCAAGCTATAAATATGCGAGTGTAGCAGTTAGCTGCAGCTAGCCCCCAGTAATGTCAAGTGAGCTGTGTTACATCAACAAAAACAGCAGCAAGTCGGTGTCCAGTGCTCGGATATTCCCCGCTCCGTGAACAATCAAAGGAGGCGAAAAGCAGGCGAAATGTTCAATAAAACCTGAATAGGCTGTACCGTGTTTAAATCCGTCCGAGCAGTGTCATTGTTTTGTTCTTCTGCCCCCTCCCTTCCAGATTTCTGTAGCTACGCTATTTTGTTGCCAGGTCAGATCAGCTGATCAGATTATTTTCAGGCAGGGTCAGGACAGGGTGAAGCTGTTGCATCATGGGAAATGTAGTTTAAATTAAGTCTCGTTTATTCGGCATTTCCTTCGTGATATAGTATCCAACTTTTTGTTTAATTATTTATTTGTCCTTTTTGATGCAAGTCAAACTGCGTTTTGTTTACTTCAACCAGTTGGATGCATATTCTAACCAGTGATAGACAGATGACATAGGCCTACCCAATTAAAACAGGGCCTACCCCTGCACAGAAAGGTCGGTCTATTTTCATTGTTCTTTTACGCGGGCCATTTGTTTTGCCTAGCTAGGCCTACTTAAATGTCCCTATCCACACATGCACGTAGCCTCTGTCAATTTCGCCATTCCCTTAGCCTGTTTGTTAATCATTTAGTGTATGTCTGTCTGTGCTGGTGCATGGGCCATGGCTGAAGTGTGTGAGACGATCATGCCCAGACAAGACTACACAAAACTAAAATAAGAGGGGATACCCCGCTGCCAGTCAAGCACAGCACACGGATCCATATCTATGAGACTAACTGTGCTGGTACCAGCAAAATAGGTTTTGGACAGACTTTTTTTTTTTAATATGGCCTAAGCATATTAGCCATTAGCCAATAATAACAAATAACCTATCGACCTTCTCAAATTGCATTTTAGCTCACTTCCATTCCACTCTGGTGGACTAAACATGAGAAAATTTAAAGAGGATCCTTTTCACAGTGCATCACACCAAGGGACAGACTTAACCAGGCTTTGTTGTGGTAATTATCACTTCAAAGTATCAGCAGGTGACCATTTGTCCACAGTAACTCACACTTAAGCTTTTCCCTCCATTTTTACTGTCACACTCGTGACAGTATAGTGGCTTGAATATTATTTTATCTATCATTATGTAGTATTATAATACACTAGGCCTTATTCACATTGAAAAAATTTATTCAACAAATAGAAAAGGGCACTGCAACTGAGCACACAAATGTAGATGCTGAGTCAAACAACAACAGACAAACAACAAAGATAAAGATAGAGGTGCTTTCAAATACAATTAACCCACAAGCTCCATGTTCCACACTAATATATTTGCAGTTTCCAAATGGAAAACAGTCCACTAATTAGAAAAGATTTTCTTCCATCCACGATAAGACAAACTTCTCAAGCTTTTGATGATGCTAAGCTTTTCTCTTTTTCCACTTGTGCATTTGTTCTTGATGGCAGCAAATATTGCACAGTCAAAAACATCTTTCAGATGATGCTGTGTCAAAGCTGAACACTCCACATAGTCACTTGCCTGAATTCTCTTGGTGAGTTTTTTAACCTGTTTAAAATGTACTGGTGCTATATTCCTTTCCTGTAGGTGAAGAAGTACATTCACATTGTTGCAGAGGTCAGACTGTGTCCCAACCAGAATGACTGGAGATGTGAAGTTACGGCAGCGGATCTGCGGAATCCATTTTGTGGCGACGTTGTGGAAGGATGTTGGATTGACCAGGCTGAAGCACATTATGAAGACATCCACATGAGCATAGCACAAGGAGCGGAGGTGACCAAACTCATCCTGAAAAGCACATCACAACATGAACTGCAAAAGATAACCATATCCATATGAATGTAAAAGTTTATTTTTTGTGTATAGTTTGAAAAATTACCTGGCCAGCTGTATCAATGAGTTTGATACGAATTGGAGTTCCATTGACATGAACAACCCCTAAGTGAAAACATTTTGTTCATATAGCCATGACCCATGACAATAAAATAAATGTTGTCAGTTTGCTACTTACCAGTGAAGACGTCAAAAGCTGTTTGCCTGTAATCACTGTTGTATCCATTGAAGACATAGTTGATGATCATGCTGGTTTTTCCCACAGCTCCATCACCAAGCAGCATGCAACTCACCTCCTCTCTCTGTCTGTATGGCCGTTCTTGTCTTTGATAACTTTGTGCCATTTCTGTTGCAAATTTTATTTAGACAATAGAATATTCCAATTCCCAGTCATGAGTAGAAAGTGCATGTGGTAGTTTCTCTGTAAAAGATGCCTCTCTCCGCATGCCTGTTGTTACTGTAAACCTCAATTTGAAAGGACAAAGCCAACCAATCAGATCAATGAGCTGCCTGAGAGATTAGCTTCCTATTGATACACATTTACATAGTCACACCCCCTTTACACCTCTGTGTCTGATCCAGAGACCGGACATGTGATCTTATTGGTCTTTGAAAGCTAGATTACTGTTCCTTAAACGTATGTCTTCCATTTAGATGCAAAGTAAAAATGACACAACAACCATTGCAGTGATTTTCAAACTTTTTAAAGTGCCATCTAAGAAAAGTTTTGGCTCTTCAGATACCCCCATCTACATCATTGCTGCAGTAGTTCTTACCAAGAGATTACCCAAAGGAGGACCAAAAGATATATAAAATTGATTCTAAATTAAAAATTTGAACTGTAGAGGACTTTACGTACTACGAAGAAGAAGCTCGAGTACTACAGTTTGAGAAACACTGAACTATTATTTTGGGGATTATTTTAGGTGCACCAGCAGTATGAATTAATTTATTCTTGCACTTCTACTACAGACCCATAGAGGGCAGTATTACTTTAGCTGCAAAATCACTTCTCTGCTCATTAGCCAGTGAGTTTGAGTTTGGTGAGTAGAGCAGAAGCAAGTAGAGAGACCTGACCACCTCCAAATGTATAAGAAAAAGTTAAAGTTAAAGTTATGCCATTTAATGAGAAATGGAGGGACAAAGATGATGAGTCAAATATACTGACGTACTGAGTTAAATATTTATTTTATTTTACATTTGAGATAATATATTCAGTTAGGTCCAGATAATTCCTAACAAGATAAGAAATACAAATTGTACATTTTACTCAAGAACATCTGTACCCTGTTTGTTATTTAAAAATTGCAATGCAGCTTACCAAGCATGAATAAAAAAGTGGGACATTCTCTTCATCAGTTGGACTGGAATAAAACAAATATGTATTTAATTTATCCCCAAAAAATATAAATACTGCAACGCTTACGTTTTTGTTGTTGCTGTTTTATTGGTTTATTGGCAGGTGCATTGTAATGTACTGCTATATTTATGATTTTATTAGACTTTCTTTCCACAGTTTTTAGTCCACATATTAAACACATAGTTATTGTCCTATTGCCCTTACGCTGCAGATGCTTGACAGAAGCAGCTTATGGCACAATGTGAAGCAGGCCTTATCAGAAGGGTCCTGCAGGAAACTCTGTGAGCATTGTGTTGTGAGCTCTGTGTTTCCTGTTTGTCGTTCTTACAAATTTACCCACTCTCCTCTTTTAATAATCCCCGTCTCTTTCCTACCAGCTGCAGTGCCACATGCTCCCAGTGGAAGACGGACAACATCTGGCCCCGTCCCCGGACCCCGGCTCTACTCCCAGGCTGCACCTCGGACAGCTGTGATTCAAAACTCTGTTCCTTAACCCAAGGTAAATGTCAAACACAGGAAATCGTCTTAAAATATCCCAACATGCAATCATACGTTTCCTGTAGACGCCACTTTTATCAGTAATGGGGGACCGATGGCACCCACCCTAACCAGCAGAGGTCAGAAGTGTGCTTACCTACATGAATTGTCAGATTGGCAGGTGCCTGGCCCTCAGTGGGTGGGTGGGTGAGGGGGGCATATCTATTACAGTAAACATGTTTTGTTTTGGCTTTCTCATTCTTTGTCCAAATGCTTTACATGACTCGAACTGCTGAAGCACTGGCATAGATTCATACCAGTAATCTGCTTAGTAGGGGTGTGTGGCTTAAAACAGGCCCAAATATACTTCAAAATCTATTTGAAATATACACACTATTTTTAGGGTATTTGTGTACAATACATGAGGACATTTTATAGATGCTACAACATTTTATATATTATATACTTAACAATAGACCAGTGTGAAACCTTTTGAGATTCCTGGACATGATATATAAACTGGAAAGTAAAAATATTTGGTAAAAAATTAGGTCAGTTATTTAAATTTCCTAACTGTCGTCAGCCTTTATACTTACCAGTATTAGCATTAGAAAAGGCATTTGGGAGAGCTGGTTATCTTTAATTCCGATCATCTCTGTCTTACATATTTTTAGTTAAAATGACCTAATTTTCTGTAACAGGCAGCTTCTTTAGCAGCTACTGTGTAGTGATTGTTGATATAGTATAGTTTTGAAGTCTAATGTTCCTCTGGATACGGAAAAGGAAGAGTTCCTTTCACTGGATTAGTTCTGTAGCAGTGAAGTAAAAGTCACACATTTTTAATTCTTTCTTTTTTTTTTTTACTTTTTCTTTCTAGCCTTTTCTAGTTCGAGGATATTTTTATTGTAACATTTGCAAAGATTCACTGAGTTATAATACATAATCAGTATTCATGACATTGGTAATATTGTCCCCATTTCTGTCTCTACTATTAAACCGGACCACATTCAAAAGTGTTAACAGATTATTTTCCTTTCCCATGCCAGACTTCAACGCAGGACACAAAAATGGCTTACACCATTTGCATAATGTTTGCCGCATAATGTCCCCTTAAGTCGATACGGTGAAGGCTCTTAAGAGAGGGGGATTAGTGTAGGCACAGATCACTCTCGGACCCCACATGAGGGACCCCCGCCCTCCCCTCCTGTCCCATCCCAGACCCTATAGGTGTAAGAGGAGGGTCATCTATGGGTCATCTATACATGCCGCCTAATCTCTATGTTACTGTTTGATGACAATTAAAGGTTGTAAACTGCTTACATAAACTGCACAAGAGAAATCACAACGGATAATCAAAAGTCATTTTAATCGTGACATAACCTATTGAACTCTGGACCTCTAGACACTTGAAGAGATTTCAAAGAATCTAAATCTGCTTTGATCGAAAGCCTAGAGAATCAGACCATTTGGGTGGAGTCTGTTTAACTGTTAGGGTTTTATCTCAGACTCGTCCAGTTTCTACCAAAACTATACAAACTTTGCACAATGTTTATATTTTTTCTTTCAAATCAATTGTTATTATTGTTATGTTATTCAGCAGATTTATAGGTTTTATAGGTCTTTATAGCTATTGTGTGATTTGGATATGAACCGGATTATAATTCAGGATGTCCCAAATTCTCAATAAAGCTGTATTTTTGGGCTTTTGTTGACTAGTGAGGATCCCTGTCAATATAGTTCCTCTTGCTCCATTAAATCCCTCCAGGATTTCTGGCAGCGGTGGGACTAATCCGACATTGCCCTCCCAGAGAGGGAGTCATGGGGGTCTGCTCTCTGGGATGGGCCAGCCACAGCACGTCAATAACTAAATATGGATTTGATGTTTGGGTGTTCATAGAAATTAATACGCAATTAAATGAAAAACAATTAAAATAATTAAATGTGATTAACAAAATGCTCCTAAGAACTCTGATGTATTGAGATTACTGTGGTAAGTAAAAGATTAATACTTCTAACATAAATATGTAAAATGTAAAAATTTGTTGTTTTGAGTTTTGTTTGCACACATTGGTTAAAAAAAAATCAATTGGCATTTGTAATGTTGTATAAGAGAAAGAAAAATAATTGGTAGGACTGTAAATAGTACCTTTTAAGAATTCTTGCATATAGTTTGTAGTATCTGCATATTTGTTTACACACAGTCATATGATGGTCTGTTCCTCTAATTAACAGGTAGAGTTAATAAAAAGGCGTGTCTTAACGTGCATTGATGCTTAGAGGTGCAATTGACCTAGTTTTGAATCCATTGTCTGAGCATGTCCCTGGAACCACTGGAAATTTGTCAGAAACCACATTTCCTTTACAAGTGATTTCCACTTGTCTCCAAACATCATAGGCACAGTTAACATGTGAAAGGATCCGAACCACACAGGTCCGGACATTCCCTGAGAAAATATGCAAATGTCTTATGTGTCTTATGGGGACTTTACACACCCACACACACACACACACACACACACACACACACACACACACACACACACACACACGCACACACACACACACACACACACACACACACACACACACACACACACACACACACATATATATATATATATACTCCGCCTAACTCCTTATCTTAAACTATTTTAACAATATCTGAGCCATATTTCTGTCCCCATAAGTGAGGCAGGCTCCCATAATGTGTATACAGTTTTCAGTCCCCACAATGTGCTAAATATCCACACAGCAGAGCCCCAGGTCCCTCTGTTTGATCCGATCTGTTAGAGGGAAGTGATAACAAAGCCAACAGGGGTCTTAGCCTCTGGCCTTTGAAGCATCTGCGCTTCATCTTATTTAGGCTCTATTGGATCAGTCCCCATACCAGCAGAATGTCCTGTCAGCACAATGCCACAAACAGCCATAAAAGCAACAATGAGAAACTAATATAACAAACATGAAATGTATTACTCATTTGTATGTATAATTGTGTATCTTTTGTTTTGTTCTGCATTTTGAGTTAATGGTGCATTATGCAACTTTGTGGGGGGGTCCACTACCTGCCTGTATTGAGATGTTTTTGCTTTGCTTGGAATGTTTCAATTTTGCATTGTGCAATTACACATTTTTATAGATTAAAAAACAAACACAAAATATTATTCCTACTGTGAATGGGCTTGCCTCTCCACAGATCTGACCTGTAACTTGGCCTGGTGGCGTCAATTTGCTATCTTCATGCAAATTGACAAATGACTATCTGGGATAGACACAAAATGAGACAAACTTACACTGGGTCACCTTAACATAAATAAATAAACAATATCTCCATAGAGACAAGCAAGTTACTGATCCTCCACTAGAATAAGTTACATAGTTCACCTTTAACTTGACTAAATGTATAGAGCATTTGTATGAGAGAAGTGACTTACTACTTAATATACCAACATATACATATACAACATGTAAAAGAAATTTCAGCAACACACATAAAAGTGTGCAAATCAAATCTTTTACAATCTTGTACCTATTCTGTTGAGAACAAAGGCTAAACTAATGACAGATGATCTTTGTAAGTTGTGCAGAATCTCTGAGAAGCCCACAATGCCTCTGCAGCTGCACAATTGTATGGTGCGCCCGTTTCAATATAAAATGCCATTGATACAGAGCAGGCAGTGAGTGTGTGGGAAACTGTGCCGCTTTTCCTGTTGGCGGCCTGAAAACACTCTAGAGAAAAATCACAGGAAAGCTCCAGGGTCTTTTTGATTCAGAAAGAAAGAGAAAGAGAGTAATGCACCTCCTCAACACAAAGCACAAAGTCTACTGGCAAGCAACACAGGTCATCCTGCACACTGTAAACGACTGCCACTCATACTTTCAAACCAACTGAGGAATACTTAGAAAACCAGTGGTTTTCAGTCTTTTATCAGTAATTCTCAATATATTTGTGTATCTAACTACTATGAGATCTAAACCCAGTCTATAACAGGACTATACCAGGTCTAAACCATAGGGCTAAACCAGATCTTAAAGAGGGCTACACCATTTGCTAAGTGATTTATCAGGTGACTGGTGACTATTCTTTCAATAAATCAATTAACTGTATTACGTATGTGGGTGGAGTAGCCAAAGATGGTACTAAAATAAGAGTAACGTTACTTAAGTAGAGGTACAAAATATTGGTCCAAGAAAACATTCAACGTAAGAGTAAAAAAAAGAGTAACTTAAAGAGTAACTGTACGAATGTAACATTATAAAACACATTATAAAAAGTACAATTTCTTAAGAGAGATGTCTTAAAAGTTACTTAAGCAAATGTAACTGAGTAAATGTAATTAAGTACTACCCACCTCTGTTTATTTGTGAAAGGCCAGTGAAGACTTCTACTGTTTTGAGCCAGATGAAGTTAAATTTAATTTATGTATGTATGTATGTATGTATGTATGTATGTATGTATGTATTTATTATTATTATTATTATTATTATTATTTTTTTTTTTTTTTTTTTCTTTTTGTGTGTGTGTGTGTGAAAACCTAATTGACATGTTTTCAGGGTCAGTTTGAAGGAATTGCTGCTTTGTGTGAGTCATAACACATCTTCTCGTATGTTTTGTAGTCTGTGTGATCCAGAAAACTAATATACAGTGACATTAGTTGACTATTTTTTGGAATAGTTGATAAACTAGTTTCAACCCTAGTACACTTACCTAAGCCTGTCATGACAAATTTTGAATATACAGACAATATCACCATAAAGGATAATACTGAAACTACTTCATGCCACTGAATAAATATGAAATAAATAAAAAATATTTAAAAGTTATTTGATCCTCTACAGCTCAATTGTTATCTTATACTACAAAAAGTAAGAATAGAATCTCCAGTACTGCAAAGAAAAAGTACATGTGATAAATACTGAGCTCCAACATATATTGTTCCATGTATAATTAACAAGGCTAATTATTGTGATAGGGCAAATATAAGTACATGTTCTAGCCAACCTTTTAGTTACTCTGGTCCTGACCTTGTTTTTATTATCTGTGCTTCAGCTGTAAATCTTTTCTCTCATGAATCTTGTTATTGATCAATCGTGTTATTTTTATTCTTGTGATGACGTGCTGACAGTGCTGCAATGCTATGCTATGCTTTTAGTTTTGACGTGGGCTGATGTTCTGGCACGCCTTTTTACAGTATTGTCTGACTAAGGCTTGGAACACGTTTGATAGAGCTGAGCAGTCACATTTTAATTCATGACAAATACATTTGTTTTTTAAGAATACAGTCCTCCGATTGGCCCAAGCATTTGGAATACATAACAAAATGCATTTTAGTGCATTCAGTATTGTAAGTTGAATTTTGAAGAATATTTTCACAAGTTTACCGTAGGCAATTTTTTTTAAATATTTAAAGGACCTATGCTATTTTCTGATCTATGTTATAATGTTGGTACCTGGAGTTGTGTTTTCTTTCATTCACACATGCTTAACCCACAAATCCTGCATATTTAGGTTGAGTTTTTCTCTCAAACAGAAAGCACTCTGTTCCACCATGTGATGTCGTGTGATAATACAGGAAGTGCTCCAATGTGTTTTCTAAACTCCACACACCTTCACTAGAATCATTTGGATTATTTTAGCCCTGGAACTGCCGATCTCTACTGAACCAAAGTTAAAAGGAGCTGTTAACTTGAAAATTACCATTACAGGACACTAGTGGTAATTTTCAAGTTAACAGCTCCTTGTACCTTTAGTTCAGTAGAGATCGGCATTTTGAGTTTTAGAGATGTAGACAGACTAATAATAAAGGGTAATAAATGTGTGAATGAAACCAGATAAATGTTTGAATGAAACCAGACACAACTCCAATTTTGCATAATATAGGACCTTAAAAGCTTTTTAATTCAGTCAAATGCAATTTTATTTACATAAATAAAATAAAATGTTTTTTAAGCAGATGAACTCTCTGAACCCTGGCGGAGGACGCAAAAATTAACATTGAACTGAAAATTTTTATTTACATTTGCGTCAAAATTGTTCAAAAACGCTAACAGTATTTTCAAATAAATATCTCCTGTATACAGATCTCCCTTAAATTTATTTGTAGAAGTATGCCTTATATGATATTTTGAAAATATTGCTGTGTTTTAAAGAGGACTTGTTTTGTTCCGGCTCTCAAGAATCACAGATATACATTGATAAAATTCTTTCAATATATATAGACACAAGATGACCACATTAACCATCTTCAAGAATCATTCAGACCATTTGTAGTGCAGATTTATTTAAATCAAATTAGGAGTCAGAATGTCATTCCCCTGGAGTATTGGAGGTGATAAATTTAGTCTATGGCTGGTTCTGGTTTCATCAGGTGTGGCTTAGGTGTTCTGAGTTTGGTATGTCTGACTGGTGTGAGTCATCTTATGTTTCGATTGGAACATTTTGTACTTCATCAAATGTAATAAACAACAATTATTATTCACATAGTACATAAGATTTAAAGATAGTGTTATATAATTAGGGATTAGGGATTTATTTGTAACAGTTATGTCAATATTATAACAATGCAATGTCATTAGGCTCTGTAAAGTTCTGGGTCTAAAACTGTATGGTGAAAACACAAGTACATTATACTCCTATGCTTCATTTCAGTGCAACAGCAACTGTTAAGCATTAAGCATCTTTTTTTAATTCAGTGTTCTTGGTAAATAAGTACCATGATGTTCTATTGATAATACCCTATCACGAGACTTGAATGTTGTTATGTATAAAACATGGACATTTGTTGGGTGGAGTGTAGAAGAATAATTGCTGTGGTAGTAACTCACAATAAAGAATAGACCAGTGCTTGAGGCTTAATAGTGGAAAGCCTTATTATCAGCAACTGTTTGTGTGTTATTAATGGCCTTCTTTTCTGCAGTTAATATGGCCTGTGTGATTGTGGCAGCACTTATGTCCACGGACAGCTGACCAGAGATGGCCCGGACAGGTCTCTGAGGAGCAGCGGGCTCCTGAGGGCACCATCCTAAATCCTAAGGTCAGCCACTAGAGCGGATGAAGTCCATTAGCTGCACCATCACTTTCTCTTTAACACACATCCACAGTGACCTAGGGCCAGCGCTGACCACACCAAGGTCATGGGTCATGGTTCAGAGCGGGTGCACATTAGCATGCAGGTGGGGAGTCTGTAGCAGAGGCCCAATAATGTGGTGAGGAATGTGCAGAGGACATCCTGAGGACACGACCCCAATCTACACCGCTATATTGTGTGTATTCTACATAATCAGTTTGCATTAGGTTGTGGACTTAATGTCACCTACTCCACTAGGCGATGTGCAGTGACCTCTTATTTATTAGGGATGAGCACAAGGAGCATATTTTGTATACAGGTAGTAACATAGGCATCATTCTCTAACTATAAACCAATTTTTAAATTAGATCATTTGACTCTCAAATTACACGGGACCTTGGACACAGAGAGATGGAAAACCTTTTTCAGCATTTTCAGCTTTTTTCAGCCAGACAGAAAAACATAAAACTTGAACTCACTCACCTAAAACATTCCATTCCATAGGCTTGTCACAATAATGCATTTTGATGCATGGTACATCCCTAGAAAAAAGGGAAGGGCTGCAACAAATAAATAGGACAATGAAGCAATAACTGGCCATAGAAATTATTTATTCCGCCCTCTACAGCCCAAATCTGATCATATTACAACAAAAATAACAAAACTCTCCCCACTATTGAAGAAATTGTACACATGATAAATATTGAGCCACAATATGTTGGTCCAGCAAACATTTTTTTAAAGTAATTAGCGTGAAAGGCCTATCGTTTAAAAGAATAGAATGTTTTTAACTGACCACTGAATCCCATTCTTTTACAAAACATAGTGTCCATGCTAGCTTTAGGTACAGGCAGTATTTATAAATGTGTCCCAAGATTGAGGAAAATTGTTCTCATTTTTGTAGATTATATACTGAGGAAGCAGTACACTTGAATCATCAGACAACAAAGCAAACATGTTTTTAGTATGTTATTCATCTTTCATATCAGATGGACATCAAGTATAATTTTATTATTATAATTGTTTGCATTAATGAGAAGATAATTAACCCTGTGTGTTTTATTCCAGTGGCACTCCACCCTCAGCGTCATACATGCATAGAACAGACAAGCTCCTGGTTTGTGAGAGCTGGTTTGTTTTACAACACCTGCTGAGTGTTTAACTTAAGGATTAACCTGTTTAGTGCAATAATAACCTCTCCCTTTACACAGCTGACTGACCAAAAGCACAACATCATGTCACTATAGTGAGTTCTGTTTATAATGTAACATGCTGACAGGGCAATTTGTGGTACTAGATTCCAAATTCCAACATATTTTCCTTCTTTTCTCAAACAGAAAACATTCCACCTTGTTCCACCTTGTGATGTCATGTAGAAATAGAGGAAGTGCTCTACTGTGTTTTTAAACTCCATACACCATCACTAGAATTATTTGAATGATTTCATGTGTGAGGTTATGTTGTGGATGAAGTAACAACATTATAATATGACTAAAACCTCACAAGAGTAAATTTAGCATAATATAGGACCTTTAATAGCATGTTGAGTTTAGGATATGAGCTGTTATGGCGTAACCACACACACATATATGAGGACAAAGTGGAAGTACATAGTATGTATGCATATTCCCCAGATTAATCTGTATTGGTGTGTTCATGTAATTGGTGTGTCTGTTTTCTGTTTTCTTAGTCAGCGAAAACATCTGACTAAAAACAAAACATAGTATTTTTAGATTGGGGAGGCAGTGTAGCTGACACTTTCCTTTATAAACTGTACATGCTTTAGTTATATAATGACTGACCAGCCTCTGCATGTGCCTTACATGTGTGTTCTGGGTACATGGCTTGTTCAACCTTTGACCCACTTTCTCTGTGATTTCTACGAATATAGAACAGTGAGCCACTAGGACGGGTTTGAAAAAACTTGTTGGGCAAAATCACTTTTTTCAGCCCAGAATGTGCACATGTTTTTGCAACGTGAGCAGACAGAAACCCTATATGTACCCCTCACTCCTCAGCCAAGCACCTCCAAGGTATGTCATGCAGTACACTATATATACTGTATATGTTCAGGCTTGTTCTAACTTTCTGTTTGTCTTTAAAATATTTAAATGAAAAACATGTTCAATTTAATTACAAATTACAGGTTGTGTTACAAATAGCAGGTTACGTCAAACAGAAGGATTGGTTGTACTGGATTTTGTTATCCACAATGAAACTATCCAGCAAATATGACAAATATGACATTTTGAATATTTACAAAAGTTCATTTCATTATACGTACAATGTCATTTTTTTTTTTTTTTTAATAGTTGTACATTCTTGGGTCATGTGATTTACTATGGAGATGTTACTGTCTGCTGTACAAGCATCATAGAAATTAAAAGACATATAATGTTTTTCAAATTATTTATTAAAAATATAGATATAGATATATATATATATCTATCTAGAACATTGTGCAAATGTCAATGCAAAACAATCTTCTCTTTACCTTTAAGGCACTGTATACTGAGTACAATAATTCTTCATATTGACATGTCAAAACAAGATGTCAAGTTAGGTCAAAAAAACAAAACAAAAAGTATAAATGCCCTAAAGGTCCCAGTAGCACCAACATGACTGCCAAGGAAAAAGATCACAAAACTCCCATTTCCTTTAAGAACTAAGATTGTCTAGAGACAATTGTTCTTTATTCAGCCCCTACCAACACGGGCCTCTGTGGTGGGCTTTCGCTTTCTCTGCGGACAAAGTTCAAAGCATGTTGTTCAATGGTAAACAGGTGATGGTCCTCCACGCCTGGACAGTACAGCCTCATGAAATTAGCTAGGTGCACCAGGTATTCCAGGTTAGAGCCGAGGTTTCCTTTGCAGCTGGCGATCTGAGCGGCGATCTCAGTGTCAGGGGCAGGGCCCAGGTATCGGGGGTTATCAGGAGTGGCAATGTAGACCAGGGTGAACAGGCTGCTTTGGCTCCTCTCCCTGGGGATAAACTCCACCACCTCTGTGATGTAGCTCCCCATCACCACTTCACGGATGTTCAGATAATGGAGGGTCTCCTCTATCTGAGGACCAGTCACCTCAAAGGCCACTCCCCATGTGGACGCCTGGAGGGACACCATTGAATATGAATAACACGTTACCGTGTCATTTGTACAAAAAGAAATTCACATGTGGAATATTTAAATGTGCTTAGAGTATATTAAAATATGTAGGTTAATCAAGTTACAACATAATGTAGTTATTAATAATTATATATTGTAAATGAGTTAACAGGGCAAGAAAGAGATGACTTACTTCTTCATCTTCAATCAGAGTGACCACTCTTCCTGGCTGTAAAAATCAGAAACATGTGGAATCAAATAGCAGTGCAAAAACATACTAGTTGCTATTCAATTTGTGTAGAAATATTATTATCAAGTTCTCACATTTTCCTTGTCCCCTCTGTAGAAGTCATCTCCATGCCAGAAACGTCTTTTGTATCCTTTAATAAAGCCAACTGTACTTCTTTTGTAGGCAAAGTTGGGTTTCCACAACAAGGAGCCATATCCAAATATCCACAAGCTACTCTTCTCCTCTATGATATCCTGGAGTTTCATCTCTTCGTCTCAAGATGAACAGACAAAGGCGCTTGTAGCTTTTTCTATCAACAAGTCTTCTGGCTGGAAGGTCTCTTTAAGGTGTCTTCTTGTCTTGGATTATTGTACATTTGGAGGTTGCGTTTTTATAGTGTAAAAGCGGAGGTAATCTTTCAACACATTCCAAAGTGCTGAAAAGTAGCGTGGATTTTATCAGAAGATAGTATAAGGTGCTAATACTGTCTGTCTGTGAGTGTCCTGTTCCTCTACTGTACACGTGTTTATGTTGTTCAGATCGCTTTGGAACAAGATGACCTTAACCAATGAAATCACACTGGAGGCGGGCCTACTCCTGAACCAGCCAATCCGCGTCTTTTACTACAATTCCAGCCTTGTGAATAATAAGAACTCATTCTGAAATCAAAAGTGGTTCTTGAAGTGACTTGCATGTCTGTCTATATACTCACTCTTTGGATAGGCTATTTACAGTCCTCATTGTAAGTTTTTTTTTGTTATTGTTGTTTTACTTTGCCTTGTAAAATCAATTGAAGTACACCATTTTAGATGACACAACTGTAATTTTGGGGGTACCTGTACCAGTCTGTGATGGTCGGTGTGGTAATTACATTATCTATAAATAGAAACACTGAGTTGCAGTGCTTGGGCCTGTGCTCACTTAATCTTATTAGTCTCTGGTTAAGAATCGATGAGGAGCACTCCAGTGGCTGTACTAACTGCAGAGGCTATTATTGGAGATCATCTTGAGTAGGCCTATGTTTGGTCGGACTTTCCCTAAACCTAAAGGAGAATTTTGCAGGTTTACGTTCAGTTGTTTTATTTTTCGCAGTCTAAACTCGCTGCCCCCAAGTGGTGGCAAATGGCACTACATTCTGAGCAATTATCACATAAATATAATTTAGTTGATCCCAGTAAATTATTTTTGCTTTCCAGTTTGAATAAAAAAAAGACACAATATAATGACCATTCAGTAGAAAAACACAAATATTTTTATTTTCACATACAATTTTAAAATATAACTTTTTGTTAAAGTAATATGTCTACTGCTGCCTGCTTAGTGATGTTAGGATAGTGATTTCACATCACGTGGCTGCAGATCTCGTGGACATAATCATTAAGGCCAAATATGTGTATATTTCTATTAGACAATGAAGCCACACCAGCCCTTGTGGGACACATTACTAGATGATTCCAGGATTTAAACACATTACTATGCAATGACATGTACACCCAACCATAAAAATAGCAACAGACAAACAGTGTACCAGATATGTATTCATTGTTTTTATCAGAAATATTAACATTAAAATAAACAACAACAAATTAAAATAAATCACCTTTTGGGGTGAGTTGAAAACACATGTACAGTACAAGTCATAATTCTATTCTCATCATATAAATATACACTATATACAAAATAATCTTATATAAAACATAAAGATCAGTGCTTCATATTGTTAAATTACTCATGAAATACTAATCATACAAAAACATTTAAGTCATATTTATTGAAGGCGTCCTTGGTAAAAAGAGAGATTTTTGCATAAGGTAAAACAGTCTTGTGTATCCCTGCACTCTACGGCCACATATAATTTTTGATCTTTTAAAATGAACTCTGTATTTGTGTGCAAAGTAACGAGGGTAAGGCTAGGCACAGGTTATTTTCTTTAAAAGTATATTTAAATAAGGCTTTTAGTCAGTGTTGCATACATTCTTAAAAATGATTCAATTTACAAACCTAATGAACCGTCTACAGTAGTTTGTCTCTTGATTTAGCAAAAGGCTGGTCTGAGTTTGCATAGAGGCTACTAGAACCAAAATGGCTCCTATCAGTAAGTTGTTGGCAGTAAGTTGATTTGTTGATTGCTGATTACTGCACTACAGTGGGGTGCTCCATCAAAAGGGCAATCTTCTTGTCAACAGTGTGCAGTTGAAATGTCTTGACCCCGGCCCTCAGATGAACTTGGATAGGGTTTGAAGGCGTGTTCAAAAGTCTGATTTGTTTATTTTTCCTCTTTACATTCTCACAATAGTTAATAGTTTTAGTCCTATTGCATTCAAAGAGCACAGTGACTCCATCCAGTTGTCAAGTTTTCAAGAGCAGCAGCTTACAATTAAATAAATCCAAGTCTCTCTTCATTTGTAAACAGTCCACAAGAAATGCAATGCAAGTCCCCATTATTATACCTGTAAATGACAAAATATAAAGTGAGAAATCCTGCACGCACATCAAGTCAATATGGTTTGAAAAAAAATATATATATACCTCAGTTGCAATAATGCATTCATTTTTCTCCTCCGCTATCACAAAGACAGACTGGTACATTGAATCTCTGGAAGAACATATTGTTGATATTCGACACTCAGGCCTTTCTCTGGAAACAAAACAAACATAGTGGTCAAGTGGGTTCATATTAGATCACTCTTGTATATTATATATATTTATGGTCTTTGTTCTGCACAGAACATGTGTAAACAAGACTAGTAAGACTATTCTTACCTGTACATTTTTCTAAAATGGTGCTTGTCTTCTAATGTCTTTTCACAGTTTTCTTCTTTGTCCAGATAGGACAGTTCGTCCTTGTACCCCATGGACATTTTATAATCCGGGTGGCAGTGATTGATGTGTTTATGATTAGACTTCCTGACACAGTCCACCTCCTGTTCCATCTTTTTATTTGTGTTCTTCAACTCTACTGTAGAAATAAAGTTCTCTTTCTGATGATCAACCTTGGACAGGTTGTTGATAGTCTCTGACTTGTGGTGATCAGTTCTTTGTTTTTTAATATGACGTAGTCCCAAGAAAACCATGCAGAAAAACACTGCCAGAAGCACTAGTCCAATTCCCATGCCAATGGCGGCGAAAGTGACTTTGTCCCCGTACTGCCAGCCTGTTGGACTCCTGGGCTGGTTGTCGTTTGGTTCATGGGTCTGGCAGAGGGGGCCACTGTACCCTATGGGGCAGCTGCATGTGTGCTGGCCTCTGGCTCCGCTGGTACAGGTCCCTCCGTTGAGGCAGGCCTTTGCTCCACAGAGCTGTGTGGGCCTATCGCAGTGGCGGCCACTGAACCCCAGGGGGCAGGTGCATGTGTAGTCATTGATGCGGTCAGTGCAGGTGGAGCCATTAGCACAGGGGTTGCTGGCACACTCATTAATGTTGATTTCACAGCGTTGTCCTGTGAAGCCTGAGCGACAGCTGCACACTCCGTAGTTACCGTGGTTCACACAATGACCACCTGTATAAGAAACAAGTCCAGTGAATCAATGCCTACATTTATCAGAGACATATTATAAGAGTTTATGACACGTTTTATGTGCATTGTTTTACCATTAGCACACTGCAGTGAAGTGCATCTGTCCATCTTCTTCTCACAGTTGAGTCCAGTATAGCCTGCTGGACACTCACATGTATAACTGTGTCCATTGTCCTGCTCTTTGCACTTGCCCCCATGAAAGCAGGGTTTGTCTGCACAGGTCAGCTTCTTGTGTTCACAGTGTGGCTCCTCATAGCCTGGTGGGCACACACACCTGTACCCATCCTCTGAATCCTGAAAACAGATAAATATAAGCTCTATCAAAAAGACTTAACAATGTCAATGGAAACTAAGCCATCCTTAGTTCTATTTACAGGAGGCCCTGTGAACTGGGTCATTTTGTAACTTGACAATCAATAGCATCCTCTTGTACTAGCAGATAGTGCTAGGCAAAAACAAAAACAGGAAGGCGTGTGTTGTGGGAAAGGAGAGAGGGACTTCCGGACTCACCACGCAGTAGCCTCCATTACGGCAGGGCTGGCTGTCGCACTGCCTAACCTCTACGTCACAGTTGACCCCGGTGAAACCTGGCAGGCAGGTGCAGGTGTAGCTGCCCTGGCCAGTGTTCATACACGTGGCCCCGTTCGCACAAGGTTTGTGATGAGTGCAGTAGTTCAAATCTACAAACACATGGATGAAAACATTATATAGTGCTCTGCTGTTTACACTAATAACATTTATTTGTGAGCGAATATTTTGCCTTTAAACTGCTGCAGTTAGAAACATGACATAAATTACCCTGGTCACAGAAGATTCCTCCCCAGCCTTCTTTGCAGGTGCACTGCCCTGGCTTTGTGCAGGTACCATGTTTACAGGACGGGTGAAGTTTACACACATCACAGAATAGCCCCTGCCAGCCCTCTCGACATCTGCTCAAACCAAAGAGAGTTATGGGTTAATACACCCAGCATAAGTCTCCCAAAAGTCACATCCATTTAAAACATGTACTTGACATTTCATCATTAAGTTCTGGTGTAGGCCTATACTTATGACCCACCTGCACTCTCCAGGAACTGTGCAGTTTCCATTTCTTTCATTGCATCCCTCAAGACAGACAGCTGTATAATAAGAAGATATACATTAGCACAGTTAAATGAGCATGAAGCTTGGAAATTAAGTGTTTAGTGATTATAAATGTTTCTTTCTCCCATTATAATCTATTAGCAGGTTGTTTAGTAATAAATGGGCATTTCTAAAGCTGTAGGCTCAAGGCAGTGTGCCATTGATTTTAAATGGTATACGGCTGGTTAGTGGTGAGCAGATGCTTGTTCTCCTAAAGCAGGACAGCTGCCCTATTGTTGTGGTTGGGCAATGCGAGCCGTGCGTGCAGCTGCCGCCTGTGCCCGTTCAACAACAGCCAACAAAAGAAGCCGCAGTTAAGTGGCGCGTGGCGGCCGATAATGCCGCGATTAACCTCGGCGCGTGCTGCCGGGCGTGGTCCACGCGTAACCCGGATTAAAGGACGCGCGCGTCCTCCACGGTGAAAGTGGGCTCCTATTTCACCCAAATGGCACTGCATTTCACCATTGACCAAATCTGTCAGCGTATAGGCCAAATTGTGTTTTGTATGCTATGATTTATACCCGGCCATATATGAAGCGATTTTGCTCCAAGTTAAGTAGCCTATACCACACACAAATAAAAGTCACTTTTCACACTTGCTTACGTTCTTGGCAGTATTCTCCCTTCCATCCCGGTCGACAGGCTATTTGCCCATCAGGCTTGCAGGTGTAGTGGCCAAAACGGTCGTCTCTTGGAGTGCATATTTTGGAACAAGTGTCCCCGTAGTAATTTTCATTGCAGATGAACCGGTAAGAGTACCTTAGCTCCGTCTGCGTGCCGCTCGCTGCCTCCTGGGACCACTCATGCCCTATTCCCAACTTTTTTTGGATGGTAAAAGAGCTTATCAAGAATTCAGGGTTGGTGGTGTCTGGAACAAAAATACATTTATTATCAGTATTTTATTATTATTCATATTGATGTATTTACTATATTTTGGTATCCAACCAGACCCTGCCTCTTAGCGATGCAAGAACTTATAGCAGTAAACTATGCCATAGGAAATGCTCCCTCTAGCGGTTAACATGGGTCCTTACCTCCAGGCAGCCCCGTGGAAGGAGAATGCCAAGCTTCTACTATTAAGGAAAAAGCTCCCTGTGAAGAAAGATGGGCAATGCGTATAAATACCGTACTTATTTCTGTTAGGGTTATGATTTTAATAAGACTTCAAATAAAATGCAAGTAAATATTTTGCCCAATTACCGGCCAAGTGAAGTTGAGCGGTAGTCGCAGCCGTTCGTTCTGCTGGATGCTGAAGGAGTCGGTACCCAGAACAGGTGTGGTGGCTCTACCGAACAAACATTTACCAGGAGAAACTACAGTCTGAAAGTTCTTTAGACAAACTGTGAAAAAAGTCCTGCAGCCACTTTTCCCGCAACTTAGTCCATTTGCGAGCGCACCATTGGTATTCTGAAAGTGATGGAACTCTACTTCGAACACACCTGTTCCCAGAACCTAAGAAGAGCACACATAAAGTTAGCAAATATAGACACTGAAAAACCTACATACTTTTTAATATTAAGTAAAAATAAGTACCTGAGTAAGTACTGAAATAACTATTGAGAAGACCAGTGTGAACCAAACGGCCATCCTTTAGAGTTTAATGTGCGTATCCTTGGAAAATCTATATGTCCTCCCCAAAAACGCCTCTATTCCAAGATGAGACACCAAACAGCCTCAGATGTAAATAAATATAATCCTTCTTCCAAAGCCCGAGGGACGAGATCCAGCTGCACAAACCGTATCCAGAAGATGCAAAAAGCCAGAGTTATCCAATAGGTTAGAAACATAAAAGTAACGTCAATATCCACAAGTGCGACATTCTGCGGTCCTTATGTGGTCCATCCATCGTGCCGGTTAGGGGTCTGGGGTGCGTGTGTGGCAGTGCCCTGTGCTTGCAGTGATGTGAACGTGCGTGGGAGCATCAGCGTGTTGTGGGTCCCAATGAGAGTGTTTGACGTCCCTCCCAGTTTATATACGGGGTAGTAGTGTCTGGTGCCACTGGCAGTCAATAAACACCGCCCACTCCCCTTTTCTCCACTGTCAGCGCAGACCAGCATGAGCGCTCACGTATGATTAGAGAAGTATATGTGCCACTGTGTCATCACTTTTCACTCTAACACGAATTATTACAAGCATAAGATGTTCGAGCCGAGCTTTTCAAAATGTTTTGGTTTTACACACTGCGTTTTTACGCACTTCAGTGGTGTGCAGCTAACAAATGTGACAGATTATAAATAGCCGTTGGGTTGCCACACATGGAAATCATTAGACTGTTAAGTCTCTTTTTTTAACGCAGACAAACTGATCTCTGAATTCGCGGTTCAATTAAGCCACATCTCGGTACGCGCGTCTTTACCCGCGCGCGCGCGATCTGGCTGTTCATTTATGGAGCTGACGCACTGACCTCTTTATCTACAACAAACCATATTATTATATTAGACTACTATTTTATCATTTCACTGGAGCAAATGCTAGCTAAATATAAAACTAGAATTATAAACCAAAAAGCAATCTGACATCAACTAATATTTAGGCCCTTTGGAACCGTCCTAGGCAAGTCTTTATGGTACCAATCCACGTTTGATGCGCTAAATTAGGGAAATATACTGTATGCTCAGCTGTCAAGCTTCTACTAGCACCCAGCTGTTTGGTCAAGTTGTTCCACTTTAACTCTTTCAACACAATGTACATTCACACAAATCACATACATTGTACTATGTATGAGGCACAACATGGTTTGTTGAATGTAAAAACTTTCTTTTAAGTGTGTAATTGTTTCCAAAAGGAAAAGAAATGAGCAGCCCAAACAGTATTTTGACTGTTGCTTGTGCTGAGAAAATAAATCGATATGGCATGTATATTTCTATCACATGTTGCTCATGCTGCGCACAGCTATTGTTAGTTTTATCACATCTAGAGCAGGCTCACATGCGTGGGAGGATTTACTGTGGC
This sequence comes from Taenioides sp. WSHXM2023, assembly GCA_029959045.1. Taxonomy (NCBI): domain Eukaryota; kingdom Metazoa; phylum Chordata; class Actinopteri; order Gobiiformes; family Gobiidae; genus Taenioides; species Taenioides sp. WSHXM2023. The sequence goes on along the minus strand of CM057102.1, from coordinate 10,263,593 downwards.
AGTGAGGGAACGGGATCTAGAAAGTGTTCCCTGACCATGGAGGTCTCTGCCAAACAGCTCTCCTGCAGAGATAACTTCATCTGCTGCCCCCCACCTTTGACTTATAGGTTTGAGGTTCCACTTTGGACCCGAGACAATGGACTATTGAGTCTGGAGCAGTGTGAGTAAGAGGCCCAGACAGCTCACACCTCTACTGTACTCAAGCTGTGGTTCCCACCATTCACTGGATCACAGGCTCTGGCAGCGCTGCAATGTCGTTTTTATTTTTTTTTCATCATTACTCTTACATTGTGCCGGTCTAAAGTGCAATACTCAATCCACCTGAAACAAGTATAAGTCTCATGTCACTGCTGTCCTCTTAACATACACATCAAAATATCCAAACTGTTCAATAATTGATGTGGTGTGGCTAAGGTTTCCCAAACTGTTCTTGGGTTTCAATGCCTTTTAAAGCTTTTGACGGCGCTAAACATGAACTGATGCTTGCACTGAGACTTGAAGGAAAACATTGGCATGGATTCACTTTGGACGCTCTTATAATATTTACATATTCAAGTGATTTTATCAATGTTTTTATTTGATTATTCTGTATATGTAAATATAGACAGAAACCCTGTGTTGAATTAATGGAACATTTTTGTCTTTATAGTTGCACGCCTTGTTTACCTCTGGCCTGTGCAAACAGAATCAGCCTGGGCTCTTTTATGCTGCATGACTGTAAAATAAACACAGGCACTGTCCCATCTGCGCTCTTGTGTTGCATATCATTTCTCTTTTGGACATTGTTTGTTAAAGTGAACTTGTGATTGTTCTGTCTTTTCAGCTGGCATTAAAAGCTCTAAAACAACATGGCCACTGGAGAAATATGAGAGAACCTCCTGAGTCACGCTAGTTATGAGCTGCAACTGTTTGGATTACTGTCTGATAGCATGATCACAGTCATTTGTCTATTATAATGAACAATAAACCTGTATTTCTTGCAAGATGTTTGAAATACCATTACTCTCTGTAGTACACATTTCAACAACTGACTTTTATCTCTCTGTTTGGCAAATTTTTCACTTTTGATTGCAGCCCATATGCAATGTACAGTTAATACTTACATATTTTCAAAACACACAACTATGATTGCATTTGTCAAAGATCAAAGGTGTCACTGGATTAAATAGTGCTAAATGTCATGGTGTATTTACAGTCACTTCACATTGGATAAAATATCCAGACTGACCCTGGGCTTGGCCTGTGCTCAGGGGTAATTACAATCAATTGGAAATTAGTGACAGTGCTACCAGATGGCCCCTTTTGAGTGGAGAAATCTGCCTCCTTCAGTGAAACTCTTCTTTACACCACATTTGATCGCTTTGTCCCAATCTGTGCCTCCGATCAATGGGCCATTTGAAGTGCTCAAACTCACAAGACAAATCACCTGCTGCCATTCTGTCTGTGTGCTCACTGTGGCATCAAAACCACATTTTTATTGTTTTTTAGTGGGGCAGATTCAGTACTGTAATTTATTTTTCAATATAATAGATGTTGGTAAGCCTGGAAAATGTGTTTACTTATACAACAAGAATAATAAATTAATTACCTTATCGATTGTTCTAAAGGTATACTATGAAACTTTTCTGGTGGATGGTCCACTACCTTGTCTCCGTGGAGAGGCTTTTGCTTTGCCTGGAATGTTTCACTGCAGGTTTGGACTGGGACCAAAAAACAGTCCCAATTGCCCAAATGTGATCTGAGGTGGACCAGCTCACCGGGCATTTTCCCGGTAGTACAGATTACCAGTCCGAGCCTGCTTCACTGCATGTGTTCTTCTATGTGAATGAACGTCCACCTCTTGGGGACAAATAAAGTTATTAAACTGAATCTTTATGGATAACATCAAACCATCATTCTTTCTATCTTGCTTGTATCTATGTTGCTTTTATTGAATTGCAGGTGTTTTTTGCCAAATAAATCCGTTTAATTGCATGCATTGTTACTTTGCCTCTCCACAGATCTGACCATAACGTGGCCTTGTGGAGTCATTTGCTTGTCTACATGAAGTTAATGCTGTACTGTGGAAAATTCCAGGCAAAGCATCGCCACAGAAAGCAGATGACAGCAGGTGAATTTTATTAGGTTTATTTGCATTTTATAGAGATAAAAAAAAATAATCACAAAATGCCTTACATGGAAAAATTGAAATATAAATAAATTAACAGAAATGTAAGATTTGGTTATTTAAATTGTCTAAACTACAGAAAACCTGCTAAATCTGACTTCTGTAATATGTGCTAATAGCGTGATACTCAAATTTAGTTTGTTCCAATACTGAAAAAAATTCAGTGCCGATTTTGATAAAAGAATGGTATTTTAAAAAATGAATGATAATTTTAATGCAAAATACTAGTTGATAATACTAGTTTGTCAGCACTGATGCCTGCCCAACACAGTGTTTAGTTTTGACACTAGTTTCAAAACTAAACACTGTGGGTATTGATCTTTACCCTTTACTTGCTTGAAAACTACTATGGCACACTTGGATCTCACTTGCAGGTTTATGTTTTTCAAATCATTTAACACTCTATCTCATTTTCAGTTACAGCAACCGCACCTAAATTAATCACAAACATAACATGTACACATTATTTTTTCTGATTCAACTTTTCTATTCTACTTCAGATGAGCAATTGCTGTTTTCCTTGTCCCAGAGCCCTGTGTCATCTTGTTTCATAATTACATACCGAGCAGTATTTAATTGAATGCCACTCTTGTAGCTATAATGCTAGTCTGATATATAATGACTATAGTTAAGTGCCGGAGTGCTCAGACCCTGCTAATCATGTAGTGCCCCTGACATTACAGTTACCTGCCTAATAAGTGCCCTGGGCTGTTTTGGAACTTTCCAGTAGCAGCAGCAGCCCTTCTGCCTGAGCTGTATACACAACAGAGCCATGTCAGCGAGGCTCTACCACCATGATGCAACCAACAACACCGCGCTCATGAAGACGTCTGCGCGGTGACAGCACGGTGGCGGCACTGGCAGTGGTTACTTTGGCTGGCTTCAATATTTTCGTCATATAGTTTTTTTTGTCATATTTTTGCTGACTAAAACTACATAAAAACAATAATACTGAACTTAATAACTAAAAATAACACAAAAATTACATCCATACATGCATTTTCATCATCTGAAACTAAAAAGTAGATTGGTTAATAACTAGCCTACAACTTAATTAGCATTAAAGCTGCACTATGTAACTTTTTGGTAGGGAATCCATCACCTGCCTGTTTTTATGGATATGTCATTGCTCTGCCTGGAATGTTCCACAGTATGGAATTAAACAGCTCTATCTTTATTATATTTATCCAGTTACAGGTGGTTTTATTGCTCAAAAATACCTAGAAAAACAAACATTTTGACTATGGGCGGGGTCGTCTCTACGCAGATCTGACCTGTAACTTGGTCTGGTTTTGGTCTCCATGAAGATAGAAAGGTTTAATACCATACCGTGAAACATTCCAGATAAAGCAATAACATTTTTATGGAGAAAAGTATTTGACAAACCCTCCATCAAAAAAGTTACACAATGCACCTTTAATAAAGCATGAAGGAAAACTTAATGATGAACAAATTGTTTTTTAATAGTTTATTAAGAATTATTCAGGTTTAGTAACTAGGAGTTCTGAGGAGTTAGGGTTAGCAGTTAGTTAGGGTGAGGGCATTAATATAGTATTGTATAGTTTAGGTATGTCTCCATTTGAGTATGAACCCCCTTTCTAGTAATTGATAGATGGATAGATAGATGGATAGATAGATAGATAGATAGATAGATAGATGGATAGATAGATATAGATGGATAGATAGATACTTAGGCTAAATCATCCCTATAATAAGTCTTTCTTCTTGCTTTATTGGGGCAAATTAGGTGCAGTTTTTATAAAGTGTTAGCCGTAGATCTTTCTGTTGACTAAAAGTACTGATATCTTCATGAATAATAATAATTAAAAAAAAAAAAAAAAAAAAAAAATTAATCAAAGGGACTCACTCCAAAGAATACAAAGATGTCCCATGAAGCATTGCAATATAGTTAATAACAATAGAAAACAATAACAATAGAAAATAACAAACATTTTCTGGTTAACTAAAAATATTATGGATTTGTTGTAAATATGTTAATATTTATTGTGATTTTATTTTTTATTTACTTATTGTTCTGAGTGTTTGCACAATTTTTCACAACTTTTTGCACTATACTGTCCCCTGACTGTGAGCTTCTGTCACGAGTGAATTTCTCCTCTGTGAGATCAATAAAGTCTTATCTTATCTTATCTTATCTTATTTATTTGTCTAAATTAGCTACAGATTTCATCAACTAAAATTGTACTAAAAATACATTAAAAGTTTGGTGACACTTAGTTAACGTTAATCGCTAACTAAGTGGTAATTGTTATGTTAATTGTTATACTAATTAGGTGTTACTTAGCTATTAGTTGGTTACACTTATCAATGCTTATTAAGATTTCAGTGTATGTACAAAAACATCTATTGTAATCCTCACTACTTTAATGGGAGGATTAAAGTAGTGAGGATTACAATAGATGTTAAATTTGTACTTGCAAAATACAGCCTTAGACAAAACTGCATTGAAAGTACTTATAAATACTTACAGCGATGTAATTAAGCACTTATTATACATTTTATCATTAGCTAGCCATTAATATGTTGTCCCTAAAGAGTTACCAAAATGTATTGTCCAAACTAACCTTGGGCGGCGGTGGCATTACCCGGCCTGTGTTATTAGACTCAGGTGTGGGGCAGCTGTCTGTGTGCCAGCCTGTCATTAGGACGGAGCAGGATTACCCACCACAGCAGGACTATTGATCCCCCCTGACTCCACCTCTCACACATGGAGCCTCAGCAGGGGCCAAAGCAGGGGCCAAAGGAAGCACTACATCTGTCAGTGACAATGGGGCCACCTCCTGCAAAGTTTTATAGGGCTGTCTTGGAAAGTTCAATACTGCAGTGCTTTTTGAATGTTTTGATGCCATTGGTAGAGTGCAGATAAGGGATGTCAGTACTATTATTTGGTTGATTGTTAAAGGGCCCATATTAGACTTAGACTTAGATACTACGCTACTTTCTGATTTATGTTATAATGTTTCCTCATCAAAAACAGACCTGGAGTTGTGTCTTGCCTCATTCACACATGTTTAACACACAAACACTGCATATTTAGTTATTCTTTCAAATGGAAAACACCTTGTGATGTCATGTGGTAATACAGGAAGTGCTCTACTGTGCTTTTAAACTACATACACGTTCACTAGAATCATTTGGATGATCTCAGCCCCGAAAATGCCAATCTCTGCTGAACTAAAGGTAAAAAGTAGGTGGCTCTTAACTTGAAAACTACCACTACATGACATCACAAGGTGGAATAGATCATTTTGAACTTTGGAGATGTAGACAGACTAATAATGCAGGATTACTCAAACATGTGTGAATGAAACAAAACACAACTCCAGGTATGTTTTTGAGGAGGTAATATTATAACATGGCTAAAGCGCCCAAGAATCCATTTTGTGTAGTACGAGACTTTTAACTGGAATTATATGGGTCATAATGTCATCGTAAGAACTAAAAGATAACCGATGATTTAGAAACTGACGTAGGTGAGCCTGTTGCCTGTTGTCTTTCTCTGCAGTCATCTCTGTTTTCCATACACACTGCAAGCTCTTTGAAAGTGATTCCAGCTTCCGTTTTCAACAGGTCCAGGTAGGTTTTGATTGGCTTCCTTTTCTCCATGTTCCACCCTGTTTTGTGGATGCCAATAGCAGTGAGGTGTGACTCACATTATTCTAAGCAGTTTTGTTTCTGATTAATGGAAGATCTTTGTACAGCACCATGTTCAGAATGCCATTTTATATTAAACACTGTTCTCAGCAGTGTAGGCACCATCGTGTAACTTCTGCTTTTGCTCTTTTAAAGCTGCACTCTGTAACTTTTCTGTTGTTTTCTGTTGTATTGTTTTGCCTTGATTATTCCTCAGTAGGGAAATAAACTTGGTAATCACAGTGACAGGTTAATGGTCAGATCTATGGAGAAGCAAGGCTGCACGTGGTAAGAAGTCACGTTTTTAAAGATATTTTTGAGCTATTAAACACCTGTAATCGAACAAATAGGGAGATATGTTTAAAGCCCTACTGTGAAACATTCCAGGCAAAGAAATAACAGAGTGGAGTCAAGCAAGTAGCGGACCCTCCACCTTAAAAGTTACACAGTGCACCTTTAACAATTAATTTCAGATAGGAATTCTAAATGTAGAGTGCTTTGTATCTGTCTGTTTATGTCACATTAACTGTACTTAATCAGTCAGAAAGTTTGATTTCATACAGCTGGTTTGAGGAGGAGTGATATTAGACAACGAGAATGACAGAAAATTAAAGATTTCACTGTGGTTTGGTTGTGGTGTTAAGAATTGTGAATAATCATTCAAGTATGATGATACATTTTGAAGTCTGATATATTGCTGAAGTAAATATAGACGATAATATTGAAGCTAATTTATGCCACTGACAGAATAACCCAAGAGCAGATTTAAACCACAAAAATATTCTACAAGTACAGTTGTTATAAAATACCTGAACTGTAATAAATAAATAGCTGAGAGAAAAAAACAGTATTGTTTAGTCTACATCTGTAATGAGTCATAGAAATTGTTTATTCAACCTTTTACAGCTCAAATCTTATCATGTAGCCAAAAAATAACCACAAATTTCCCATTAGTGAAAGTCTTAGAAAATGTACACACCATAAATATTGACCCCAAAAGTAATGTTCCAGCTTATTGTATGATAAGTTGATATAGTAGCTCTTTGTCATGACAGGACAATCATAACACTATAATTTGACAATTTGACATCCAAAGTGTGAAGTGCAGTTGATGCAGTTATCATGTTTTTAAAGAAACATTTCCTTTCCAAAGTACATGCTGGTGTGTAGTCTACTCTGATTGAACCCTTGGGCCCCAGGAAGAAGTCTCAGGTGACAGTGTTCAGACACTTTACTGTACATCTAAAATGATGTCCACTTGACTTTAAAGCCAACGGTGTTGAGTTGCAAATTTCCATGGACTCCACCCAAGAACTGTAAGTGGTCACCGTCCAGAAAGTGAGTCACCCAGGCTTGGAGCATTGTGCTGGGAGACTGTCCTTGTGGAATAATGAAAATAATGACCTACCCAACAGTGGTAATGATCAAAAATGTTCTGTATCTATTTATTTTTCACATTTTCAGAACAGATTTGTAATAGTTTATTAGTGATTAGAGAATTCTGTCTCAGTAAATTTAATGAAATAGATGAAAATGAGTTTGAAGCCGTATAGCTGACCTCCGTGTAAGCACATGTCTTTGTCAGCTGTAGTGCCTCAGTGAAGCAACATTTCTGTTGAGTGTTTCGGCAGCAGCTCGCTCTGGTTTGGTAAACTTGTAAGAGACATGTAAACACTGACCTCATACAAGTGATACTCTAGTTGCTGACTTAAGTAAAACTAGATACAACACTTCAGTTTGTATTCACAATTTGGGTCTAGATAACTGTAACACAGACAATTACGTTTTATGTTTTTATTCATACTTTACAGTGACTGGGAGTATTCTATATATATATCTCTAATGGTGAAATGTTTAGGAGTTACCATGGTGACACAATTCACACATTAGCAAACATTGTCCAAAAAGTTTTAAGATTGTCTAAAAACTCCAGAAAAAACACAAACTGGATTTAGAAAACACATTTTCAGGAGCCTGTGATCAATACGATAAGTTCATGGTCCTGTTTAGGAGTTTGATTTTGAACAAAAATGTGAGAGTCAGATGATGTTAAAACAAAGAACAGATGTAAATCTAATAAATCCTCAGACAGCGCAGAGCCTACAGTTAGCAGTTTTCTTTACCTCACATTGTACAAACAGGAAATGCTTCTAATGTATGTGTACTAGCAAGTGAGTACATTTACTTGTGGTAGTTTGTGCTAAATACCGTGTCTGTGTCCCAAATTATTTAAGATGCACTATGTAACTTTTCTGATTAGGTTGTTATTGCTTTAATTGGAACGTTCCGTAGTATGGCATTAAACAGATCCACACAAGTGATGTATGTATTCTTCCAGGCTGAACTGCTGTCACATGATACGAAGGGGCTACAAAGGTTGGCGTATTGTTTTCCTCCAGAGCAACAAATCAAGTCGGGACAATCAGGAAGTGGACACAGGTGCTGCTGTCATTGTTTTTTAAGCCCACGAAGCACAACAAAGCACTCCCACAAACAAAAAGAAAATATGACTGTTTATTTGGACTGCTGTGATGTTCCCATCATTTTTCATCATCTTAAAGTGCATATGACAGATTTTCAGGTTTTCTAATTATTACTTGCTTTTGTGGGATAGTATCTGTGGTGAATATTTATCATAGTCTTACATGTTGAGAAAAAAAAATACAGGAAGTACCTCAATGCGCGGACAATTTATGTGCAAGGAAGGCATTTTTTCTGGCACTTCATATCACAAAATAAAGGTGTTGTCATTCATTTTTATTCGTCAAATCATAGATATTTTACAATTTAGAAGCAATTTGACAAGTTTTGGCCTTTGTTAAATGCACTGTACCGGATTTTTACGGTCTTAAAACATGAAAAACAGAAGTAATTCATTTTAAACGATTTGCAGTGGCCCAAAGTTATTCCTCACTTGCTTTAAGCATTCCAAGCACCCTAATTATTCACCTCAAGTGCTTTTCATAACTTTCAGAGACCAGAGTGGACTTCCTGATTATTTTATAATGCAGAAAGCAGACTTATTTTGACCTCAGTAGGTGCTTATACAATATTCTGGGGCAAGACAAATGTTGTTCAAATACAATACATACACAGAGGGCTTAAACATTATGGTTGCTAGGTAACAGTTGTGAAATTACTTCTGCTTATATCACATGCTGTCTGCTGCCCATGTCTGACCAGGAGATAAAATTATAAACTACACTTTTAGTAAAGTCTTAAATAGTAATGCTTTAGAGAAATGAGAAATGTAACCTGTCATAGTCACTTTAAAGGGCCCATATTACTCTGTTTTCTGATCTATGTTATAATGTTGTTTCCTCATCAAACATACCTGGTGTTGTGTTGTTGTTGTTTTTTTCATTCACACATGTTTAACACACAAACCCTGCATATTTAGGTCGAGTTTTTCTCTCAAACATAAAACACTCCTGTTCCATGTTGTGATGTCATCTGGTTGTACAAGTCATGCTCCACTGTGTTTTTAAAATCCATCTACCTTCACTAGAATCATTTGGATCATTTCAGCCTTGGAATTGCCGATCTCTACTAAACAAAAGGTAGAAGGTAACCGTTAACTCGAAAACCACTGTTTCATGACATCACAAGGTGGAACAGAGCATGTAGAGATGTAGACAGATTAATACAACATGTGTGAATGAAACAAAACACAACTCAGGTAGCCTATGTTTTGGATGAGAGAACAATATTCTCACATAACTAAAAGCTCACAAAAGCCAGTTTTGCGTTGTATAGGACCTTTAAACTACATTGACTATTGAATTCTAGCATTCTGTGCCGTCCATCTCTTGTTTTCATGTCCATGTTGTTGATTAGCAGGCCAAGACTAATTGTATGTTTGGAAGAAGCCACTGTCGCCTTGAGGAAATCCTCCCCCTGCCCGAGTCAAAGCAGCAGGACTACCCCCCAGGCAGGAAGAGGAAAGAGATAAATGGAGATGAGGGAAGAGCCTGCTGGTGTGAAGAGGGCTGTAAGGGCACTACCAGTATTCACTACAGCATGGAGCACCTCTGGAATATATGATGTATTATGGGTAATGGCCAGGGGTACACTTGATAGGCCGGTTACCTGAGGAGGGAGCAGGTGCATTCACTTTGGGGGGGTTCTTTAAGTGTACAAATGGGAGACATAATAATACGGTATTTAGACAATAGCAGGGTTTGGGGAAGGCGGTTATGTGGTTTGGAAACAATTGACGTGGACACAGTCAGATCCTAATAATTAGAAAGACAATTCAGTGGTAAAAGTGTGAAATGAAGCACGGTTTTGACCAGCCAAATTTATTCTTATTGTTAATAATAATAATAATTGTCTAATCTGTAACAGCTCTACACCATGATGTTGATGGGGAAAACTGAGTACCAAAGGAAGAGAACGCCCACTCAGACACAGGGAAAACATGCAAACTCTACAAAGAAAAGCCACCCACAACTTGGGATATGAACCCAAGTAGTATTGGAGAAAGTAATGCTGGTGAAGTGTTTTCTCAATGATACAATGCATTGATGAGGTATAAAATCTGTATAGACAAGGACTATCTGCAAAAAAGATGGCGATTTAATCAAAATCTAAGTTGTTGCAATTAGTTTATCAGTTCATATTTCAAAATTCTCTCAAATATTAATGCCCCTGGAGTTCTTTGCAATGTGCACAGAACCCTACTTTTTAAACATAAATGGCAAATCTAATCACAATACTTTATACTCAAGGCTCAATTTGATTTTTTTCCCTAAACTGTGCTAATACATATGAGCAAAATGGCTCTGCTAACATGCAAATCAGTAGCCCTGTAAGACCAGCAAACAAAATAAGGATTACATTTCTTAAAAGGAAGTGTGTTGTTGTTTATGTTCCAAGCAGGCCGAGGTCAGCAGCTGAGTGGAAGTGGCACTAATCAGTCACACCATCAGCGTGATTACTGTCTCTCTGATTTCACCTTGGCATGAAGCTCCCAGTGTTTGGTGAGAGCCTGTGATTCGTTTTAATTATGCGCACTCCTTAATGAAGTCTTATCTGCTGTGCACTTCCGGACTCTCTCTCATGTGCCCTTCTCACCACGCTGCCGCTGTTTATTAAATCTATATTTTGGGAGGATTTGTTTTCTTCGTAGATGCTATCAGTTATTTTTGCCATGCGGCCTTTACTTTGACATGTTGTTTCCGCTTTTGCAGTTTCCGATGGAGATGCTTTGTTCCTGTTGCATGTGTAAAGTTGAAAATAAGTGGTTGTTTGTAAGTGGCAGGCTCAGAATGCTTTTGTTCCTAGAAAGGTTCTGAATAAGAATGCTATAATAGGTTGACTTCATGTATAATTATAACATTCAAGAAGATCTATAGTTTGAAATTGAGGTGGAGTGTCAGAATTCTATGGTATTTGCCTTTTAAAATTCATGTGTTTGAGTATGATTTATCACTAGGCCTATCAACGAGCTTGAACTAGTGGTACCATTATTCAACCCCTATTATGTGACTGTTGTAAGTTAAAAAGGACTTTTGGGTATCAGATTAATATGGCACATTTGTGGAGTAAATTCCAAACAAATAATGATTAGAATTTCAGAATAAGCAGAAATGGAGGAATGGCAAAACGTATTCTCCCCTAAAAATCTTGCAGTTGACAGAATAAAATGTTCTTTTACAATGGAACCTACCTGTATGACTGAGGGATTACACAGACAAATATTGACAAGGTCCAACAAGAGTGAAGGCCCCACAGAGTGAGTTACATCGGCCCCTCCGTCCATCTGAAATTATGTCACCAACAAACAGCCTATTTTCAAACAGCCTGGTGCATTGATATATGGGGCTAAATGGCTTCACACAGATGATTGCTAGTAATATTTTTGGTAATTTACCCTGCTTGGCTTCTCAGTAGCTCTGATAGTATTTGTGGATGGCTGTTCTATAGCCCACTTTCAGCTTGGAGAGGTAACCAGGAGTACATTTTCTGTATATTATTCTATTATTCTCAATACATACAATTCTCAATTCATTCAATAGACTCCTGATAGATGCACTTGCATGCCCTTAGTTATTATCTGTGTGGATCATTAAAGTGTGTCTAGCAGCCTTTTCTGGAGAGTATATGGAGCAGAAATGAAAACTAAAACAACACTTCACAGCTATTTATTTAGCACAGTGTACAATGTTTGTTATTTTGAAAGAGCAGCAATTACAATGATTTTATTTTTATAATACACTCAATTATGTTATCAACAAAGTCCATAGATGTATATTTCCTTGAGTGAGTGCGACATGCCTGACTGCCCTGTTTGTTTAGTGAATCCTCCATGATCTCTCAGTGTACTACGTGTTTACAATGATGGATAATGTCTCAATTTCCACATCATTTCTGGAGACATCTCTGTAGCCCGGGACAAGCTGTTTTGTCTGACCAGTCCTGCTCTAATTTGACCCCAATTTTCCCCACTTTCTTGCAATTTTCATGTCTATACCCAGCAGCTGACTTCTCTCAAGATCTCTGCTCCCACTGTAGTCGATCATGTCATATTTGAAAAGCAGACATTTTCTTCCATATGTGGGAACTATACAAACTATTCCTCATAACATAGCTGTGCCTTACCAATGCCCACTATGCTCCTCTGATGCTTACTGGCTTTTGCATGTTTTCTTTCAAAGTTGGAGTGGCTCTAAAGGGGTTGGGATGCAGATTAATCTTTCTGTTCTTAGTTTATGTTCTCATACAAGCACTGATTTACAGCGCTACAGTGATGAATGGCACTGATAGGACGAGTGCAGAGCTAGCACGTTCAAGTGGATAATTTGTTTATTTTTGGATGGATGTTGAGTTTGAACAGCACTTAATGTGATGCCAGCTACAAACATGTAATGATTGCATAAAGATATTAAAGATTTTCTGATGGTAGGGCCATGTGTAATATCTGTTTTGTCTATGCTGTGAATCAGAATCCAACTATTATCTTTAATGTTATTCAGTTATTTTAGACTGATCAGAATAAAGAGAGGACCAGAGTGGCGGATGCAGTCTGCGTGGAGTTGGCATGTCTTTCCATATTTCAGTGAGTTCTCTTTTTTCCCTGTAACCTTCTTTGTGTATACAGTTATTGCAGGTACTTCAATCATACCTGTAAGCTCTGCATTTAATATAACAAATTATTCCTTTGTTTTGATCCATTTTGTCTTTCAGTTATCTTACAGTTAGTGGAACGCGCTGTGGCACCAGCACTGCTACTATTGCTCTTAACAAATCTGATGAATTTCTGAAATTGTCAAATCAAATTTTACTCCATCGCTTGGACATTATGATTATAATAACAAAGTGTAAAATGAAAGCGTCTGGTGTGTATGTTGTGTGTGATAAGGCGGTGAGAGAGCAGCCCTGTGTACCCTCTCACGGTAATTACAAACACAGTGCTATGAGAAGCTTATGTAAGCCCTGAGGAGCGTTCAGCTGACCTGTCACACAATACCACTGCACAGTGTGTGGTCAGGTCTCTTAGCATCTCCAGCTCTCTGCTCTGAGCCATTGTCATAGTTAGCATCATTTATTTAAACTTATAGTCCAATGTATGTGCAACGTGACAGTGTTTGTAAACAACATGCGGTGAGCGCAGTTAGGTGCCACAAGTTGGTAGAAAGTATTGCATTATTAATGATCAGCCAAGCAAGTAGTTTTGGCTCATGCTAACCTGCTGTCTACATGTCTGAGACTACATGTGTTTAATGTCAGTGGCTCTTTATGAAGCTTGACTGTGCAGGACAAGAACTGCAGGACAATGGCAGATCATGGTAGTTTTTAATACATTTTTAGACAAAATATCAATTACTAAAACTAATGTAATTACAATAAATACATGTTTACTACAGTACTCTTAGAACTTCATCTTTAATACTTTCTTCTTCTTTTTTCATTGATTCATTCTTGTCCGACCAAACTGTATCCAATCTGGCTGATTTTTTTTTTTTTTTTTTATGTAGTACTTTTATTATACCTGTAGGGAAATTGTCCTCTGCATTTCACCCATCCTTTCAGGAGCAGTGGGCAGCACATGGGGTGCCCGGGGACACATCTCCGTGATCTTATTGCTAGGCTTGGTGAGGATCTCAGCTGGAGGATTTTTTTTTACCTATGGAGCATGTTTTTGGGCTGATGGGGGAAACCGGAGTGCCCAGAGGAAACCCATGAAGAACATGCAAACGCCACACAAAAAGGCCCGGACAATCTGGGGATCAAACCCGGAACCTTCTTGCTGTGAGGTGTGAATGCTAGCCACTCAACTGTGCCGCCAAATTGAATGATTCCGCAATGAGGAAACCCAGTTTATTTATCCATGCTTGGGACTGACTCAGAGAGCTCCAGCTAGATTCTTCCACAATTAATTAAAATTAAATATTCTATTATTTATGTTGTGCACCATTTGTGTTCACCTTTCTGTACGTGGCTCTGAGTTTCTGTTGTGCTAATGACAAGTGTCCAGTGGTCACTTTGAGTCACCCGCTCCACCTCCCTGCGCCCTCCACCTCCCGCCCTCTCACCCTCACCCCATCCTCGGCCTTACCCCGAGCCTGGGAGCGGAATTCTGGGAACATTTTTCCATGTGAAATGCCGAGGTCCAGCCGAAGGGTGTGACGCCAGTGCATTGTTCCAGCGGCAAAAAAGGAACCGCTTGTGATGAGGCCAATTCCTGTTGGTCCCAAAAAAACAGGCACTTTCTCACACCGACTTCCTTCCTCGTTCGGACAGCGCAAAACAATCCCAGAGCGAGCTGCGAGCAACGGAGTGAACCAAAGGAAAAACAGGTTTAGAGAGGTGTCTGTAAGAAGACACAATGTGGCTGAATCGGCATTATTCACCCTACTGCCCCTTTAAATGTTATCTGCAGAGACAGGGCTGTGCTAAATGTCTGCGCTTTCATCCATGTGGTTATCTTTACTGCTTCTGTAACTGTCTTGTAACTGTCCATGCATTGTCCCTATCTGGTAATGTTTGTTTTTAGGTTTATTGGAGAATGCATTGATTTTACCTGACTCTGTTTGTGTTTTGACTTATACTTTTAGGAAAGCGCACGGAGAGGTCGACGAGGCTGATTGAGAGCGCAGGATTCAGGAAGCACCTGCCAGCTCCAATGGTCCAGCATTTATCTGACCCTGCTCACATCAGGTGGTTTCCTTGTTTACGTTACCCCCCCTCCCTTATAGCTCCCCCAGGCCCGGCTCTGATTGGCTGCCCCAGGCCACTCCTTTTTCCAACACGTTCATTGATCTCAAGTGCCACTTCCCGGTCTTTTTCCCACCGCGAGACTCGCCGACTGACAAATACAGGGTCAGTACAAGAAACTGCAAACCAAGCTGACCTCTCATCCCCATTTTACAACAACGTGCTCAAAAACCACCTTCCTTTTCCCACTTAGGCACATACTTGAGCTCCCATCCATCCAACTGAATGATCATCGTCATCCTGCTGTCTTGTTGTCACTATTATTGCTTGACCCCTATCCAGATGACCAGTTTAAACAGTCACCTTCCTAAGCATAGTACAATTTTTCACTTTTTTCAGTTCATTTGAAAATTTCTTCAAAACTCTACCACTTCATTGATCCACACAATACAGTAGAGGAACAGCAATGAGCCAACTGAAAGCAGTGTCTAGGGACCCTTCTACAGATTTTTTTTTTTCTTCATTTTTTTATCTAGCCTGCGATACCAAGATTACTTATTTAATTTCTTTTTGATCAATGCTGCAATTTCATCAGATTATTATTTCAAGGAAGTAGTGGATTAACAAGAAATTGTAGAGCAAGCTGAAAAATGACAAGAACCACTTTGGAATCAAACACTGATAATGCCATTATGTTGTACACACAGCCAGGTAACTTGCTAATTACGTCAATAATGTAAATGTTTGGTAAGAATAGTGCAGAGAAATGCTAAAACTGATCGGGAGGTTACTACAGGAAGCAAGAGGAGTGCAGAAATGTCGTGAGTGACCCAAGTTAGGGCACCATATTGGGTCAGTCTGCCTTTATATGGACTCAGCCCTTCAGATACACACAGCACGCTTTTTACTGTAGCACATATGAGCTCATAGACATAGGTCATAGGATGGCGGTAGGCTTAAAACAAACCAGGGCCCTTCCTTTCTGACCCCTCCTTCTCCCAGAGGTCTTGTTGGTGGCCCCTTGGTGCCCCTGCTTTCCTTACTATCTTGTTATCTCAGAGAGTGTTTCCTCCGAGCTCCTCACTCTTTTGGGGGGCATACGGTGGAGCTTATGCAGCGCTACATCCATGGGGCATTGTTCTGCTACAGTCCGCCACCGTAAATTAGCTGGAAACCATTTGTCAGACCTAAGACAAGCAAGGAAGAGAAAAAAAGCAACAACAAAATCTGGTTCCTGATGTGGCCCCAATTCTGAACCCTACAAAAGCTATTCTAATGGTCTGTGTAATTGCTGCAGTTCAGGCTATTAGGCCTAACATTATCCAGACTGATCAACTTGAGGCTAAGTAGTGCATTTTTTGTTGTTTAAGGCTTCCCTGTGGCGCTGTACTTTGCATCTTTTCATTTCATTTCTTTACTAAATTCATCATGCAGTTTATGCGCTGTACTGTGCTAGTCTCATAGCATAGGAACAAACATTAAGCCATATGTTAAAAAAAAACAAAAACAAAAAAAAAAAACGAGAGGCAACAGCTGAAAAGCTTAGGCACCTTGTAATGGTATTAAAAGTGACATAGTGTTCAAATATGTACAATAAAACAATTCTTGAATCTTTATCTGATTAAATCTATATTCAACTGTGCTTTTAGAATGTAAAGTTAGCATCTTTGGTCTGTATTTAGGAATATTTTTGGAGCCTAGACATAGGCTGTTTATTTTTTTCTATCTTTTACAAGCCCGGTGTGTTCATAACATAACCACTTATTAAAGCAGTTTTAGAACGGTATCCTAATTATAGTAAGTGCAGTTAAATCTTTAGTGGTTAAGTTATGTTAAGTTATAAACTCCACTCATTCCCGTGGCCCGCTTTGCCGGAAATGTCAAAATTAGATAATGTACATATTTGTGAGGCTGTTTCCATGTTGAGTAAATGAAAAGTATGTTTATTTGAAAAGGGTCTGTAGGAGCCGCCCCTGTTTATTCCGCAGGCTGATTCCTATTGACCGTCAACATGACCCCCTTTAATGAGGGAATTCCTGAACATCAGAGGATGTCTCACGCACATCCTGCTCCTTAATCAGACCCCACTGTCTCACCTACATCTCCCAGGTCCTTCTGCACTGACCCAGACAACAACAAGTAACTCATCCTTCAACACTGAGCATGTGCACTGTCCCAAAAGGGCAGCTCATCAGGTTAAGAGCTCTGAGGAGGAGGGCAGGCCAGCAGACAGGTGCATTCACATCCAGGCTAGTTGAACACAGCAGAGTGAAGTTTGTTAAGTCAATCCCAATTCCAATGCTGTTTTGTGATCTATCTTATAATGCTGTTTCCTCATCAATAACATACCTCGTGCTGTGTTTTGTTTCATTCACACATGTTTAACTCACAGACCCTGCATATTTAGTCTGAGTTTTTCTCTGTGGTAATACAGGAAGTGCTCTACTGTGTTTTAAACTCCATACACCTTCACTAGAATCATTTGGGTAATTTCAGTCCTGGAATTGCCAATTTCTACTGAAGAAAAGATTAATAATAAACGATAACTCAAACATGTGTGAATGTAACAAAACACGATTCCAGGTATGTTTTTGAGGAGGTAACAGCATTATAGCATGTCTTAAAGAGTCAATTTTGTGTAACATAGGACCGTTAAGGTTCATAATAAAAATCAATAATATAGTTATTTTTGTTATAATGCATATAAAGGAATGTATGTGAGAGAGAATAGTTGTGATCCCACAGGCTCACTGGAGTTTAAGGTACAGTGAGTCACAGCGTTAGGGGCAGTCAGCACAACAGCTATAGGCTTTCTACATGTTTTCTTATTTTGGCAAAGATCCTGGTGTGGTCTGCTGTACTGATTTACATTTGTTTTTGTCCTTATGGATGTCATATTTCTACAACATCCGCATAGTGTTTCAAGTAAAGGAAGAGGTGCTGCCTTGTGATTTAACACTTTTCCAGTTGCATATCATTTGCTCAAGTTCTAAACACACTATGACATATCCTTGTACAGAGATTAGGGTATACTTCCAGCTAGTCTCCTCAAAAGGTTTACTCTGGTGTGCTGTTTTAGTTGTTCATTTGTGCTTTCATCCATGACTTCTGACTGGGCAAGTGCCTTGTAGATTTCCAGTGTAATCTGAACTATCTTTGTAACTTGTTGAGTAATTTTCGAAACCATTCTGTGCAGATTTTCTCACCAAGCCCGTCCCTGCTCTGTCTCCTGCGGGAATCTGTCAGTCAGAAGAGCTGTTCCCATGGATGGAGAGGACCCCCTGGGAAGAGAAGACTGACAGCCAGCCGAGTGGGCCCAGGAATGAGAGGTCTCTGAAGAGGGAGGACTATGGCACGAGAACAAAACAAAACATGGTGAAAAGAATGCCCACAACATGACTGTATCATCAGCTGTGACGATGTTAACCCACATTTTCTCTAAGAATGAAGGAGGGGGGAGTCTTTCTGCAGCTGGCCGATTGTGCTGCCTCATGCCACGAGAAAAGAATACTTAAAAACTAATGTGATTATGATACTAATTATATTTGTAATTTTCATTGTAAATCATTTCTCTAATTGGATCGACTAGGTTTTAAATCATATATGCTTTCTTACATAATCATTTTACCACAGCCATTTATATAGGTTTGGTACTGAATTGTGGTCCTGTATTTCTGATTTTACTCAAAAGATCAGATTATTTTTCCACCTTCTACAGTTTTAGAATATATACTAGGATATACTATGACATTTTCAGCTCACAATGACTGTGATAGTGGACTACAAAAATAATCATAGACTATTTTAATCATTGTTAATCATATAATAATCGAATTGTATAAACAGAAATCCCATTTGCAATCAAAACAGATTTTACCATAAAAACAGAACTGTTATTAGATTTAACTTTTTAAAGGTCCTATATTACACAAAAAAACTGACTCTTGTGAGCTTTAAGCCATGTTAGAATGTTGGTCCCTCCTCAAAATAAGCCTGAAGTTGTGTTTTGTTTCATCCACACATTGAGTAACCCTTTATTATTAGTTTATTAGTCTACATCTCCAGTGCACAAAATGCTCTGTTCCACCTTGAGATGACATGAAGTTTTAGTTTTCAAATTTTTCCTGGTGCCTTGTTGAAAATGTATCTATGCTCGTGGGAGTGTTTTGTACGAACTGTATATTTTGTTTTTTAAAGTGCCATACAATCGTCAAACATTTTTCAAAGATTTTTTTTTTAATTTATTTATTTTTTCTTTCTCTTTTCTCATTTCTCTTTCAAAGTGACATATTTACTTTGTAAGTTACCAAAAATGATTAACCCCCTAGATGCTACTTTTTATCATATAGAGCCTACAGTCATAATTTTCTCTGACTATGACCAGTGTGACTGGCCTATCAGTGTGGATGTTCAGTGTCAATATGGACTTTGGGCCATAAAATCATCAAAGATTCATATTTTTCAAAAAATATGTTTTTTTATTTTTTTCCTGAAAGGGTTCTCTTTCTATTGACATATTGATTCTATACATTACCATAAATAATTAAACCTTTAGATGTCAGTTTGTGCCCAATACCACGTACAGCAAATTCAGATTCAGTAATAATATATATTTTTTACTATACTTTATTATCAGTCTCACCGGAGGAGCTCCTCCCATGTGACTGAGCTCCTCACCCTATTTCTAAGGCACATTTGATCATAAATTTCACCTAGTTTCTTAAATTTCTTGTCACTGTGACCTGAAAGGGAATTTCCAAAGTTCTCATTTTTCCTCATCTTTTTCACAAGGCATGTTTGCTTCCCTCTATTACACTATATTAGACTATGCAAATCAACATAATGTGGGCTAAAATATAAAATTTGAAGCCTTAGCTTTAAAATTAATGCTTATCTTCATGATTTTTGGGACACTTTCTTGTCGTTTTCAAGGAACCCAGAATTTTTACAAATAGGATGTTTTTACACATGGACATAGCACTTCAGATTTGAATAGCCACAGAAACACTCCTTGAAATATATATATATTTTTTACTACAACCATTCAGACTCAAGAGATATTCACTACCAACAGATCCAATCCATTTTTGGTGACTTTCTCTATTTTCATCTGGTTTTCCAGGCACAAATTGACCAAACGTGAATGTATTTGTATAGGGTGACAGTGGAGGTCATGAGGGGAGGGGCTAAAAGTAGGCACATTTTTGAAAAACATATTTTTTCTAAAATGAATTTGGTTTATGACAGTGAAATGAAAAAGGGGTGGTGGGGGGTGTCAAATAATGAGTTTATAATAGAAGTCAAAGGAAACACAAATTTCCAAAACACGCTCAGTGTATATGTATATGAAATATTTTTTTCAGTCTAACTATTCAGACTTGAAGAGTTACTCACTACCAATTATTTTTGAGAGGACACAGCCTAAATATTCAAGATTTGTGTGTTAAACATGTGTGAATGAAACAAAACAAAACTTCAGGTATGTTTTTAATGAGGAAACAAGATTATAACATATCAGAAAACAGCGTAATATGGGTCTTTTAAACTACATTAACTATTACTAATGATTTAAAAGGTACAAACAAGGATTAAACAAACAAGATGTATTTACTACACTGTTAACTATTTAAGGCTATCACTGTATTGCCATTGCACCAACTACAATCACAAGCAGAACTACTGCACCACTATGCAATACTGCAACTGCTATCCTTTTTGTAGCTGGTTAATGTTACCACCTCATGTTTGAAAGTTGAATGTTGGGAACTTAGAGCACAGAGCCTTGAGATAAGCCGCTAATATCTCATCGCTTTTGATACAACTCCAAAATGACACGCTATTTTACACAGCTGCTTTGATAAGGAAATGGTGCAAAACGTCCAAACTTTGGCAGTCATCAAGAAAAATGTCCTTCGTTCCCAAGTTGAATAATTTCTTCTTCTAAGCTCATGGGGGGAGGAAATCAAAAGGGAAGTGTGGGCTTGTGTAAGAGAATGGATTGTTCTGCTACGTTTGATTGTTTACGTACAGTTAAAGATGTTTAGTTTGAATTATGTCATATAAGTGCTCCCGGTCTGGCACAGGAACAAATAGTACATGCTTCATTTAACATGAGTGCGGCTCTGTGTGCGTCTCCATTTCACTATCAGTCCGGAATAAGCCTGTGGGACATGACGAACATTACTAATTAATACTCATCACCACAGCTATTGACATCATTTATTTAAAAGCCAGTGTATCTTGGCTTCTCACAGTTTACATTTACTCCACTGTTGTTTTGCTTGGCAGTCACTTGTTTGTAGAATCTTTTAATTTTGTTATGCTCTTGGCAATGGAGCGATGCTTAGAATGCAACCAATGTATCCCTCATGTCCTCATTTTGCCTGTTACAAAATGAAGTAATGGTAGATTTAGTTCCACTTCAGGACAAGAGACGAATAATAAAAATAATGAATTTATTGTTTTTATGTCCACAGATGTCAGGTTTATTTTGCCTCATCATCAGTCTTTATATAAAAGGTTACAACTGCACCCCAAAGAAGATGGCAGCTGTTCAAGCAGGAGAGGTCTCTGAAAGCACAGTATGATATGATTAAATATTTGAATTAAATTAAACTATTAACACAGTGATACGTAAACAAACAAAAAGTGAAAAAATGAATACACAAAGGCAATGTGTTAGAAAGTTGCATTAAATCAGTATAAAGCAGTCTTTCAATGCTGTAATATTTTCAATTGGATTAATGTATTATGTCATTTATTTTTACTAAAGAATTAAATATTATTGTACTACAACTGTGCTTACATTTTTACATAGTGCATACAATATAACTATAAATCTATACTATAAAATAATTTAGCCTGCAACATACAAAGTAACATTTGTATTGTAAATTAAACATCCTTTCTTATTGTGACTACACTACCAGAGACAATTACCAGAACTTACTTCATTCAGGTTGGATGGGTCAAGTGTCTTGCCCAAGGACACAACAGCAGCATGCAATACCAGGAACCCCCGTCTGAGTTAGTGGAATTGCGTCTCTTTCAATTAGCTGTTGCGTTTATCCTCTTTTCATGAAAAGTCGCCAGTGTCAAACAGGAATTTTAACATTTTTATAACTCGAACCATCCACATTACTGTGCTTGAAGTGGGTGTTGGGGGTATTTGCCATGGACATAACAATATGCACTTTGTTTTACACTTTTTCTTATATAATGTTCTAAAAGTAGATCAAATGCACTATTAAGTATCTTTATACAGTGGTCTTTCTTATGGACGACAGCATTAGTGGAGCATATTGTTTGCGACACAGACAGTAGTCATTGAAGAGACAGATAAAAATCAGGGCCACATTCAGACTGGTTCCTGTTTGTCCTATGGGAGATGTAGGCCTTACTCCACACTGTGCTGGTAAATCTATCAGGCCATAAGGGAAAGGGACTGTCTATAGACAACAAGACTCCTGAGCAGACAATATGGCCCAGTGTCTGAACTGCTTTTGTTCTATGAGTGCGAGGCAGTGCATACATAAAATAAAAGGTCTGCTGTTCAAATGTCTTTGTAAAGGCTGAAATTACTGCTAATTATCAGTGCTATAAAGTCAACCATTTTATTTGGGCTACACGATGTGAGTCAAAGTCATAATGGGCTCAGAATTTTTGCACATTATCATTACACATTTGTATAGCTAAATAACCATAAAAAAAAACTTTCTAACATTCTAACTGTGGGTAGGGTCAGCTTTCTACAGATCTGGCCTGGTGGCGTCACCTGCTGTCCCCATGGAGATAGATATGTTTATTGCCCTACTGAGGAACATTCTAATCTGAAGTACGATGTTTCTTTTTGTTTCTATTTAAACTGCTGAACAAAAATAGAATGTATGCCTTGATCCACAAATACTGATCTTTGTTCACAGGCTTCTGCACTACACTTTGTAGCCAGGATATTATGTCATGTAGAAAATGTATGTTAAAACCCCTGGATAGGATTCTAAGGACCCCCACTGTAGTTTATACTATGACACAATAAATTTGGAAGTTGTATCATTTCCGCTCCCAATCTACACCCATTTCCCCCTCGTACGGGTGTCATCCCCTGTGTAAGTCACTGAATCGCACTGCTCCAGAGCTGTCAGGCCTCACAATGACTATTGTTCTTATGGTAGCACTCAGCGGACAGCATGAGAAGTGATATACGACAGCTAATCTTGATTCTGAAAAAGTGTGGCATAGTTAAACTATTTTGGATCAGGTTTCAGTGATATTGTCTGTTTTCCCACAGTCAGCTGGAGAACGCTATGTACCTGTGTGGCCGCCCCTTCCTCTTCAAATAAAGGGCCCAACCTGGAAACCATTTACTCCATCTCTTCCTCTCCTCTTTCATAATGACGGGAAAAGAGCTGCAGCCCCGCGGAGCACAAAGCCTGATGGGAAATGGCAGAATTGGTGACTTTTCACACACACACACACACACACACACACACACACACACACACACACACACACACACGCACGCACGCACACACACACACACACTTACACACACCATTATCATCAATATTTAAATAAAATGTAGCTCTGAGATTGCAGATATGAGTTTTATGGTAAATGGTATTAATGTCCTTGTGATAAACTTAAGCCAGTTCATCAAATGGTTTTAAAAGACAAATGATATTAACCATATTGGGTAATGACACACAAGTATGGCAGTTAGTTGGCTTATTGTAACGATTAAGGACACTGAGGTCATTCATTTGTGCTGTTATCAGGACGTGGGCATGGTATAATGAGCAGTAAACCAGGGCAAGACATTCTTGTTTGAGTCACAATGGTGGGAACAAGGATTTGCTTTTGACTTGGTCATGCTAAAAGATAGGAAATGCTGTCAAGTCTTTTGTATGTTTTTGGCCATAACTTTATATATAGTCCAGTCAGTTGCATCTCAGCATTATGATTTTCGGGCAGCATCCAGGCAGCCCAGCCAGACCCATTCACTTAGTTAGAAAAATTAGATTTATAAGGAACCAGCAACCTCCCTCTCGTAACTACTTACTGACCAACCAAAATTCTAAATGTTATTACAGCCATTTGATTAGTAAGTAATGAGTGATTTATTTATTTATTTATTTCCTGTCTCGCAACAGAGACAACACGGTGGCTAGTTTTGTAAAAGTAGCTCTCCAAAGGAAAAGGGTTAGAGAACCCAGCTGTATAATGATAAAAAATAAAACATTTTTTTTGGAAACTCACTTTAAGTTGATAACTTTGCATCTATTTGTGATTAGCTTAATTTTACACACAGTGAATTGTCCAGAAGTACATGAAAATCTCCTTAATCACCAATTAGAGTGACATAATGCATGGCAGGCAGTAAATCATCTTTAAGGCAACATATGTCTGGTCATATTAACAAAAGACAGAGCTGTAAATCCCTCTGTGATTGCCCCCGCCATCAGCCCAACCATGAGGCCAGCAGATTTCCACTGTAATAATGCACTGTAATGATCGGGGCCTGTTTGTGTTTTACTGACACACTTCCTGGTTAGTGTCAGCCCAGGGGTCACAGGGGTCAGCACACAATCCTTGAGCAGATAAGGGTAACTACGCACCTGCCACACTGTAATGTGCTGCTATTAGGATTTTTATAACTCTGTTAGGCATTACCACACTGTAGACAGCTATTGATAAGATACAATGATGTTTATCTGTAGACCTCACACATTGCTACCTACAGTCATGACTCGTATTGGTATCATATTGATCAATTCAATGTTATTTGTGTTATTAAAAACAGATTAAAATTAACCTGGCTCACGCTAGACTGATCACTGCCAGAGGACAGGCTGTAGACCTCTCGTTGACGATTACAAATGACTGAATCGTGATCTCGATTAAAATTTGATTAATTGCACAGCCCTAAAATGACCAAGGACGAATAGTACTCACCCTAAATTCAACAGTCTTGTCTGGCTCAATCATTTGCAATAATTGGCCTCTCCACTCTATCCCATTACAGCAACAGCACCAAAACACTCAGCTCTCATTAGACGGCCATTTTGCCCTCCCCATTACCACAAACAAAGGCACTGGGGGGAAAACAGTTTACTCACAAATCTCCCTCTGTGTGCCCACTGCTTCACTAACTCATTCAAACCTAGGAAGTAAAGGCCATCTGCTTGGTTAGCACTGGGCCAATCTCAAATAAACATTCAGCACATTCATTTAACACTATTGCAGTTAGCCAGCGGATTATTTGAGTGAATTTACCTCTAAAATGGATTTCAAAGGCGGTTGGGCTGGACACAGTTTGGGATACGCGCCACCGTTCCTTTCATTGTGGATTTTTGGTGAGGTCTTTTTGGTCAGACACTGGCACAAGATGAATGGTGATAGAACCCACACAGTAGTAGCTTCTGATTGGACAACAGGCAGCTGGTTCTTTTGATTTGACATGAAATGAGCCAAGATATGTCCACTGTTAAATGTCATGCTTACATCTATGTCTAAGCTATGTCAGAGTCCAAAACAAACCCAACATGAATATTCACAGGTAGCTGTCTGTGGCTCAGAGATAGCAGTGCCTGTGTCTGTGTATCTGAGAAACATACCTGGACTGTGGCGTTTTGCACCTCGCCAACATCACAAGGCGGATCCTATAGTTACTCTATAGTGGATGCTCTCAGGCCTAATGCATACTTCTTCTTATGGAGTTATGGCGGTTTGTAGACAGTGAAGGGGAAGAATATTTTGAATATGTATTTAGCTACAGAATATGGAATACCTGCATTAAAATGTATTATGTGGTCCAATCAGAGCGATTCAATCAGAGTATTCTATTCTGAATACTTTTACATCGAGTTGCATTTAAATTATAGTGTAAAGATTAAACACAGTACTAGTAGTATTAGTATTAACTGCTTCATATTTGTTGCAGTTTTAAAGCATTTCCTATCACTCATTGGATATGGAAAAATCACACATGCACTGATTATGAGTAGTTTGATTTTAGAATACCACCAAATGAAAAAGTAAAATGTACCAGAATACAATAAATGTACTGGAATACAGTAAATGTACCGGAATACAATAAATGTACCGGAATACAGTAAATGTACCGGAATACAATAAATGTACCGGAATACAGTAAATGTACCGGAATACAGGCCTGCTCAAAATGAGTATTCAGAATACATATTCTTGGTAAATGTTTTCAGTTACTTCCCAACACTGTCCAAAGACAAGGCCTTGTACATGAGAAATGGAATATATTTTATGTTGCTGTGGAGATACAGAATTATACAAGACATTGGGATTTCCAGATGTTGGTATTTGCTGTATTTTCTTTTTTATTCTAGATCTTGTATTCAATTTCACAGCATAAAGGGTCTGTCCGTGCTTGTCCTCCTGGTTCTCCCTACCATTAAAACCATGTACAATATAGATTCCTCTCTTGGCTATGAACTCCCCTGAGAATGAGATTCCAAATTTAGAATAATAGTCAAATGCCATTTATTCTGCCTTTCTGAGTCCAAGTATTCTACATATGGTGTGGCAATGTGGCAAAGTGGAGCAGATGCAGTATTTAAGATAATGCTTAACCCTCTTTATTTAGGGCTTTTATTGGGCAGAAAAGAAAGAAAGACATGTTTATAAATGGACTGAAATTGACTTCAGCATTTCCAAAAATGTACGATTTTAGTCTGTGCGACGAAGGAACAAACAAATATTATACATTTGCTAAATCTCTGGTAATATTATTTCCCTTTGGACAAAATGACCACAGTTAGCTGATTTTCTGCCATATGAATCCTTGTTTTTTTCTTCAAGCCCACGGTAGATGCAAGTATGGTACGGTGGGTGGACAAAGGCTGTTTTGGGTGACTTGAGTGGTGCCCTGGTTGGCCTTGGCAACACAGAAGCGCAGTGCCAGTCTGACATCATGCCAGTCCCCCAGAGCAGCTGCCAGGCCAGAGCAGCAGGCACTAATTCAGCCAACCACAGGGAGCCCCGTCCCGCCCCCGAGGTCCGCCCTGTGGCTCCAGCACCCCTCATCTGCACACGCGCTCCTACAAAACACGCTTTCATTAGGACTAAGTTGCCAGGAGCTAATCTGCCATCTTTTCAATCACACAGAGAGAGGCCGGTGCCAACATTTTAATAACTAATTATCACATATCCTGAAGAGTAAACAGCTTTTCATTTTCTCTTATTCTATTCAGGCAAATCTCTCAATTTCAGTGGCTGAAGATATATTTGTGCATTTACTGTATTTTGAAAACATGTTAACATCATTATAAGCAAATTTCCATGAACAGAACAAGAATTAAGGTTTTTATTGTTTGTTTTCTTTTGATCTGTGTAAAACCAGCTATTAAAGAAGACACAAAACTTAAAATTCATTAAATGGATAGATAAACATTGAGGTATGCTGAATAGCATTTCCTTTATTGCTGTTCTTCAGCCAACATCTAAATAATATATATGCCTTTATATTATATAATGGGGATGGAGGTAGGTAATTTTAATATTGGGAATATGCAAATTTGTGTTTTAATATAAGGCTTTGTCATTTATTCATGGGTTTCAGCTTCCTGTTTAAAGGTGCCATTTTGTGCACCTTTTACCATTTAAAAGATAGCATACTTTATTTAAATTGGTTAAGTGCTATGGCAACAGTTCTAATTGTTCATCACTCTTGCACATACATGCACATACATAATCAAGTTAAAAATTTGTTGCCCCCTATCTGGGAATATGACATCTATACATTCTAGAATTCAATAGTCAAAGGAAAAGTGAAATTCTTGCCAATATCAATAGTAGTAGTCTTGTTTGTATGACTATAACCATATGTTTTTTATTATCTGACTAATGCTTTTACACAATGTATTCCATTTGCATAAAGTGGATGATTAACATTGTGTTTTATCTTTCAGCTCGCATATTTAATACCTGACATTTGACAACCCACTGGACACTTCACATGCCCCACTAGTGCACTGACTCCTCATCCGATCCAGCTGAAGGACAGTGTTTGGGGGCTGCTTCCTTTGGAGACCCCTGTCTGATCCCTGCACTCCTTGGCTCTTTGGGTAAACAACATGGCACAGCTCTATAAAGTCCCATATTGTGTTCCTTGCATCTGTTGACGTGTGTGTAAGCAAATGTGAGCGGCACACTTCCTGGCTATGGTTTCCTGCTCATATAAACTGCCCGCTAGTTAGGATAGCTGAAATATTGATGGTATGTTTTGTTCTAATTTTCAAAAAAAAGGCCATCTGGACAGGTCGGGCGTTCTCATGTGAAATATTTATTCTGTGCACTGAATATGACCAAGGGAGAGCGTAAGAGGGTCATTTTGTAACGTGAGAGAAGGCGAAAGGGGGGTCGACAGAGGGGCTTGTGCCGGATTTAACAATAGCTTTTTCCTAACAGATGGAAGATTGGCTGCTCCGGCTATATGCACCAGTTCAGTGTAGCAGCCGAACCTGATATCTGATTATACACTATCTCTCACCCCATAGATACAGAGGGATTACATGCGCTCACATCAATAATGAAATTGACATTATTTTGTTGACATGCTTCTAATTTGTTGTGTTGCAGTGGTGAATGCTGTCCATCATTGCCAATCGGCCTGTTGTATAATACTACTCAGGTAAGGCTGGCCTATCAGTTTCCATCAACACGCCAATCAAACAGATTAAGCCAACTTTGCCACCTTAAGCCACTCTAGTAATTAGCATTCCGTGTCCATGGAGCGGTCACATGTTAAAAAGTACATCGTGGCACAAGCTTAATCATCTTACAAACAACATGCATAAAAACAAACCACTAATCAGAGCTTGAGGCTTTCCCCTGATCTCAGCATTCAAAGTGAAATGGACCGCAGTCCTACATGTGCACTTAGTCAGCAAGCCCGACAATCAATTTTAATGATGTCTTTATAGGACAAACCAGCTAACAGCACGCCCATTCCAGCCAGCTCCCATTCAAACAGGTAGCTTTTGGCTAAATTATCCCTCTGCTTTTTAATAATTAACAGAGGCTTATTAATTATGAACAGATCTGTAGCCTAACACTCGTCAAAGAGGGACTATGGTTGCCTAGGAGCGCTGACCTATTCTGAATACCTTGTCGCCCGGTGTTGTTGGTAACTGGAGAGGCTGTGTAGTGTATGGCGGAAAGTAAATAAGGTGGAGGGGCAGGAGGACACAATGCTTTTGTTTTGGGTGCTGTCACAAGGGTGCCACAAGCTCAACTGATCAATAATGCAAGTCTGGCACGTGTCTAGGAGGCCCTGTTGCACCACTACTACTGTCCTGTGGCCAGTGAATGTACAGTTTAATTTGGAAAATATACTGTAAAACTCAAACTCTGGTCTGACTATTCAAGTAGACTATATTTACAACCATAAAAATGTGGGTCAATGCATAATGGGGCCTGTTAATTAGAGCTGATGTACTACAATGGTATTTGGTTCTGTATCTCTTCCCAGTCCTTTCCTGCCACATCTCCACTGCCCAAATGCACTCAAAGACCCAATATTAATACATTCACAAAGAGATCAAATATTGTAGTGGATAGTAATGGATTATGCTCAATCTGTGTTAATCATGCTTTATGACAGTGTACTATGTAAAGAAGCTGGCCTGTCATTATTGTACCTGCATAGTTTGACAGCCACGAACCATGTTTGTCGATTCTTTGCAAACTATTTTAATGACAACTCCTGAAAACAGGAGGTTCTCAGATTTCCACTGGTCAGTCAAAACAATCAGCTGTGAAAAACCTGATTCTTTACATATTGGAGCCTCCATTTTGGGATGCAAAGTCAACACAGCTGGACATCCTAAAGTTTGTGTTTATGTCTGTGTACTACCTTTCCGACTTCTGTCCAAAAATAACCACCTGCTTCCTGCGCTGATGCTAAAGGTGCAGTCATCTTTCCCTGTGAAGGACACATGGATGTCTGAAGTTTGGGAGCGGAGAAAAGGGGGGAGCAGGAGAGGAAGCAGTGACTACCGTGTGACAAGCGCCCTGTTCCTTCCTCCTGAGCATGAGAAACAGGAAGTGCTGCACATAAGGCATTATTGTGACGGAGAGGAAATGCAAGGTCCTCTAAATTAAGAGCCCCAATCTGGTTGTCAATGACAGCGGCCTGTCCTCCAAGGCCCCACACATCACGGCCTCACATGTTGACGGACACACAAGGAGATAGACATTCTGATGCATTCTTCTGCATTCCTCACTTTTTATTCATTGGCAAAAATAAATCACATCAAGGCAGTGGTTCATATAGCCATACAGACACTGACTAGTGACTTTAAATGTGTTTTTAAGAATGTGACTGATTCATTCCATTTTCCTAAGTACACATTTTGCACAGAGGGCAGGGTATAGCCCGTAGGTAGATTAGAGCCACTTGTGTGTAGCAGAAGCTGGGGAGGAGCTGGTTGCCAAGAGAAATGACTTTGTTCTGGGCCACCCCCCAGTTAATTAAAATCCTTCTTTATCTGCTCATGCTTTCAATTAGAAGACCCTGGACATGGTCCAAGCCTCTGCATGCAGATAACCATGGCAATAAGATGTGATTTATACTGGGCCCATTGGCACCCTGGGCCATGGCAGTGCCCTGCTGCTAGGCCCAGCACCAACTCAGGTGGAGAGGCACCCTCCTCTGCTATAAACACTTGTACCTATTTATATATAAATGTATTCTTGGTCAGCTTCCTTCGTACTTGCAAAGGCACATAGTTCAGAGAGATGCTGGTGCCTACAGCCTTCGCTCACAGGATTTGTTTTTATTGTCTGTTCCCAGGGTTAGGTCTGAGTTTGGGAAAAAGGCTTTTCAGTTTTCTGCTCCTTGGGCCTGGAACCTGTTACAAAATGACTTGAAATTAAAGGAGCTGGTCTCCTTAGACTCTTTTAAACATATCTTAAATAACAGGGATGTTGAATCATTAGTGTGTAACTGTTTTAACTGAATCCTGTTGAAGCTTTTTGACTGATCTGTGTTTTTAAATTGTGTGTATATGTTGATGTTTTTGTAACTATAACTGTGGCCTCTTGGCCAGGACGCTCTTGGAAAAGAGATTTTTAATCTCAATGAGTCTTTTCCTGGTTAAATAAAGGTTAAATAAAAAATAAGATAAAATTTGTGTGGCACCTCCAGATGTAAATGATGTGATTAACATGAGCTCTGTAGGACAGGGCAGGTGCAGGCCGCCTGTGATCACACACACCACAGAGAACTGCAGGAACTGTTTTTGGTCAGCTGTAATCAACAGAAATGTTACTGCTCAATTAACAACAGATCCATCAGTGTCTGCCTCTGCTTTTCTCCAATAATGGAGAGCAACAAAGAAACAGGCTGTACACACATCAATCATGCCAGGCCCTAATGGATGGGTGCTATTGTTCAGGTGTTTTGTTCGGGTGTAGTTCTTGTTCTACCAGTGGTAGATGTTCTTGCATCACACGATGGTATATTAAGATAAATTAGCAGAACTCGTAATGATGGTGTCATGTATTACATTTCAATAAATTATTTAAAATTCTATTAAATTAAACAAGATTGAACAGAAGCAAATTCTATGCTTTATTGGCAGCATGTCGGTAACCGTAATCAATAAATGTAATAGACATCCATTGCCAAAACATTAAACCACGAACTTAACACTATAATGGAAACATAAACTCCAGAAACATTGTCAAGCCATTGTACATGGTAGTCTAATATTTACTGCCATCTAGTGGTTACACTATAGAAGCACAAACTAAAAGATTCCAACAAAGGTAATACTGTGTAATACTATGTTACCTTTTAATTTCTGAAGAACCTGAACGACTGGCTGAGAGACTTGGGGGCCACAGTAGCTTCTTTAAGCCCCTTTTCACTGTCATCAGAAGCCGACTCTGCTGTGATCTGTCCAAGGCTCTGAGCTGTGGGTGTGTGCAGGAAAAAGCCCCGTCCAATACCAGGTAGGACTGGAACAGGAGACTTGACATTGTTGTGCTTTGTGTCCTTCAGTCCTCTGCCAGCACACAGTCTGCCCTGGGCTGAAGAATCATTCATGCTCTCAGATTTACAGAAGTCTTCCTCTTGTGTCTGTTGTGGCTTTTCTTCAGTTATCTTCTTTGTCACTCTGGGGTTAAAACGATCCAGCAGACCCTGCTCTGTCACTGGGAACTGCTCAGCTGCCCACTCCTGACGATCACAGCGCATTTGCTCCAACTGTCTTAGCTCCTTAGGCAGCTCCAAAACACTTTCCTAATAAGCAATCAGGAAATGGATTTAAGTGGGCCAGGGCACCATAGACAGGGCATTTTATCAAAATGATACATGTTTCATTTTTCAATTCACAACTACACACCATACTGAGATGTTCCAGGTCATCAGGCTGGCAGTGGCTACTTTTGAGATATGAATCCACCAGGAGCATGTAGTCTGTCATGAGCGTGTCTAGCAGCACTAGGCGCAGAGGCTGCAGGTGGATCACAGACAGAGCCATGACCTTGAGCAGGGGCAGAGGGCACGGCCGTTTGTACCACATCTGCTTCTCCTGACATTCACACACACATTTGCAGATGTCACATGTGGAGTAAACGTAAAACCTTAAATTAGCTCATGTTAGGCTTGAGCGTGGTACCTCTGTAAGCTGAGACTTCATTTGCAAAGACAGAAGCTGTGATGTAGGCACTTTCAGATGTAGATTGATCACCTCCTGAAGAGTGCTTACTCTGTTTGGAAGCAAGCCACCTGTCTTGGAGTAGAAGCACATCACATCTGCGACCTTATGGGACATGAAGACAGAGAGAACTACTTCATTCCAACTCAAGACTAGTTTGGTTTTGAAGAAAATGTAACCTTTTCACCTGAGTGTCAAAAACGTTGGTGAGATTTACTCCAAACTGAGTAGATAAACATCCTGCAATAGCTCTGCAGTCGTGAATGATCTGTATTCAACAATGACAAAGATGTATGTTACAGAAATACAGCTTCTCACACAATGCTTTTAGTTCTCACCTTTAAAATATGTTGATTCTGTAAGATCATAGAGAGACCATTTTTAAATGCACGAGCCCCCAGCAGCAGGATATCGAAAAGGTACACCTTGTGTTTTGTAGCAATCTGAATATTAAAACCATTTTCTTTGTTAGTGACTTTTGACTGTGAAAATTGCATCTGCATTTTACCTGAAGCCAGCACAGTCTCCCATGCTTGCATATTTCAACTCCAACCACTCCTACTCCAATTACTTGTTGCTTTTTGATGTGCATCACCTAAAGAATACAGTGCATTGCATATGAAATTGCCCATATTAAAGGAATCTAACTTTTGTGAACTTACAGCTGGTCCAAACTTCTCATGAAACTCATCAATAACAGTGAAGTTAATGTATTCCCCGTCATCTTCATCTGTAAATACATCACTAGACATAGCACACAATAAACCTTATAAAAAGTAAGATATGCACACCTAGTCCACCCGCTCTCCTGTAAGGCTGGAACTTTTCCACTGTCAGGTGATCCTCAAGAGTCTTCTCCCCAAGATTTCTTTTATTCACCAACCACAACACAGTTACATACAAGTATTGGGCAGTGATTTTGGGTGACAGCCTTGACTTACCTACTGGCATTATCTTCTTCATGGATGAATTCCACTGTTAAATTGATAAGAGACGGTTATAGAAGACATAATGTAAACATTTAGGCTAGCATGACATTTAATTCTTACCATTGACAATGTCATGGCCGAAGAACATTTTAGAACCTGAATATCTGCATCCATTATTGGCCCCAACAACTAAAATGAGCAATGTAAAGAACATGAATATATATGTTTAGTGTTTAAAAGTACAGGAAAAGCAGTCCCACCGTCAGCTAAAATGATGGTTTTGTTGGAGTTGATGCGCTGGACAATACCAAGGTAAGATGCATTTTTCAAGGTAAGTTTGATGCGCTTTCCTTTAAAAATACGGAGAAACTGAATGTCATCTACGACCATTTTAACACAGTGTAAAATACGTAGAGGTAAGGAGTGAAACAAAACAAAATAAGTGATTTTACTTGAACTTCACTCTTTCGCTAGTTAGCTAAAACGTGAGCTAATTAGCGCCACGGTATCGACAGCGACGTCACGTGGTAAGGAGAGGTGTTGCACGTGAAGCACTATCATGAAATTATTCTAAAATTATGATCATTCAATATTATAATTATGTTTCTTTAAAGTCGCATAGTATATGTTTTATATGCATGCTAGTCTGTCTGTAGGCTGTGATTTTATGCCAGGCCTCTGTGCAAGTCCTTAACCACAAGAGGGCACTGCTTGCCTGACCAGCTTGTCCCGTGGCTTGTCCCTCCAATAGTAGTTGTAGTGTGTGTGTGTGTGTGTGTGTGTGTGTGTGTGTGTGTGTGTGTGTGTGTGTGCGTGCGTGCGTGCGTGCGTGTGTGTGTGTGTGTGTGATTTCTTTGATGTTGTGTCACTGTGGCAGCTCCATAAACCATTGTGGAACCATGCAGCCCTGTTATCTGTAGAGGAAGGTGCGCCCTTTTCCTGTTATGTATCCTGAACAAACTTCGCAGATGAATCATTGCCAGCTACAGGTCCAGTTTAGTAAAATTATGTTAAAAGAAAAAAGGGGGAAAAAAGAGAGAAAAACAAGAAATGTTTTGAATTATTTTAGTTTACAGAAAAGTATGACGACCTGTTCCGTATAAATAAAGTTATCAATTGAAACTGAAATCAAATCATCAGAGTCCATAAAGCGCTCTGCTCCGGCTATTTAAAAGCCTGTAGCTCACTGTAGTGTGAGTGACGAGCCCTGCACCTCGGCCGCCCACTCTCCCGCGCACTGAGGCTGTGGTGAATGTAAATAGTGTAACGCGCACTGACGAGTCAGCACAAAGCAGCGGAGAGCGCGCCGGGAGCAGCGCACACAGCGATGAAATGCTCCCAGGGAAAAGGACGCAAATGGACAGCCTCGTTCAGCCGCTCGTCGCCCAGTACCTCGCCATGGGATGTCAGGCAAAAGAGAATAACCCGAACCAAAATATAACAACTGAGGGCAAAGATGACACGTAAGTACAAGTGTTTTTACGAGGCATTTTTGAAAGTTTACACCGCTGATAGTTTGGCAGAATTCTCCTCACCAGAATGGAAAGCTATGGAAAAGCGCGTTAATATTTAGAAATGCTTTCTGCGCAACAGGTTGTAAAGGCTCTTGTTTACTCATCATTCAGCACTTTGAACTGGAAGTCCGCAATCAACTGGTATTTCCCTAAAATAAAGGAAGGAAACCAGAACAATGAATAGCGAAATACCACTGAGGGGTGGTCTTGTGTTTCCACAATAGAGGCGACATACCTACCATGCAACTTAGCTTATCAAGTTTATAAACTAAAACCATTTTTTGAGGAAAAAGCAGAACAATCATTGTACAGCCATAGCTTCTTTTCATTCTGGTCTTTTGTGTTGCTGTCTGTCCAGGAAAGTGGCTCCTGGATGTGGGTCCAAATCTAGAGTTTCTCCTCCGGGAAGAACTCACCGTTTCCACAGACACGCTCCGGCTCAGAACGCTCCCAACAAACCCAACATGCCTCTGGGCCACCTCACCAAGGGGGCCAGCTGGGACGAGATCATCCAGGCCTGTCTGCAGTCCTTTGGTAAGTCAATATCTAGTATATAGTTTTATTTGAGGTGTGTGCTTTTTGTTCTGATGTGGATAGCTCAAGGCTAATTATACAAGTATTTTTATGTGCATAGACTTGTTTTGAATATGCACAGGCAAACAGACAACATCCAGTACCTCAGTGTCCATGAGCTGCTAACATGCATTGATTTTACATTATGTGTTGTACCAAACCCACCTTGATTAATGAGACTGAAGACTGATCAATCAGAGGAAAGATCGCTGGCTTCATCAAGATGTCTGGAGAGCTCTTAGACTTATGCTGATTGAAGAAGAGACAACCTTTCAAATAGTTGTTGCCTGGTTACACAAATGGAGCGGGAAGCAATACACAGAGCGATTACAATGGGTAGCACATAAAATGACATCCAGTAAGTGCGTTCGTCAGAAGATGGAAGCTTGGGCTAGTTTTATATTCACTTTGGTGCATGGGTGGAAAATATGTGTACAGATGACTGCATATGAGAGATCAGAATTCTTGTGGTGGCACAGGAGTTCGGATGTAGCACCTGTAGTTTTGTCGTCATATTTGCCTTCGTTTTTAGCCAGATCATTCATTGTTATTCTCTTGATTAGGCTTTATTGGTCCAAAGTCTGTTTAGTTCTTTGTTGTTAAGGTGCACTATGTAACATTTTTGATGTGTGTGTGTGTGTGTGTGTGTGTGTGTGTGTGTGTGTGTGTGTGGAGGGGGGGAGACTGCTTTTCTCCACTGAGATATTATTACTTTGCCTGAAATGTTCCAATTACTCAATAATATATTTTATGGCTCAATAGCATAAAACATATTGAATATTATACTGTGGACCCGCCTCTCCACAGCTCTGTTCTTGGCCTGGGGTTGCCACCTTTTTGTCTCTGTGAAGATAGATATGTTTAATGCCCTGCTGTGGAACATTCCAGGAACATTTCCATGGAGACCAGCAGTTGGTGGACCCTTTATCAGAAAAGTTAAACACTTCACCTTAAAGTTCCTGCCTTCCTCTCTCTGCCAGTTCTCTAAAAAAAACTGGTTTAGCCCATGGGTAAACAATTATTTTGTGCTGGTTGAGTCTGACAGAACCTGTTTGGTAAATGCTTAATAACGGCCATTGAAAATCCATTAGAGTCTCTACTGCAATAAAGGATTATCTTACAGTACAATATATTAACGATCTCTATTAGCCTACATCACAAGGTCCCCCAGCACCTTTCCAAATGTGAGAGTGCGCGGAAGAGCTGTTTGAAGGATTAACTGGTTGTAGCTTAAAGCCCGTCTGCACCCAAAGGTCAGCTCCCTGAACACGGGTGCTCAGATGCTGGCTGGCCCTTTGAATTGTAGAGAGCTACAAGGTGTGGATCAATTGGCACTGACATCATCACTCTCTCCACACCACACTTTTGTGTTATACAGCAGCCCAAAGAGGTTCCCTGTTTTAGTCTGTGGACAGTGGTGCAATAGTTTTAGTGACTATTAATATAGAAGTGAAATTTTGACTGCAGTGGTCCTTTTGTGATTTTGTCTATTAATTGGTCGATGGTGTCTTGGTCGACCAAAACTTGTCTTAGCTGACTAATTATTTTATTTACATTACAAGGAATTATATGTATAACAAGAAAGGAGAAGGTAGGGGTGAATTAGCTGAAGATTTGAGAGTGAAACGTGTGTTTAATTTCCCTTTTATCTGATACTTTCCTATAGTTGCTTTTGCATAAACTCACCAAGAATTTCTTTAGTCGACGACAGTCCTAGAAGTTTTTGTGTAGATTTATTTAGAAATTGATCAAATATTTGTCATCATGTTTACATTCACATAACTGAATTGTTGGTGGGTGTGAGAGGTAGGGAATAGAAATTGGTGGTATGAGGCGTATTGTTAGCAACATTTTAATTTTTTTACTGACTGTATTAAATTAACATGTGTAGGTGTAGAAAGAAGAAAATCTGGTTTATTTAGTTCTGCATTTAATATAACTCGATGTATATTGTTATGTAAAAAAAAAATCCCTTAGTTGATACATTCACATTTTGGGGTTTTGCACTGTGTAAAAAGTGTTTCTTTGACTCCTACACATCTGGAAACAAATGCCAGGTTTGCTAGTAGTTCTTGCCTAGACTTAAACCCATTGTATTTCAATTTAACACCTAATTAATTTACATAATCTTCATACTTTTTCTGCCTATTTCCACTCTCCTAATTGACCAGTGAACAATATATATTTGTATTTGTAAAGTCACAGACATGGCCCATGCTCCAGCTGATGCACGCAGAAGATAATAATGTTTGTTATTGTTGGGATATTGTACACTACAAATTATCCCTTATTTTGTATGTGTGGACAGGGGATTTCCTTCAGTAATTACCTCCGTGCAGGCAACGTTTGTGGTTTGAGAATTGTGAAAAATACGATTGAGCAACTGTTCACCAGACTTAGACATTGTATCCTGCTTGCATTGGTCTCGGGTTGTTGTTTGGTAGTTAGTGATGATCCGGCTATGATCTGAATTATTATTAGGCCTCATAGAACAGCTGTTTGGGTTTCAACTTTTTACTTTTGTTTGTGGCTCAGCAAGGTGAAGTTAGAGGTAAAATAAGTAGGTGCCAACTGTTGTATTGCACACCCCCAAAAAATAAAGTTGTGAAACTGTATGAGTAGATTGTCTGAGTACTTTTGCGAGTACGTTTTAAACCTGTACTTGTAATTGAATTCTAGCCCAGTAAATGTAATTAACTGCATTTTAATTATAGCAGTTAGCAGTACAATTTAAGTCCCAGTCATCACAATCCATGGTTGTCTCTGTATCAGCTCCTCTCTATAAAAACAAACACACAGTACTGCATCGCCTTCTCTGAAAATCATCATTAAAACATGGGCACTTTATACTTTTACTTAAGTACAAATATGATGGCAGTACTTGTACCTGTTATTTAGTACATTGCCAGCTTTCGAGTATTCTTTCTAGGGGTGTAGGCCTAGTCGATTAATCATTTTATTTAGATGATACGCATTTATATAAGACAACAAGACAAGTGAGTGAGTTATCTGAAGATTTGGTATTTTTTGGTATTTATATGTAAAAAGTAAGAGTAAACTCATGACTCAAATGATATGAAATCTTTTATTTCCTATTAATCTGCAGTGTTTTCCTAAATAGTTATTTTTGCATGCAGGTGTAGTCTTGTGAGTACAGTTTGGGTTAGATACATAGAGATACTTTTGAGAGCTTTTGCCACGCCCCCTTTTTAGACATGTGTTTAGTCGATGAAGAGTTTCTTTAGTCCTGCCCTAATTCTTTTCTTTTTCTTTTACCCTGGTCTCAAACCTATATAAGACAAAAGCAGACTGTCCTTGTGTTAATCTAGTCAGGTTTGTGGGTTTCTTTATCCAGGTCTCAGCATTCGGTAAAGCAAATTGTAATTGGTCTGATCTTATCATTTAAATGTCACTTTAAATGACAAGACAGTTTTGCAGCAACGTAGTGTTGTCACAATACTCACTTTCACGTCAATACCCAGTACCAATGTTGACACCACAATGATAATAACACTTTTTTGGATTATACAACAAAATAAAGGTTTTTCATTTTCATATAGTGTTATGTATTACAGTTACTAGTTTAGATATAGAAATGGGTACTGGCCATGTGTAATTCTGTCTGACACAAAGCAGATAAGAGATTCGGTTTTCAGTTTTAAGTTACTGTATATATGTTTTAAAGGAAGAAATATCTACTTTCAGTCGATGCCCTAGCAGCAGTTGATACTGGGTACTAGCAGATACGTAAGTCGAAGAATCGGTATTGGAGCTGAAAAAGTTGCATAGGTGCATTGTTTGGTTACCATCTCCCTTGTTTTAGATTGATGCAGTTAGCTCCATTAGCAGCTAACATTTGTATTTGTTGCGCTATTTATTTTGCTGTCTGTATTGACTCAAACAGGTGAGGTCACATATGTTGGTAGGTTTAGGCGTCAGTGATTTAGTAACACGCCCTGTTCGCAGTATACAAGTGCTGGATTAGTCAGTGGCGGCTGAAGTGGCCAGTTGCTTACAGATAACAGCGATTAAAGAGAGAGAAAAAACATGTTGGCATGGAGCTGAGATATTTCCAAGGTGATGTGGTTTAAAAGTGGCCCCCGCACACAAACGTTTAATGTCCTTGATGGTGGGAGAGAGCTGCATGAAGCCTTGGAGAGAACAGCTCGCAATGTTCAAATCGCAGCTTTCATTTTCAGCCATAAACCTTGGAATTATGGGATGAATAAAGGTTGTCCGTAATTTAAATTTAACCCATTGTTTGCTTTGCTATTGTAGATACAGTACTTCTTCTGAAAATGTTGCTTGTTCAGATTTGATGGTTTTAATCACATTTAGTGTTGCCACTATACAAAAATGTCAAACTCAAAGATCAAGATCATTCCAGTAGTGTTCTGGAAAAGTCAAATGGGATTCTGTTAATGCGTTTTTAGTATTGATTCTTCTTCTTTTGATGCCATTTCTAGTATCTGCTTTATCGATAAAAATCTTTTTTTTTTTCATTATCTTGATCACAATGTTCAGCCAATATTTTAACATTGCATCAGGAATGTGCTTGTCTGGGATCCAAAATACACACTTCTTCAATACTGTACGAAGATGTGAGTCTGGTCACCGGTGAATCTCCCCATTTTCAGATGGGCATGATCGACAGGTGGATTAGCCAATCATGCATGCATTGTCCGTTCGTAAATAAAACATAAAATAAAAATAAAAATAAATGAAAGAAATATCACAGGGTTCTAACAAACCTAATCACTCTATTAATCTGAGGTGAGAGAAATGTGATTTTATTTGTAAATGAGGTGACGAATGAACTCGTTTCAAATGTGTCACTGAAAAATAGCTAATCTAACTGCACGATCAAGTTTGGCTGGGCTGAAGACACAACTGAGGGTGTGGAGAGCACACTGATATCAATCTGTAAGAAATACAGAGAGATGTCATTTTGGATTTGCCAGGCAAGGAATGTGCTAATATGTACCTGAAAATGTCATGGGTGAGGTTCAAGTCTGTCTCAGAACTTGAATGGACCAAAAAATGAACCACAAAAGAGCAGAAATATCACTGTATTCTCCATATGCTCTCTCCAAAAGAACAAAATGCAATTTCATCCATGTCCTAGTTTAGTCATTTGGTATATGCCTAAAAGAAGCAAGAAAGCATAGCCACTTTAATGAGTAAAGCTGATAGTGTTCATATGTATTGTGCTCATACACTTTATGTTTAATTTCAAATTTAAAGCATTATTATTGTTGATGGAAATGTCTCCAACACTTTACTGTCCTTTTGTTTTGAGATCTGCTTCTATCTTGGCAGTGGTGGAACTGAAAATGGAGCACAAGTACAAATTTCTACTTAAAGTATAAAGTACGCATGAAAAATACTACTTGAAGTACTAGTTTCTTTTTACGCATCTTGTATTTATTATCCATCCATCCATCCATTTTCTTCCGCTTATCCGGGACCGGGTCGCGGGGGTAACAGTCTAAGCAGGGACTCCCAGACTTCCTTCACCCCGGACACTTCCTCCAACTCCTCCGGGGGGACCCCAAGGTGTTCCCAGGCCAGCCGGGAGACATAGTCCCTCCAGCGTGTCCTGGGTCTTCCCCGGGGCCTCCTCCCGGTGGGACATGCCTGAAACACCTCCCGAGGGAGGCGTCCAGGAGGCATCCGGAACAGATGCCCGAGCCACCTCAGCTGGCTCCTCTCGACGTGGAGGAGCAGCGGCTCTACTCCGAGCCCCTCCCGAGTGACTGAGCTCCTCACCCTATCTCTAAGGGTGCGCCCAGCCACTCTACGGAGGAAACTCATTTCGGCCGCTTGTATCCGCGATCTTGTCCTTTCGGTCATTACCCAAAGCTCATGACCATAGGTGAGGGTAGGAACGTAGATTGACCGGTAAATTGAGAGCTTTGCTTTTTGGCTCAGCTCCCTCTTCACCACAACGGTCCGGTACAGCGACCGCATCACTGCCGACGCTGCACCAATCCGCCTGTCAATCTCACGCTCCATCCTCCCCTCACTCGTGAACAAGACCCCGAGATACTTGAACTCCTCCACTTATTATGAGTAGTAGTAGTAGTAGTAGTAGTAGTATTAGTATAATTATTATATTTTATTTATTTTACAAAACTTTATAAGATGTTTTAAACTGCAGTCCATATGACTAGTAGTCATATGTTGCTGTGTTGTTAAGTGTGTTTGTAAGTATTAAAGGAGCAGAGATAGCAGTGAGACAGTACAATTACTTCAAAAATCTACTCTATTACAGTAACTTGAGTATTTTTAATTAGTTCCTTCCACTCCTTTAGTGTTACTGGTAAAGATTGACCTATTGTTGCGGTCTTAAGTTAATACACATATGTGGTTGGCTTTTTATTGTTTCCAGACTTCTGCAGTGTTCACGTCACACAACTATGGGATTGTGTTTGTGCAATATCATTTATCTAAAATGTTATGTTTATTTGCCAACACTGACCGGTCTGGCATTTGCGAGTTTACATTGTGATTTGGGACCCGCACTGCACTGCAGAGGCTAAAGGTGGTCAAGGTCAGAG
Source organism: Taenioides sp. WSHXM2023 (assembly GCA_029959045.1). NCBI lineage: Eukaryota > Metazoa > Chordata > Actinopteri > Gobiiformes > Gobiidae > Taenioides > Taenioides sp. WSHXM2023. The sequence continues at coordinate 10,221,341 of CM057102.1, read as the reverse complement.
AGAAGAAGGAAGCGAGCTGTACACAAGGAAAAGGAAGTGACAAGTGCAGTGAGAAAAGCCTGCCGCACTGGTTCACACACAGACACATTTAAACATGGGGTTAGAAAGCCCACTGGTTTCTCCATACAGGTACATTAAAGTACAAGGTAGCTGCTAATTTGAAAACTACCTCTTCGTGACATCACAAGGAGGAAAAGAGGGCATTTTGAGCTTGGGAGATGTGGACAGCCTAATAATAAAAGATAAAAGATTACTCAAATATGTGTGAATGAAGCTCACAAGAGTAAATTTTACATATATAGGAAGCGATTAGGGTGGAATTGTCAGGCGACCTTTAACTATCATTATTGTGGTTTGTTCCATTTGGACGGCCAGTACAACATTAACAAAGAGCTTTTCATTTGTGCTTCTCAAACTAAACTCATAAATAATAGAAGAAAGATTGTCCGCTATTAAGACAGTTAGTCGCACCAATCCCACCTGTTCATCAGAATAGCACTGCATAAATGACAATAATGAGACAAAATGTACTAGCAGTAGCATGTTTATTGCATCCACTTGACAGTCACAATTCACAAGAACAAGTACAGTTGCAAGGATTTGATTGACAGACCCAATACAGCAGATTTTGAATGTTGCCAACAAGAGGGGGAGAAAAAAATAACAACTCTTCACTGCAAAGTATTGTGATTCTAATTCGATTTGCGATGTATGTACTCATATTCTTAACACCTGAAGATTTAAGATTTAAAAATGCATTATAAACATTTTCTGGTGGTTACACATTTCCATACTGTGTAATTTCATACTGTGTTAGAAGTACTGAATTGTGTTACTTAAGTAAAAGTACAGACAACCAGAGCAAAGAAATGGTAAAGTAAAAGTATCACATGAAAAAAATCGACTATGAAAGTACCTGTATTGAAAGAGTATTTCTCGCAGATATTGAGGTCTAATAATGCTTCAAATGTATTGATTTTGATAAAGATTTGTTCAACAGAAACAATTTAATCAGTATTTTTTCCTAGCTGTTCCTATGGACGTTTTTGTTTGCTCAAATTATGAATGTGTTAAAAATAAACCCCTCATTCTTTTCAGCAGGTCTCAGACAATAATAAAAAATACTTGTACTTTTCATTCCAGCCCAATAATGTAGTGGAGTAGAAAGTACAGATACCTGCTCTCAAATGTAGTGAAGAAAAAGTAAGTAAAGTACAGATACCTAACACTTAAATACAGTACTTTACTACTTTTACCTTGTTATGTTCCACTGGTTTCTGATTATATTACTGTCCCAAGTTGAGTTGAGTAAGTCTATGTTAGTTAAGACCATACTGTGGAACATTCCAGACAAAGCACTGACATCTCCATGGTGTACCTTCACGAGAAGATTTAAATATGAACTGATGGACTAATACAAGAATCCATTTACAATGTATTGGTGAGTTCTGGTCTACTGAGGTTACCATTTTCCCACCGTAAAAAAGACTTTTGATGTTTGCTGTTGGGAACATTATGCTACCTCAGTAATTGCTACCTTTGCAGTTTGATAATTGAGACCATTTATCTTGCAGTTTTCATCTTTGATTGTGTTTAATTGTGCAACCCTACCCCTAACCAGGTTGTAAAAAGTAATGGCTTCTATGTAATAATCCTCAAAGTACCGTAATACATTTCCCGCGTATACTAGAAACAGGTATCTCTCCACACACAAGACTGTGTTCAGAATTGTTCTTGCTTTCACAATAAAGTTTTAATAACTCCACTAAGGAAGCCAGGTATTTGCCAGCATTGGTTTGTTTTTTCTGAGTGGATAACACAAAATCATGATCAGATTTTTATTAAATGTTCTGAAAAGGTCAATAACTGGCCAAGGAAGAAGTTATTAGTTTGTTGTGTGAATCTTCAAGAGAAAAACTGATGTATTTTTGTCCCCAAATAAAACCTGTAATTCATTGTTTATTACAGTTTGGGGTGTTGGTGTTGATACTACAGAATAGACTCGATACCAATTCTGATACAACAATTATTTAAAAAAAAAAAAAACACTCTTTATTTAGACAATAAAATGTGATTTTCAACATTAAATTGTAGCACTTTCTTTTTTTTTTCCTCCATAGTGGTCCATGGGCGTATACTAGTCTATGTGGTCTACTTGGTCAAGATCATTCTAAAGCTTTTCAGGAAAGATTCATTTCTGTCCTGTGAATGTAACTTTTTTAGTATCACTACTTGCTCACAGGAGTATCTAGTTTCAATACTAGTTTCAGTATCAATTAATATCTGACTTTCGATACTTTTCATGGATAGGAGACTAGAATTAGAATTAGCTGTTCATTTATTTTTGTGTTAATGGCTAAACACATGTACTGTTTATATCTATAAATTTTTGGTGGTTTTAATACTACAGTCTAATATCAAATTGACAATTAAAACAGTTTAATATGAAGAAGAAAAATGTTGTGTTGTCTCTAACTTGAACCTTGTTGTTAAAGTTGTGAATACAGATTGCAGCCCATCTTCATTTCTCAGCACTGTGAATGATCTCTCCATATTTGTTCTTTTCAGACTCAAACGGCTGCCTTACTGGGAGCAGCCATCTGCTGAACATCACACTGACCATGCACCGGCTCCTCATGTCTCCCGATGACCTTCTGGAGAAACTCATCTCTCTATATCCTTTAAAATGCCCAAAGCTCTGAAAACACCACTGCTGCTGCTCCTCTGAATAATGCGGTGGCTAATTCTGTGCAGTGAGTGACATCAGATTTCTGCTGTTACTTTGTGCCTGCCTGCGCTTTCTTCTGGTTGTCAACAGCAACGGGCAATCAGGCTTGTTCTTGGCTCGCACAATGCATCTGTCTGAAGCTGTCACTGTAGAATGTGGAGGAAAAATGTCAGTTTGTCGTTCGAGCTTTAGACCCTTTTCTCCACTGAATTTGAGAACAATTTTTATTTGAGAAAAAACCTGCTGATTGAAGAGGTAGGGAGTAAAGTAGGTTTGGGTTAAGCGAAAGGTCTGTTACTTGGACGACGAAAGAATCAGATCGTTGTCTGATTTCTGGAGTTATCTGATTATAGAAATGCCATTTAAACTCTTGCATTTGATGTGAGTAATCAGCTCAAAAACAAAGAATGTCTATAAAAAAGAGGCAAAGACAAAAATGAAAAAAAAAAAAGAAGATATTATTATTTGAAAATCCATAGTACTAGTGTTGTATTGTTCCAAATTCAACGATTACTCTAAAAATCCATTGATTAGGTGACGTCACCATGTGTTTTTGAGGATCAGACTTGTATTCTGCATGTAACCACACACCATAAAACAGATCTAATTATCTGATTATTTGATCAGATTTTTACTGACAGTGTAAGTGTAAATGATGTGATGAAGTGATTATACAAAAATGAATCCAGTAGCCTATGTTAGTGGTTCTGATGAAGAGAAGATGGAGAGGCTGAGGTGACTGATCTCTGCTGCTGTAATGGAAATCAGCTAGTTTTTGTTTTGTTTTGTTTTGTTTTGTGTGTGTGAGTGTGTGTGAGGATATCTGGATATTCACTTTCCCTGATGGATTTTACACTACAGTGTCAGAAGCACTTTTTAACAATGGATGATTTATGACCCTGGGCCCCAACCAGATGCCCTTTGAGATCAGCTACGGCATAAACAGAGCAACTGAACAGAGCGTTTTCCCACAAACCCAATGGTGGTTGATGGTTCGGTCACTGTGCTTTTTGGCAAGACAGTTCACCTACTTTGCCTATGTATCAGCGGTGGTCGTGCAGATTGGCAGCCACGTTCTCTAGCTTGACCCAGGGCAGCTGTGACGTCATACTAGCTTATTACCACTGAGTGCGTAATGGCGAGTGGATGACAATGTAAACAGCTTTGCACGAAAGGTGATCAAAATAACTAAGCCTCCATTTTTATTATTCGAATACAGGGCTGAACCGAAACAGTATTATGTAAGGCTGAAGAGAGATAACACGAGAAAACTTCTCAATAATGGTAATACTGAATAATATTATACATGACCAATGGCGTCACAGAGAGCAAATCGCAAAGGACCCGGACTGGAGCAGCTTTCCCATTCTCCGCGTTAATTACCTCTGCTTCGAAAAGGCTCCACTCCGGCTATATATAAACACAAACTAAGAGACTGCTTTTTCCAACCCTCTCATTCAAGCCTTAACATGTATATCAACTAAAAGGTGTTTGTAAGCGAGGGGAGTAGCGGGAGAGGGGGAGGAGGGGGGTAGTTGAGGGTTAGGATCACAGGGGCCCTTATAACAGCCTTCATCACCGTCTGGCCTTGGGTTTGCGTGGGCCGGTTCTTCTGCTCCCATGACGCAATTAGTCTTTTTCTGGGCACCACTCAAAGCTGATTTCTAACCAATCAACAGCTTTAAGTGTCAGCATTATTTGTAAAGGCCATTGTCTGCTGTATACATTAACAGGCTGTGTGTTTTTGCGGCGCATATATCCATGAACAATATCTAGTTAGCATAAACACGCTGTTTTTATTATGTTGATTGTGTATACTCTTTTTGTTATTCACTTTCCAGCTCTGGGCCAGTATGATTCAGAAAGTGATGCTCATCGCAGTTTTCTTTTTTTTTTTTTTTTCTTTTTTTTTTTGCCTTCGCCCACATCACCAAATGTCACTCCTGTTTGCCTTTTGGTGCAGTTGAAATCCCTTTTATTAATGAACACTCGGTACACAGGAAAGTTGGCGGCCATATGTGAGATATTACTCATAACACACCTGCACCAAACAGTGTCGGAGGTCAGCAGATTCATCATTAACTGCAATTAGCGCTAGTTAGAAAATATGGGGCTAAACATGTAACATTATGCTTTGTCTAGTGCCGTAAAAATAACTTCATCAAAATACTGCCTTTATTCTCGGCACAGATAAATGTGTTAAAATGCCCATTTTACACTATTTTCTGATCTATTTTATAATGTTGTTTCCTCATCAAAAAACATACCTGTAGTTGTGTTTTGTTACATATTTAGGCTCTCTCAAACAGAAAACACTTTGTTCCACCCTGTGATGTCATGTGATAATACAAGAAGTGCTTGACAATTTTTTTAAACTCCATGCACCTTCACTAGAATCATTTGGATAATTTCAGCCCTGCAATTGCCGGTCTCTGCTGAACTAAAAGTAAAAGGTAGCCATTAACTTGAAAACTACCACTTCATGGTATCATACGGTGGAACAGAGCATTTTGAGCTGAGATGTAAACAGACTCATAAAGGGTCACTTAAACATGTGTGAATGAAACAAAATACAACTACAGGTATGTTTTTTGAGGAGGTAACAACATTGTAACTCGCTCACAACAGTCAATTTTTGAGTAATATGCGACCTTTAAATTGTTCTATGGTAAAATTATGTATCAAATGAAGGTAATGTATTGTACAGTTTTTGTCACAATATCCTTTCCCATACAGTATGCGAGTAAATCAGTGTGGTGTATTCAAAACAAGAGTACCATTGGTAGTTTGCAGACGTCATGTAGAAGGTCATGGTTTGATTTCTGAGCTGGTTGGGCTTGGGCTTTTGTGTGCACTTCTGCAAACCAAACACTATTTTTTTTACTCCTTTATTCTCACAGTCAGGCATCAAAATTGAACAGAAAGCAGTTTACTCCTTTCTGTTATTCACATAGACACATTCTATGGTCATCCAATCAGCAATACTGTATGTGATATGGGGTAACAGCATTTGTTTTCTCACAGATATTCAGTGGTGGAAGAAGTACTCAGTTTTGTAACATCACATGAAAAAATTGCAAACATAAAAGTATTAAAGTACCTGTTTAAAAATGCACTTAAAGAGTAAAAAGATCTAATAAAGCTTCAAATGTATTGATTTTGATAAAGATTTGTGCTGAATTTTGTTCAGAAACAATTGAATTCATTGCTTTTTTCCTAGCTGCTTTTATTTGCATTTGTTTGTTCATACTACAAATGTGTTCAAAAATAACTCCCCAACTTTTTCAACAGGTCTCAGAAAATAATAAAAATCCTTTTACTTTTCAGTCCTGTTCAAAAATGTAGTGGAGTAGAAAGTACAGATCCCTGCTCTCAAGTACTAAAGTAAAAGTAAAAAGTGTCCACTTTAACATCTACACAAGAAGTACAAATGCCTAAAATGTATACTTAAGTACAGTACTTTACTACTTTTACTTCATTACGTTCCACCAGTGCAAATATTATTCCGTTTGAAACAATTGGGTGTGATTAAAAGTGACTCTTGCTTGTAATTAGCTATTTAATTAGCACCATGCTTGATTGGGCTATACACAGAATTATTCAAGCTGATTTTTAATGACGACTTTTGAGGTCTTATGTCTTGCATTCAGTCTGGCATTGGCTGACATAACCAAGCCAGTGTGTGATTGTTGTGTGTATTGTGTGATATTGTAACTTCATTGCTCCTAATGTAACCCTCCTTAACTCACTGCTGACATTTAAAACTGCGATGGACAATGAAGAACCAGCGGAGTGTAAAAAGATCTGCTTCCTCATCAGGTCAGCCTCACAATAGAAACAGTGGTGCCATTTTGCATCACATTGATCTTTCTCTTCAAATTAGTATATTCATTTAATATGTAGTACTACAAAACAAAACAAAAACAAAATTTAATTTAAACAACAGAATGTCATTTTCAACATTAAATTGTTCTTTCTTTTATATGTGGTGTCATCCCTCAGTCGTCCAGATATATGTGGTCTTATACTAATTCTGATACAGCTCAAGATCATTCTAAAGTTATTCAGGAAAGGATCATTTTTTTCTTGTGACGTTTTTAGTATCGATACTTGTTCAAATGAGTATCAATACTAGTATAGTATTGATTAGCATCAGATTTTTGATACCTTTGACAACCCTAGTCTCTTCTTTGACCTGCAGACACTGGATCCAGGAGTTTTGGATGATGTTCCGCTTGCACCACAGCCTGACCGACAGCTTGGACCAGTTTCGTGAGCTCCTCCGAGAGCAGGGCCAGGAGAGTCTCTGTTCACTCCTCGAGACCAAATGGATGTAAGTGCTAAAGTCTGTCCAGCTGGCAACTGAGACCTCACACTGCAGTGGGGGAACGCCAGTCACTCACCATTCTGAGTGACTGAGGAAGACTAAGTTAGACACTTACTATCAGACATGATAATAATAGGGGCCAGACACAATGTCAACAAAAAGAGGTGAGACACAAGATTAGGTCAAGATTTTTACATCATTTCCTTTTTTTTTTATTGTGCGGTTCATATCACAGTATTGGCCTCACGTTTTAAATTTATTTAAATTGGCTGTCATTGTTGCACTGCATTATTAGAACTACATCTTCTCAAGTGGTTTAATTCACCCACACGTAACCCATTTTTGTCCAATCCAAATGTTAAAAAAATCTCACAAGTGCATTTCTCACACATGTGCACAATCTTGTGGCAATTTTATCTCGCTAGATCTTCTAACACGCAATCTTGTCTCATCCCTAAAGACTGTTTAAAAGGTCATTGCCAAACAAGCTTCAGGGGCACTTCTAGGGGTGTTTGAGTTCACGTAGTAATAGTGAAAGCACTGATGACGTAGATGGGTAGAATAGTCTGCTATAATAACAATGCAATTCAAAATGTTTTTTTATTTGACTAGAAATGAAAGAGACTGGTCATGGAAGGCAAGCACCAAAATCAAAGCCAACAGCAGTAAAAAGAGGAAGGTGTCTCTGCTTTTCGATCATTTGGAGCCGGACGAGTTGGCAGAGCACCTCACCTACCTGGAGTTTAAGTCGTTTTGCAGAATATCAGTGAGTATATCTACATTTGCTTCAGTGGTAGAAATGTTTGCGACATGATCTAAAACTGTTCCGTTTCCTTTGTAGTTTATGGACTATCAGAGCTACATCCGTAAGTGCTGCTTGAAGGACATCCCTGTGATGGAGCGTTCCATTGCCCTGTGTAACGGTGTGTCTCAGTGGGTGCAGCTGATGGTGCTGAGCAGACCCACAGCACAGCTCAGAGCAGAGGTCTTCACCAAGTTCCTCCATGTGGCACAGGTATGGCCTTTATCATATGTGTATCATTACACATTTACATATCAAGAAAATTCATGAACCAAGCAACTTATTATATGCAGTAGTTCTGCAATTAAATAACACTTCAATTCGTCAAATGGAAATTTAAAGGCACAGAGTAATTTACAGAACCACGTAAAACCACAAAAAGCTGACTCAACAGGAAAAAGAGCTTCTGAGTTTGACAAAGCATTTCAGTCCCATTAAAGGTACTGTTATAGTTGTTTAAACATTGTATTGCATTCAGGGTACATTATAATCTCACTTGAGTCAATATATCTTCTGATTCACATAATGTGAACTGTATGTAACCTGTGCTCTTACTGTTTAAAAAAAAAAAGTTACTGCAATCACAACTGAACCTGGGTTGCCAGTGCCTAAACCTGCAGACAGGAAGTGAGGTGACAGGAAAGTGAAAGCTCAGAACCTCCAGACTTCACTCAGAGGCTGTACTCTTAATGACTGGCTATATGTGCTAGAGTTTAAGTAGTGGCAGTTCAGATAAGAGAGAGGCATGTTGGGTTTAAACCAAACCAACTGGGTTTAGAAATTGAAACTGGTAAACCAAATAAGAGACTCATGAGGCTCCTTCAGACTAATCATCTTTAGAATTAAAACACCAAATGGTAGCATAAATAAATGGGACACCATGTCCAATATTTATGTAAGGAATAATAAATCAGCATTCAAATTGTTTTCAGTAAAAGCTATATATGATTTGAACTTGCTTACCTTATAACTGGGGACACAGATAAAGTACATGACATTTAAAATCAAAATCTTACATATAGTTTGTTTAAATATATTTTTGTTCTTGTGTTGTTGTTTCCATGTAGAGTACTAATATGTAGACTTTTGTGTCTAGCTTTGGTTTGAGTTTCTGGTCATTTACCTAAATATAAAACTTGTTGGTTCCACCTATTTAACTTTGACCTTTGCTATAGTGAGTGTTATAGTTGTTCAAGCATTTACTTTCAATATTGATATTTCAACAACCAGGATTATAAATGAGTAAATAAATGAATCAATTTGTACCACAATAAATATTTAAAGATTCTGTGAAGTATGCCACACTGTACAGTGTAAAAGAGATGACAGAGGCAGTCAGAGCTCGGGCTGAGCTTCTTTAATGCTTTAATACCTGGAGCTGCATGTGGCATGTGCAAGAGTGATGTGCACCCTTCAGGGAGCTGTTAGGCCATTTGTACTGTGGAGGACCTCAACACTCCACTGCTGTCTGCTGGAAACTCATGGGATCACAATATACTTCACACTGTATCACTCTAATAGCAGCAGGCATTAGCCCACTGAGAAGAGACGGGAATGCTTTCTCCAAAAAGAATGATAGGCCCAGGGACATTAAGAAAAAGGCAACAATCTAAGTGCCTTACATAAGGGTTGTGTTGTGGAGATTACATAAGCGGGGTTACCTGATGCAGGCCTAATTGAGCGTGTTATGAGTGTGCACTGACTGATGCACGTTGTGTTTGTGTGTCCAACAGAGTCTCCATGTCATGCACAACTTCAACACACTAATGGCTGTGGTGGGAGGCCTGTGCCACAGCTCCATCTCCAGACTGAAGGACACCACCTCACACGTGCCCAGTGAAGTCACCAAGGTAAAGCAGCACAAAGCTTGGCCTCGGAAAGCAAATACAGAGCTTGTATGAAGGACAAAGTGCATATTTCACTGCAGATTTCTCAGTAATGTAATGTACATATAGTTTGCAAACTCTGAAAGATAAAATAACTCTGAGAATACATTTTTATTTGTGAAACACTGGCTTCACGAAAAGTAATATGAAATAGCATGGCCAGTGGGTTCAAATGTGCAGTTTAATTTCTGGATTAATCTACAAAGAAATTATTCTGCTTAGTACAAATAAATATCTAAGACACAGGTCAAAGTCACAATTGTCCACACTAAAAGCAGTAATAAAAGTACTATTCGTGCAATAAATTCCTAGCAACAGACTTCTCTTATAATTTACAGGACTCATTTACAAGAATAAAGTCAGATACCCCATCTTAAAAGTAACTGCTTAGTGATATACCCTATTCATATAATATAAAATACCCACCTACATACACCCTTATTTATTTTCAAATTGACTTCATTTTCTCTCCAGGTACTGAATGAGATGACCGACCTCCTCTCCTCCCGCCGAAACTACGACAACTATCGCCAGGCTTACAACAAAGTGACGGGCTTCAAAATCCCCATTTTGGGCGTGCACCTCAAAGACCTGATCTCTGTGAACGAGGCCATGTCGGACTATGTGGAGGACAACAAGGTCAATGTCCAGAAGCTCCAAGCACTCTACAACCACATCAACGAACTGATCCAGCTCCAGCAAACCCCCCCCAGGCTGGACGCTAACAAAGACCTTGTGCATCTGCTGACCGTAAGCACACATTCAGGGATGATTCAGACCCTAGTGAACAACAGCTACATGCAAATGAGCTTGTTCCAGCGCCCGGCTCCTCTGGCGCTGGTGTGGAGGTGTGTGGAGAGTCTGTGATCCGCAGTATGTGGGTGACAAACCAACTGCCAATGACTACTCAAATTGCTGTATTGTTATGCTATCCGTGCATGAGCGTCAGAATGCCCATGAAACACACAAAAGTATTCCGGTGACCTCATTTTTGTTATTATGAAAACACACTGGAAGAACATGTTTAGAATTAGACATGTGTTTGAAAATTTGAGTTTTGCATTTCTAATTGTGATTTCAAGTGTTGCTCTATTGAAAATTTGTTCAGAAGGACATGTTTACTTGTACCCTGCAAAACATGGAGCATCACAACTTGTCTAATCTAAAACATTACCATCAAAATATATTAGGCCTATACTTTCTCTACAAGTATTTTTTTTTAAATAATTGTGATTTCAATTATGAGAAAAACATTAACAACATTATTGTTTTGGCCATAACTGAGTAGCCCTATTTGACCATTCTTTCTTTATCTTCACAGTTGTCTTTGGACCTATATTACACAGAAGATGAAATTTATGAGCTGTCGTATACAAGAGAGCCCAAGAACTGTAAAGCACCTGTCAGTGAAAGATGCCAATCATCCAAATCTATAAATAGCATATGCATATTTTAATTGTATTGTTGTTTTTCTCATCAGCCAGCCACCCCCTCTAGACCTCCAGTGGTTGTGGACTGGGCATCCGGAGTGGCCCCCAAACCGGACCCCCGAACCATCAGCAAACATGTGCAGAGAATGGTTGACGTAAGTCCTCTCAAACCGTGTTGCATAACCCTCATTTGTTTGAACATTTCTCCCTGCCATTTACCGGCTATTAACAGCGTCCCTTCTTGTTCGCAGTCTGTGTTTAAGAATTATGATCACGACGAGAACGGCTTCATCTCTCAAGGGGATTTTGAGAAAATTGCTGCTAGCTTTCCATTTTCCTTCTGTGTCATGGATAAAGAGAAGTGAGTGCTCGACAGGTCACGTAGTTAATTCACAAGTACAAGTTGGGGAGGAAGTGAAAAAGGTGGTATTTTTAATGATGAGCAACAGGAAGCCTCAAATAACAGCATACTCTAACAATAAACATATGACATAAGACTGTATAAGACTTTGTTGTAATTATACCGAAACAGGAAATTCCGGCAGTAATTCTAACTGAAAATGTAAAATGTAAAAATAAATGATTTGTTTTCTCAGGGAGGGCATGGTCAGCAGGGAGGAGATTACTGCTTATTTCTTGAGAGCCAGTGTCATCTGCTCCAAACTGGGCCTTGGTTTTGTCCACAACTTTCAGGAGACCACTTACATGAAACCTACATTCTGTGACAACTGCTCAGGATTTGTAAGTATTAGATGTAAACATTAAACATTTCACAATAAACATAGATCTGAAATTAATTTTAAAAAAAATTCTTTTTTAATAGTTATGGGGTGTCATTAAACAAGGCTACAGATGCAAAGGTAAGAGTCTATTATTTGCATGCAGTTGTTTATTTTCTATTGTCTCAGCTAGAGCAAGCCTTTAGAGGGAGCATTGCGGTGTGCCTCTGTTGCAGGCATGTAGCTAAACGCTGCAGCTTAAAAAAGCATAAACTGAAAGTCAGTGCATCGCAAAACCACAATTTCCCCCTCCCCCACCCGAGAAGTGTTTGCCTCTCGGTGAGCATTTAAAGGTCAACTTGGTGCATTTGCAGAACAAGGATAAGATGGTGAGAGATGTTTAGATTCATAATGTATTTTTCTGTCTGTGATAGATTGTGGGATGAACTGCCACAAGCTCTGCAAGGACCAGGTGGCGTTTGAATGCAAGAAAAACACCAAAGTAGCCAGCGCCATCGACAGTCCCACTTTCAGCACCACGTCTGTCACCACGGGAACTTCAGAGGGTGGGTGGGCACGGCGGGTTTCCTAGCACAAATATCTCACACTTACATACAGTAAACGGCAGCAGAAGTTCGTTCAGCGGTCAACAGATTTCCTGTCTGCATACAGACATTTGACTTCTAGGTCTTCAGCTCTGTCACTAGAACTGTATGCACCTGGCAGCCTTTGCACGTTCATTTGGTGGAGGGGTCCTTCTGCATTGAAGGACCTCTGCACCACTGTTGTCTTACTGTTGTCTTGATCTCCAAAATTACATATTTTAAGTTATCAATGTTAAATATAAAAGCAGCTACAGAAAAAATGCATTTGACATGCTGTATAATAGTTTACTGAAAATGCAATATTTTGATCAATTGTGAGGGGACACTTATTTTTCTATTGCCTATTCTACACTTTCAGAGGACTGTCCGTTCCCATATCCAGATGAGATCAAATACTGGAGCCCCTCTTCTCCTGTGCCTCCTCCAGTCCGGCTTCAGAGGGTTCACAGTGGGACACAGACAGACCTGACCCCAGTCACCTCTCCTGTGCATGAACCTGCTCTGCTGGTCCCTGCCACAGCCCCCACCCTGAGCTCCTGCCCCAGCCCCGTGCCTCAGAGGAAACAGCGCCACTGTGCCAAGTGGGAGAACCGCGCTTCAGTGCATCAGAAAACTAAGGATTCAGATGAGGAGAGCAAACTCACATATGAAACACTTGAGTCGGTAAGTAACAGGGCTCTTTATCTATGTCACCCCATAGCACACAGTAAATCTCTGAACATAAAATTCAACATTATAGCTGTGCATTACTTAAAAATTACATTTAAGCACCTTAAAAAATTCATAAAACTCAAGCATGGATTAAAGTTCAATGAAACATCCAACAACTGAATTGATTATCAAACATTACCATAACTCCATACTTTAGAGCCTCTGTATTGCAGGCAAAACTGGGCTTCTCATGTGACACATTTTGGAACATGAAAATCTCTGCATTTGTTTTAAAGTAAAATGTGAATCATGCTTCTGTGTGGTACCCTATAGCACATAGGAAATGTAACAGTTCCTTTGTGTCCCCCAGGAGAACCAGCGGCTTCAGAAAGTCAATGAGGGTCTGCGCAGGAAGCTGAAGGAGACAGAGAGAGAGGTGGACATCCTAAAGACACTGCTGAAGAGACATGCTTTGCACCCAGTGGAGGAGGACTCCTCTTCATAAGCACACATACAGCATACAGCCAACTACATTCAGCACTGGGACTGCATTCATACTGCAGGCCTATGATTATAGAGTGTGATGTGGAACCATAGAACCTGAATGTGCACTTGTACTGACAAAATATAACTAGTTATGAAGCTAAAGGGGGCTCAGTTGTGAGGTTTTCTGGTTAAATGATGGTGCTTTACCACTAGTGGAGATAGATGTAACTGTTCATAGAGTGTGATGGAGAGTTACTTTTTAAAGAAGAGTTTAAAACTTACAGCTGTTCAGTATCATTGTTACTTGCACCTCACTCAATCTCATGTTACCTATTTTTAGTAGAAACACTGTGTTCAAACTACAGATCTAATCTGTGGCATACATAAAATGATGTATATAAGGTTTGTTCCGCAGGGGAAATGGAGTGCGTTTTTCATATTAAAATGCCTTGATGCCATAGTGAATGATAAGCCACAAATCTCTTAAGTGCAATATAAAAAGTGTCATGCATTCTGGGGCCTGCAGCCAAATCCGTGCAGCTGTTCTGTACTTTTGATCATATGAAGGTTATGTTCATATTTATTGTGTAAAACACTACACTATGTCATGTTTTGTATACTGGTACTTTGAAATATTTATCTTTGTTTGTGCCAGCATCTTAGTGGACCTTTTGGGGTTTTTACAATGTATTTGTACAATTATAATAATTACCATGTGATTGTTTTAAAAGTGACGTACTGTGAATGTAAATGTGGACTGTACATAGCATATTTACTGTGCCAGTGTATGGAAGTGCCATCTTTATTAATGCTATTTCTCTCAGTATTATGGATCTTCTAATAAAGAAATTGAAATATACCCCCATTGCATTCTGCTATACTCTTTATGTCCACGTGGTGTCACTATAGTATTGCATTAGTCCTGCATGCTTTGTCAGGGGGACTCAGATCATATTATTAGTGTATATAAAGCTTATAGCCGAAAGGGAATTCTTTTTGTCCTTTCTAATAAATAGAAAATAACAAATACAAAGAAAGTAATAACAAAGAAAGCAAGTGTTGCTTAAAAATCGTATCTTTTACTATGCTATCATAACATGCTTTATCCTTAGACCATTAGTGGCCATAGGCTAAGTAAAAGTCATTTGACTCTCCATTTCTCTGCGGTAATGACCAGGTCCATGGTAATGACTTGTTGCAAAGCTTTAGTAGCAGCGGGCACAGACCCGTGCAGGGTGAGCTCTCTGAGGCATAGCAGCAACTCCAGAGCATGCCTTTGGTGACAGCTAATTTACCTTTCCTATAAAATCTAGCAGGTTGTGTCTGCACATTAAACAGTTTGCTATGTCATTTCTTGCTTGAATAGGTTAAAGTGAAAATGTGTTATAGACTAGTACAGCTATCCTGGAATGTTTTACACTGTATAACATATCTGGTGACCAGATTTTCAAAATAAAAAACTGGGACACCTCTTGTTGGGGTGGCTTTTGGACAAATCAGTGATTTTGAATAAATTTACTGGGACAGGGGACAGAGAGCTCAAAACTGGGACTGTCCCAGGTAAATAGAGTCATCTGTCCACAGATCTGACATGTAATATGGCCTGGTTCACCAGCTTATTTCCATGGACCTAGATACATCCATTCAGGCGAAACAATAACATCTCCATGGAGACAAGTCTGAGCCGGATCATCAGCCAGAAAAGTTACATAGTGCACCTTTAAAAGACATTCATGGATAATAAAGGTAGTGCAAATACCAAGGTGTCACTAGTCCATAAGCCCCTCGAAACGCTATCGGTCCATTATAAGATATTTCTGTGTTACTGGTTACATTATTGTACAACTATATTTAGACAATAGAAGTGTGCTCAGCATGTACGAAAATAAATGGGATAAGGAATCTCTCCATTTGGCAAACTAAAAGCCCCCAAGTGCATCTAGAAGTAGTTTTAGAATCAGTAATAACGCTATTTGCTTCATAAGTAGGCTATTTACAGTGGCAACTAAACAGACATCCTAAACATCTACACATACATTAGTGGGGAAAAATGTGCAAATCTTATCAGTGGTATAATTACTCAGTTGGGGCCAAAGGAGAGCCACACTGCTTGCAGGTTAAACTATGCCATGCACAAGGTGACCTCAGTCTCCACAGAAGAGCAGGAGATGACAGTTGGGCCTAATTACGGCGGTCAGATCGAGATGATTTATCACCCAGACATCAGTGCACACAGGGGATCCATTGTGAGCACCCTGTAACTTCACTGAATCTGCAAAGTCTAATGAACACACTCTCAAACTAATTAGAGAAAGATATGGACCATCCCATTATGTCCCCCATGACAGCCCAGTGAGGGGGCCTGGCCAGAACACGACGCATTTAACACTAGGATCAGCTCTTCCCAGACACTCCTGCCTGTAGGATAGAACCATGCCACTAATTCCCCTGATTATTAAACTTACTTCATTACGTTCTAATGATGGCCGAAGGAGCCAAGTGGGAGACTGAGTGTGAACAGAGACACAGAGAGAGAGATAGAGAGAAAAAGCAGTATGATTGTGTGAAGCCATGGTGAAAATTTTAATTAATTTTGATGATGGTGAAGGAGGGAGGCAAGGGAGGTGAGCAGCATTGAGGTCTGCTGCAGCTGTGTGTGGCAAGCAGATCACTTTGGAATAACTACATGTGAGAATTAGCGATAAGTCATCAGATAAGGCATGCAGTGTCAACAGCAGATGAACTGGGGGAATACACGACAGAAACCTTCACTTCCACACTGGCTCAGAGTGGGTGGGTGTGGAGACAAGCAAACTCTTAGTTGTGAACTCATTTGAATATTTTGCTATAAAAACATGCAAGCGCAACTGTTCATTTTAGCAAGAAAGATGATTCAGTTTGAAAGAAACCATGTAGCCTATGCTCTTACAGTTTTTAAAAAGCGACTGCAATCACAACTGAACCTGAAGTGCCTTACCCTGCACACTGAGGACACATGCAAGTTTTTTTCCATTCTCAGTATATGGACAGGCCATATCTCAGAACCTCCAGAATTCACTCCCTGAGCTGCAGAGGCTGCACTAGCACTGACTAATGATTGGCTGCATGTGCTGGGGTTTAGGTAGTGACCATTCAGATCAGAGAGAGTAATTTTAGGCTTAAACCAACTGGATTGGTGAAAACTGGCAACCCAGATGATAGACTCATTCTGCTTTCTGATTAGATATTGGTCTTGAGAACCAAAACACCAAACTATTACAGAAATAACTCGGCTATGTCATGCCCTGTGTTTTAATTAAGAATAAATCAGCATTCCAATTGTTATCAGTAAAAACATTCTAGGCCCACAGGTAAGTCATGTTTATAAATGAAAAAAACAAACAAACTGTACGGTTCCTTTAAGCATGCCACTTGCACAATTTTAGGCTAAGAATGCTGTTATTTTCTAGCCATAATGAAATCATGAATTATATCCAAATACAACACCAGCAGAAGCAAAATTCTTTTAAAATGCAAATTTGATATATTGTGTGTATGCAAATGAGACGTGTGCCTGAGCCAGACTTTTTTTTCCCATAATGTTTGATAGGTTGCAGCACTGAAATTAATATAACACAGTCTATTGAATACCTTATGATTCAGCACTTTACAACTTTTTATTGTCGTGACTGAAATGAGGTACTTATAACTAATGGGGGACAAAAGATATTATTATTAGACTTTTTTTTTTTTTACAGCATTCTAGTACAAGCTGCATGTTAAAGGTCCTATATTACACTGACACTTGTGAGCTTTAAGCCATGTAATAATTTTGTTATTTCATTAAAAACCTGCATTATCCCCAAAGGTCAAAATGCTCCATTCCACCTTGTGATGTCATTAAGCAGTAGTTTTCAAGTTAACAGCTGCCTTTTACCTTCTGTTCAGTAGAGATGGGCAATTCCAGGGCTGGAATGATCCAAATTATTCCAAATTCCAAATTATTATTATTATCATATTATATTAAGGTGTATGGAGTTTGAAAACACAAGGAGAAGGAATAAGAAGAACGCAGCCTAAATATTCAGGGTTTGTTTATTAAACACAGTGTACGTTTTCGATGAGAAAACATCATTATAAAATAGATATGAAATGTTCTTAGAGGGGCATTAACAGTCCATATCTAAAGTAAGGATCCACAATGTCAACAGCGCATACATGTTTTAAGTTGGTCCAAATATAATATATATATTATATATATATATATTTTTTTTTTTTCTATATTCTACTCTATAAAGTTGACTGTGACTGGATGCAGGGGCTGTTCTGACCAATATAAAGGCGATCATTTGCAAAGCACTTCAAACTTCTACTTTCCCTGAAGTGGGGAGGTCATTACATGAATCTTTCTCCTCAGGCCTCCATGCTGTGCTGTGCAGTTTGGCTATAGAGTTATATTTATTTATATTATATGTAAATCTATTGCTCCTGTCAGGATGATTGATAGCATTTTATTACATGCTAATTCTTCT
The DNA here is from genome assembly GCA_029959045.1 of Taenioides sp. WSHXM2023. Classification (NCBI taxonomy): domain Eukaryota; kingdom Metazoa; phylum Chordata; class Actinopteri; order Gobiiformes; family Gobiidae; genus Taenioides; species Taenioides sp. WSHXM2023. The sequence continues at coordinate 10,203,196 of CM057102.1, read as the reverse complement.
TTAGGTGCAATTTGGAGGAATAAAGCAGCTGTGAGAAAAATAACCCAAAACTCTCAAGTAATTGGATTGTGTGTGTGTGTGTGTGTGTGTGTGTGTGTGTGTGTGTGTGTGTGTGTGTGTGTGTGTGTGTGTGTGTGTGTGTGTGTGTGTGTGTGTGTGTGTGTGTGTGTGTGTTTGGTTTGGTGGGATAGTATCTGTGGTAAATATTTATTGTAGGTTTACATTAGTTAAGAGGCAGTTTGTGGAGAAAAAGTTGAAAAGAAAAGTACAAAAACGCAGGAAGTAAAAACACAAAAATATAAATGGACATAGCTAACCCGCTATCTGCCAAACAGGAAGTGAGCATGGACGCACTTACAGCTCCAGTTGACTTTGCAATGAGAAATTGTCGCGCCTCTCTCTGTAACTGCTGCAGTGAGCCTCATCATTTTGGTCTTAAAATGTTTATATTAACACACTGTATACATAATCCTGGTGTTTCTATTATGCTATTTTGTCCATAAATCAGTTCCTATTCCTAATATGGAACTTGGCTCCAAATTCACTCTTATAACTGCTAGCCTCAGTGAGCTTCATGTGACTGGCGATCACACTCCCTTAATCCACTTCCAAGCCTATAGTAAAATATAATTATGTTTTTGTGAAAGGAGTAGTGATACCTGTAATATGCAGTAAATATTCTGCAATATTGCTGGCATAGGTGAATAGTTATGAAAAGTTGCATTCATTCCTAAGAGGCAGATAAGAAGAGGTGATGCAGAGCTATGAACACTTGGAAACAACATATTGCAGGATCAAGGAAAAGCAAAGCAGTACAGAGTAAAAGCGGGATGAAAGAGGTTGGAGAGAGAGAGGGAAGGACCGCTGAGGATTCCCTATGAAGGTGAGTAACGCACCGAGAATCAAACGCACGTCTGAAGCCACTCTGCTCTCCACAGCTCCTCCTGTCTGTCTCCACGGAGCACTGGACACATATGGACCAGCTCACTTCAGGAAGCACACTCCACTACCTGCATGTGAATATAGAGATAAGGACTGAGACAGGGTATACTGGCAGGAGAAAATATGATGTGATATTAAAGGTCCTATAGTACTCAAAGACTCTTGTGTAGAATAACGTTACCTCATCAAAAACATCCCTGGAGTTGTGTTTTGTTTCATTCTCATGTTTGAGTTATCCTGCATTATTAGTCTGTCTACATCTCCAAAGCTCAAAATACTCTGTTCCACCTTGTGACGTCATGAAGTTAACAGCTACCTTTTACTGTTTGTTCCAGCGCTGAAATTATCCAAATGACTCTAGTGAAGGTGTATGGAGTTTAAAAACACAGTGGAGCATTTCCTGTATTACCACATGACATCACAAGGTGGAACAGAGTGTTTTCTGTTTGAGAGAAGAACTCAGCCTAAATATGTGTGTTAAACATGTGTAAATGAAAGAAAACACAACTCCAGGTATGTTTTTATGAGGAAACAAAGATATGAAAATAGCATAATATGGGCCCTTTGATGTTGGTTTAGCTGAAAACACTTCTGATGCTGATTTATTCTCAATTATTCAAATATTCTACATGTGTAAAAGTTGTTTCATACTTTGATTCTCAAGCCAATTATTAAAACAGAGTACAGGACTATGCTCACTTTGGATTACCAGATGCTATGCCTAAGTAATTAACATTAAACCCGATATATATATTGATATAATGAGTCTCAATAAACTATAAACCATTTTAAAACTAGAACTGCATATTACATCTTAAATTGTGTTGTTCAAATGGAAATATCTTTAAAGACACATTAGCATTTTTTTGTTTGTTAATCATGGAGTAATTGAGCTGTCAAACGATCAAACATAAATGATTAACTGTGATGTCTGAAGTGTAAATAAAACGGTCTGCTAGTTTTGGTTCTATCCTCTGAATTCTCACTATAGATACAGACAGGCAATAAGTGTATTCAGTTCTATTTTTGTTGAGCTGAATTATACTGTCCCAATGGATTCAGTTGCAGTACATCCTATGGGAACGAACACAAGTCTTACACTACAATAATATAGTTTTGCTATATATATATAAAATATGATTCTTAACCCCTTACACAAGTTCACTCACAAAACTGAATGCTCTATTTCCTCCTGCCTAACCCAACTCAGCTCAAGTTGCTGCCTCACTTAGCATTATTCCCATGCAGTCTGACAGAACTTTATTGCTTTCCTCCAAGCCTCCTGCATCTGCTCCATCTCATCAGCATTCACGAACCCACACACTAAACTATATATGCACAGTGTTCCACCCAACAATCAAACAGCGCTTCAATATGTGTTTGTCCTACACGCAGCAGACGCCTCATGTTCATCCAAGGCTTTTAAAACGCTGAGGACAGATTTTATTGGCCGATCTACTCATTTTAAAGTCTGACATATGGTCCAATGATGCATAAAAGACATCACACTCAATAAATTTGCGTAGAATGTGGGAAATACAAATGATCTGCAACGTGTAATTATGAAGGACACACATTCCCACTGAGTGAACATTTTCAAATGAGCAGTGCTCTTGTGGATTCACACCTGCCTGGACTTGTGTTTTGTTTCATTCACACATGTTTAACACACAAATCCTTCATATTTAGGCTGAGTTCTTCTCTCAAACTGAAAACACTCTGTTCCACCTTGTGATGTCATGTGGTAATACAGGAAGTGCTCCGATGTGTTTTTAACCTCCATACACCTTCACTAGAATCATTTGGGTGGTTTCAGCCTTGGAATTGTCAATGTCTACTGACTTAAAGGTTAAAGGAGCTGTTAACTTGAAATCTACATCTTCATGACATCACAGAGTGGGACAGAGCATACTGAGTTTTGAAAATGTAGACAGACTAATAATAAAGGATTACTCAAATATGTGTGAATGAAACAAAACACTCCAGGCATGTTTTTGAGGAGATAACAGGCATGGCTTAAGGCTCAGAAGAGTTAATTTTGTGTAATATAGGACTGTCTCTGAAGATAATGTTTCAATGTTGCTCAAATTTCTAAGCCTGTAGCATTCCAAATGCAATTTTTTGTAACGTAATCTGATATGCAGCAGTGTCCCAGATCCTCAGATAATGATCAGCATTGGGAGAGTGATTGTGTCCATTCACTCACACACCATTACTCTTCACTCCTCCATCAGATGAGCGGAGTCAAAATGAAGGACAGTGTGGTGCTTAGGAGGCAGATGGTTGGCCGAGCTGCGCGTCCCGTGACCCTCACCATAAGGACAAGCCTAAAAAAATCCTTGAAGATAAAGTGACATATGTAGCTTGCAAGGCACGCTGGCATTATAGTATCAATATCACTTACTGACCACTGGCTATACATCACCCAAAGGTCACGGAGAGATGTGCAATCTTTCCTGCAGCACAGCGTCTCTGGCTTCTCCTGTGAAGGTCAGCTATCCAACAGGGGAAAGTGGAAGATGTACTTTTGCTGAGGAAATATTTTTAAATTTTAAGTTATAAAGTTATAGGAAGTTGCAGGCAACACCACCCACCATAGCTATATACTTGATAAAATGCCTTGAATTTCTAAATATATATGGTATAATCTATTCAAATTAAACCATCGGGAAAGAAGGTATACTCAAAGACATCCAGTACTTTGTAAATGTTGGCAATAGGACACATTAATAGCAAGCAACAATGACTCAGGGTGCAGATTCGTAACCTTGTTTTTTCAGTGAGGTTAGGTTACAAGTTTTTGTTTTGTCCAGGGCTCATAATTGAGTCAGATCATTATACCTCAAAAACAACATGAAGGTTCAGTGGATATAGTAAACTAAACTCAAAAGTAATAATTCAAGATTTATATAGGGATGCTTTACATGTACTGAAAAAAATCATGCTTTGAACAAAACTAAAAGTATTTTTATTTTCTCAAATCACTTTAAAAGTAAAGTAAACATCAGACACATTAAAAGGGAAATATTCATTTTGTTATTTATTTTTAATGGACATTTTTATACACACAGCATTATACTTTGATTCAATGCAATATTTTACTTTGACCAAAACATTCGTACAAGAAGGTTCAATATATGAACTAAAACAATATATTTTTAATTCTTTATATATGCTATACTTGTTTACATATACATTTCCAACATATGGGCCTACCATATGCAAAGATTATAGAGCCTTTAAGCCGCTAGAGATTCTGTAAATTCAACACCCAATTTCAAATCCATGTTATTTATCATCACAGTCTTGTCTACGCCTGGAGCCTGTAACATGATGAGCTTAAGTTAATTTGGGTCAACCTGAGTGAAGTCCATACATACCTCCTTCACCATCTGCGAACACCTGAACCAGGGGGAGTTGCCGACCGCTCAGATTAATTTGATTTGATGCTTTTCCCCACTCCGCCGTCTCCAGAGAATCACCATTAGCATTTCCTCCACTTCCTACAAAATAAAGATAACGGGTAAGATGAGATAGTGCAAGCTGGAAGTTTTAAATGAATTCACTTGTTTACTGTCAACCCATCACCTGCTGGAAGTAATGATGTTCACAGTCTTTCCTGAACCAAAATATAGCTGACTTCTGACCTCATCCCGTGCTTGTGAAAGAAGCTCAGACAGATAATGTGAATAGACAGCACCAGCCTGAGCAGACAAAACTTATCACCAGGGATCTTCTGCTACGGCTTGCCAGAATATCTCAGTCGGCATCCCAGAAGAAACAGTGATGCAATGAAATGTGCTCTACAAAACCAGAGGACAATACTGGGTGCAGGAGCTGAATGTGCTCCCTGACTCTGCAGTGCTGTGGCAGTAAATAACAAGTGATGTGTTTTTTGTGTGGTGTTGTTGCAATAGGAGGCAAGGGTTGAAGGAAACTGTAAGGGAAAAATAGTTAAAGTAGCAAAATAATTCAACCAGTATGATACTGGAAATTACAAACTGGTCTACACTGCAACTAATTCCCGGTAGCAAGATTATTACAATAGCATAGTTTAATAATATTGCCTGCATTTTATGGAGATAAGCAAATAATGCCATTTGTATGGAAGATCATTTTTTCATCAGATTTTGAATTTCAAATGCTGTTGACTTTCTCACTTTGATTTATTTCTTTTTTCTTTTTTTAACTCCTTTCCTGGTTGTTACTAAATTTGATCGACTCACTTAGGGTTAGGGTTTTCTCTGCAGATTTCATACTGTGAATTTTGACTGCTGAATTTGAGAACTTGAAAATATATGTGCTGATAATTTAAAAGGCAAATCTTCTATTTTAAATTTTTAGACACATTGAAAGTGTATACTTAAAAATTAATCTATTGAAATTCAGAATGAAAGCAATTCAAACATGTTCAGCGGCAGTGAAAATTCAAAATCTTATTAAACACTAACATCTACATGGAGACAAGCAAGTGGTGCATCATGCCCCAGAAAAGTTACATCGTGTATCTCAAACCTGTTTTCTAAACATATTATTATAAAACTTAAGATACCAGTGCTGAAGTGCCAAATGGTAGCTCTCTGAATAATGCATAGCACCTTTAATGTAAAAGCAACACTCCTCATTATAGCCCTGCCTGAGTGTGTGAGTGAGATTTCTTAACTTATTCACAGTTTTTGCTAGCCAGACAAAACTGGCAAAATCCCCTGCAGTTAAACACATAGCTTTATATTATTCATCCCAAGAGGATTTTATTTTGGTTCTGCTATACAAATACATGTTCACTGACCTTAAATATAAGCTATTGCTTTTGTCCAATAGGTCATCTTCATAAAGGCTACATTATTTATGAGGCCAATATAATATACTGGACTATATCCCATGCTATGCTATGTTTTGTGCACTGCATAGGCCTCTTCTTGCACTTAGTAGCCATGGTAACGTGAGGTGTCACTTTGTCAAGCTATTTTAGGAAACGATAATGCTTTTTATAGGCCAGTACCATTACACTCTCACTGACTGTTTGTGGAAACAGTTATATAATGTATTTAAAGTGCTTGGATAGAGGGTTTTTGAGCCAAGTTGGAGTTGATGATTATAAATTCAAAGTTCAGACTAAGAACATCATCCAATGTGGGTGAGTCAGGACCATGGTTTAGTTGGTTTAGTTTGAACTGTTAAGACCACCCACCTGTCCTTTCTGATGTAACCCAACAACCCAGAAAAAAGGAGAGTATCATGCAGCTGTTTCCATGTGGTGTCCATCATTGTCATCATCTGTTCATCATGATAGAGATCGTGAGATAGTGCCAGGCAGCTGTTTCAAAATGTTTTTTTAATGCAATGTATTGTATAATATAAAACGCATTTATCTTAACCATCAAAGCAAAAAAATACACTATAAAAGCATGTGTTTATTTGTTTTGTTTGTTTGTTTGTTTTGTTTTTGTTTATTGTACTAAAAATTAAAAATACGTATACATACATGCACACTTTCACATCTGTATTTTACAGTTCTCTACGGTGAAAAAAAAAGTAGGCTACAGGATAATTTATTAAGTTTACGAAATTTATGAAATTAAGTTGTAAATGTATAGGTAGTTTGCCTGGATCCAAACTACACATTTGTCCAGTAACAAAGACGTAAATCTGGTCACCAGTGAATCTGGATTAGCCAATGAAGGACACGCATGGTCCGTCCGTATCAAAACAAACGGCTGCTTACAAGGAAAAAAAAAAAAGAAGAAAATATCACAGGTTACTGAAAAACGTAAACAGATTTCTTCAGAATCAGTGAGGAATTGGCTAGTTAGCTTCCACACCCAGCCTACTTCTTTGGCAGAGCTCCGACATATGTAAAATTGTATGTTACTCTGGTTTTGGCAGTGGGTCTTAGCCATGGATCTATGAAAATAACGTATTAAGTTAATCCATAAGCTTTAGTAAGATCTTGCATCCGCCCACTGTTTAATTCAGATTCTGACTCTGAGGACGTGAACCATTCATAAAAATAGAACATTTCTGACACCAGGTCTTCCACTGGGGATTTTCACTTAACTCTTTTGACACTTGCAGCCAGACACAAAATTGCGTGTCCACCTTCTAACTTAATGTCAAGTGAGAAATAGGTCATTATGATGTGTGTAAGATATTCAAAAGGACCTGATTAAATCTCAGTCCAAGCCATCACTCAACATAATGAGACCTTCAATAAAATATGGATATGCTAATGAAATATGTATACTTGCAGTGGTCCCCAGAAACTTAAACCATAACTCCCTTTTTAGATGAATTTTTATAGACCTGTTTAAAGCTGCTGATTAAAGGGCCCATATTAAACTATTTTTGGATGTATGTTATAATTCCTCATCAAAAACATACCTGGAGTTGTGTTTTGTTCCATTCACACATGCTGAGTTCTTCTCTCAGACAGAAAACACTCTACAGTAAGTGTTTTTTAACGCCATACTTCTTCACTAGGATCATTTGGGTCATTTCAGCCCTGGAATTGCCAATCTCTACTAAACAAAAGGTAAAAAGTATCTTGAAAACTACAGCGTCATGACATCACAAGGTGGAACAGAGCATTGTGAGACTGGGACATGACAAACTACTTATAATGGACAAAACACAACCCCGAGAACTGAGGTAGCAACATTTTAACATGGCTAAAAGCTCACAAGAATCCATTTAGTGTAATATAGGACCTTTAAGCATTGGTAATAGGCCATATTGTATATTTTTAGAGAAATTAACCCGGATTCCAACAGTGGTCCTAACCTTGTCCAATGTTTGATTTTTGTTTCAGTGATGAGAAAAAGTGTGACATTGGATGATACAACACAGGCCATGAACTAAGGTAAAAAATAGCACATTTCAGATGAATTATGCATAGAAAGAGAGGCATCAATTATTCAGCCAAACAAGACAATTCTATGTCAATTACAGAGCCGACATGTCAGATATCTTCATACCAACATATGATTCTGACATTATATTTGTTTGTGGGCGTATTTTTTAAGTTATTTTTCCTTCCAGGACTAACAATGGCTGTCCAACTCACCATGTCTCGAGCAATGGGGGGCTGCCTCTGGCTCGAAAAACCAGATCGAGTATGTGGGTATGATTAAGAGTGCATCCAGCTACACTCCAGGTTGCAGGGCTTTTAGAAATTGCAGGTTGACATAATAATAGTGGTCTGTGAAATCCTCCCCGCTTGTTTCATTTTTTATGAGACGCAACATTAGCGGGTGTGACAATGCGCTCTGGAAATAGCTTTTTAAACAAGGCCACCAACATCAGTCTGCTCCCACCTGCTCCCACACGAACATTACCATAGAGCATTAGGGAGAGCTTTTTACAATTGCGAACCACATGAGATGAATAATTAGTTTTAGAGTTTCCATTTTGGCCTAATGTGATTTTCATGCACATTAAACTGCACATGATAATGCAGGTTATAATCTCTGTATCAGCAATTGGTTTTATTGTTGCTGTTTTAGCAAAGAATAGTGTTATAAAAAACCTGCGGATGATGTATTTCTGGGACAGTCTTTCTTTTAAACCACTAAGGCAGCACATTTCACAGTACTCACACCTTCTTAATGTTGAGCACACACTCTTTTAGGCCATTGCTCACCACCTAAAGAAACTGTACAAATATAATGCACGAAAACTTAATTATACAGTATATGATTCAACCCTTATAGGAAATAGGCCAGGTGTGGATGTGAAGCCAAGGGTTCCCCATGGTTTTCACATTTTCCATAAAAGAAACATGGAAATGCTTTTAATCGCTCAGTTTGTCTTCGTAGGGCAACAACTGGAACTAATGGAGCTGCACTGAGACTTATAGAAACGAAATGTCAATCTTCAGTGTAGAGTCTGTATAATTTTTAGTTGATTATTATACAGTTAAAAGTTGGTAAACATGACCTAATAGTGCTCTATACAATTTGAATTCTTGCTTCTTAAAACCAGGCACCGGCATCAGTCACTAGGCAGTGCTAGTGCAGCCTCTGCAGTTCAGTGAGGAAATTCAGGAAGTTTTGAGCTTTCACATGAGGCTTGGTCTGTGTCCTTAAAGTGCACATGTTACGCTATTTTCTGATCTATGTTGTTTCCTCATCAAAAACATACCTGGAGTTTGTTTTGTTTCATTCACACATATTTTTCACACAAATCCTGGATATTTAGGAGTTCAGAGTTCTTCTCTCAAACTGAAAACCCTCTCATATGATAATATAGGAAGTGCTCTACTGAGTTTTTAAACTCCATACACCTTCACTAGAATCATTTGGATAGATTCAGTCCTGGAATTGCCAGTATCTACTGAACTGAAGGTAAAAGGAAGCTGTTAAGTTGAAAAATACCGCTTCATGACATCACAAGGTGAAAAGGGGCATTTTGAGGTTTGGGGATACAGACTGCCTAATAATGCAGGATTAGTCACGTGTGAATGAAACAAATCACAGCTCCAGATGTGTTTTTGATTACAACATTATAACATGGCTTAAAGCTCACAAAAGTTTTTTTTTTGTGTGTGTGTGTGTGTGTGCGTGTGTGTGTGTAAATAGGACCTTTAAACCTGTAAGTGCATTACATAAACTAATTTAAAAATGTTTTATATTACACCGTGATGATCAGATATCACATCTCATTGTATATAATTACACTTTCACTTATTATTTAACATTGAGAGTGAGCGACCGTGTTTTAATTCACTTCTTTTGAAAACTGTACAAACCATAGCCCACACACAATCCACTCTGACAGACAGGACAGCCTGATTCACTTTCAGTAGCTTCATTATATAATGAAACCGCTAAACGTAAACGTATGCGTACACCTCTGTGCTACTACATCACACTTCACTTTTATCACATTGTCTCTGTTCAGATGACGATGACGATGCCTTCAGGTTCATTCTCTGAGCGCACCTGTCTGAGATCTCGCCCCGTGCTGGTGGTCTCTGCGGGTGCTGGAGGTGCAGGGGAGGCGAGGCGACAGGTGCAGGGCTCAGGTATCTGACGTGATGCAAAGAGACAGCGCAGTGACTCACCCAGGCACACGGAGCGCTCCTGCATTAACCTGCTGCTGCCTCCAAACGATTACCTATTTATAACCTTTCCACCAGAGTCCCATTCCCACAGACATATGGGTAAATCTGCCTGCACTTAAGCTCAGTTTTTATCTGCAAAATGGTAAAGAAAGACCCATACACCCTCAATGTTTAATAATGGAGTCTTATGGCAAAAATACAGCCAGCTTTAGCCTCACACTGGAAACAATTGTAGTTAATCCGTCTCTTTGGGTCGATAATGCGCGAATCTAATATCAATATCGTACAAGCATAAGCTACAATCTAATGTCACACTTGGCTGAGTCAGTGTATACCTGCATACTGTAGTACACACACATTTTAAAATTACACCAGGATTACTACATGTTGTTCAGTGTTCAGTGTACACACCTGTACAGTACACACGCACTTTAAAATGACTACATGTTGTTCAGTGGTATGAAATATGCATGCAGGCTTGTAACAGTCTATTAGGAACGAAGTGGTATAATTTCAGCACCGAAACAAATGAAATGACTATGTATTGCCGATGTTGTTCTGCTGTTAAAGGCACAGCAGCAATCATTTATTCATAACATTACTATTACCCTGCTCTTCTCTGAGTTATTTATTTGTCTGATGTCAACATGACTATAGCAAGCCATAGAACAAATAATTATTTTCTATTGTGGCTCTGGAAGCCTTATACCATGGCAAAATAAGGTCCATTTGGCAAGCAGAAACACAATATAAGGCTGAATATATATAAACACACACCACAAGATAGACAAGATGAGCTTTTTGGGGGGAACATAAGGAACTCAGTATTAACATTTTTTTTTTTTTTAATAGTTGACTCTTGGTTGATTAAAGGTCCTATATTATGCAAAATTTGACTCTTGTGAGCTTCAAGGCATGTTGTAATGCTGTTTCCTCCTCAAAGATATACCTGGAGTTGTGTTTTGTTTCATTCACACATGTTTGAGTAACCCTTTATTATTACTATATCTCCAAAATGCTCTGTTCCACCTTGTGATGTCATGAAGCTGTAGTTTTGAAGTGAATTGCTGCCTTTTACCTTTAGTTCAGTAGAGGCAATTCCAGGGCTGAAATTATCCTAATGATTGTTGTGAAGGTGTATGAAAAACACAGTGGAGCACTTCCTGTATTACCACATGACATCACAAGGTGGAACAGAGTGTGTTAAACATGTGTGAATGAAATAAAATACAACTTGTTGTGTTTTGCTTCATGTAACAGATCAAAAAACAGTTGCAGCTCTACATTACGCATAACTAAAACCACATCACGCCACCATAATGACCATTACCAACACTGTCAGCGCGGCTATTTTTGAAATCCAGACTAATGCATTTTCACATCACATCTGACTGTTTCCAATCTACACATCAATAACTCCAGCAATGAGCCCAGCTGTTATGTCATCTTGCACTCCTGAGCTCCGGCTCCTGTCACGATAGCTCCACATTACGAGAAATCTATTACCATAACGATCTGGAGGCCACTTCATTATTCACACAGGCTGTCCAACTAAATCATCGTTTGTGTTCCATTTATGTGTGTTTTCAAATCTCACCACACAGGGGGATGCCATTAATGTGCGCACTGTGTCTCTCGCAGCTGTACAGTGGCGCTGATGTGTGAAGAAGTCGAGAAACTCCCCGCTGTCTTTATTCGTTTGCTTGTGTGAGAGCGACTCCAGATATGAGTGACGCTAACTGCAGCTACTCGGCTCTCCACTCTCCCACTCTGCACACTTAGCACTTACAATGCACAGCTAAGAGGACAGGAGCTTATAGGTGCACATACAAAGAGGAACTGTGACCTTTTACCTTGCTGATAGAGACTTCTCGGCTAATTTGACACATATTGCCTTGGTGTGTTGGATAATAGGGAAGGCGCAGTGTGCTTTTGGTCCCCAGGGACTCTCAATACACTCATTGTTACTGCACAGTCATCCAGACACATGGCGTTTATTCTCTGATTGAACATTTCTACCGTGGACCTTGAAAAATCACGCGGTGTGCAACTTTGAAACGCGTTCATGAAATTGCCTCTTGCAACGCTGGCATTCAGTGGCTGTAATGTTATTTTCTGACAGCCTACCATAGAAGCTCAACACATTTTCACTTACACTGGATATAAAAGGCCATTCAATTAATTTGTTTTTCATGCCCTACAGTCTGTCTTGCCTCTGTATTCGATCCCAGTGAATAAATACAGTGAAGCTTAGCGCGACAGCTCTGACAGATTAATCCTGTAGCAGCCTGATAGTTGTGTTTTATGGTAAACAAACTGGACTTTATGAGGGATTTTGTAGCACCTCCTGCTTTTAAAGCTCAGCACGATCCATTAAATAAAATAACATTAAGGGAAGGAGAACTGCAGCAGTGCTCATCAAAGTTAATGTCATTTCACAGTTTTTAGTACATCTTTTACAAGTTTACAAGTTTTGTAGCACATTTTTAGGCTATATGTGTGTTAAATAGGGACACCTTCACTAGAATCATTTTGATTATTTCAGCCCTGGAATGGCCTGAAATCTCTACTAAATAAAAGTTAAAAGGATAGAGGTTGCTGTTAACTTGAAAACTACCACTTCATGGTATCACAAGGTGGGACAGAGCATTTTAAGCTTTGGAGATGTAGAGAGACTAATAATAACTCAAACATCTGTGAATGAAACAAAACACAACTACAGGTATGTTTTTGAGGAGGTAACAGTATTATAACATGGCTTTAAGCTCTAAAGAATCCAATTTGTGTAAAGTAGGACCTTTAATATAGGATTCAAAAGACCCTATGTTTACATAATAATACCAATGTTCAATATATGTAGCCTCTTTATTAGCTATTAGCCTTTTCTACAAGTGTGACTCATAAATGCTGCCTTGTTGTAGGATCATACTTAAGCATATCCACTAGTTCAGCTTGATTTCATTTCTACAGGCTGAGTTTGCACCATTATAAACTAGCACAGTCTGTATCCACTGTGTTTTTCCCTTGACCATTTGTCTTTCTGCTCCAGGCTACTTGGATGATGACTTCAGCTGTGCCATTGCCCAGACTCCTTTGCTCTACCTCCTGTGGATGAATCTATACTGCCCTGTAACCATGTCCTGCTGTTTTCTTCTGCCTACCTCCTTCTCCAAATGGATGGGCATCACCTGCTTCGACACTACAACAGTAAGAACACATGCTGACTTTATGTAAAATAGAGCATATAGACCCATAGATGAAAGTGTCTATGCTGCAAGTGGGAGCCCTAGTTATTCAAAATCCCTGACAACCAAATACTAGCTGGTTTCCCCGTGTCCCATGGGCCGCTCATAATAGTGTATGCTTCTTCACAGGCTACCCCAGCTTTTAATCAAACAGGAAATAACATACAAATGGCCATGTGGGGAAAGCCGCTTAAATCCCCTCCCATCCTTCTACAAAAGCCAGATCAAATTAAGTGGTTCGGTACTTTCTTTGCCAATCGGATTAGGTTGATTAATTCCCAAAAGAGTTTAAATGATTAGCACTGGTTAATGGACCTTAGGAAAGTTCACGGTGTCAGAACTGGCAACGATATCAAAGGCTTGGACTAATGTGAATCAAATAGGTAGGTGTTAGCATATTAAAGAGTAGAGCCAATATAATTAAGTGCTTGTTCAACTCTAATGAATACTTTGTTTCCAGAAATGTTTGACAAATAGCGCATCTGCTTTTTAGGGACACACAGTGGCTAAAAATAGTACAGGAAATGGAACACAAGAAAAGACATAAATATTCACAGGCCCATCTACAGAGAGCTGCCAAGACGTGAGGTCTCCTGTTCTCCTTTTCTGTATGTGACATCATTGGTCGCCTAGTGATTTGGGAGATTCTAGGCTACAGATCTTCATTATAAACCCGATGGATGTCACAGCGATTGGATGGCGACTAAGATGAAGAGAGGGAGGAGCAGGATACAGGTTGGTGCGGCTTCTGCGCCCCCACCTTCTAATATACTCGGCTCCTGAGGGAACAGTATCCATCATGGCTGTTACACCGCACAGGCCTGTGAAGAGAACACAAGGTGACTCGGAGAGAGAAAGAGAGGTGGTGTGACTGTCTTCTGAATTCAGCCCCATGTCCCTCCCATAAAGTGTCCATCAACACCTTAATGCATCTCGCAGTGAAAGTGACACAGGCCGGGCGCACACATTATTAACTTGAGACATTTTTATGAGTGCGTGTAACAGAGTGCTCCTCCTGAATAAGAGATGGACCCGCGTGTGTGGCTTCATATCACCCTTTTGATTTTTGCATCCCTGCTTTTAGTCTTTACGTATCGGGGATGACTTGAGCTTCCTCCATCTCCTCTGTGAATTCGCTTGGCCAAGTGTGATCTTTTATTTCAGTGGTTCTCAAACTGTGGTATGCTGAATTCCTTATTTAATCATGCTCTGTTTGGTTCTAAAGTTTGAATAATAATACTTGTTTGAATTTGTATTGTGCATTTCTCAAGGGCTATAGTAGATCATTGTTCATTCTGGTAAGATACTTCTCGCTACAACTGCTATGGGGATGACTGACAGAAATGTGGCTGCCAATTTATGCCTATACACCCCTTTTGACCACCACTTCCCCCCACACAAATCACTATCATCCATAGGCAATATCTTGGCCATGGATGCATCAGCTGCATTCAGAATCAGAGCCAAGGATTTGTGGAGAAATGGTTTTCTAACCACTGAGTCGCTGGATTAGTCCCTTTTAACCCTATTTTAGGGTATTAAACCTCTAGACCTGATTTGGTTTGAGGTTAGACAGGTAAGATCGGGATTACCCCCATGTGTAAATCTGTTTGTATGAAGCCCATTTGTGTGATAGTCCATTGAAATCCATTGTGTTATTTTCATTATATAGTCAAATTGTTTGTTTGTGTTTAAAAACTACAGTTTCTGATTATCCATATCATGGTTTGGTGGAAGACACATCCACATTATTATTATGTAAACTGTGTTTGCAGTGATAAATTGTGGCAGTGAATCATAAGAAGCTTAGCAGAGGGGATGTTAAAAGCAAAACCAAATTGGCAGGCTCGTAATAAATGCATGGGATTTGTTTTAAAATATTAATCAAATATAAATGTGCAAAGAATTTAACAGTGGCTTACTCCCGGGCTATATTTAGAAACTAATTACAAACATGCACAGTTCATGTTGAGCTTGTTATTGCGGATTAAGGTGAAATGACATGTTTTGAAAGAGGGTAATCCCAGTGTTTATGCTGCTGATAAATACTAGATTCCAATGCATCATCGTCTCTGTTTAGTGTTGTGCCTGTAGCTCAGTGGGCGTTCTCGAGATACAACAGCGAAACAGCTTGTGATACGTCTACAATGTTATTTCCAGTGGGAAGCGGGAAGACGTGCAGTTTGGATAAAAATAAATCACTTCACTACTCAAGAGGCATCGCATAGAGACGCAGAAGTCTTATAAAACAGATAGCACCATGATATATACTGTAATTTAAAGACAATCGCAAAGTCCTGATGTGTCTATCCTGATAGAGTGGAGGCGAGCGCGCACCTCCGGACCGCAGCCAATCAGGGCGCGGAGAGGAACCAGCCACTGGAGTTGTTTGGCGCCTGGGATCAGTGCGAAAAGTCCCGTCAGTGTCAAAGCAGCAGCGGTGGTGCCATGGCAGGCGGAGGAGCGAAGTCCGTTCTCTTCGGAAAACACGGAACAACTGCGTAAGGGACGTCGTAAAACTATGGTCATATCCTGGTGATGGTGGAGGAAGATGTCTCTGTGCGTCGAGTTATTTGCGTCGAGGAACAATGAATAAAAGGAAGGGGTTTTCTAACACAGGTAACACTCAACTTTTTAAAATGGAATTGGCTTTTACTCAAGATTATATAGCCCACACCACCGCAACAGTAAAACTTAACGACTTTATTTGCATTTTTATTTGGAAATTATTTCAGCAGAGCTTTTAGCGGCTTGGTGTCCTAGTGGGATAAGTACACAAGAGAAATTAGAATCTTAAAATAGAATTCCTGCAAAAAATGGCATAAATATTAAACCAGGTCTTGATCTTGGGTAAGAGTAAGAAATGTAACCCCCCATAATTCATTTCCAAGAAGTCCAATCTCGTGTCAGATGAATAATTTGTGGATTTGGCCCGTGTTTTTTGTTGTCTAATGTGGTGTGTAATGGAATTCTCTGTTATCTGGAGAGAGTGGGGCTCAGACCGAGAAGCACGTGAGGCTGGAGTCTGCAGAAAACACGATAGAACAGGAGTAGCCTATGGACTGGACCCGCTGTCTACCACTGGCCCGTGCGATTTCTCCTTCTGCACGGTGGATAAGAATAATTTATAATGTATTCACTGGTCAGAGTTCAAAGGTCAGCTGTACTGGGATACATCCTTTGAGGGTGTAGTGTCATCCTTACATATGCAAGGGCGAATAAATGTATACATACACTAAATAAATTATGTATGTATTATGAAAAATGTATGTTTATTGTTTTGCTATGTGGAAGAGTCTATAGCCTATGTGCAAATGATGTAGCCTACTTTGCACAGGATTATTTTGTAACCCGGGTATTAGAAATAATTAAATAAAGAAAATTAAAAATAAATTATTAATCAACTTAAGCCAAAGGAAACACATAGTAATAAATTATATTTAATTATAAGCTGTGTGTCCATTTTGAGATCCAATTAATGATGTTGGCTCAAAAGAATTGCTTATTTCTTATCATCACAGCCCAGTCTTTCAAAACACTCCACTAATTTTCTTCAGTCAACTCACCAAAGCGCCCACCCAGGCCAGCACCCTATGTTAAACGCAGCAGCACCCGTCATGACCTGACACCAGCCTTTTTATAGACAAAGGAGCCGATTGGATATAGAGGCAACAGTTGTGTTTATACGGCAGATGGTGATTTTATGGTTCAGTCCGTGTGGTGAGAGCTTGTGAGAGGAATGCTGATTTTCGGAGGAAGATTAATTCTCCGCACATTTAATTCAAGTCTCGGACACAGGGGCCATGTTGTTCTCATAGAGGTGATCAGGGTGCAACAATTACTCATGTTGAGATGCAACTGAAATTGATCTGGCCTCTTCTGAGTTGCAAATTGCTCTTGGCAGAAAGTCCATTGTTGCTCCCGTTGTGTACTGTCTGCAAGTCTAGTCCATTGCGTAAGAACTTGTAGACAATATAGTTTTATGTCTGGCCCTCAACTCAAGGGAAATTTGGCTGGTTAAAAGCTCTCAGTGTTATATTTTGTTGAAATGGCAAGAATGTTTAAATTGGTCACAAGGGCTTCCCAACCTTATCTGACCGTGGTAACTCCAGGCCAACTCTCAGCAATGATAAGAGGGCATTAGAGATGTCTGTATACTGGGGCTGTTTGGGTTCGGAAAACAGTTTATTATGATGGTACGACAAACATTGTGATTGCAATTAGATTAGTGTGTTGTAATGTTAATAGAAAGGTTGAGTTCACAGTGGACATTTTAAACACGCCCTGGAGAATTTAAGGCGCTGTACTTGATTTTTCTGTCCTTGCGTTGGTTCAAAGATATTCCTCACATAGTTTATGCATTCTTTGAGCATCCTAATTATTCACTGTTTATAAGCTATTTTCACAACATTAAGAGACCGTAGCAGAGTTAGGACATCAGCTAGCATCCTAAGGTGGACTTCCTGGTTATTGGACAGTAAAACGTTTTATAATTAGATGCAGATTATGCTGACTTATTTTGATCTGAAGAACTGCTTATGCAATCAGACTGTACTGGGGCAAGATAAATTTTACTAAATTCCTTAGGGGGAAAAATCAAATACAGTGTCTTTAACATAAATAGAAAACTGAGAAACAAACTACTAAACAATTTGACAGTAGTTTAGGTTATTTAGATAAGATAAGATAAGATAAGATAAGATAAGATAATCCTTTATTTGTCCCACAATGGGGAAATTGCAGTGTCACAACGCAAGTTACAGAAACAGTAGGAAAATAAGAGCATGCATCAAAATCAAGATAAGTAAATGCAGTTTTTGCGATGTGCTAATTGCGGCCATTCAAAGTGTGCTTACTATTAAATTATGATACATTTTGCAGCCCTGGTAGCAACCACTTTATACATTACATTGTTCAAACTAGATGTTAGATATAACATTACATGAGCCTATTTGTGCAACTATGGCGGCCTAAAATGTATTACCTGCTCAGTTACCATTTAATTGCAGGGCTATCCCTTTGAGATATACCCTGACTGAAACCAATTCACTTTTACATAATCCACTGGGGGCATTTATATTTACCAATGCACCTCTTCTACTTGAATGTCTGTTGACAGAGAGAGGGAGCCAGTGAATCCTAAGAAGACATAGTAACACAGAGAGGACCTATTGATTTCACCATAATAGCTTTAAAAGCAATCAACTCATGTTAACATGTCAATACTGGTCAACACAGCCATACCTATGAGCAACAGTAGCTGTTGTGTACTTCTGGAGAGACAAAAACCACCATAAAGAATCTCATTAAAATAATTGGTTATGATGTTGGTCAGACTGAATCAATCTAGGACTGTTTGAATAATGTACTCTGCTTAAATTAGATTACTCTCAGTTCTCTGTTGAATTTTAAATATGTTATATTTTCTTTTCAGCTGCCAAAATATTGACTCATCCTCGGATACCACCATTCTACAATAGCAACATTTAACCTTTGGTGATGGAGAGCTTAAATGAACTGCAGAATCCACTACTGGACAAAACCAATAGTCAAGTGGTGCAAAATGATTACCAGGGCTACCAGTGTGACTATACTGGCCCGCCCTATCAGGACAGCCTCATCGGATACTACTACACCGGAACTAGCGGCAAACACAAGACACAGCAGTACCTTGACGCCACCTCTCTTCACGTTGCTGTGGAGGCCTTTTACAAACCGGGCTTCATTCTGTACAAGGATGATGTCAGCCTACATAGTAAAGATTCCAAGAGTGAAAGCTTTGAGACCACGTTTACAGAGAGTAAGGACACAGATCCGGTCACCACTGAGATCACCCTGGACAACACGCAGGGGGAGAAGGACGTGAAGATCCAGACGGTGTCCTATGACGTGGAGGAGGAGCATGTTCCTGAGTATGAGGTGAGAGCATTTAATCATATATGGGCCATTTAATCTGATTGTACAATTTTTATTTATTGCATGCAATAAAGATGCACTATGCAAATTTTCTGAAGTAGGGTCTTCCACCTGCTTGTCTCCATGGAGATGTTATTGCTTTGCCTGGAATGTTTCACAGTATGGCATTAAATTGTGTATCTCTATGAAGCAGGTGACATCACCAGTTACAGCTCATGTCTGTAGAGAGGTGACCCCGATCACAATCAGAAGGCATAGGCATTCTGGGGTAAAAAAAAACAACAACAAAAAAAAACAAAAACAACTGTAAATAAATAAATGCAAGATAGATAAATTGGAAACATTCCAGGCAAAGCAATAACACCTTCTGCATTTTTAAAGTATAACTATTACTCTATTGTTGAATATATTAAAACCAGAGTTAAATTTGAATGTTCATCTTACCATATCTCACACACACACACACACACACACACACACACACACACACACACACACACACACACACACACACACACACACACACACACACACACACACGTCATTGTGTTGTGCTCCATGTGATCTAAAATGAAAATTGCTGTAAAGATTAATTTTGTGCATTCTTCAGAGTATTAATAATAAGGAATTCTCGGCTCTTTCAGTTCGACACTATTAAAGGAAAGTGTCAGGAGCATCTAGTCTAAACCAAATGCTGTGGCACAAATGCATATTATTCCATGTGCTTGTCTAATAGTCTGCCAGTGTGGATCACACATTTTCTACACTCCACAAACGGTCAATTTACCAGTATCTTTCAAATCGAGTGCAGGATAATTGTACGCTTTTCACCATAATTGTGTTCAAAGAAAATGACACATCTGATTTTATCTCACCAGGCAGTTGTTCTTTTAAATCCATAACAACATCCTCAGTGGAGAAGTGAGACAGCAAAAGAGCAAAGGCTTTTCAAAAGTGGTGAAAATCTCATTTCACCCAGGGATGCTTGTGAAATACCCCAAGCTCTGAGCTGGCGGAGGAAGAAGTATGGCTGCCTCTCTGAGATGATGATCATGCTGGCTCTTTTTACTCGCAGGCCTGGCAGATAGATGGAAACGTGGCACTAGTCGTCATTAATGCCACAAGTAATGCCACGCCTCAAGCATATTAAGGCAGATTGGGCTCATGAGAGTGTGGCTGCAGGTGAGCCTGTAGCCAAAGTTATTCCATGTCAATTGAACAGAGCAAATGAATCTGATGAAGAGTGTTCAGACGAGAGTCAGGGCTTTTTCACTGGGATATTAGACCTGTCTCAGCACCTGCGCTTCCAGACTTCTCCCACCTTTGTGTCTAAGGGCAAAGGAGAGCTCTGGTGGTTCAAACTCTGCACAAAGTCTTCAATATAACAATTTTACAAAGTTAGAAAACTGCAATATGCACCTCCAACTTTTTAATAGGCAAGTCTAAATGAGAGTGTTGTCAAATCTTAATATAATAATAAAATCTGTTACCTGAACTGACTCCATTATATATTCATCAGTTTTATCCCTGCACACACATCCTAGGCATGGATAAGTGTGTGCTAGTTGTAATTACGGGCACTTGAGATAACAATATGAAGAATTCAAGAGATGAGATAGGATTTTTTAATGTATTCATATATCGCTCCGCCACTTTTACTTCTATATTTATCCCCTTTATCTTATCTCAAAGTTATAACAAAAAGACATGATCCATCTGTGCAAAACCAAGCTTACATACTTACGGAAATATTGCTCTTTCTGGTGTTTTCTCAATGTTTTCATGTGTATTTATGAGTAATACAAAATTCTACAAAATATGATTATTTATTTAACATCAAAAGTTAAAGTTGAAAGCAAGGCCATCAACTCATTACAGGCATCGATTTTAACTATAAGCCTCTATGTTTTAGGCGATAGTACAGTACAGCAAATTCTGTTGTGAAAGTTGTAGTTAGAGAAATAACCTTGTTGGAATAGCTGGACATTTTCTCAAGTTAACAACAAAAAAAATACGACTTTTTTCTTACCTTGTTTTCTTTTTTATTTTTACTCTTAGAAAAGTGAAAGTTGTAGTGAACATGTTGTGCTCGGAAGTACTTAACATCAGTGTGACAGGAGGAAATAAATTGCAGAGAATGCAGAATCCAGAGGTGGGTGGATGAATACTGTGACTGCTCTGCTAACAGCGTGCAGGTGTGTGTGTGTGTGTGTGTGTGTGTGTGTGTGTGTCCTGGTTTGTCCCCTCCTGACAGCCATAACAAGATCTGGGAGAGCTGTTGTTACGGGCACTGTGGAAAAGTTGGAGCTCCATCAGTTACATAGCATTTGAGTGGGGTGGGAGCAGGACAAGGTCCCCAGCCAGAAGCTCTCTGTCTGGAGCTGGTTTAGGTGCTAGAATCCCTCTCTGCATTGCTATGGTAAATTCTGGCTTTATCAGATGGGGTTGAATTGGCAAATTAAAGGTCCTATACTATGCTAAATTAACATTTGTGCATGAGCTTTAAGCTTTGTTAGAATGTTGTTACCTCATCAAAAATATACCTGGAGTTGTGTTTCATTCACACATGTTTGAGTAATCCTTTATTATTAGTCTGTCTACATACCCAAAGCTTAAAATGCTCTGTTCCACCTTGTGATGTCATGAAGCATTAGTTTTCAAGTTATTGTGTCAACCTTTACCTTTTGTTTAGTAGAGATTGGCAATTACAGGGCCGAAGCATCCAAATGATTCTAGTGAATGTGAGTGGAGTTTAAAAACACAGTGGAGCACTTCCTATATTACCATAGGCCATCCTACTCATTACTGATACTGAACTGATTGTTTTCCTTTTGAGAGAAGAATGCAGCCTAAATATGCAGGGTTTATGTGTGAAAGAAACAAAACACAACTTGTATGTTTTTGATGAGGAAACAACATTATAACATGTATCAGAAAATAGCATAATATAGGCCCTTGAAGCAAATTTTCTTTTCCTTTCTAGCTCTTTTTAAAAAGTACATAGAGACTTCAGTTAAAAGGATGCAGTTACGTTCTAGAAAGTGATTTGTACATTTTCAGTTGGTGGGCAAGGGCCAGTATTACAGTGTAGAAGTGATCAAAATTTTGAAGTTTAAAAAAAAATCTTTTTGGTTGATATCCTTCCACCTATCAATTATTACACACAACTGAATACCTCTATAGGGCTTTGTAAAATATCCACACTAAATGATCAAAACTAATAAATGTGCAATATACAGTACGGTGTACATTTTGAGCCCTCATAGTTATTCTAACTTCTGGTTTATTACAGTGAATTTTATGCTGTTACTAAAATGATATTGCAAACTGTACCTCGTCATCCATAAAGTAGTTAATGAGTGATTTATTTTTTTTTTTTCTCAAATTAAAGGCACACATCGTCCTGTTTTCCTGCACCCAAGCTGTACTTTAATTACCTTTTAAAGTGTCTGGTTCCTTTGTTTCCTTCTCTATTGATTTCTGTTTTGTATTGTTTTGTGTCCTGTGCATTGATTGATCCCTGCAGGCTACAAGACTAACAAATGAGACCAGGCTGTTTTGTTGACTATTTATTTGGACAAACACCCAATATGTCTGGGAGACGTCCACACATGTTTTAAAGGTCACCTGCGTACGAGCACATTGGGCCAGTGCAGTCTTTGAGTGGCATTGTATCTGTCATTCATTAGCCTGCTTTGCCCCTGTGGCCCTGCTTGCTCTGTGTTGACACTGTATCTGTGCCTGTTGAGCGCCCACTGTCTGTGCTGGATCACAGAGAGGCAGGAGAGACGCTGGAGGTCTCTCATTGCACTAGAAGCAATTTAGCACATAAATGACAGCGTCTTCTGGCTGTTTCCCCTGTCAGCCTGCAATGATGGACCAATCCGTTAATCCGCTGTTATCTGTCAGCCCGCTCATGCCTGTTGACAGTGCTCCAAATCTGCCGCGGTCCACTAGGCACATGTTTTCCTGGCTACTAGATGGACAAGGGCACACAGCTAGCCATGGACAAGATGTCACCTTTGCGAAGATGTCCAAGTTGCACAATAGCACGCTTACTATGTGTTATTGTGTCACACTCAGGCTCACTGCTCTTCATATTTGTCTGACTTACACAACATATAGACTGTGACGACGTGTATTTTTCCTTATCTGCTGCTGTCTTTCAGAGTGACAGCTCCAGCGATAGCGAGAGTGAGGATAACTTCATTGTGCTGCCCCCGCGGGACTACCTGGGTCTCGCCATCTTCTCCATGCTCTGCTGCTTCTGGCCCTTGGGCATTGTTGCCTTTTACTACTCTCACAAGGTAAGGGCCTGCCATTAGTTCTGATTATTCCACATTCTGTTTAAGGTCAGTCAATACACTAGAGCAGACAGGTGCGACCACAACATATATTCCACATGCCAAAACTCACACATGACTGGTCATGTAAAATTACTTAGTTCATATTACATACAAGTCATTTGTATTCTGTTCACGACACCATTATTGCGGAGGTCTGAGTATATAGCAGATATTGTCAGTGGCAGTGTATTTTGACAGTAATGTGCTGCGTAGACACTTCATATGTAAATATAGCTAAACCTTGGGCTGTAATTATATCAGGAAATGAAACTGGGGAATAATAATTGGTCCGAAGAACGAATAAATGAAAGCCCGGACTCATTTTTGATGGCAAACCATAACACCAAAACAACACATTTGTCAATGTCAGACACATAATGACCTAATTGCTATGGTAACTAATGGCTCCCCAAGAGCATTTCTTGTTTTTTCTCTTTAAACCACAGCTTTACACCTACTCATACACTCAGCAGTGATGAGTAACACTGGCTTAGTTCACTCTCTCTCTTTCTGTGTGCTTTGTTTTGTCAGACTGGCAAGGCCATTTCAAAGGGAGACTTCTCCAGAGCAGGAATGAGCTCTCGTAGAGCACTATTCCTGGCCGCGCTCTCCATCACAGTGGGAACAGGGATGTATGTGGGTGTGGTAGTGGCACTCATCGCCTACCTGTCCAAATCTGGGCATGTATAGCACTGACACCATGGGATACAATATGACAGACATGAGGGAGAACTGTGGGACAGGTGTCACTAAGTTCTTCTCATAACATGGGAACTGCTGACTGGCTGCGTTGGATGAAACTTAAATCATATATTTATCTGAACTGAATCATCATTGATGTGGCACAGCACTCCCACTGAGGTTTTCCACAAAAAGAAGAAGAGGAGCTCAAATAACTTTTATGTACTTCAAGAAACTGAGTTCCACACACTGAATTCAAATGAATCTACTACCTACCCTGTACCCAAATATCAGCTAAACAGTAAGCTTATCGTCAATAAATACTACAGATTGTGTATTGTGCACTTTGTAATTGAATCATTTGGAATACATTCTTTCAGCCAGTGAATTTTGAATTTATTCAGTGGTATTAAATGGACAGTTCAACAAAAGCAATTGTCAGTGCACACAAAACCAGTGAGCTGTGGTCCAGAAGGCTATTGGTGTTTATTGTGTACTGTAAATAAAGTCAATAAATTCATCTGGCATGATAAAGCTTTCTATTTCCCATCCTTCACTCGCACCTAGGAGAAGCCTGTGTTCAGTGTTATTGTCAAACTAAATGCTTTCTCTGCATCTATGTCATGGAGTGTCCTCTTTTGGCATCCCTCACTGTCCTACCACAAGGTGACTTTATCTGCCACAGGGCCGTGAGCTCCAGGAACAATGAGTGCCTGGATGTCAAGAGTAAGTGACAGCAGTACTCCAAGCTGCAGGATATGGAATGCCAGGTCTATTGTGAGCATCCAATTCTTCTGCCCCACTAGCCATCCTTTCAGCGCATATGCCTCCAGAGATTCACAACAGAGCGTCCTAATCCACTCGGCTGCCTCCAGGTGAAACTCTGCAAACAGTGTCAGTGTGGGAGCGTACCGTGATGCATAGGTGTTCTAAAAATAGGTTAGTATGAAGCATTTGAGTATATTCACAACTGTAGATTTATTTTTCTTTTACATATGATACAATCAGACAGCATATATCAGTAGTTAAAGGTGTACTGTGCAACTTTTCTGATGCACCAGTCTTTCTCCACAATGATGTACTTGATTTGCCTGGAATGTTCTACTATATGACATTAAATTGTCTATTGTCTTTCTGTATTAACACATGACATCACAAAGTGGAATGTGTTTTTCGTTTGAGAGAAGAGCTCAGCCTAAATATAAAGGGTTTGTGTGTTAAACATGTGTCAATGAAATGAAACACAACTCAGTGTATGTTTGTGATGAGGAAACGACATTATAACAATAGCGTAATATGGGTCCTTTAATGATACTGTGAATACTGTGAAACATTTCAGACAAAACAACATTTTCATGAACAGTTTTTTGTTTGTTTTTCTTTGCAGCAAAATTCAAGTACTGAGTCATGTTCTTTTAATTGTTGGTCTTGCTCACAAAATGACTATACACAGTAGCTAGTCCCACTCAGTTTTTCAAGGCAAAAAGTGCTGCTCTCAGGATATCTACAAAGCCGAAGTGGCCCCAAGTGTGTGGAATGCAGCCTATATTTTCTTTGCCTACATCACCCACACTCGCACATCTCACCAAGATAGAGGCAGAGGCAAATGCAAACTGGTTTTATTAACAAGCCTCCCCCTCATCCATCCAAAAGTTTCCAAGTGGCAAATTAGATTAGTAGATTAGAGTCCATATTTTAAGACCTTCAGATATAGTCTGCTTACCACTATGTAACATTGCTGTTGGAGAGTCCACTAACAGCAACTGTTTTGGAGATTAATTTAAAGGGCACATATTATGCTATTTTCGGATCTATATTATGTTGTTTACTCCTCAAAAATATACACTATATTACCTAAAGTATTCACTCATCCATCCAAATAATCAAAATCAGTTGTTACAATCACTTCCATGGCCACAGGTGTATAAAATCAAGCACCTCAGCCTGCAGACTATTTCTACAAACATTTGTGAAAGAATGGGTCGCTCTCAGGAGCTCAGTGAATTCCAGTGTGGTGCTGTGATAGGACTTGTTGCCACCTGTGCAACAAGTCCAGTCATGAAATTTCCTCGCTCCTAAATATTCCACAGTCAGCTGTCAGTGGTATTATAACAAAGTGGAAGTGATTGGGAACGACAGCAACTCAGCCACAAAGTGGTAGGTCACGTAAACTGACGGGCAGGGTCAGCGGATGCTGAGGGGCATAGTGCGCAGAGGTTGCCAACTTTCTGCAGAGTCGAATGCTACAGACCTCCAAACTTCATGTGGCCTTCAGATTAGCTCAAGAACAGTGCGTAGAGAGCTTCATGGAATGGGTTTCCATGGCCGAGCAGCTGCATCCATACATCATCAAGTGCAATGCAAAGTGTTGGATGCAGTGGTGTAAGGCATCCCGCCACAGGACTCTAGAGCAGTGGAGACGTGTTCTCTGGAGTGGCGGTTGCCAGGAGAACGTTACTTGCCTGACTGTGTTGTGCCAAGTGTAAAGTTTGGTGGAGGGAGGATTATGGTGTGGGGTTGTTTTTTAGGAGCTGGGCTTTTTAGGAGCTCTGAATGTTTCAGCATACCAAGAGATTTTGGACAGTTCCATGCTCCCAGCTTTGTGGGAACAGTTTGGATGGCCCCTTCCTCTTCAACATGACTGTGCACCAGTGCATAAAGCAAGGTCCATAAAGACATGGATGAGAGTTTGGTGTGGAGGAACTTGACTGGGCTGCACAGATTCCTGACCTCAACCTGACAGAACACCTTTGGGATGAATTTCCAACATCATTGTGTGACCTCACAAATGTGCTTCAGGAAGAGTGGTCAAAAATTCCCATAAACACACTCCTAAACCTTGTGGACAGCCTTCCCAGAAGAGTTGAAGCTGTTATAGCTGCAAAGGGTGAACCGGCGTCATATTAAACCCTATGGATTAAGAATGGGATGTCACTTAAATTCATATGCGAGTCAAGGCAGGTAAGAGAATACTTTTGGCAATATAGTGTACCTGGGATTGTGTTTTGTGTCATTCACACATGTTTAACACACAAATTATGCATGTTTATTACATACATCTTCACTAGAATCATCTGGATGATTTAAACCCTGGTATTTTCAAATTATACTGAACAAAGGGTAAAATGTAGCTGTTAACTTGAAAACTACAGCTTCATGATATCACAAGGTGGAAAAGAACATTTTGAGGTTTGGAGATATAAACAGCCTAATAATAAAAGGCTGCTCAAACATGTGTGAATGAAACAAAACACAACAATGTTTTTGTAGTTTAAATTCCAATGCAGCTTCTCACCTGCTGTGTGGTTCCTGGGCCGAAGAGGAGGTATCAAGAATCATTCAAAAAGACAGACGCTCTGATAGTGTAAAAGTATTTAATACAATAACAGAGTATAGCCAGTTAACAGACATAAGGTCTAGGAGATTACCTTTTGCCAATCTGGTATCGCCCCGAACAAAGGATTTGCCCACATATATATAGCTTTCTATGAGACATCCCACTGTAATCTGACCACTTCTATATGTCCCAGATACAGACTTAAACATTTCCAGATGTTCATTAGAGTTAGGGGTCTCTCGGGCCACCATGACAGATTAATATGCAGAGGCCTCATAACTTACTTAAAGGGGGTTTATGGTTCTCAGGGTTCAAAAGGTAAAGCAGATACTACATTTTTGAGGAGATGACAACATTGTAACATGGCGAGAAGCTCACAAGAGGCAAAACCTGTAGAATTTAACAGACATTGACTACAACTATAAACCAAAAAAAAAAGAAGTGAGATCTGAGAGGAGGGATGGTGATATATGGCCTTAAAGTTAATGGATAAAAAAGTGGAAGAAACAAAAGGAGCAGAGAAATTGGAGGCGAGTGCTACATTAATAAGAGACATGATGCACTTGACTGCTGAGAGCCACTTTCAGATTTCTATCATTACTGTGATGGAAAACCTGTCAGCTCCCACTGCTCAAGGCAAAGGGTACAGCTGTGTACAGAATCTGCAGTTTTTCAAAAAGTCCAAGTTAGGTTCTTTTTGGTTCATGTTTGAGTGATAATTTTAATTAGTTTGGTTTCAGTTCATCATTGTTGGTCTTTTTCTTTCATCTGGACACTCCGGACTAGTCCAGAGTAAACACTAACTCCATAGTGGATTTCATAAAATTGACAAGATAAAGGTAGGATTTGTAGCATTTTTATTTCAAAATTCACAAACATGACCTATTTAAACATGTTTGTTGTTATAATTTGGTGTCTAAGTTCTTAATCATTGTCCAATCAGAAAGCAGAACGAGCCCCACAAGTTTCTTATTTGGGTTGCCAGTTCCAAAGTCTAAATCCAGTTGGTTTAAGACTCTGAATCCTCATTACCTAAACCCTAGCACCTGCAGCCAGTCATTAGTCAGTGCTAGAGCAGCCTCTTCAGCTCAGTGAGGGAATTCTGGGAGGTATATGCGTACTGTATAGGTCAGTGCTCTGCCTGCCCAGGTTCAGCAAGATTTTATTCCTATAGCATAATAAGTACAAAATAATATATTTCCACATTGTCTCCTGCCTACTGTTAACTCCCTCTGAATCAAAATGTCCTAAATTATCTCTGGATCTTGAGAAATCCTGTATTAGTTTTGTACACCGGATATGAAATCAGTGAATAAGGCACACATATAGTATGGTATTGTCAGATTACAGACACTGGCATGCCTTTTGATCTTCATCCAGAGATTCTTCTTTGCAGGGAAATGCATTTAATCTATATTTGATTATTCAAGGAACATTTTCTGGGTCAACAGCATCAATGACGTCTGTGGTGAGGGATGGAGGCGATCTCATCATGGGCGCTCTCTGAGGTTTTGGTCCATTTACAATGCAAAATGGAGTTATAATGAAGATATAATGAGACTCGCCCATGCATGTGAAGAGACAGGAGGAATGTTTTTGGAGAAACACTATAGAAAAGTCAGGCTTATGAGTCTTGGGTTGATTAAAATTAGCCATAAACAATCTATAAATAAAAGGGAATGGGGCTGGGTAATATAACAAACAGTGAATCACGTTTTTCCTTCCTCATACTTAACACTTTTGGATTATTTTTTTCTGTTTAAAATAAATAATAAATTGGGTTTGTCAAAAATATAAAACAAAAATCAGTTAATAATCAATACTAAAACTAGTATTGAAACTAGATACTCATTTGAGCAAGTATCATTACTAAAAAAAAGTCACATTCACAGGACAGAAATGAAACTTTTCTTTAATATAATACATAGTTTTAGAATAAGACCACATAGATTAGTATACGCCAATGGACCACTATCGGACATACCTGGATGATAAAACCACATGGTAATATAAAAGAAAGCACGACTGTCTAAAGAAAGACTGTTTTTATTATTATTATTATCATTGTGGTATTGGAATCGGTATTGAATATCAAGTCTATTCCTTAGTATCAAAATCGAGTTTGAAATTTTAGTGTCGTGACAACATTACAGTACAACAATACAGATAAAAATGTAAATAATTTTTTATTATTTAACACTAAAAAGTCAAATTTCCTTCAAAGCCTGAACTCTGCTCCAAACCACATACTTTTACTTTTACAGAGGATTGGCTGTGTGTGTTCGTGTGTGTGTGTCTTAATCATCTTTAAAGACCGCATTAAAGATTGCTGTAACTAAAATAAAGAAATGTGAACATATTATACTGCATACATAATTAAAAGCCCTTACATATGATAAGAACAATTATGTTTCATCTGTATCTTTTAAACACATTCAGGTTCCCAGCTTCAGACAAACAAATCTATATTCTCCCGTCCCTCCCTGGCGCTCCGCAACAGGAAATGAAGACGCAACACAGAAGATGCCAGTATACAAAAGAGGCTAATCTTTTTTTTTTTTTTTTTTTTCCCCCATACCTTATTCCAATTCAGGCTTCACTTTTAC
Organism: Taenioides sp. WSHXM2023; assembly: GCA_029959045.1. Taxonomy (NCBI): domain Eukaryota; kingdom Metazoa; phylum Chordata; class Actinopteri; order Gobiiformes; family Gobiidae; genus Taenioides; species Taenioides sp. WSHXM2023. The sequence continues at coordinate 10,173,062 of CM057102.1, read as the reverse complement.
ATGCAACTTAGACTTCTCTTTGTTGCCTTCCTTGCGTGTGTGCTTATCTCTGTGCACACCTTTGTGAGCTGTGGCTACATGGCTCTCCTTGTGGCAGGACACACTCAGCTCTGATAAGGGCCCTGCAGTCTCATCCTTTGGCTTCACTTATCACTCCTTTAGGCAACTAGGGACTACTGTCTGCCACACCATGGATAAGCACAGAGTTTCCCCCCCAAGCCAGCATAAAGTCTAAATTTAGAGGTAATTCAGGGGTAGTGGTGTTTGGAACAGTTTACAGAGAAGGAAAGATGCACAAAGCCCATTCTCCCCTTAAATATGGTTTCTGGGTCGGCTAAAGCTTTTTATATGCTTTTCCTCTTTATTTTTAGTTTGTGAAGAGCTGTATGGATAGTGTTGTAGCCTCGTAGCCTATATATGGATTATTCATCCTAAATTCCTATAGGCTAAATTTCATGTTAATTATATGCTTATGTTCACAGTTTACTTGAGCTCATTGCAGCTGGAAGGTGAAACTGGTGTTAGCACAGTGCCATATGAGTGTTCAGGTTCTGGACTCCGACTACAGTGCCTAAACTTTCACTTGTGCCTCAAAGTCCCTGGATGTAGGCTCTCGAGTGTGTTTAATTAGCATAAATCAACACTAATTATTAATAATGACAAACTTCATTTAGCTCAAATGGTTTAAACCATTATAAGAAGAAGTGTATAGCATATTTAGTATGGTCCCACAGCTCTGTGTTACCACACCCTAACCCTAACAACTGAGCCCTAACCATAAGGACCTTAACTTAAATATACTGTTCCCTTTTATCCAAACTTTTGAACAAACAAGGGCTCTTTGCGGTTTCATTTTTCTTGACTGGAATCTGTTACTAACCATATGTAACTATACTCGAATGTTGGTGAAAATGTGTGGTTTGGTGGCTGCTGAAACTAGGGTGTCTATAGTTCAGCTAGTTAAATAGAAATGGTGTTTTTTATGTGTTAGCTGGCACACCAACAGAGAGATTAAATGTGAAACAAAACTTAAAGCTTTAGGCCTAAACTCCTGTTCCTTTTAGTGCCATCTGCTTGATTTTACTTTGCACAGTATAGGCTTACAGTAGACTTAGACAAACTTTACTGATCCACAAGGCAAATTATTTGGACACAGTGGTGCTCACACATTATTATGGCTATATTGTATTTATTAACAGTTTGTGTATTGTTGAAAATATCTTGAACATGCATTATGTGAGCAGGGCCACCTCTCCACAGATCTGACCTTGGCCCGATGACATCACCTGCTTCATACCATACTGTGTAACACTGTTGGAGGCAAAGCAGCAACATCTCCATGGAGACAAGCAGGTGGCACTTATCTGTTATGATTGTTATAATGATGCATCCGTGTGTAGTACTGTATTCTTCTGCATATGCGAGTCAGTACTTTGGGCCACTGGCTCTGTCCGTCTGAGGAAGAGGATGAAGATTGGATCACAGGAGATTTTGGCTATGGCTCCAATAACAAGCCAGCCACCCGGAGGATCTGTGAACTAAGAATTTCCCTTCCAAAAACTGGTCTTACTCTGCAATACAGACCTATAATACTGATCCAAATAATTCGACATTTTCTTCCCAGATTTACTAACCCCACCTGCAAAGGAAGAAGTAGCTATCCACAGAAATCACCATCACCAAACTGAAATGTATGTGAAATGTATTTCCACTTTTAGAATCTTTAGGACAAGTTTACGGTTTGTTGTTATAATAGTGTAAGTACTTTTTGGTTTAAACACACAAGCATTGTTGTGAGCTAAAGTAAATGTTTGAGATAAAGTTGGGCAACCACTGGTTTTGAAACTTTACTTTCCTAAATTAGTATTGCAAGTTCGGTCTAATTCTAACAATATTTCTAACATGTTGCAGATTAAATGCTACGATTAAGAGAAAAATAGAGTGCCACCGTCAACTTGGACACTTGTCTAAATTGTACAGTCCCAACAGTAGAAACTGGTGTACCTGCGCCATCTAGTGGGTAATATGACCAATTGCATGCATATAAGGTTAACCATGTGGGAAACGAGCAATTAGGTGTTTTGATTTTTGCTGAAGATCGTATAAATCTTGTGAGGTAGGCATGATTAGATACTATGACAGGTATTTACACCCAGTGTAATTCTATGAATGTAAATCAAATGTATAAAAATGAAATACATAGTTTGGTTGTAAATCTGAATTCCCTTTGTTTTTCAAGATAACGACGTCATTCTGTTTGGTCGTGTTGTGCCTCCTGTCCTGAGGCTGGTGCCCCCTGCTGGATGTCCACTGGATGGACTTTTGGAGGTCTGTTAAATCGCCATCAGCCTGCCCAAAACAGTTAATTATTTTATTAGCAGGTCTATTTCACGTCTCATGCTTAAGACCTACGGCCTTTTTTTTTTTTTTTTTTTTTTTAACTACGCGTGAGGTGTGAGCTATGTTTTTTGTGCAAGTGTTTGCAAGTGTGTGCAAGGATTCCACCTGCCAAGTAGTGATGTAGTGCCAATTAGACTTTAAGCCCATTTTTCTTGAGAAAAACATGCATCCTTATTGTGAATGGGCTTGAATCTCCAGAAACCTGACTATTACTTGTCCTGGAGAGAATGTTATTCCTTTGGCTATACATTTCCACGGTGTGTCATAAAATTTTGGGAGTATGAAGTATGATTTTAACTTTCTATTTCTATTGGAATCGTGCAGGTGATGTGCCACCTCCCCAAAGTTACATGATGTAGCATTAAGGTATATGGCCTTAAAAGAACAAGCTGTGCACATTCATTGTTTATACTGTTCTTCCTCAAAAAGGCAAGTAGAAGACTTCATGTGCATTTGTATTTCATTTTTTGTCTAAATGTGAACCATAAAATATGAAAACCTGTCCATTTCAAACATTTACTTTAGAATCTTTCTACTATATAGAGTGCATTTTGACAGAGCTCAGAAAGCACTGCTGGGGAGCACAAAGTGATACATCCTGAGTGTTCTGAGTGTTAGCTAAGATCAGGCTGTTTGAGTATGTTGAGTATGTAACACAATGGCTTGACAGATCATGGATATGGGAGTCTGCACTTGTGTAATTACATTTATATCGGACTTGCATTATTTCAAACAGCATTATTTCTGTTTGATTTTTCTTGACATGAATGAAATTCATATTTTGTTTTATGTATAGCCTATATAAAACTGTGATAATAGGCTTCAGAAGCAGAGCTGGGGTTACTACTGCAAGTAGAGCAATAACAAATAGGAACAATACTGCCCCCTACTGTTGATCACTCATTAACAACATAGAACTTGATCCTATATGACTGACTGATCATTTTATTTGAAAAATGCCCAACATTCTGAATGAGTGAAAAAACTATGGGCAGCATAATTGACAAAATGTCTTTCTTTGCTTTTTATTGCCTCATTTGTGCCTGCAGAGCTATTGTTTTCACTCCACTAAAATGATTTCAACAGACACAGAAGCATGTTATTTGAGAGAAAGGTTCAGTTCAGTTGTGTTCAACACCTGTATCACTGATCAAAATGTCTGGATCAATCTGTTGTTTAGCTGTTAACTGGTTTTCTACTAATGCTTACTTGATTTTTTGTTTAAGATGTAAATATTAAACTGAATTGTAAGATATATTTGTTATTAAGCTGTAGCAGTTCTTTCACATTTTAAATGTGAAGAAAATGTCATTACTCCCCCAGTGGTACTCATATACGTTTGCCACTCAGGAATAAAGCTCCAAAGAGTATGATGTCATTTGCATAACCTCTAGAGTTAATTGTCATTAGAGCAGAATATGTAAAAAAAACAATTTATATACTCTTAGCATTAAACGATGCACCCTTTAGGTCAAAGATCAAAGTTAACTGCAAAAACATAACAGTTGGTAATAGCATGCTTTTGATTATTACTCACACAATTCTGAAATGAACTGACCAGTTTTACAGTGAGTTAAAAAAGACAGTGACATTTTATTGAACACTTTGTGGAAGACGTGTAAATATTACAGATCGGTCTACTAGTGTTGAGAATTAATGAAATAAATACAAACAAAAGTCAAATCCCATAGGGATGTATAAAACATACTTGTCTTAAAAATCTCCATTTAGCAAAAAGGAAAAGAAAATCGTTTTATTCTAAGCATAAATACAAAGTGATCTAAGTCTATGCCCTATAGAGATTACCTGGTTATTTTAGCTAAGATACATACATAAAACAATTTCAAGACATTTGAGTACAAAAAAGGCCATTTTGTTGTTAATTATGAGAATGAGAGCAATTCTTTAACAAACATTAATTCTGCAGCATACCTCTGAAGTCCTGAGAGAAATTATACTGTAGGCCTTTTTTCTTATGACCAACTATAGATCAACTTCTTAATAACAACTAAGGGCTTCATTTCTTGTAGCTGCTTTAACAATACATCTGCACTGTTTGAAAATGTGTTATCCATAACAATTTTTACATTGTTTACTAATTTAAGTTTTACTGGATTTCTGAAGTCAACTAAGGTGTTGCACTCTTGTCCTCGATGAGTTAATTTATATTTCATTTTTAATTTGATGGCAGATTTGTGTTTTTGTGTCGGTTGTCTTTTAGAGGGAATATCACAGTTAGATCCATCATTTAATTTGCGTTTGGAAGCTTGAGATGTGTCTGAGGTTTTCAAGAACTTAAGAAATGAGCCCTCAAGTCCGGGCTGTAAGCGTTCTCTCCAATTGTGTACAGTAGTGCGATTTCTTAGTGTCCGCATCCTCTGTGGACACACTGGTATTGTTTGAGATGCTTTTTTGGGACGTCCCCTTTTAACTTTGGTCCCAGCAGAAGATGGAAATTCAGCAAGATTATTTTTCATGTTTGCATCCTCTTGGCTTTGACTGTCCATAAACTCTACTCTCTTCTGTTCAAAGTGATTTTCTGCATTTTCATGCTCAGATTCTTCAGGTGAACCTGATGGACCTTCAGATTTGATTGTGTCTTTAGGTTTTGTACGAATGTATTTTCTACAGAAGATGAGCTGTCCCCGATGTTCTTCAATTGTTTTTTCTGTAAGACCATGGAGAGTGTAATGCTTGTGAATCTCTCTTTCAGCTCGCGTTGTAGCGTCACAACCTACTATCATGCATGGGTACTGCACAACAAAGTTCTTGATGCACATGGCTGATGCCTCTTCTTTTGATTTCAAGTTCATGTTTTCAAAACTTGTCAATTGTACAGGTTGCATCCCCTCATTGTTTTTAATAACATTTTTTGTCTTTACTTTTACTGTTTTCTCCACATTCTCCTTTTCATTACATGATGCAGGGATCAATCCCACTGACTTGGTCCTTCGCCCATCATTAATTTTAGGATCATACACAAAGTCATGCTTTTTAATCAGGTGACGGAGCAGGTTTGATTTTGTACTATACACACGGTCACATCCTTCATACTCACACTTGAATGTTATATCCACTGAACCGCTTTCAGAAATTGCAATTTCTTTGTGAAAATTCTTGATGTGCTCTATATATCCTTCCACTGAATCAAATGGAAGTGCACACTCAGGACGGTCACAGTTGAATGTTCCAATATTCATGCTTGCCATCATGGATGTGGCTTTGTCACGGCTAAACTTGTGAAGTAAAAGATAATGCTGCACTAATGTTGTTATTCCTTCAAAAACCCTGGAACAGTTCTTAACTTGGCACCTTACTTCAGTCTCTTTCTCAATACTGTCTGCATATTTGACAGCCTCCCCTTCAGCTTCACTGCTACACAAGTTCAAAGACTCCTGATGCATAGCCCTGTAGTGGAGTATTAAATTTTGCTGGATAGTAAACGCAGCAGTGCATCCCTCATGAACACAGCGATATGGTCTGTATGGGCTGTACGCATCAAGTTCATACATTTTAGGTCCTAACTTCTTCTGCGTGTTATCTTTTTTAGGTGTTTCACAATTGTTCTGTGCATTTTTGGAGCTGCTTGGTTTCTCCGGAGAGCTATACCCAGCATTGGTAATGTTCTCCTTTACATTGTAAGGTGACCAATCTGATTGCTTCTTCTTTTCTTTTGTTCCAAATGGACTCTTCATTGTGTTCACTGTGGATTCTTTATCAGGATTTGTTATAACTGCTGTTTCAGGCTCATCAAGAGGAAGAATTGGAACAGTCAAATCATTGAAATAATTTGGAGGTGATGGTAGTTGAGCAACAGTTGACACCTCAGGTGCTACTTTCCTCCCGTCTCTTTGTGCAGTAAATATGTCTGCAACTGTTTCTTCATCTGCTACCGGTCCAATAGCAATGTCCGACAGCTCTGGTTTAACTGCCATTACTGCATTGTTGGGTGTTATATTTTGACTCGTACTGATACTTGGAGCAGCGCAGCTAATAGCATCATTGTTTTTGTTAAGTTTGAATGCCCGTCTGTTTCGTGCACTGATCTTTAGCCTCTGCATTTCTTCGCGAGATAGCCGATGCACTTTTTCATAATGAATTCTTAAACCAGTTGTTCGGGTAAAGGTTTTGTTGCAGATCTGACATGGATATGGGGACAATTTGGATGGTGTTCTTTTTAATTCTTCAATCATCTCATGAGTATAATCATGCATTTTAGATAAATGTTTAAACAAAGCTTCCTTTGTCATAAATGCATATTCACACTCATCCTGGTCACATTTAAATGGTTTCAACCTCTTCTCTATTGATTTGCCCTGAGTTTTTCTGGTGTAAGAGGTTGGATCTCCAAGTATTGTTTGTTCAAAGTTAAAATTATTTCCTATTTTCTGTTGCACAGACTCATTTTTATGGAAGGAATTTGAAAGTTCAATTAAGTTTTCTTGGTTTCTAGGAGAATATTCGGTGCTGTATGTGTTGAGTGGTTCTTGTTTTAGTGTCATAGGGGACAAAGTGGCAAAGTTACATGACTCCTGTGAGAAACTCCCATTTGACAGACTACACACAACTCCGTTTGTGTCAGGGACAAGAGGATCATTGAGGAAATCCAGAAAAGATGTTGGAAGGTCTGCTGTTAGATCTATCTCATCTAAGGGCCGGCACTCAGAATGTTTAGATAGGTGACAGCCAAGAGACTTGGTGCTTGTGAACTCTCTAAAACATCTCTTACATATAACTTTTCCATCTTTAAAGATGGCTGGCCACTTGGTTTGTTTACTGGATTTTTCTTGGCCATCTGGGCCTTTGTTGTTTTCATCTGAGGTGTCACAGTCATCGTCGGGGCAGTCATCATCTGTGTGGTTGCTGCTGTTTGGACTCATTCCATCTACAGAATTTTCACATAGAGGATGTGAAGACTTCTCTGTTTTCTCCACTTCATCTGCTTGTACAGTTTTGTCAGCATTTGGACTTGTGGGTTTTATAGGCACATCACCAGAGGAGCTCTGAGTAAGACAAGAGTTTGGAGTGTGTGAAGTCTGATAACTTCCATCATTTAGGGTGTCAACTGTTGACACACTGTTCTCATTCATCTCTGTGCTGCTTTTCCCAACATCTCCACTTGTTCCACTAACACTGCTTTCAGGGCACACAAGCCCATACTGATGTGCTCCATTATGTATTTGCCCCCCATTGTCTAGCATTAAAGAACTGGACAAATACTGTGACATTAAACTGGAATCACACGGGCTGTGTGATACAGCGCTGTCTTGCACTGTTGCAGCTGAATCCTTTTCCGGTGTTGTTGTTGGATAAAGGTCTTGCTGCCAATGAGAGTAGCTGCGGGTGGGGTACTCACTTAGGTTTATAGGGTCTGAGTAGCAGTTATTCATAGGAGGTGAAGACCAAGGCTGGGGCATGTTTTGCTGTATTCCGGAGTGGCTACCCCAGGATGGGTATAAAGATGGGTTTACCATTGGAGTGATAGGCACTGGCTCCATGGAATTTGAATAACACTGGTTAAATGAGGAGGAGCAGCCTGGATGGTAATCTCCATGTTGCATTTCAGGTTTAGTGCATTGTAATCCTGACTGTGTACCCGACCTTTTTCCCAATGGACTATGATTTGGTGAAAGTGATGGAACCGGTGCCTTTTTAGATGCTATTTTAGCTACTTTGTTATATTTCTTAGCTAGTTTCCAGTCCTCAAATATTTCTGGATGCTGTTTCTTGACATGTCGAGAAAGACTTTTGTTTGTACTGTATGACCGCCCACAGTCACTAAATGGGCAACAGTACAAGTTTTCATCACTGTTACTTGGATTGGTACTGGGAATATAACCTTGGACGGTATATGGAATTTCAGTTTTAATTTGATCTAAAGCAATTGTTTGGGGGATTGTTTTAGGGAATTCATTACTTATCATGTCCCCTTGCTGGATGTCCATGGTATTTACTGCCCCAGGATATGGTGGTGGTAACTTCCCACCTTCTGCAGCTCTGTAATCAGCCTGTTGGATCTCAGGTACAGAGCTTACTTCAGTTGAGACTGGAGTGGGCTTTGTCAGAGGAGTGTTACATTTATCTGGTTCGTTGCCTTCTGTCTCTGCCATACGATTTAGCATGCTTTCAATAGAATGCTTTACTTTAACTGGCTCTTTTACGTCGGGTGTAGTGCAAGGAGTTGTGCTGGCTTGAGTCTGGTCTGTAGGTGTGTTTGAGTTCCTATTTTCAGGGTAACTGCTGGCCAGTAGTGCATCTTCTTTTTTCTGTATGCAGCTATTTGACTGTTGAGTCTTTAAGGAGTTTTCATTTGTAGCATTTGCTGGAGCATATGGATTGTGCACCTGCTGGTGGGATAAGAACTGTTCCTGTGAATAGAATATTCTTCCACAATTGTCTGTAGAGCATGTATAAGTTAGATAATGCTGTGCTTCATGGTCATACAAAAGATAGGCTTCGCTAAAGATTTGCCCACAGTTGGGGAACATGCACTTGGCTTTGAATTCAGGATGGACTTTTCGATGCATTAGGAGTTCAGAATTTGAATTAAAAGTGGCCTTGCAATCTAACTGAATGCAGATGTATGGTCTGGTGCCACAGTGTATCTGCAAGTGATCATTTAGATGCTGGACATTGACAAATTGTCGTCTGCAATACTGGCACACTACTTTCTGCTTTTGTATCTCTAAAAAGCGCATGGCTTCTTCATCATCTTTGTGAGAACGAACATGAGCCATGAGGTTTCGGAAAAATTTAAATGCTTTGGCACAATTTGTAACAGGGCAGAAACAGTCTTGGCTAGGGTCAGCAGGAGCTTGTTCTAAATTAACAGCTTTGTTTTCCAACTGACTATCCAACTCAGATTTGATGAAGTTATTAGTGGTATTTTGTAAAGGTGGCTGATGAGGATTGGCTGACTTTCTTGAGGCTTTCATTGCTGCAAGTCTCTCTTTGCAGGACTGTTTTACATGAGATGCTACATGTGGCTCCAACACTTCCTTACTTTCATAACTGGTAGCGCAAATGGGACATAAAAACATGCCATCTTTAAAATGCTTTTGAGCATGGCGGACTATTCTGTGTCCCAAGAATTCCTTATCACACAGAACACAATACTGCATGTAGGCCCGCCAGTTTCTGAAACGAGCTGACACAAAACCTTGTTCTCTCAGTTTTTTAGCCTCTCTATTTTTCTCTTTTTCATCTGCTATTTCATTTAGTTCATTAGTAGTAGTTAGCATAAAATCCTCCAGGTCTTTGTATTCAGGGTGCTTTCCAGGCCCACCTTCCACTTCCTGTTCATCAGTGTCATTCAGCGTATCAATAGACGATACGATAGCTGCCTCATCACCCATCAGCACTAAACAGTTGCGTTTTAATGTTTTCCAGTCCCAGAATTCTGGATCAAAAGGCCACTGAGTCTTCAAGGCCAACAGTAACTCACAGCGTAAAGAATTGGGCATTGGATGACCTTCGTCCTCCTCAGGTTTTTTATCCGGCTCATTGTATGATGTCTCCACAGCATAATATGTGTCCACTGTAGGATGGATCAGGAACTCTGTGAGCTGGCATGCGCGTTTAACCTCCAGATCATTGGGCAAAAGGCATGATATAGTTTTGCAGATGGTAGATTTGCTCTCTTTGTGGTCACTAGATGACATTTTCAGAGCTTGAATGCACATTTCCACGCACACTGGCAGTCCCACCTCTCCAATCTGTAATCAAATATACTATGAATTTCATGTTTTGTGAACAATCGCATAGACCTATATAAAGTAAATGTCTAACTTACTTCACTTTGGATGACTTTGATAAGAAATAGAATGTGACAGACACTTCTACATAGAAGAGCCATGTCTTTACAGCGACTGAGAAATCCATCAGCAGAAGATTCACGACGAATTAGTAGTTTACTCCATAAAAGTGTAAGTTCCCTGTAGAAAATAATAAAAAACAATATTTAATACTGTGTAAAAAAGAATGCCTGAGTTTAGTAGTAGTAGTTTTTGTTTTCACCGGAGCTAGACCTTGGTTATAACAGACTAAAATAGTTTTTTATATTCTGTAAGACAAATGTGTAGAACACTTTACCAGGCACAATAAACATCCCCTTGGAGAAGCTGCCGCTTCAGAAAAGCTGAGCATATGCTCAAAGCTCCATTTTCATCTCCTTCTGACTCCAAGTTGCAGATCATCTCTAGAGCCTCTTTACAGTCTATTGATGCTATCTGTGAAATTAGAAGCAAACAACAAAACAACGTTTTACACAGTGGCTAAAAAGACTGAGGTTATGTTGACAGTTTATTACGATCGAAGAATACAAATTGACCTCATCCATCAGCTGCTCCTGGTTTTTTGTCACGCAGATGCACAGAAGGTAGCTCTGTTTGAAGGTCCCTTTCCCTTCAAATCCAGGATATTCTGAACAAGTCTTCGCCAAAGCAGCAGCTTTATCAACACTGTCCATTTTGATAAGGTGCTTTATTCGCATTGTTAGAAGCTTTGGACCTTCAAACTCCAGATATTTGTGAACTACAAGAAGAACGCAAGTGTAATGTAACAAAGAATAAAATAGCAGTCAAAACCAGTTAATGTGCTATTGTTTGTTAGACTGCACTATTTTCAAACATTTCTTTGTCATTAAAGGTCATTGATATTATTGTCACTGAGGTTGTGAGGCCTATAGGCCAATGCATTGATATGCAGAAAAAATAGCTTCTGTTATTTTATGTTAATTACAAAACACAAAATTAGAGTCAACAAAAAGACTACTGGACCAACATGAGAAGAAACAAACCTTTCTCAGTTTGTGAAGTTTCATTGGCTAATATGCTGCAGAGAGTAGTGTTGGACCAAACACCTTCTTGCTGTGCTAAAACAGCGAGTAGGCTCAGTTGCGAGCTCCCACTTTCTTGTAAAAGGTTGTGTGCCATCTGAAAAATATTTTAAGTTAGTCTTACTTTTAATCTTTCAGTTATGTAGAACCAAATCATGGCTGCATAGCACTTCATTGCTCGTAACCATGGTACTAACTTTGATGGAGGACTGGAACTCCACCCATAAGGCACCAGGGACATGCTGGGGCAGCAGGAGCAGCAGCTCCACACAACTCCTGAGGACACAACACGTGTGAGAATTGTGTAACAAACAAATACAAACATGAGAAAAGATGTACTCACTGTGCTAATTTTTCAAGTAGGAGAGGTACGTTTTCACATTCGGGAGAAAGATTGGAGACAGCCTTAGCAAAGTTGAGGATGGCCATAGTGTAGACCTGTAGCTGAGGCAATGGATCCTCATCTGTTTGCCAGCGGCTAGCATGTTCCACAAGAACCTGTACAGCATGTTATAAAATGAACCTAGCGTGTCAATTACTATTATTCATTATAGTGAACATGGCTTGCAGATAATACTGATGCCCTCCGTTTAACTATCCTTATCTTATGATAACTAAACTTGTCTGTTAAATTGTAATTTGTAAAGCTAACCGTACTGAAGACCCACCACTTCATGAACAGAGTTTGCCACTCACACAAAAAACGGCAGGAATGTGTAATGGAGTCAGAGACCACTTTCACTCTATACACGCATAGCGACCACAAACGAATGTAACATTGCCGAACAGCCCAGGCTAACGCTAATATAGTCTATATGGCCATTGTGGTTTGCCAAATTAGTAAAATGCCTGGGCCAGCATCTGGAAAACCTCATTTCTGCAGCAAAGTGGCCAAGGAGCAAACGCGTCAAGGCACAGGGCTATGATCTTTACAAAGTATTTCCTAACTATGCATGCTATATCTTTGCATATCGAGCATGCGTTTAGTGCACACAGAAAATGCACATATGGCTGCTGTCCTTTTTCAACTAGAACTGCATGAGCAGGACAGAGGCACCCCGCATACCAGTTAGCAGCATTGATCAGATTTTAGCTTTTAGCCTTAAAAATACCGCCAGAGCACACGCGGTGCACACACAGGAGTTTGGAAAATACAAGACTTTGAAAGAAGTGCAACCTCTACAAAGGCCACAAATAATGCATTTAAGATAATTACAATTTGAAATGCCAGCCAATTAGCTGTGTTGCTAACGCCTTAGCTACATTGTTATAGCAGACGTTGACGCGCATCCTCGGCCAGGAAGCCAGAGGGTCTGTGAGCTGCCCGGGATGAGGAGCTCTTTTGTGGGCTAACCTGGCAGAACTCCTGGCAGAAACGCAGCGTGGCTTCTAGTGGAGAATCTGGACTCTGTTGTAGAGCAGTGGTCAAACCCTCGAAGCGTTCTCGAAGCTCCTCAAATGCTATTCTTGTATCATATTCCTTCTCAGTCTCCCCCTCCGCCATCTTCACAACAATCACGACCGCGTACGCACAGATGTTACGCTGCCAGAGCTGTACACGCACGCGCACGTAAGGGGGGAGGGTAACCTGGCCTTCCATCGTGGGGTCTGTCTGAACCTATACCCCAGTTTAACCATGGATCTATTATATCTATATAATCTATATTATACATCCATGAATCTACCCAATCCATCATTATCTCTATGACTGCGACATAGAGCATGGATCTATAGCTACTTCCATGTGCAAGATCCCTAAAATCAGGAAGGGATCCTTTGCCTGAAATCCATGAATCTCTGGGGCAGGCAAATTACTTGCTGAATTATCTGCTAAATTTGTGGAGTATGAATGGGATTGGTGTAGCCTACCGTGCATTTGTAGATTTTTCTTTTAAACATAACAGTCAATTAGACCTATACTGACGACGATCACACCATCTACATAGTCACATAGTCTACAGAATCTACATTTTTATGTAATTATAGGCCTGAGTGCAAACCCCCCCCCCCCAAAAAAAAAACAAAAAAAAACAACAACATATATACATATAAGACAAGAAAGGTATATTTTATGTCCCATTAAAAAAACAGTTTGGTCTGTGAGAATTTTAATAAGTTTGGATAGGCTTATAATGACTACACATCATTAATGCAAACATTGACAATCATACAAATAACACACAGGCTGCCCATATAAAAACCAATACAATAAATGGTCTACCTCAGCTTATAGGCTATGACACAAGAAACACCTTTTTACTTATAAGCAAAATATGGATGCAAAAGGCATTAGAAGGATGTTTGCACGTGCACTGTGTTAAACTTTATGAAAATAGCAAGTGCTGCAGTGGCACTCTGTATGGTTCCTTACTTGAGTGCCCCTCACCTCTGTCTGTAATACAAAAAATAATTCTATAAATGAAAGCATGATATTATAGTTGTTTACCCTTAATATAAGAGTAAATAATATAACAAAAATATTACCTCATAACTGTGCTTTGCAACACAACATGTTGCCTCAGATGTGATGTTCTTGGGGTTTGCCATAGTCTTCATTGCCCTTAAAGGTGTTGGGTATGCTCTGGAGTAGCAGCAACCCATACACTGATAGACTGGACGCTCCCTGGAGAAGAGAACATTCCTCTTCAGAGAACACTCTTCACATCCTGCCAGAAAAGTCTGAATTAGAATTGAGATAGCCAAGCACATTTAAAACTGAAATTGGACAATAATATTCACTTTACCGTGACTGTAGGAGTAGGTGTCCACTAAGTAGAGAAACAAAGTCAGCAAAAGAACCAATACCCCACTGGATTTTACCGAGCCCATTGTTGCCAGAATCACCTGGTGAAATAAAACAAGATCCAAATGTCCAATTCAACTCTAAAGAAGAACATAAATGACACAGTGGAGGATGCATTACCATGTTGGGAGACGGCACTGCGAATGAAGTCTTCGGCTTCATCCCTACTTTTATAGCAACATATGCCAGTGGGCACTTCCTGGATAAAGCAAAGCCTACCTTCCTTATCAATGATCTGGCTGACTCATTGACCACTCTGCTGCATCTCTATAATCTCCTAAAAGCACAAAGTGATTGGAAATAAGGTCGAAAAGTCAAAACATACCCCCACCATCCTTCCATCCTGACTATGAATGCACTGTGTCTAATCCCTGGGCTTTTGTTACTTGGTAACTCAGGTTATTTGTCATGTCACAGTAAACATGGACACGTCATTGGTTATGATGCACTTTACTTTATTTCAGATTACATACATATATATATATATATATATATATATATATATATTTTTTTTTTTTTAATATGTTTCTTTGTCTATAATATTTCACAATCACAGTAAGTAAACTTCAGTAATAAACTTCTGAAGTAGGCCTATGTTTCTGTGGAATCATGTGGGTGCCACTTCAAAAAAGTTCCATGGTGTTGGTTTACCATGTGTACCACATGTATTGGTTTCTTTGAGGTGCATATAATTAATAATTCACAACATTATTTACAAATAAATATTGATGATATGTGGTTATGATTTAAATAAAGCCATTTCAAAAAATCTCCCAATGCAAATGTTAAGGTACACTTTCAAGAGACCAGCAGTTTATCAGATTGTTCCATGATCATTTTTAAATACTTTTTGGACATTGTTTATGCCAGTGCATCTCTATGGATGCTACAGCTGCCAGTAATGGAAAGGTTTTGATGTTCAGTTAACAAGTGCTATAAAATATTAGAGATTCAGTGAAAGAATCAAATATAGCTGAGTGGAGGGTGTTACTGTGCTTTTGAAAAGTGGCAATGAATAGATTATGAAGGAGTCTACCAAAGGGACAGCTCATGTTATTTTCAAAGCCCAGACGATGGTTTGGACATAGAACAGGAAGCATGGTGAGTTTAATGTTGCCAGACAAGATGCCCGTGACTAAAGAGTAGATTTGAGGATGTGGTGAACAAGATAAAAAATGTATTTGACAGAAACTTGGCGCACATAAAACATTGCACAGATTGATCAATCGATACAAATCTGCCCTGAGATAAATGTGATTGTCTTTTAACCACTTTACTGTATATCACATTATCTTATGGCTTTTCGATAATTCAAACTGCAAAGTACTTTGTATGTTATGACATGTTAATTTGAATGAAGCTATTGCTTACTTTCCATGCATTTGAGTTGCACAGTAAACATAATTAATGTTATGTAAGGTGTAAAATTGTCTGCAAGTTTTCAAGCTCTTAGTTGTATTTCAGTCCCTCTTGTCCTCTTATATAAATTCTCTAAATTACTGTACAAATCCCGAGGCCATGAAGACAGAAGCACTTTGTATGTAATTATAATAATAAAATGTGAATATATGTATTATTTTTCTACATTTGTACAATGCACAATGCCGATATTGCACATGCTGAGCCCAGTGAATATGAATTCTTCATATTCGTCTAGCAATGTTATTGTTCATACATTGTATATTTGCAATTTAAAAAAAAGTTTTCAAGCCCTTGAAGTTAGTGCTTGACGCCCTCTGCTGGCCACACTGAGCTTTTTTTTTTTTAGTGTAGTAATTACAAATAGGCCTAACGGAATAGTAGTGGTCATGATGCTAACTAGAAGATGCTTTGTATGCAGACACTTTATGTGAAAAGATTGAGACAAACCAACTCATTTCAAAGTTTTTCTTGTTTAATTTGTCATTGTCACTATAAACTTCCAGACTAGTGCACTGTTTATAATCCCCTGAGTTGTCCTGTTATATATTTTTGACCGAGATATCGCCAGAAAATATTTTGTTCATGATAACAAATAAAGAATTAAACATGCTATGTAAATGTGGCAATTAGGCCCTTAGACTAATGTCTATGGCCTTTTCGTGCTGGGCAGTTCCTTTGTAAACTGAAACTTTGTTTGCTAATACTTTACTTTTCTTTGTGAATGCATAAAGAGCAGTTCGTAATAGTTATATATGTATTATTCCATTTGCCCCCTTATCTTCTGTCATAACCGGAGCCCGCTCTGGCCGCGCTGTTGTCTGTGCTCTGCAGCTTTACTGTAAAACTGTAAATGCACAAGGCCTGCCCGTGCGAGGCCGTCCAAGAAACCCCATCGACGAGACAAAACTCGAGGCGTGAACGTGGCAGCCATTTTACATCATCAAGAGTGAATGACTGAAGCCGGACCAGTGCCGGGACTTTTACACTTTTACTGTATTTTAAATATCTAATCTACCCTTAAAAACAATCAGCAGCATACGCGTTGGTGATCCAGCGGCAGGTAGGGCAAAATATTACAATCAGCCATCTCACTGCTTGATAGTTGATGTCTAAAGGCGGAATCGCGCCGTGCTGTTGCAAACAATGTGGGAACTGGTGGCTGGGAACGAGTTCTCCAGACCGGCTTTTTGAAAATGGACTCTTCCTATGTGGCGGCACGTTGGCAAAACCACGCATCCAGCAGCCGAAAGCTCTAGCCACACGAGTTTCGCTTAATTTACTAGAATCAAACGCCTCATTATGTGTTTCAGATTTTGAAACGTCTTGGTAACAATGGCCTCATTGAATGTATGCTCAATTTGGCATGCTAGCTTATTTTGACAGATCGCAGATTTTAGATCCTCATTGTCACTATATGCTAACAGGGATCTCTCAAAAGGTATTCATTTTAATTGGAAGCTGTTCGTTTATGTTGTCTTAATTCTCCCGCTTGGTGCAATAGTCATTATTAAATAAGCCATGGTTAGAAATGGTTTTTTTTTCTCCTATCTAGGAACCCCGGTTAGCTTATGCTATTTTATCACTGTAGCCTAGCATGATTTTTATGGTAGCCTAGCCTTGCAATTTAGCTTCTATGCTAGTTAGCTTAAACATGTGCAGGTCAATCCGCACCCGCTATTTCTAACCATACGTCGAAATGGTAATAGATAGGCGCACAAGCGAAAACGTAATGGCACTTTCCCACAGCGAAGGTCAAAATATATTCGCCCGTGCAATGTTCCCACTGACGGGTCTTTATTGTAAGACTAAGCTAACATCCTAAAATTATTTTTAGCAAACAGTGGCATAGGCTGACGGCCCTGTCAATGTTCTTTTGGTCAGTATAGTAACAATAATACAACTACTAGCTGGGTTAAATTGGATTATGAAGCGCTACCCTTCCGTTCACATTGACTCGTCTCAGCATTAATACAGAACATTAAACGATGCATTATTGTTCACTGGTCAGTCACCGGAAACTCAGTTCATTCAGAAAGAACACGTGTATCGGCTATCAGCCTGTGCTGTAGTCAGCAGCCACCGGTATTCGACTGGGTGGTACAGTCAGTAATAAGTTAAAGATTTATGATTGGTTTTATTTTCCTGGTCTGCATCATGCCACTTAAATGTCTTGTCATCACACCAAGGTCTTAGTCTTGTGCTGCATAAAGACCGCTGGCATTTTGCTCATAGTTCAGATAGTGAAGAGTCTTCAGACTGTTGCTGGCTAAAAGTTTTGCAGTTTAATTTCTTAAGCACTACTTTATCAAACATTTTGGGGTGTGATGTAACTGTAAAAGCAGTAACAAGTCTGAGACTTTACACTTTTCTGATCATTACTGAAGCCTTGCCCTTGACCCAGGATTAATTTGGCTCATTGCATTCACACAGATTTCTGGAGACATGGCCACAGAGCATATAAATGGAAATGGTCCAGAAGATCCAATGGACACCTCTGCTGCAGTTACCCATTCTGAGCACTTCCAGACTTTATTAGAAGCTGGTTTACCACAGAAAGTTGCTGAAAAACTAGATGAAATTTACCTAGCAGGTAAGGCACATTGAATATGCTTGCATATAAAATAGGCATTTTATCAATTTCTTGCATGTACTGTCATTTTTATCTTTTTGAATGGGGGAATTGGGTTCTCGAAGCAACTTTTTGTGGTTTCTCCCCAAAATGGGTACTGCAGACTTGCCAAAATTTTATATCAAACAGATGCATGTTGGCATAAAAATATGGATGCATATCACCTGTTTACTTAATTGCAGCATTTCATATGGCCATGCTGGCTTTATGAATACTGGCGTCAGGGCGAGTGATGGATTCTCTACCTGGGAGTTTGTAATTGAGCCTGTCTGTTCTGCCCTTTACATTCCTTGCCTACTTGATGCCCACAGAATATTATAATTGAGGAAAAGTATCTGCTGCTCTGCACGCAGAGGTTAAGTCAGGACTGCAGTCTGTCCGTCAGTTCAAAAATGATTTGGACTGACCCACTGAGCCAGATGGGACCAAGGAAGAAACAATGGCGGCAGCTGTGAGGTGTAGCTGCATGGGACAGGTGATGACCCCCTCTTAGGGCAGAATGGAGTCTGGTTCATTAGAAACTCGCAGCCTCACAGAGGAGCACTGGCATATCGAGTTGCACTTTGACATCTGTTGTGATTCGTTTTGGACAAACATGCTGCTTGTAGGCTACAGTACTGCATGACCAATGCCTGCTTTTTAATTTGTGCCCTTAGCTTTTCAATTTCATGCAATATTTTGGCCAAATTAGTTGCATCCGCCTCATTATCCAGATATTTGAATTTTTAATTAATTATCTTTTTTGTCAGGTTTGGTGTCTCACAGTGATCTTGATGATCGAGCTATTGAGGCTCTGAAAGAATTCAACGAAGAAGGTGCTCTTCAAGTATTGTTACAGTTTAAGGACAGTGACCTCTCACATGTTCAGGTAATTACAGGGGAAGGGTGTCATTGGGTTGTTAACTTGTGTTGGAAGCTCTAACTTTTCAATATTCTAATTTTAGAACAAAAGTGCCTTTCTTTGTGGCGTGATGAAGACCTACAGACAGAGAGAGAAACAGGGGACCAAAGTGTCGGACACTATTAAAGGACCAGATGAAGCAAAAATTAAAGTAAGAACTTGGTCCATCTGTCAGTCTAAACAAATGTTTCCTTCTCATCACTATTTTCAATTATCAGGCTCTACTGGAAAGGACTGGCTACACACTTGATGTGACAACAGGCCAGCGAAAGTATGGAGGTCCCCCACCAGAGTGTGCTCACTCTGGGACACAGCCCTCTGTTGGTACAGAGGTAAGAATAAATGTACAGTTTAAAACGCAAAGGGCATGTATATTTTTCAAGGCTATTAGTATATTAATATGGCTTTATATACAGTACACCATAATCTCTTTATTGGGCAGTTTCATTCAATTTCCTGTGTAAAGGTGCCATTTTAAGTACTTTTGACCATTCAAAAAAAACTTTGATTTCAATTAATTACCGCATCACATCTCAGTCAATTTTTTTGACTATCCAATCATGGCCATTTATTTATAGGACTTGTATCATTCAGAATCTTGTAACTTCTCACTTTATATTATTTAGTCTATTGCTTGTTGATTCTGCAGAATTGGTACACTGATGTGCATTTTAAGTGATGGATTGATTAAATTGCATCCATCACTAGGATACAGCCCTATGAGTTTCAAGCAGTTATCTTTGTTGTATTATAATACATTCATATTTTCTTAATTTGCTAGATTTTTGTAGGCAAAATCCCCAGAGACCTTTTTGAGGATGAGCTTGTTCCACTCTTTGAAAAAGCTGGCCCCATCTGGGACCTGCGTCTTATGATGGATCCTTTCAGTGGCCTGAACCGAGGCTATGCCTTTGTCACTTTCTGCACTAAAGAAGCCGCACAGCAAGCTGTTAAATTGGTATGTGTAATGTCATTTTGTATAACTTGGAATTTAGTGTACAATGTAAGCAAATGAAGAAATTTTGATCTTTTCCTCTAGTGCAATAATAATGAAATACGACCAGGAAAACAGATCGGAGTGTGTATTTCTGTGGCCAATAACAGGCTTTTTGTTGGGTCTATCCCTAAGAGTAAAACAAAAGAACAGATTGTGGAAGAATTTGCAAAAGTCACAGGTAAGTCTATTTACTTTGCTGAGCCCTGCCTTCTGTCACATTAGTGTACCACTTATTCAAATACTTGTGTCAGAATGATGACTGATGTACCAGAGTGACTTCAGTTACTATGAATGGTTACCGCTAAGATCTGACTGCACACAAGCATATTCTATAAAAGCTTCTGAGTGGAGACAATTTGTATATTGTAGAATACCTGTACTTCATTTTTGACAAATAGTTTTTTTTTGTTTTTTTCCTTCATTGATAGAGGGCCTAAATGATGTCATTTTATATCACCAACCGGATGACAAGAAGAAGAACCGAGGCTTTTGTTTCCTGGAGTATGAGGACCATAAGACGGCCGCACAGGCACGCCGGAGACTTATGAGTGGCAAAGTTAAAGTGTGGGGAAATGTGGTCACAGTAGAATGGGCTGACCCTATTGAGGACCCTGACCCTGAAGTCATGGCAAAGGTACGGACATTTTTCTTGACAATATTGAGTGAAGTATTGTAATATTCACATTTTGTTCGTCTGTTTTAGGTTAAGGTGCTCTTTGTTAGAAATCTGGCTAGCACTGTTACAGAAGAGATACTTGAAAAGGCCTTCAGTCAGTTTGGTAAACTGGAACGTGTGAAAAAGCTTAAGGATTATGCATTCATCCACTTTGAAGAAAGAGATGGTGCTGTGAAGGTATAGAGGGGCTAAAATAATAACTTTTGCTTAATAAAGAAAGTGGAATTAAATATCTGATTTGCACAGGCTCTAGCTGATCTGAATGGAAAAGAACTTGAGGGGGAGCACATTGAAATTGTTTTCGCAAAACCCCCTGATCAGAAGAGAAAAGAGCGTAAAGCTCAGAGACAAGCCGCCAAAACACAAATGTAAGTGGCAAGATGAAGCTGTCAACTCTGAAAATCCCATTTAGAAAAACATTGTAACACCATTTATTCATAATGTTTTCTCAGGTATGACGATTACTACTACTATATGCCTCCCCATGTGGCTCCACCCACCAGAGGCAGAGGGAGAGGTGGACGAGGCGGTTACACATATCCTCACGATTATTATTGTTATGAAGACTACTATGATTACTATGGATATGATTATCATAACTACCGTGGAGGCTACGATGACCCATATTATGGCTATGAAGACTTCCAAGGGTCTGGGAGAGGCCGAGGAGCTCGCGGAGGAATTCGAGGAACCACCAGTCAAAACCGTGGCCGTGCAGTTGTTACACGTGGCCGCATGGGATTCTCTCAACGAGGTGGGCCAGGAACTACCCGAGGTAACTAGGAGACCATTTCTCAATATGATTAATGTAGTTTTTCCACATATATACACACAAGTTCCTGGTTTTACCCAAGTTGTGACTGACATTTACTTTTTCAGCAGGGAAGCGGGGCCGGGCACGCTCCTGACCTGTCCCTGTGGATACTGACTTGATGAGTGGGGTTACACCGTAACCTGCAATGGATGTTAATACAAAAGAGCATGACACAAGGTCCAATGATATTCCAGCCTTACAAAGAAGCATTTCCCTCCCCAAGTTTTTTTTCTTTTTGAAACTGCCACCTTAAAAAAGATTTAGGATTTATTACAGGCCATGGCCGTTGTCCAGAGCTGATACAGGGCTTTCTGCCCTAACAATCTACCCCTTCCCTGTCCCTAAAATGCCATTTAAAAAAAGATAATTATTGATGAATTTGCACTTTTAAGTTTCTTAGGTTTGAAGTGGCTCGAAGGAGCTTGATGCTATGTATATGTTTGTGCTATTTGCAATTTTATTATTGTCGGAATATCCATGTTAATCTTAAATGTTTGATCTGGATGTTTGAATGAGAAAGAACATTTGCAGGTTTTTAAGGTGTACCCACCTGGCATGGATAAGTCAGGCATTCCAGGAACGTGGTTCTTTTCAGAACTTGTCTTTAAAGGGTTGGTTGACTACCTCAGTACAGAGGACTAAACTACCCGGCCTGTACTGTAAATAGGGAAACTATGTTGATGAAAGCAGGGTTTGTTTTAAAATAAAATATGCACAAGAGCTGCAGCAAAAACGATGTACTTAATGTAATATAATCATTTCAGCTGCAGCTCAGACACTGCTAACAGTCAAACTGGGCATGCAAAATGATCTCATGTGATGAGTCTAAACAAACCCTGCTTTTATCTTATTTTGAACTGAATTGGCTGCAATGCCTTTTCAGAGTATGTAGTTACTGGTTGTATAGTTTTTGGATAAATGTTACTTTTGTAAAGGCTTAAACATCACAGGTATCCAATTGCCTTTGATTTAACAAAAAATACACACAAAATAATAAAAAATAAAGCCCTGCAGTGTCCCTTTTGTGCCGCTGTAATTTGACAGTGATCTTCTGGATTAAAACAATGTTTAAATGTGAAATGCTAAATCTGAGATCATGTAACTCTCGAGGTTCAAGATAAAAAATAATGAAGTTTCCATTTAACTGAGTTTTAACCAACAAATTAACTGTCTACCTGTAGTTGGTTTGGTGCGATCTCCTACAGTGGCTGTGAAGGGATACTGCAGTGAGTTTCTATTTCCACATAGCAAAAAGGAAACTGAGATTCAGTCCCAGTTTTCTACAGTTAACTCCCTCGTAAAAAAAAAAATCATAACCAACTTTTGAAAAAAGAAAAAATGTTAGCAGTTTTAAACTATTGTTGGTGGCCAACATCATTTTTTGCATTCCTGCAAATTGTTTTATACTGTAAAATGGAGGTGAGTGTAACTTATTTTTGTAATAAAGTTTTTGATTTCTACCACTGCTTACCTTGTTTCTTATAATACAGAATATTCTTGTGAATGTTTTTGCAGTATAGTTTGCATATTGGGTCATTCATAAGCGAATACCTAGGCCTTTTCTCAAAATGCAGAAGACCATCTAAAATTCAGACTTGCAGGAGACATCTGAAAACATCTGAAAGTTAAAATAAATGATCAATCTTGCATACTAAATCCTCCAATACCATCTTTCCTGCTGTTGTAAAGAGCAGCACGACAAGGGACCAGCATTACGCGTGGTCTGGGCGGAGGTGACTACGCTTTCGTTATTGCGCATGACGCGCACGGCCCAGCCTACAGAGGATGTGCACCGACGGCTGCTAGTACGGCGCTTTACAGCTGCGCAGGGCACATCGGAAATAAGGAATTATTTCCTTAAGATTCTACAGTGTATCGAAGTCAGTAAGAAAATGTCTGCCTTCCTGATCGTGCATTGTAGGATATATTCAGACGAAAACGACACCATGAATACAACGATGTAGCATGCAGATTAACGATCGCATTCAGAGGGTCTCTCCTCCGCAGATGTTCCACGTAGCTTTCAGAAATACAGACGCCATCCTCCTCCAGCACGGACCGACATGGGATGTATCAGTGCTGTAGTGCAGAGGATGAGAAGCAGGATGCGACTCGGACTGCTCCGTGAACTTGGACGCCAATATCCGCTATTCTGCTTTCTGCTGCTGCTGCTTCTGTTGTCCACTGTGCTCTTGAACAGGTCTCCAACTTTTAGTGCTTATTGTTTCATAAGACGTCTATTTTTATGAGGTCTAATTTCCCCCTGTACTCCTCACAGATATATTCATATAATTATGATGATCTGGTCATTTTTGGCTGGAGTTGTCACTTTTTACTGCTCTTTGGGGCCCGAGTCTCTTCTACCCAACGTCCTAACATCAATTAAAGCAAAGAAAAAGGTCTATCAACCGGAGCTCTTCCCTTTAGGCCACAGCTGTGCTGTTTGTGGAAATATCAAATGCAAAAGGCACAGGTAAAAACATATCCACTTATGGTTACGGTGTCATTGTTTTATGTTCGCGCACGCCATCTAGTGGTCATAGTTTTAATGGCTTTTAAACATTTCACTAAAAGGCCAACCTTGCTGCTGGAAAATTATCAACCGTGGCTTGATCTTAAGATTCCATCCAAAGTGGATGCTTCTCTTTCACAGGTATTGTGTATCTAATGGTGTGTGTTTAAAAAAAGAGGAAGAGGGTGAAACGTTTCTCTTTTATCCCCTCCTAGATTTTGGAATTGGTCTTAGAAAACTTTGTGTACCCATGGTACAGGTAGGCATCACACAGCAGTTGTTTTTGCGTGTGTCATCAGTAATCTTAGTTGTCTACTTTACAGAGATATTACAGATGATGAAGCATTTGTGGATGAGCTCAGGATCACTTTACGTTTCTTTGCTGCAGTTTTAGTCCGCAGAACTCAAAAGGTCTGTTAACATCTGTAGTATGACTAGACCTACACCTTAATTCTGAGCAAACTCAAATGTATTTTCTCACTCAGGTGGATGTTGCATCACTCATCTTAAAGAAGCTTCTCAAAGTTTCCATGAAGCACATCGAAATTATTAGCAAAGCCAGACAGAAAGGTAACTTTACTTTACTCAAGTCATGGTCAAATCAAATAAGCATCAACTCTTTATTATATTCAGTAAAAAACTCAGAACAACTCCAGCAAGCGGCGCTGGAGGAGTACGGCCCCGATCTTCACGTGGCTCTTCGCAGTCGTAGGGATGAGCTGCTCTACCTCCGAAGACTGACTGAGATGCTCTTCCCTTACATCCTGCCCCCTAAAGCCACAGACTGCAGGTGATTTAAAGCAAACTCTCAAACTGTTAAAGGTGCACTATGTAACTTTTCTTGTGGGGGGGTCCGTCACCTGCTTGTCTCTGGAGATGGAACATTCCACAGTATGGCATTAAACGTACCTGTATCAATTAAGAAACATTCAGGACAAGTTACAGGTCTGATCTGTAGAGAGGCGACCCCGCTCACAGTAAGGATGCATGTTTTGGAAGGTATTTTTCAGCTGAATAAATGCAAGATAGATTTATTTAATGCAGAAGTTACACAGTGCACCTTTTATAAGTGGTCTGTTGAGGTCCACTTTCCTGTTCACTATTTCACCACCTGTGGCTTCCTCTTTTCACTCTTTTCAGATCTCTCACTCTCCTCATCAAAGAAATTTTAGCTGGCTCTGTCTTCCTCCCTTCACTGGACTACTTAGCTGATCCTGTGAGTTTAGACAGTCTTAGGATCTCTTTCATGCATGCGCTAATAAGACTAATAAAATTAATTGTCAGTTGAACCAAACTGAACTAGAATAAGACTTACAAAGCTACTACTTTTTTGCAGGACACAGTGAATCATCTGATACTGCTTTTCATTGACAACTCTCCTGTAAGTAATGTGATTTGT
Organism: Taenioides sp. WSHXM2023; assembly: GCA_029959045.1. NCBI lineage: Eukaryota > Metazoa > Chordata > Actinopteri > Gobiiformes > Gobiidae > Taenioides > Taenioides sp. WSHXM2023. Next base: position 10,147,673 of record CM057102.1, on the reverse strand, counting down.
TTTGGATTTTTTTTGTCATTGTTTTGATGTTAAAGTGCATGTGACACTTTCACTAAAACGTTTGAACTTAAAACATCATTATATTTAAGATTTTACTACTAAATTCTTGCCTGTTTTTTCTATAGTCTATAATTTTACTTCCTGGTTATAAAGGGGCAGCTGATATGACATATATAGACATGTGCCACTGTTACCTAGCAACCATAATGTTCACAAGGGCCAAAATGTCTAAATTGCACAATAATTATGATTAATAAAAATAATGACACCTTTATTTTGTTACATGTTTAAATGTGTTAACATTTAAACAGTCAGAACAATGTCTTTGTTCGTAAATTGTCATTCCATTTTGGAGGGGATTTTTGTTGATGATGACTGATAGATATACTCTGTATTTTTGTACTTTTCTTCTCAACTTTTTTCCACGAATCACCACAAAGGTGATATAAAACAATGATAAATATTTACCACACGTACTATCCCTCCAAACCAAGTAATAATAAATAAGTAGTAAAACATTAAAACCTCATTTTAATCTGCTCTTGTCCATAGCCTGAACAAGCGACAGAGCCATCTTCAGCTATGGTTCCATTCCTACAAAAATATGCTGACCCCCGTTCTAAAAAGCCCTCAGTAAGTCCATCTTACCACACTGTTATTCAAATGAGTCACTGTTGCTTAATTTGACATTGTGTTGTGTTTGACCAGGTACTAAAGCTTGAACTCAGAGAAATCCGACAACAGCAGGACTTGCTCTTTCGTTTCATGAACTTCCTGAAGCATGAAGGTGCAGTGCATGTGCTCCAGTTTTGCCTTGCTGTTGGTAAGTGCAAGTCCCCTTTAATTTAAATTTAGTTATTATATCTGCTTACAAGATGCTTGGATATCTCTTTGCCTATAGAGGAATTCAACAATAGTATTCTGGATCCAGACCTGAGTGACTCCAAGAAGATGATGCTACACAAAGAAGTGAAGAAGATCTATGAGACCTACATTTTGGACGAGAGCATTGATAAAATCCGTTTTGATCCCTTCATCGTGGAAGAAATACGCCGCAGTAAGCACATGGATTGTTGCATGCTTTTAAAATAAAAATAAATAAAAATAACATAAATAAATAATGAATAATTGATGTTTAAATTATCTCGTTTTTGTAACCCCCCAGTTGCCGAGGGCCCATATGCAGAAGTTGTTAAGCTGCAGACCATGAGATGTCTGTTTGAGGCTTATGAACATGTCCTGTCCCTCCTGGAGAATGTTTTCACGCCCATGTTTTGTCACAGCGACGAGGTCAGTCACACTCCTCATGAGGCCTTTTTATTTGCAAACCCATACGTTTCATTGGTGGAAACTGACCTAATTTGCACAAACCCTTCTCATGCGCTAAGTGTCCAATCAATATCTGCCGCGTCATCAGTCGACACAGTGCGGCTAATGGGGCGACCTTGGCCTTATGCCAAGCTGCCAAACCTGATTTCACCCCTCACTGTGTGGTTCAATACAAAAGGGTAAACTGAAGCAGCACCATTGTCAGCACTGTCCTCCTCTACAACAGTCTAGACAATATAACATATACTAGAGAAGACCCTGTGTTGCTAGTCCTGATTCTGAACAAAATTAAAGTAAATGCCTTTAATTACTCCTAATGTTTTATTCTCTTTTGTATATACTTCTCTTAGTACTTTCGCCATCTTCTAAAAGGGGCTGAATCCCCCTCAAGGACTTCCAGGATGAGCAGGTAAGAGTAGTCTTCTCCTGAAGTCAAATAAAACTGTACTGTAATGCACTTCATATCCAAATGTATATTTTCAGTCAAGTTATTTCCCTATCACTGTACATCCTAGGTTCTTACACAGATAGTGCTTTTGTTTACATTACGTATAAAACCAGTGCATAGGAGGAGTGTGGAGTATAGTGTGTATGTGGCCACTGGGCCCTGCCACTAACTCCATTATGTACATATGTTCCAGAACTAGCCTCAGTTTGGATGACATCCGGTGAGTAAATAGATGCAGAAAAATTTAATAAATGTAAAACACTTTTGCTGTTGTATTTGCAGTCAAAACCAGAAGCATTCATTTCATTCTTGCATAGAACAAATGATCCTGCTTGTCCATTACATAAACAGCCTTGTCAGGATGCTCTTGTTGTTCAAACTCTTCATAAAGTGACGAATTTACAAATTGTCCAATGTTTTAGTCAACCTGAATGTTTGTCACAAGTGATGGTTGATAAAACCTATAATGCACACTCCATGGAGATGTTTTTGCTGCCAAAAGCCTGGTAGAATATCGCTCAGGTGATGCAGGTCTTTCCTGACTTCAAACTGTTTACTTGCTTTTACTAAGAGTAAACAAAGACATGCATATTTTCTACTAGGGGCACAGGCCACTGAGTAGGAAAGGCCTGTAACCATCCTCTCATCTACAACACTGAAACCTCAATAAACTGCTTTTATTAATAGCATTTTTTCAATATCCTGGAAAGCACCAGTGGACAATAAGCATGAAGTTACAGAATTTTCTGAGTTACTGTTCAAAAGACAGAAATGACATATATGACCACAGAGTAGAGTGATGTTACAGAGTTTGGCTGTAATGTCACCTGGCCCTGTTCTTTACAAAGTGTGCGTACATGTAGGCTAACTGTGCCCACGGCTGTTTGTCTAATCTGTGTAACCTCCATTCCGCCTCTCCTGCTCTGCCTCCGGGCCCTCCCTGAACTCGGTGGGGACCCGACCCTGCTCTACTCATAGCTACTGGGACTGGAGCCCTGAGCCCCTCCCCTCTTTCTCCACGGCCTCTGCCAGCTCTTCACCTGCATCCTCTAACTCCATCCATGCCCCGTTCACCAATCCCCCACACCGTCACTCATCGCCCAAGTAAGTTAGGGTCAATGGTCCATCTGTCGCCCAGTGTGAAGTCCTTACATCAGCCAACCTCCCACCTGCATGTGACCAGTGCATGAGACCCAGACCTCTGTTTGATAGACATGCATACTCTCAGTCTATTTGGTTTGTGTTAAAGGTGTACTATGTCACTTTTCCAGCAGAGGGTTTGCCACCTCTTTGTTTCAATAGAAATCTTATTGCCTTATCTAGATATTTCACAGTGTGGCATTTAACCTATTGATCTCCATGGAGATAAGCAGGTTGCAGACCCTGTATAAAAGTTTCATAATGCACCTCTAAAGACCTTTTGTTGTGTGTTCTTATTTATAACGCAAATTTGATCCTTTTGTGATAAAATTTGTACTACACAATGAAACCAGTTGGATAAGTGCTTTTTGCTGTATTAATAAGAAAACCATTCAAGCTATCAGATCTTATTGTTCCTTGAGTCTTTTTCTTAAGCTGCATCTGCTGTGCACAAGTGTATAAATTTCCATTGGCAATCAGGATGTTGGTGGTATGCTCCTTCTGTAGCCACAGATACCTTGGGGCAGACTGTCAGAAATGTGGCTGCCATTCTGTGCCTATGGACTGTGACCATCACCATTCACTTTAAGATGTTCACTCAGTAATGAAGTGTGCCTGCAGGAGCACATCGAGGCGAGGAGAGTCCTTTGGAATCAGCCGCATCGGCAGTAAAATTAAAGGAGTGTTTAAGAGCACCACCATGGAGGGGGCCATGCTGCCGTCCTGTGGGCTGGTGGAAGGAGAGGATGATCTGGTAAAGAATGTTTCATCTGTCAAATAATTAAAAGTCTGCTACTGTTTCGCTTTCTGTTTTTCCTTAACACTTAGGAAGTACTAAGAAACAAGGAAATAGATATATAGGAAATAGATGCATAACATCAAAACAAAATCAAATACAAAATGTTGGAATATAGTATTTGCCTTCAAGTGGAGATGCACTGTAGACTTTGATCAACAGGGGGCGTGGCAGTGCAGCATGTGCAGAGGTTGTTGGTTCATAGCTGTTCTCATTGCTGTGGAGGGAGGGGATGCACCACATGGTCCTTTTATAAGTGGAGGTTATATCTTCATTGGTCATCTAACTTGAAACAACAAGTCTTTTAAATGCCAAATACAGTTTGTTCAGATCAAGTCTCAGATTGAAGTATTTTTATTCACGCAGACAATATATTGACAAAAGTAAATAACAGATGGGACTGGGTGCATTGGTTCCATCATGTAAAGCACTGGTGTTGAGAGTCCCTCTCCTTTGTGTTCTTATGAGACTTTACTTCACACACAGGTGGAAGAGGCCTTGATGGTCCTGGAGGACGACTCTCCTTTAGAAGCTGCTTCGACTCCCTGCACTCCTCCACGGAACCTGTCAGCATGGAGCATCAGCATTCCTTATATTGATTTCTATGACGACGACACTAAGCGGGAGAGGATACCTGTGTTCTGTATTGATGTGGAGCGCAATGACCGGAAGACTGGTAGGCCTGGACCCTCCCTCTAGCTGATCTTTATTGACCACTACTACTACTACATTATTGTTTTCTTTTTAGTGGGTCAGGAGATAGAGCACTGGTCAGTTTACAGAAGATACCTAGAGTTCTATGTTCTTGAATCAAAACTTACTGAGTTTCATGGTAGGTTTTTACATCATTCTTGAATTGATAGCACTGCTTTGTAAGTGATAACTGTTCTCCTTATCCGTGTAGGCTCTTTTCCAGATGCACAGTTGCCATCCAAGAGAATCATTGGCCCTAAGAATTATGAGTTTCTTGCTTCTAAACGTGTGGAATTTGAGGAGTACCTTCAGGTGATGGTCTTACCCATGCTTATTGGTTCATCCTGTCCTGATTACAAAAATTAATGGTCTTTTTTACCTTTATACTACTACTTTACTAATAACAGGGATTTGACTCAAACTAGAGAGAGGAAAATAACACAAGCTTGTCATATCTGTTTATCTTTTGTAGAATCTTTTGCAACACCCAGAGCTCAGTAACAGTCAGCTTTTGGCCGATTTCCTTTCTCCTCATGGCATGGAGTCACAGTTCCTTGACAAGATGTTGCCTGATGTTAACCTTGGTATAATAATAAAACATATTCATTGATGTAATTGGCCAAACATTGACATTCAGAGTTTGTATTCACAGGGAAAATCATAAAGGCTGTTCCCAGTAAACTGATAAAAGAGGTAAGAATGAGACAATAATGATCAGAGAACACTAAAAAATATTCGCAATTAATGGCATGCATTTTTTTTTAAAGAAAGGACAGCACCTGGAGCCTTTCATTCAGTCTTTCTTCAACTCATGTGAATCCCCCAAACCTAAACCAAGCCACCCGGAGCTCACTATTCTAAGCCCCTCCTCTGAAAATGATAAAAAGGTACAGTATGTTTTTGAATTAAAAAAAAAAATCTATAAAATGCATGACAGTTCTACACAATTAAAATGAGATAATTATGTAAAGGATAACTATTATGAATTGTAATTAGTAAAATGAATATTTGATTTGAGCAGGTTTACTTCTGTTTTAAGATGTTGCATATATCACATACAAAGAAGAAAGAGTTTTTACTTTCTTAGGCTTCAGTGATAACATGTTGTCCATATTCGCTGTCCTTAGCTTTTCAATGACCTCTACAAGAACAATGCCAACCGCTCAGAAACCTTGGAGAAGAGACATAACCAAAATTACTTCATGCAAATGATAACTGTGGATGGACTGTACGACTATTTGATGTACATAGGTGAGTGAGATCAGTACATCCACTGAACAACCTGTGTCGTATCTATGGGATTTTTGCCCTCTACTGGTGACAATTTTAATTTAGCACCCAATAAAATGATCTCTTTACCTTCAGAGGTGCAGGCAATAAGAATGAGACATGTGCAAATGTCCTTTTAGGTCGTGTTGTCTTCCACATCCCTGACTGGCTGCACCACTTGTTAATGGGGGGTCGAATCCTGTTCAAGAATACTTTGGAGGCTTATTCCCATCACTATCTGCAGTCCAAACTGAGTCAGGTGCTGGAGGAACATCGCATTGTGTCTCTTATCACCCTGCTTCGAGGTACACTACATCAACCACACTCAGACTCTCCTTATAGTGAACTGTCTTATCTACAGTCAAGCCCAAAATAATTTATACCCCTGGCAAATTTGGACTTAAAGTTACTAGCAAGTGTTTTCTTGATTGTAAATGACACAGGCGTCTCTAATCATAAGACGATGTACAAGAGGGATCATTGGGGAAAAAAAATATTTCTCAGCTTTTATTTACATTTAAACAAAAAGTGGCATGTCTGAAATGATTCACGCCCTTTGCAAACTGTCTCAGTCTATGGGAAAATCCAAAGTTCTATGCCATTCCAAATAGCCCAAGCTGTTCTAAAGCATCCTATTTACCCTGACTCACTGGGAACAGCTGTTTTAAGCAACTCAACAGGTGAAAAACAGCAGGTCTCTGCAGCTGGTTTGTGAACAGTCATGGCTAAGACAGAGGAGCTCACTGAGGATCTGCGGCTGCGCATTGTGGCTGCTCACAAGTCAGGAAAGGGCTATAAGGCCATACCTAAATGTTTTCAAGTTCTAGTGGCATTTCTAGTGCAAAGTATTATTAAAAAATACAAAACGTTCTGCACTGTGGAAAATCTCGGAGGACGTGGTCGGAAGTCAAAAGTGACACCTGTGCTGGTCAGGAGGATAGTGAGAGAGGTGAAAAAGAATCCAAGGATCACCACCAAGGCCATCCAGGTGAATCTGGGCTCTGCTGGTGGCAACATCTCATCAAGGCAGACAATCCAACGGACACTGCGTACTGCTGGCTTCCACGGACGCAGACCAGGGAGGACGACACTTCTCCAGAGAAGGCACACAAAAGCCCACTTGCCTTTGCAAATGCTCATCTGGAAAAAAAAAAAAAACACGACTTTTGGTCTTCCGTTTTATGGTCAGATGAAACAAAAATTGAATTGTTTGGCCGCAATAATGTATCCTTCATTTGGCATAAAAGAGAAGAAGCCTTCAACCCTAAGAACACAGAAGAACAGGGTATGAGTAATTTTGGACATGCCATGTTTTTGTGAATGTAAATAAAAGCTCAGAATTTTTTTTTTTCCCCAATGATCCCTCTTGTACATCGTCTTATTATCTTCTGGGAGATGCCTGCATCATTTCCAATCAAGAAAAAACTTGCTGGTTAGATAAAAGTCACTTTTAAGGCAAAATTTTCCAGGGGTATGAATAATTTTGGGCTTCACTGTATATTTACTCTGGTAACTTATTAACATGAATCCCTCTTCTTTCCCAGATGCTGTTTTCTGTGAGACCAGCCAGTCTCGCTCGGCTCAGGAGAAACACAAGAGGGCCAAAAAAGCCTTTGAGGAAATGCTATGTTATATTCCAGGTAACTATACAGTTTCCAGTAATGATTATTGCAAAAATGTACTTCTTAAGTTTATGGTCCCAAATGAATATTCTCTCTAGACATTATTGGCAAATGCATTGGAGAAGAAGCAAAGTATGAAGGGGTCTGTCTTCTTTTTGATAGCCTCCAGCAGCCGGTTCTCAATAAACAGGTATGACCTATAATCAAGGAATGTATTTACAGATGTTATATGTTTTTAAATGGGCGATTCCAATAAAGCATGTGTCCCTTTGCTCCTAGCTAACATATGTGCTTTTGGATCTCACAATACAAGAGGTTTTTCCAGAGCTGTGCAAGGTAAAGCATCAATCAGAATTATTTAACTCACAGTCTTGTGATGCACTATACATATTCATAACATAATGATTAGGGCCTAAAAGTATTCTGAGTGCTTATTGAAAGAGAATAAAAAATCCACTGCTATTACTACCGTATAACAGTGCTTTTCTTTTCTTTGCAGACGCAGAAAGAGACCCCCAATGTTGCACCATGGATGTAAAATACTGCTGTTAACCAGAGGCTAGCACTAGTGTCGCTCAAAGCACTTTCTATTTCATATCATAGGATTATAGTACCTTATATTGCACAAGCCAATATGAGACTGGACCAATATGGACTAATATTGTATATTTTGTCTTTAAATTAAAGTCAATAATGAAAATGTTATATGTTCTGTTTTTGTATTATTTTTGATGCATTCTTCAATCACATTACATTGTTGCTCTTCATTTATAAAACTGTGTTGCAGGCCCCCACTCCACATGCTAGTACTCAGATCTCACTGATGGGTTTAGGGATCATGCCTCCAGAATCCTAATTTCCCTTTAATTTGAAGACATTTTGATTTATAGTTTTGTTTTTGAAAAATGTATATTGGCTTCATATGACGTGATGCCATATCTTAGAAATTTGTTATAAAAATGGTTGTTAATGGATTCTAAATGTGCCCTGAAACCTTTAAGAAAAATGGGGCCAGCTTGGATATTAAGTAATTCAAATAATTCTAACGAAGTAACATGCAAGTTTATTTTAGAGTCATTATTATTCATTATTTATTCTGGATTTTTTTTCAAATGTAAAAGATGCTTTACCTCACCAACAGCTGCCAATCATTTTCAAACTGAGGGCTGCTAATAAACCTCCATTAATATTAAAGATAGTGATAGTTTTGTGGGCTGGTTTAAACAGCCCCAGCCCAGCCTCATCCTCACAGTGAGCAGCATGAGACTTTTGCTGTTGCAGGTTATGTCCAGTGGCTCTCTGTCATAATCAGCCCAGAGTGGATTTCCAGCACCACTCTAATATTAGACACTGCTCCTCCGCTCCAGGGTCATGAGGCTGACCATTGCTCTGTAAAACAAGAGGAGGCCAGACTGATGGTAGCTTCAGTGAAGCCTCTGCTGGGTCTTCAGAAGATGATGGTTGATCATCACATATTCTTTTTTTAAACCTTGTATTCTGCTATAATATGAAACAATAAAATACAACAAAACAAACAAAGTCGTATAAAGGACAAATGGTCAGTTCTTGTTGCATTTTGCTATTTGCATTTTACTTGTTGCAACCTTATAATATTTAAGTCTCTTCTTCAACAATGTCCCTCCAGTTGTTAATTGTTGGTGGATTTTCCTTATACTGTTTAAGGGTGATGGCTTTTTTCTGAAGCTGCCAAGAACATTTTTATCAGTGACTTTTTTCATATGCCTTTTCCTGTTATATGACCCAAGTATAGAACTAACCATGTTTTTGGCAACTCACACCTCAGTATTTTCCCCATTTTTTACACATATAATGACATTTTCAGATTGTGGTAAGAGAAAGCATTACGAACATACAGCTGAGGTAAGAAAGATCTAATCACCACATTATATTGCACGTTGTCACAATTATACATTTCCAAGAATATTCAATCATGCTTAACCAAACGACCCAGGCTCAGCGCCACAGAAAAACTGTGCCCTTCACTCTCCTGTTCAGTTCAGCTTTTTCCTTGTGTGTTTGATTTTGTCCCTTACTGCTATTAGATGACGCATTGGCAAATCAGATGAGGAGATGCACACCCAAAATGCTCTCTTGCTACCAGGCCTACTCAGATATAGGTAACAGACAGAGCACAGATATTTTCAATACAGCAGTAGAAGTTAGTCATGCGCAGCTTTGACTGAGGCTTTTTTTTTTTTTTTTTTTTTTGGCCTGGCAGTTAATCTCCTTCACACGAGAAGCTGGAGAAGAGACAGCAGCAACACCCATTTAGAACTTACAAACCTAAATAATTTGAGCCTTTTTTTTGTTATATTTGCAGACAAAACTAAAATAAAGTTTTGTCTTTATTTTTACATCATTTAGTGGACATTGAGCAATAAAAAATCAAATCACAGCAGGCCCCGGTCTACAGGTTTACAAAAGTGTGCATTGCAACCTCATTTAAAACAGTTTGAACCCTCATTTTAGGTGCATAAAATTATGACACTAAAAAGTATTTGCACCCGTTTGATACTCAGATCCTCTCTCAGTCAATTTGGTCTGCACCCGGGCCTGTATTACAGAACTATGTGCCCAGATTGGAGCAGAGGTCCTGGGACAGAAACAGTGGGGGGGCTATATTGTGAGCCCCAAATGGCTGGACACTCCCCAAGTTTGTTGATCTGCCCAGAAGGCCGATAACAGGATGAGAGCAGCCACGTGGCCTCCCTGCGGATTACAAGCACCATGAGCAAGGTAAAGAGATTAAACTTGAAACTAAACTGCCTTTTAACCTTGGCTTCTTCATGCACTGGCACTAAAACATAGCTGCTCCTCTTGGCCCATGCTGTTATGAGGAAACATCTAAATTGTGGCAAGGGTGGCACCAGGAACGGGTGCTGCTGACCAGTGCTTGGTACCTGATGCATGCCAACAAGACCGTAACTGCGCTCGCAAGGACAACCGTGCTAGTTCTGCAAAAGGACTGGAGATAAAATAACTCATCATGATTCTGAAAACTGGAATACCCTTACTCCTATTTCTGTCCAGTCTCCAAGCAAACCAAGATACAGGTAAGTAACTAGCATAGTAAATATTTCAAATTGTCTACTGTTGTTATTATTATGTACTTTGAATATTACTTTGACAACCCATGACTTCAGATGACCTTTGCTCTTCGGAATACATTATTTACATGGCATAAAAACACATTTGTGAATACAGCGTTGACATAGATTGCATGTCATGTTTTGGTCAGCTGTGTTTGTGGCTGGGAGGTAGGGGGAGTGAGGGCAAGTGGGGGTTTGTGTGAGCTCATTATCCAGCAGGAAACAAAAGCCATTCTGTTCTTAATATTGCAGGACACTAATCTCTTGTGGCTTGTAAGAGGCCTTCACAAGGTCTGTTTGCCTGTATTTCATATCCAGATCTGTCTGAGCTTTTTCAGTTCTGATACCATACCAATTTTGATACTATAGCTTTAAGTATCTGTACATACCCGATACCCAAAACTGATGTGTGATTGAGTAGTTCTCAGATTTTTTACCACTGAGCTGCAACTGAAGCCCTTGTGTTGGCATTTAGTTTGATATGTTTGTTATAGTGCAGAAGTCTATTATAATACTTCTATTTCATCATTTCCAATAATGTTACATCTCTGACTATAGTTGTAACCTCTTCTTTTTTAATATCCAAAGTAGCACAGGTAAAATCAACACAGAAACATGTCTTTGTCCAAATGGCCTACCTGAGTGTAATCCCTTTATGCTCCACTGTAATTCCTTACCGTTCACACCTGGACAAGGGTCATTCTAATCCAAGATCTGGTCAGGGAGAATATAGAGCAGTGTTCTATCTTTGAAAACATGTCAGATTATAACAAAAAGGAAACTATGTGAAGACAGGAGAGAAGAACTGACACCAGACAGGGACACAAGGGGGCGTTAAGGTTCCACAAGTCCTCCATTTCTTTGCAACAAGAGGCCACTTGAAGAAAGAGAAGTTATAACGTAGTTTATCTTCTATTATTCTGTAGGCTTTTAAGATTGTATTGTGCCAGCTTGTTAGTTTAATGTGCATATGACAAGTTTTCATGTTGTTGTTTTTTTTTTTTTTTAATTATTAATTGGTTTGGAGGGATAGTTCCTATGTTAAATATTTATCATAGTTTTACATCAGTCAAGTGCCACCAAAAAAGTTGAGATAAAAGGAATAAAGGCAGTAGCAATGAGTTCTAAAATGGAATATAATGAATGTAAAATTTTGTCCAAACTGCAAAGACAGTTTACACGCAAGTAAGACATTTTTCAGCTAAAATGTTCATTTAACAAAATAATGGTATTATTTCATTTATTTTTATTAGTCTAATCATAACTGTAATTTAGACAAGGTTTAGCCCTTGTTAACATTATGGCTGCTAAGTCACAGTTACTATGTTATATCCATTGCTCCTGTCCAACCAGAAAATAAATTATATTCATTCATACAAATAAAAAAAAAACTAGAACTATGCACATTTTTTTTTTTTGTAAAATCTTAAATATAATTGTGTTAACTGTGTTTTAGTGAAATGCGTAGTCAGACCTGTCATATGCACTTTAATTTTACCTGGCAAAATGTAGCTGTGGACTTTCTATTAATTTTCTCTTCTTTTTTCTGAAAAGACAGGGGCCTGGCTGGACTCAGAGACGTGAGATACAGACACTTCCTGGAGTCGTCCCGCTCTGTCTCCTACAGCAGCAGCAGGACCAAGCGCTCGGCTATTTTCAGGACAGGGGTCAAAGTGTGTCCACAGGAAACAGCCAAGGCAGTCATCAGCAGCCACCGCGCTTACTACAAACTCAGAGGTCAGATATGTATTTTAATTTAATCTAAAAAGCTCACATATATTAAAGGGCCCATATTACAGGAAGTGCTCCACTGTGTTTTTTAAACTCCATACACCTTCACTAAAAACATTTGGATTTCAGCCCTGTAACTGCCAATCTCTACTCAACAAAAGATAAAAGGTAGTTGTTAACCTGAAAACTATTGCTTCCTGACATCACAAGGTAAAACAGATCATTTTGAGCTTTGGAGATGTAGATAGACTAAAAATGCAGGCTTACTCAAATATGTGTGAATGAAACAAAGCATAACTTTGGATATATTTTTGAGGAGGTAACAACATTCTAACAAAGTCCACAAGAGTTAATTTTACATAATATAGGACCTTAATGACCTAAATTACAATGTGCAGCATGTACAGCACAGTGGTAATAAAATAACCATCTCTTATGTCCTACCCATTTACAGTTTGCCAAGAAGCCATTTGGGAAGCATTCCGAGTCTTCTTTGATCGTGTCCCCAACTCAGAGGAGTACATGTCCTGGGTTCACACGTGTCAACATGAAAACCTCTGCATGGACGACCTGGCCAGAAACTTCAGCTCTTCTCCTGAACATTTGGACATGGTAGCAAGAGTGAGTTCAGATCTTTACCAAACCCATCATAAGATTAAGGGGTTGTGTTATGAAGTCATGGTTAATACTATGACTAAATATGTCATAGTATGAATAAAGCTCATGTTTGTGCTTCTTTGCAGAGAGTGACTGAGCTGGCAGATAGTGAGGGGTAGGTCCAAACATCAGACACGTGTACATTACATTCATCTTTCTTTTTTTTTTTAAGTTTGTTGTTTTATTTTTCAGAGCTTTGGCTGAAACACCTGAGCCAGGCAAAGACTGTAAGTGTCTCATCAAGGGTTCAGGGCATTGTAGTAATGGCCTGTTGTTGTAGTAAGCAATCTTAAAGCCCTTCTACTAGATTTCTGCCTACACATTATCTCATTTTTTATTTTAGGCCCCTGGACTGCTCAAAACAGCATCATTCCCACAGAGCCTGCTGTGGTAAACCTACTACTGAACTTCTGTCTTTTTGGATGAAAATTATTGCTAACTAAACTGACATGGTTTTCTAGATATTAGAGGAGGCTAACCTGATCCCTGAGAATCAGCAGCAGTGGATAGTGGAGTTCAGTGTGATTGTGGAGGACCCTCTCTACAGCGAGATCCTCCGGGACCCTGCTACTCCTGAGTATGCTGATGTGGTTCGGGAGCTCAGGGACAAGGTACTGTCACAAGCTAGATCATACTGTTATAGAATGAATAGAATGCCTTTTATTGTCACTATACATATGTACAATCCACACTATACAAATGCACAGTGAGATTAAAAGGAACTCACCCTCCAATGCAGACATGCATGTGGGACACTCACAACACAGTACAAAAGAAAAATAGAATAACTAAGTACAAAGTACTAGTGCAAGACATAAAAGCTGGGACACCCAAGACTACAACACTCAGTCAAGCAAGATTTTGCACTGTATTAAATATTAGACTCAGTTAAACTATTGTACTGTATTAAATATTGTGCTGTATTAAATATTGCACTCAGTTAAGATATTGCACTGTATTAAATATTGCACAACAGGTGGATGGAAGGAGATCAGGGGAGAGAGGGATAGGAATGTGGGTTCAGCGGGAGGTGTAGATGTTCATCAGACAAGGGAGAGGGCAGCTGATGATCTTAGTGTGTCCTTGAGCAAGACACTCAACCACCTTGTTTGTGAATGTTTGATTGTTCATCAAATTTAAATTACACATACATTTTCAGATGTATCATATTTTTGCAAAAATTCCTGGATTCAAAGAAATCCAAGTCCTGGGATTTCGGTAAGTAGAAGAGTTTATTTCTGCAGCTAGAATATAATAATAACAAAGGATATACACAGGAGTTGTTTCTGTGCTCCTCAGGGTGGAGGATGTGTCTGTGCGCTATGCAGTCCTCTTTAACGGTGACACTGAACTCAGTGACCAGCCAGAGGGGTACCACAGCATTGATGTGGAGACACAGAGGGACATGACGGCACCCAAACTGCAGAACATCATCGTCAGGGCCTTGAAGCAGGACCATTCACTGCCACTGGACCTCAATACTCTCAGCTTTGATGCAGGTATGTTGTCTGCACTAATGTCTGAAAGCATTATGTCATAGGAACATAGGAAAGTGCCACGCTACTTCTTTGATAAAATATGTGGAAACTTCAAAATGCAAGATTGAAATGTCCCAAATAAAGGGATAATAAAACCTCATAGAGTTTAATTCAACATTCTTCCTGTATCACAGTGTACGAAGTGGAAGACCATGTGAACAAAATAGCACCTACTGCAGTGCCCCCTGTAGAGGAGAGTTCGACCGTTGCCATGGCTGCATCTAAACACTCAGAAGATTCCAGTATATCAACAGAAACACACACCGTTATGACCCTCATCCCTGAAGTTCTGACAGACGTCATTTGGGTTGACCCAGAGCAAACTCCTGTGCGTCCTGCAGGGGATGCTGTGACACAGATGGAACAGCTACCTGTCACAGAAGAAGACGGGTTCTTTGCAGAGTCCCCGGTGACAGGTGAGAGCTGGTGGACTGCACTTTTTACAAATAGCTTGGACTCTTGGAATAAGTAATTAAATCTACTAAATAAATAAATAATATTGCAAATTATTGTCTTTTCTTTTACAAGAACCTGGAGAGGTTGTACATTTGTTCAGTGATCATACACCAACACAGACCACAGAGATACAGGCCACAGTCCCCACTGATCTGGACCTGACTGTACAACACGACAAAGATGGAGACACAAACTTGGAGACAGCTGCAGCAGAAGAAGAAACCTCAGTGGGGAGCATCCCAGAGAGTAGCCTGACTGCAACTGTCCCTGAGAGCACCCACTCAGAGGGGGACTCTGTTTCCTCTGAGAGCACCCCCACAGATGGGGACAGTGTGTCCTCTGAGAGCACCCCCACAGACGGGGACAGTGTGTCCTCTGAGAACACCCCCACAGACGGGGACAGTGTGTCCTCTGAGAGCACCCCCACAGACGGGGACAGTGTGTCCTCTGAGAGCACATCCACAGACGGGGACAGTGTGTCCTCTGAGAGCACTCCCACAGATGGGGACAGTGTGTCCTCTGACAGTACCCCCACAGATGGGGACAGTGTGTCCTCTGAGAGCACCCCCACAGAGCGGGACAGTGTGTCCTCTGAGAGCACATCCACAGAAGAGGATGGTGTGTCCTCTGAGACTGTCCCTGAGAGCACCCCCACAGAGGGGGTCGATGTGTCCTCTGAGACTGTCGCTGAGAGCACCCTCACAGAGGGGGACAATGTGTCCCCTGACACTGTCCCTGAGAACACCCTCACAGAGAGGGAAAGTGGGAGTGGACTGTCCTCTGATGCTGACAGAGGCTTGTACGAGTGGACACCTGCCCCTGCCATGAGACAGGCCAGCACTCCTCTGATGGCAGCTGTGGAGAGGAGCAAGGACCTGGTGGTGTTTTTTCGCCTGAGGGTCTCCAACATGATGTTTACAGACAACCTCTTCAACAAAGAATCTGCTGAGTACAAGTCCCTGGAGAACACCTTTCTGGAGCTGGTAGGTTTTTACACTTTTATATCTTCTACTTGTATCATGTAGGATATAGCCACAGACAGTTATACTACTATTTACAGTATTTTGACTTGACTTGAATTAACTACAGTTAATTTTGTCTGCAGCTCCCTCTTATCTCCCTTTGGCTGACTTTAGTTTGTGTATACAACTGTATTGTTGTGAAATGTACTTTCATACTGGTGTTATGCTGGTGTTAAACTGGCATGTTTGAACAAAACATCACGTGATCAGGAAATGGAATGAAATCATTTGTTTCACATAGACACAGCGGCCTGGCCTCAGAAAGCAGCAGAACCCTGGAGCTTCTCGTAAATCAGGGCCACACAGTCTGAGAACCTTAGCCTCCATCCCGGTACATTCCTCCCTTGTTTTAGGGGATCTTCATGTCCCTGAGAATGCCTTGTCTGTTGCTTTCACTAATCTTTGCACAACTGAGCTCTGAGCACATCTAAGTTTGTTTTTGTTGACTGAATTCAAACCCTGCTTTCTCCAATAATCTGGGACATTAAACACTTTAAAAATATACTATGTATTTACAACTTATTGCAGCCACAGCTCCCTGGATATTATGCTGTGATTTAGTGATTTACACACTATACACTACTGACCACATTGCACTGTAATTTAAGTGTGATATACTGCACATAATCCCAGGTTAGTGAGAACACAGGGTCTGTATATAATGAATAATATTATGTGATTAAGTAAAACTAACTATGGGACACCAAGGGCTCAGTGGTACCTCACCCAGTAACTCACAGGTCTGTGGTTCCATTCCCATTGTAAGGCACCTTGAGGAACTTTTAAGAAAGTGTATCAGTACTATCCACATTGTGTTTTTTACTCGATTTAGTTTCATGACTTAGCCAAAGGGGTGGATTGCCACTGTGCTGCCACATGTGCAGAATCTTGCTTTACTCTTACTAATCACCTAATCATAATATCTATGACTGTAACATGTATTAGTGATATAAACTAACCAAGACCAACAGAAGAACCAGGTGCAACACTGGGACTAACCTTGGGCTAAACCAGGTCTGCACTGCAATGCTGTAAATTAAATACCGTAATATGTATAAGCGAAGAACCCGAAGAAATCCATGTTTTCTAGTGATACACATACCTTGAATTGAGAACCACTAGAACATCTTTAGTACATTTAGCATTTTTGTTCACTTGTTTCGAACACCAAGATGTAGTAACACATGCTTGTCATCATCAAATGTGGAAACATCACACTGAAAAGGAATAAATATTAAACCCAGAAAACTGTTTTGACAGCTTCTTCCATATCTGGCGACCAACCTGACGGGCTTCAAAGCCCTGGAGATCCTGAGCTTCCAGAATGGCAGTGTAATAGTGAACAGTAAGATGAAGCTGAACAAAGCTGTGCCATACAACGTGACTGAGGCAGTGCACTGTGTTCTGGAGGACTTCTGTAACTCCGCCTCCAACCAGCTCGACATCCAGGTGGACAGCCGCTCTCTGGAGGTAGAACCAGGTCAGTATAGCACACTTATGTGGCCACTGTCCAAAACATAAGTAGCCTAAAATAATATGAGGACTGCATTGTCTGACTAAATGTCTCTTGTCCTTTTGTTCTCAGCTGATGAGCCAGACCCCTGTCAGTCCATCACATGCTCTGAGTTCTCCCGCTGTATGATAAACGGCTGGAGTGGAGAGGCCGAGTGTGTCTGTGATCCTGGATACAGTGCAGTGGATGGCCAGCCCTGTCAGAGCCTGTGCACTCTAGAGCCAGACTTCTGCCTCAACGGAGGTCTGTGTCAAAACATACCAGGCCACGGCGCCACCTGCAGGTACAGCTCACATCAGCATATGTCCAAAAACTATAATGCAATAATAATAGCACCTTTATTGCTTATATGAATACTTGATCCATGGGCCATGACTATTGTGAGTGTTCTTGTTTAGAACTTTCTGCAGCATTAAAAAAAAAGAAATCCTTCCAGTTAATTGAAATACATGCTTTTTATATATTGAATCAATCATGCCTGTATTTTATTTGTTAAACATTTATTTTTCGTATTTCAGATGCCCTGTTGGTAAATACTGGCACTACCATGGTGAGCGATGTGATGAGCTCATCACTCTGCCCCTGGACACTTCGGTCATTCTCACTGGCCTCGTTGGGAGTCTCTGCCTTGTCGGTGCTGTTATCGGAATTCTAATATTTATTAACAAGAAATGCATCAGACCCCAAAAAGCTGTGACTATGGTGTAAGTATATGATCTGAAGTGTGACTGCTGTTTGCTTGTCAACATTACATTGTTTTTCACGTAGGCACACTGTGGCTCCTTATGCCTTTGACCACACTTTGCGGGTGAACCCTGTATTTCAGAATGATGATGAGTTGATAACTCGGGTATCCACATTGCCTTATCCTTCAAGCTCTGTGTCTTCACAGTCACAAGCATCTGAACAAGAGCATTTTGCTTCAATTGAAAATATTCATCTAAATATTGAGGTATTGAGGAGTCTCTAACCTCAACTAAACCTGTCCCACTAAAATCATAAGCCCCATTAATCATTACTAATATTGTATGTAGACACTTTGTATGACTAATATTGCAGACACTAACACTTTGTATTCTTGTGTAAAGTTTGCAAACACCTGCTCAATGTTTTAAAAAATTAACCACCAAATTGGCCAGAACAATTTTTCATCTCAACTAAATGTATAGTATCACTCACAATCTTTTCCTGTTTTTAGATCCCCAGACAGCTCTACACAACAAGATCAGAAAAGTTAGTATTGGATATGATGGACATCCACCACTGCATACCACACAGTCAGGTAAGGCGCACATATATATAAACCGATGACTGTAAAATGTCACTTATCTTTAACTGTTTGAGTGAGGCGTAATATGGATGATTAAATGAGACCGTAAGTAGACTAAACTGAAGTTATTAGTCATTTATCGCACAAATATGATGTGAGGCCTGCACATACAGTATAGGACAAAAATACACAGAAAAAAACCCCAAATAAATCCAGAAACTCCTGTTTGCATTGGGGAGGTTTTATTGAGAGTTTGTCAGTTATGTTCCGTACAGAGTGTTTGTTGGCCTTTACCTTCATGGAATCCCTGAGCAGTTACACTGAAGTCATCAGGACCTTTTTGTTTGTATGTTGTTTCGGGCTTCATGCATCTATATCTTATTATATGGGCGGTGTGTGCAAAATGGGGACAAGTGTAAGAAGTGACAAAGAGCTGGGTCAGTGTAGAGTTATTGACAGACAATGGCCCAGAGGTGTATATGGCCCTTGGGATACTAGCTGACATGTCATCTGTTTTTGTGAGGGATCTAGCTCTTCCCCATTCTGCCCAGCTAACTCGTTTGCTGTGTTTTGTGCCTGCTTCAATGAGGGGTGCCAATGGAGCTTTTGATCTGGTTAGTGCTTTGGGGATGGTGCTAGTGGCTGCGGATTCAGTTATTGGCATGCCACCTTGTGCAGAGGCAACATTTGTGTTTTGTTTTGTTTCTTTTTGCTTGGCCTGTTTGGGGACAGTGTGTTTGTGACTGCTTTGAGGTGCTGTAGGGGGCATAGGAGAAGGCTCAACAGGTTTCGTAGACACTTGACTTTTCACTGGCTCTTTCCGAATGACACCCACCTCATATGAAGGTGTCACCGGGGTTAGTTTGGAGCTGGGAATATTGTTAGCTGCTACACTGTTTATAGATGGTTTTACATGACCCTCAGTGGCTGTGCTGACCCTTGCCTTTTGCGCTGTGTGTGGGGCTACACCTGATCTGACTAACTGTGCCTTATTGGGTGCAACAGCCTTCTTTGATAAACTAGAATCTATTGCTGAACTCAAAGGCAATACAGTGATGGGTTTTGGTTCACTCTTACTTGGTAGAGGGGTTTTTGAAGGAGGGGGAGCCATCACATTTGCCCTTTGGTTGTTATTCCTTGGAATAGTCTTTTCAACTGGCTTTTGTTGTTTTTTGACTCCGTTTATAGTAGTGGACACTGCCTCTGCCTGCTCACTTTCCTCGGTATCTGACTATATCTGCAGTATACTCATTTAAAAACTTGAGCATGTTGGTTGGTTTGGCCAGGAGTGCAGCCATTGACATACATTCCGCTAAAACCTTCAGCTCTGCAAGACAAAGGTCAGTCATGATTGAGAATGCACAAACCACGTGTGTGTCTATGTGTGTGTGTGTGTGTGTGTGTGTGTGTGTGTGTGTGAACAGTTGAAAAGTTAGAGCGGCTCCAGCAGTCTGACCTGTGCGCTCACGGCCTCACCTCTGCTGTCAGGAAGAAACTATGGAACTTTAGGATGTCAGAAAGTTTAGGACGTCACAAGTTTCTCCAGCTGATGTCAGATTATAGAATGACATGATGTCACGTGAAGGACCATTGCCATAACAACAAAAAATCTATACAAACTATATTTTTTTTCAAAAATCCTCAAAAAGGCATAGATAGGAAAAAGTAATGTGACTCAAATTTATGAATTTTGGCTGTTGTATTGAATAAATATTTTATTGATACTTGACATCACGCTGAGGGTGTTCTACATGTATGTCTATAGTGGAATGTTTAGTAGTTACCATGGAGACACAATCCACAGATTAGCATACACGGTCAAAATGGTTTTAGGATTGTCTGAAAACTCAAGAAGAAGAAAAAAATTGATTTAAACAACACATTTTCAGGACCTTGTGATAGATACGAGTGTTCATGGTCATGTTTAGGTATTTGATTTTCAAATAGCTTCAACTAGTGACTGTAAGTTTATGTGAGAGAGGCTTGTTTGACAGTACAGTTCACCTGTTGTAGTTCCAGCCAGTCAGTTTTTTATGGTCAGACTGTGTTAAAATAAAACTCAGATTAAAGTCTAATAAAGCCTCAGAGCAGAGCAGAGCCTACAGTTAGCATCACACTCTTAGGGAATGTTGATGAAATCAGCTGCCAAGTATCAATTGTAAGATTTGGAAAATGTATGCTCAACCTGATTCTTTCTTTATGAATAGTAATCTCCTTACTTTATTTATTCATCTAAAACACAAAATAAGCATATTAACAGTACACTTGCCTCAGTTAAACCAACAGGCCAACTGAACTCTTACACATATATATATATATATATATATATATATATATATATATATATATATATATATATATATATATATATATATATATATATATATTTTTTTGTCTCATATTTTATTCCTTTTCTGCTTTACAGACGTGGCGGCCACAAATCCCAGGGAGAACGTGCTGTGTTGTGAGAGCTTCAGAAAACGACTGCTTGGAAGTAACAGTGGTGTGAGTTTAGTTTACATACAAAGAGTAGGATATGTTCCTGTTTCCTTTGTCTGAGGTGGTTATTTCCTCATAATGAGGTATTTATTATTTATTGGATACATAAAGCAGAACAAGTTGGTGGTACAAATGCATAGACATAAAATAAATGTGATAGGTGACCTGGAGAGCCCTATATTACCATGTATGAAGTATTATATACATTTACATTTTACATTAAAATGAAAATGTTAAAATCTATTAAATAAATTAAAATGAACCATACTTGTATTGTCATTTTGGTAGCCTTTGTGTGTGTGTGACTACATAATATAGTACCTTTAAAACACAGTAAATAAGTCAAAAGCCTGTCTTGAGGGTTTATTTTCTCTGGGAGAGTGAAGACCATCATGAAACAGAAGAACAAAAGGTTTATAAACATTCTGCTTAACAATACACACACTCATCCATTGGTATTGAAGAACACAAAATTCACAAAACTGCAAATCATAACTGCAATAATCTTCTACAAAACAGTTCTACTTGAAAAGAGTCCACCTAAGTCAACATCCAGTTGTGAGGGTTGTACAGTGGAATTTTCTAATGCATGGCAACAAATAATTAAAATAAATATTAAAAACTGAATATATAAGGTTTAGTCTGTCATCTGTCTCCTTTTAACAGTTTTGAATTGAGAAAAGAAATATGGATTGTTTTCACGTCATGATTGTTCTTAAATCTTATCAGACTAAAGGCCACACTAACTTAAGGTAAAAAACAAAACAAAAAACAGGACATAGTTAAGGCCATGAAGAGCAAAATGACATCAGTGATAAAAATGACATTATGAAAAACGTGCTGTAGAGGGCATTAGTAGGTGGGTGCATCACTTGAGCATGCTCTGAAGCATGGCTGTAGCGTATGTGGGCCGTGCCTGCTTGTTCTCAATGGCCTTTTTAAGGTACTGAATTCCATCACAGCGTTCCCAGATCTCCTCAAACTGTCGCGGCAGGATCTCGGCTCCTCTCTTCCTGGTCAGTCCTGTCTCCTCCAAACTCAGCTCACACATCTCCATATCGTCTTTCCCTGAGTAAACAGAGGAATATTTCAACTGAGCCCAAAACATTTAGCCCACATCTCAAAATGCAAAATGCATCTGTGAATTGGCACAGGAATAACATGGCAAGATGGAAATAATATGGTATTAAAAGTGCAATTTTGTTAATAACTTGTCAATCTACTGAGCAGTATCAGCAGAATTAATACTTATTGCAATTCAATACCATTGTGTAACTAGACTAGACTTTGTTTTATTTTTATTTAGTGAGCTATTTTTGCAATATTTTTAAAAATAATGTCTAAAACAAACATTGGCATATTAGCAATGTTTTCACATGTAGAGTGAATTGAACTGCCAAGAAAAATGTCTTGGCTTAAACTGACAGAAAGGCTTAAACTGCTCAATGCGTTATTGTAGTTACCATGTAATTCATTCATTTGCCTGAAACTAAATACAACTCCAAAAGCCCCAAGGGCTTTTGTCTTCATCAGCTCTTAAAGCTGCTTGTTAATATGTGCTGACCTGCGACCAGGACTATGGGTCTCTTGTCAGGGTGCAGCTCCACCTGGCGTGCGATCCAGGGCCCGTCGAAGTGTGCGTACCACCAGCCCTTCTTTTTGTTCTGGGGGTCTTTGTACTGGTCCGCGGGCCGGATGAAGGGGATGCGGAAGTACCTCTGCTGTCTGTTCATGGCCACCTCCTGATGCTGAGCAGCTGGAGGAGCTGGATTCTGTTCAGCTAAAACACAAAGGACAGTGTGAATAAAAGTCTGTTTACATTTTTAATACACATAGGCAATATGTCTTCTTTCATGATGGAACATTAGCACAAGGTCATCCATCCATTTTCTTCCTCTTATCCGGGGCCAGGTCATGGGGGCAGCAGTCTAAGCAGGGACCCCCAGACTTCCTTCACCCCGGACACTTCCTCCAGCTCCTCCAGGGGGACCCCAAGGCGTTCCCAGGCCAGCCGAGAGACATAGTCCCTCCAGCGTGTCCTGGGTTTTCCCCGGGGCCTCCTCTCAGTGGGACATGCCCAAAACAACTCCCAAGGGAGGCGTCCAGGAGGCATCCGGAACAGATGCCCAAGCCACCTCAGCTGGCTCCTCTCGACATGAAGGAGCAGTGGCTGTACTCTGAGCTCCTCCCGTGTGACCGAGCTCCTCACCCTATTTCTAAGGGAGCGCCCAGCCACTCTGTGGAGAAAACTAATTTCGGCTGCTTGTATCCACGATCTTGTCCTTTCAGTCATACCCATGACCATAGGTGAGGGTAGGAACGTAGATTGACCAGTAAATCAAAAGCTTTCCAGTCAAGACAGCCCCACAACATCCAGAGACTTAACATACTCAGGACGGATCTCATCCACCCCTGGAGCCTTGCCACCGAGGAGATTGCTAACCACCCCAGTGGCTTCAGCCAGGGTGATGGACGAGTCTGCCTCTGAGTCCCCAGCCTCTGCTTCCTCCTCGGAAGACGTGATTGTGGGATTGATGAGATCCTCAAAATATTCCTTCCACCGTTCGACAACCTGCCCAGTCAAGGTCAACAGCTCTCCACCCGCACTGTAAACAGTGTTGGTGAAGCACTGCTTCCCCCTTCTGAGGCTTCGGACGGTTTGCCAAAATTTCTTTGAGGCCGTCCGATTGTCCTCCTCTATGGCCTCGACCAACCCAGAGGTTTTGCCTCTGCGACCGCCTGGGCTGCAACACGCTTGGCCTGCCGGTACCTGTCAGCTGCCTCAGAAGTCCCACAAGTCAACTTCTTCAGCCTGACGGCATCCCTTACTTCCGGTGTCCACCGGAATTGCCGCCGTGACAGGCACCACAGACCTTATGACCACAGCTACGAGTTGCTGCATTGACAATAGAGGCCGAAAACAAAGCCCACTCAGACTCCATGTCCCCAGCCTCCCCCGGAATCTGGGAGAAGCTCTCCCAGAGGTGTGAGTTGAAAGTCCCCCTGACAGCTGGCTCTGCCAGACATTCCCAACAGACCTTCACTATACGCTTGGGTTTGCCAGGTCTTTCCGGCTTCCTCCCCCGCCAGCGGACACAACCAGGTGGAGATTGGTTAATAGCTCTGCCCCTCTCTTCACCCGAGTGTCCAAGACACGTGACCAGAGGTCAGATGACATGACAACAAAGTTGATCATTGACCTCCGGTGTCCTGGTGTCACATGCACTGATGGACACCCTTGTGCTCGAACATGGTGTTCGTTATGGACAAACCGAGGCTAGCACAGAAGTCCAATAACAGGACACCGCTCAAGTTCAGATCAGAGAGGCCGATCCTCCTGATCACCCCTCTCCAGGTGTCACTGTTGTTGCCCACGTGGGCAGCCCAGCTCTCCCTGCACCAGCCCCCTATGAATCCTCCTGCGGGTGGTGGGTCCATGGGAGGACAGCCCCACGTCGCTCCTCCGGGCTGTGCCCAGCTGGGCCTTGTGGGGGCTCACCATCAAGCACCCACCACAGGCCTGGGCGGGGCCCCGATAACGCCAATCCAGGCGACGTAACTGGCCTCGCTCTATTACTCATCATAAGGGCTTCTAAACTGCTCTTAGTCTGACCCGTCCCCCAGGACCTGTTTGCCTTGGGTGACCCTACCAGGGGCATGAAGCCCCCGACAACATAGCATCCAGGATCATTCGGGACAGCAAAATATATTAGCAAAATATGTTTTTCCCCATTGCAAAGCTGCACCAAGTACCCTTTCAGCTCAGCCCCTGAGCTTTTTTGTGGTCAGAGCTAACTGTGATCTGCATTACTTATTTCTATTTATTTTTTCTTTTTTTTGGTCAGGCAGTCCTCTGTAGTGCTAATGTTTACTTAATGTAGTGTCAATGTAATACACATTTTTGTCCTCATTTGAGTAACTTCTTGGTTATAACTAGTGGGGCAATGGTGTAGTCCAATTCTAGACATAAAATAATCATGTTATAGACCTGGTGGTACTTGGAAAGCAAAATATGATCCTAGGTAGTACTTTGTGTAAAAAGTTTAATCTAACTAACCATAGTCTGTAACAGATTTGGGAGCTCTTTGGTTGCTGTCATCATCAGTACGTTTCTTGTTTTTGGCTTTCCAGGCGTGATACACCTTCAGACGCCGGTGGAACTCCTCTCTGCATGCAGCCAGCAACTCAATGTCTGAAACACAGTAGATTAATAGTTAAGCACTTAATCCACTACTTCATTAATACCCTAACCCCCCAATTAGGAAGTTACTGATCTTAAGTCATTCTTATTAAAATATTTGTTCATTATAAAAAGGTCTTTGTTCTTGCTTTATTAAGGCTATTAAAAGAGTAGTTATATATCAAGGACCTGTGAGAATTAGAACAGCAGTTAGTTGAGATACAGCTCACCACATGAAGTATTGATGACGTCTCGGAGCTCTGCGTACTTCCACTTGCTCAGGTCGTACTTTTTCACACCAGCAGTCGCCTTTGTCGCCTGCACCTGTGCCCCCCTGAGGTTTGGAGTGGGACAATGTTATAGACTGTAGCAAATAATATGGATAAAGCAAATTAGAGATTCATACTGCAAAAATAAACTTTGAAAACCGATCAAATAATTACCATAATGGAACTGCTAATTGCTATAACTAAGTATTTCTATTCATGGGTTTGAAGCTGTGGTCTATCCTCTATGGTCATAGCAATTCATTAAATTCAAAATACTGTAATTTTGAATGGGGAAAGGTCCTCACAAAGTCCTTCAAATCAGAAAGGAATTGTTTTTCTAAATAATGGGAGGGCTAGTGAAGGCTGCAACACACGATTATTTTTACTTTTTCTGGTCAGACTGTGTTAAAGTAAAACTCTGATTAAAGTCTAACAGAGCCTCAAACAGAGCATGCCTACAGTTAGCATCATGCCCTCAGAGAATGGTGATGGCATCAGCTGCAAAGTATCAATTGTACATTGAGATTTTTCCAATACATTAATATGGTACATTTATATAGTACATAAATATGGTGACTTAAGGTGTCTATTTTTTTAGATTTGGATTTAATAATCAATCAGTTAGTATAGTGCAGATAATAATTACAATTAACAAAAAACAATTATGATTATTTTAATATTCAACAAGCCGTGAAATTTCTGATGAATCGTTGCAGCCCTAATGAGACACTAAGGCCTGGTTTAATGTTGTTTGTGTTTAATTTACACATCACATATAAGTGTGTATTATGATTTCAAATGAAGCAAACACACCTGCGCAGACTCGAGTCCAGCTGTCCCTCCTCTGTGATAAGCTCCGCCTCACTCTGGGCGATTCTCATGGCTAACTCGCGGTCCCTCCTCTCCTGCTCCAAGATGGCCGCCTGCTGAACCTGCTCCTCCCGCTCCAAAGCCAACTGCATCTCCAGCTCAGCCTGCCCACCCACAACACATTGAAATACATTTAACTGTGCATGACTGAACATATCAATACATACTATGTTTTTTTTTTTGTTTTACATGATGTGCCATTATGAACTCTTTTCATTACTATAACTGTAGAATAAGGCATTTTTATACTTGAGAGAAATAAGATTTATTTAACTAATTTAGTGAAGTAATGAAACTGTGTAATCCTTCATTATTGTAGTCCTAGTTCACAATAAAGTGAACTCACTCAAAATAAAATGTTACGATAAGAAAGGTGCCAGAATTCTTCCCTCATACAGCACCTGCATTACTTGGTCTTCCTTCTCTCGTTTCTTCCGATCTTCCTCTTCTTGCTTTCTCTTTAGTTCCATCTCTGCTTTGCTGGAATATAAGAACAATGCTATATTCATTTGCAATTATTAAAAGTACCTATTACCATAGTAAAAGCGTACTTTAACACATAACCTGCAAATAATTTTGTTCATATTAGTTCTATAGAGTGTATGCAGTTGACGTCACAGGTTTCCCCTGATCCACTTCCGGCGGTCCAGATCTCCGTAGGCCGCCATAGTAAACACACTGTTCAATTCTAAATTACGCGTCATAAAGTCACAAAATGCCTGAGAAATGTTGTGCCTATCAGTGTTCTCAGACAAGGGACAAAGATAAAAATATTCAGCTGTACAGGATTCCTGCTGAGTCTGATCCTGACCGCAGAAGTAGGTGGATTGCTGCGATTAGACGAGCCCATCATAAAACTGCTGACAAGCCCTGGGAACCAACCAAACACTCCAGGCTTTGTAGCAGACACTTCATATCAGGTGTGGTTTGATTTTATCTTTACAATTTTACTAGTAGGTCAATCACATTGAGTGGTTTCACATTTGTAAGCAAGAAGACTTAATTACTATTAATACAGTGTAACTATCAGATGTTGCAGTGTTTTTGTATGTTTTTGCACATAGCTATCACTTTATTGGTCTTTATTCACAAAGTTTTAACATATCATTACCTCCGCCAAGGAGATTATGTTTTCGCCTGCGTCTGTCTGTTTGTTTGTTAGTTAGTTAGCTTGTTTGTTTGTTAGTTAGTTAGCAAGATAACTCAAAAAGTTATGGACGGATCTTGATGAAATTTTCAGGAAATGTTCCTAATGGTAAATCCAACAGATGATTAAATTTTGGTGATGATCCAGAAGAAATCCTGGATTCTGGATCACTTTGAAAATTTCGTTAGCATTGCGTTAAATGGGGCTTGGCGGAGGTCTGCGCTCTCTGAGTGCTTTTCTAGTGTATGTTTGTATTATTATATATTTATTTATTATTCATTTAATGGTTAATAATTAGCCATATGAAAACTATAAATTTATACTCCCCGGTGAAGTGTGATGGGAAATTTATTAGATAGTTGTAAATATCTGGCCACTGAAGGTCTGGGACAGAATCTACCGCTGTTAGGGCTGTAAAAAGGACCTGGGGCACACTGTAGGGGTCCGATATGTTCAGATTAGCAAGCTTGTCCTCATATCTTTTCTTTGATTACTATCTAGGTGATTAGTGAAGTCAGTATGAGTAAAAGACGGCTTTTTGTTGTCACTAGAGCACTGGCGGTCAGTCATGATTAGACCGTCAATATGGCAGATTGACAACTTCCTGTCACGTGACTGCATACCCTCTATATAGTCCAATCTTATACAGTAAAATAACAAGCATCTAATCATAAAATAAACTGAACTTAAAGGTGGACAAAGTAACATTTCAAGTGGAGGGTCCTTCACTTGTTTGTCTGGATGTCCCACAGTGTGGCATTAAATGTATCTATCTTAAAGATTTTGTTATTGCAATGGAAAACAATGTTTTTTACTTTGAGCAGGGTCACCTCTCTAAACATCTGACATATAACTTGGAGATAGATTAGTTTAATGCAGGGGAACTTTCCAGAAAAGTTACATAGTGTATCTTTAATTATTAGCATTTAAAAAGGACACAGATGCAGCAGTGTGTAAAAGTCTTACAGTCTTCGCTCCTCTTCCTCCTGTAGGCGGCGCTGTTCCTCCTGCTCTCTCCTCTTCCTCTCCTTCTCCATCTCCTCCTCTATGTGCTTCAGCCTCTCGCTCTCGTCCTGCTCCTGCTTTTTCTTCTGCATGGAGCCCAGCAGCTGCTCCGAGCGCCGAACTAAGGCCTGGTACTCCGAGTCGATCTCCTTCCAGCTCATCACAGTGTTCTGCACAGTGAGAGCAACATTAACAAAAACTCTTAGAATTCAAATTTTCTTTATGGGAAAGTCAAATCAACCA
Source organism: Taenioides sp. WSHXM2023 (assembly GCA_029959045.1). Lineage (NCBI taxonomy): Eukaryota > Metazoa > Chordata > Actinopteri > Gobiiformes > Gobiidae > Taenioides > Taenioides sp. WSHXM2023. The sequence continues at coordinate 10,118,866 of CM057102.1, read as the reverse complement.
TTCTGGAAAAATCTGGATAAATTAGTACTCCAGACCGACAAATTTTAAAAAATGGAAAATTTGATTGATTTGATTGATTGACCTGCAAATGCTCAATCTCAGTCTATGAGATCATCCCTCCAGACACAGCAGCATTACTCAGAAATCTGATTTTCCTTTGTGCATAGCTTATAAGTCACCACTTAAAATGAGAATAGATACAGAAACAGCTTCAGTTTGAATTAGGGATTAGTCAGGCTTTTTGAGGAAAAATTCTGGCAGGATAAGGGGTTTTAACTGTACAAAACAATAACATAGATATTTCAATACATGAGCAGTAATTACAACAAATACCTATCTGCCTATCTGTATGTGTTGTAGAAATAAATAATAAGTAAGTGTCAAAATATTGTAGGCATCTTAAAGTTACTGTATGTCTATATCCAACCGGTTTGCCCTTTGACCTCTCACCTTGATCTTGGTCATCAGCTGGTCTATCGCAGTAGCCAGCTCGTGCACTTGCTTGGCCACCTCTTGTTTGCCTTCCTTCAGCCCGTCCACCACTTTGGTCAAATGTTCCATGTGTTTCTTTAGATTACGAACCTTCACCAATCCATCCACACTGTAGACCACAAACTCATATAAACAGACTGTCCTCACACTATCACTATTTACGTAGCAGTAGTTTATAAGTGGCCAAAAATGCCTCAAAACAACCCCAGATGCTAGAGATATGGACAGTGATAATAAAAAATGCTGCAGGACTCACCGCGGCTTGTGTTTTCTTCTGCAGAGCCACATGCGAACAGTCTTTTGGATCTTAATGCAGGCCACAGCTCGGTATCTCATTTTGTTACGAACTGTTGGGGAAAACAATCATATTTTTTATTAATTTGCAGTACCCAGACACCTCAGACCCCTTTACAACACATGACATTTTAAGTGCCTATTTATTTTCTGATCTAGGTTATGATGTTGTTTCTAATCAAAAACATACCTGGAGTTGTGTTTTGTTTCATTCACACGTTTAACACAAAAACCCTGCATATTTAGGAGTTCTTCTCTCAAACCGAACACTCTTGTCCACATTGTGATGCCATTTGGTAAATACAGGAAGTGTTCCGCAGTGTTTTAAACATTCCACCTTCATTAGAATCATTTGAATAATTTCAGTCCTGGAATTGCCAATCTCTGAACTGAAAATAAAAAGAAGCTGTTAACTTGAAAACTACCATTACCTGACATCACAAAGGATCAGAGCATTTTGAGCTTTGGAGATGCAGACAGACTAAAAATAAAGGATTACTCAAACATATCTCATTGAAACAAAACACAACTCTACGTATATTTCAGAGGACATTATAACATGGCTTACAGCTCATAAGAATCAATTTTGCGTAATATAAGACATTTTATGCCAAGGTGATATGCAAACAGCTCAATCATTTGTCCAAGTGCACTGTAATTATCATATCTATGACATGTTACTAATATTCTGTTACACTGTCACTGTTTGTGGGGAAAGTACTGTTCAGAGTTTGGCTCACGTTTGATGACCGACAGGCTGCACCACTGAACTTTTTTCCAGTGGCTGCACACGAGCCACTTGTTGACCTTCTTCACCAGCTCTGCCAGGTGTTCCGGGTCGGACTTCATGATCTGGTCAAATTCTGCAAACTGATAGTAACAAAACAGTCTGTTCATATTGACAGTGATTAAACTAAAAAAATAATTACTGAGAATGTTGAAAAACATAAATTACCTTTCCAGGACGGAAGAAGACTCTGGTCAGCCCAAACTTGAAGTCAGCGTCATTCAGTCCCAAAGCTTTAAACAAGGCCTTGATACAAAAACCAATAAAGCACAATAATCAGATGGAGTATGATTATATGAAGGATCCAAGTATTTACACACAGTAAATCAAACCTTGCAGAAGAGCCGTGGGTTGAGTCGCTGTAATTTTTCGGGTAGGTACTGTTTGTACATGGTGTAGAGCTCATGGAAGGGAGCACGAGAAGGAAAGCCCCCCTGCATCAGGTCCAGCACTGACACCATTCCTACCAACAAGCAACAGTGCCAGTATTACACTTGGGAGCTGCTTAAAAGACTAACAGCTGCATTTTACAAAAACTATGTCCTTATTTTTATTAATTAATTCCTGAATACAGAACAGTCAAACGCAGGGGTTAACAAACAAAGGTGAAGGAAGACAATGCTACAACACAGAACGTACCAGAGCACTGCAGTTGGGACAGGATCAGGGCCCCCTCAAACTGGTGGCTCACCATCTTTAGATTGGGCTTTACACAACGGATAAAACTGGAGCCCTAAGTGCACCGGAAAAACATCAATCCCTAATCATGGGATAAGACCCCCACCCTCCCTGTCCAAAGCTGTGTGGAGGAAAACATACTTACAGTACTACGAAGCTTTTCCAGCAATAGGTTCAGCTGAGTCTGTACATCAGAAAGCATATTATTGTTAGGATATTTGATGCACATTGTCACACAGTCTATGTCAATATTATGTAGCTTGATTGGAGAGGATATAAATCCATCAGAGGGCAGTGCTAAAAGAACTCAATGATTGGCTTTTTGCATGCATGGTGGAATGCAGTAGAAATTAAAGTGAACTCTGCTTCTTTATAACTGTACCTTGATCTGACTTGATCCTGTTTTATCCCCAAAGGAGCTCAAAGAAGAAAAGGAAGAATACTGAAGGAAGTCTACAGGACAACTTGGAAGAGAAAGTAAAACAGAGCTGGGAAAATGAAGAATAGAAGCCAGCCTCAGACTCTGCAGGGATCCAGACCTTGAATTTGTTGCCGACACTGATGAAGCTGAGTTTGCCAGACTTTTGCTTGACATCTTTGGTGCTGTTGTAGTTCTCAAACAGCTCCTTGACAAACGTGTCTTTGGATTCACACACCAGACACTCCAGGGACATGTGCAGGGCATCGTTGTTCTTCTCCACAAAGCGTGTCTGTGTGGAAAAATATAAAAACACATGCATTCATGCAAACTTCAGGGCAGAATAACTAAACTAACTGACTCTCATCTGTCTCTACCACAAAATATGTACAACAAGTTATTCAAATATATAAGTCTTACCGTTTCATAACAAACTGCTCCTGCAAAATGCCTGATCATAAAGCCTTCATCATCACGCAGATTCCGGTGAATGGCCAATTTTGACTTCCTCGGAACCTAACAAAAAAATAAATGAAATTTTGGACACATACCTTCTTTTATAGAAATAAATTAATTAATTTCTTACATAGTTTTTGGGGGAAATTATAGTTATTTATTGGTTATGGTGGCCTATTATATATTACTATATATAGTGAAGTACTTATTTCATTCATAAAATAATAGTAGTTTTCATTTCATTCATAAAATTGAGGATCACCGTAAATAAAGTATAACAAAAGGCAGGTTAATAAAATATTGAGCAATATACTGTTGATTTGAAAGCAGAGCCAACCATGCATTTCCCAATGTGCACCAACTCTATCTATAAGATATTTTACATGTGTGATGTCCATTTAAAGTTTACAGGAAGAAGCTGGCCTCACCGTGAGTCTGAAGTGGTCTTTGTGCTTGCTGTGAACGGCCACAGTAAAGTGCTGATCACTGGCCTGAGGGAGACGATTCTCTTCATCCAGAATGTCCAGGATCCCCACCAATTTGGCCTCCACAAGGTCTGGAAACATCAGCTACCAGTTATTACATGGTTTGCATCAAAAGTTCTTTAAAGCTGTATATAAACAAATCAGATCTTACCTATACAATCCTGGTTGTCGACGTAATGCACCTCACTCACCCCCAGTCCTTCCCTTTGATACAACTCTTGCTCCTGCACCACAAATTTAAATATTTTCAAGAGAAATGGAACTGAGAAGATGTAAAAGTGTGATAAATTAAATAAAGAGGAGAGTGCCAAACAACTATACACCGCTTACCTCTTTAAGAATCCGCTCATTGAAAAACTGCTGGAGCTTCTCGTTGCAATAATTGATGCAGAATTGTTCAAAGCTGTTGTGCTCAAAATACTCTAATATTAAAAAAAACACCATGTGACAATGTATAATGTGAGGAGTGACAACAAAATCCAAGTATTTTTTTTACCAAAGCCTGCAATGTCCAGAACTCCAATGAAACTGGTGGACGTTTCAAAGGGAAAACACTGGTTGACTCTCCTCACCACGTGATCGAAGAGTCGGCTGTACAAGGCTTTGGCCAGGGCGTCCCGGGCGTGGTTAGCCTGTTCCACCTTTAAAGGGACCCTGGGGATATTAAAGGAAATTAAATGCGGTGTATTCAATGATTAGTGTGTGCCCTGGCTTCAGCAGCTCTGGAACAGCTCAGAATTATGAATATGAGTAGTAGTTTTTGCCCTCTCCTCTTACTTATGTCTCCTTTTAACCTGTCTGCATGTCTGTTCACATATCAAATGAAATGAGCAGTCAATGCATTAATATAAATGAATTGAAATCCATTTTAATATGATAAATAGTCACTTCATAACTTGAATCCTCGGATGTGCCCCTAAGCTCCAGAGCCAGGTCTTAATCATTTGCCTTTTCAGATACAGCCTCTATTATTCATATGGAGCAAACACTTCCAGGCCAGAGCAGCATCTGTCCCTGTTAAAATATTCATCCTCCATTCAAGCACCAAACCATTAACAGCCAATGCCAGACTGGTACCTCTTTTTCATCAAATCCAGTTCCCTTGCATGCGAAGAATACAATGCAAACTTGATTAAATCACAAACGCACAAGCTACACACATCCACACACACATAACCTTGCCTAACCTTACCTTACCTAAATTATGAAGCTGTTATTAAACCATATCATTTATACTGACCATATTGCTGATGTAATAATAATGAATTTATGTAATGTTATTTATTTGAATATTGAGAATATATATTCACAGATATAGTCTAATCTATATATAGATAGAAAGCTCCCAAGCCTCCCTCAATGGAAGCTTCACACCACACTCTTGCTGTACTTACTTGATCACAGTTCCTTTGGCGCCCCCTGCTGTCGTGAGCATGACTCTGGTGGTGAGGCTGACCCTCAGATCATCCTGGTCCAGACCCAGCAGGTCAGCGCAGACCTGCAGAGAGTCACTAGACTGGTTCTTTAACACACAGCCACCTACAAGACACACACTCTTTGTTATAACTTGTAAACATTATTATCATAGTCATATTCTACAACTTATTATTACCAGAGCTGCTTCCTGTTTCCTCAAAGTCAATATTGCCCAAATGCAAAACTCCAGCGACCACTCTGAAGAGGTCCAGCTTCTCTGTGTCATTCAGGCCGATCTTTTTCATAGCGTCACACATCCTGTTGTAGTCTCCCAGGTCATCGAGCAGCGGGTCCTTCAAGGCTCCACTCTTCATATGCTGCAGACCACGTAAAGATTCACAACCTACTGCCATGTATAAGACCCACCACCACCACCACTGATGTTCAGAAACCACACAACTATCACCAGCAACACAACCAATCAAGCAAATTAACAGCTAATAAATAAATACAATCCTGAAGCTTTGCCCCTCCTGCTCATGCACATATAAATTAGCATGCCGACCTTTGTGCTGCACCAGCTTCATACAAAACTCCTACAGATTTAGAACAAAGCAATTCAAACTAAGGTGACGTTACCTTGAAGTCCTGTGTTTGTCAGTGAGAAGGGAAGAAAGTTGGGATTAGAACGATCAACTCTCACAACTTCACATAACAATTAAAATATTAACAGTTAAGATATTTTTAATGGTTGAATGAACCACAATGTGGAAACTCCAAATGTCTCTAAAACTTCAATCTTAAATTCATAGTTTTGTTGGCCTCACCTCAGTACTTTTCCGTTGTTGTGGGATCTGTTTATCTGAATCCTTAGTGGCGAAGAAGCTGGAGCATCCCCGATTCAAGTACTATAAGAGAAAAACTCGTGTACTCATGTGTCTTTACCACACACATTGCCCTAGGTACAATTCAGTCTTGATATTTTGACAGAAAAACAAAATATACAACAAAAATATTCCACATGATGCAACAAAAAAGATCTAAGTCTAAGATCTGTGCACGAACCCTGAAGTGGTCTGGTGAGCTCAGGTGGAGTTTCTTCTTGAGCTCCTCAGTGGCTCCAGCACACAGTCTGTAGAAGATGTGATAGTTCCTCTCATCGCTGCTCTGAACACAGATTCTGGACTTCTCCAACAAGTAATGGGAGACAAACCCTCCTACTACTGCATTCTGCCATATTAAAAGTCAAATGAATTGGTCAAAACTGCTGAGTGAGGTTTAAACATTTGAGAAATAAAATCACTTTTTACCTTCTCATTAAAGTGTATCTCTACAAACTTTCCAAATCGACTGCTGTTGTTATTCCGCACAGTCTTGGCATTCCCAAAGGCCTCCAGAAGGGGATTAGCTGTGCATGATCAGACATAGTTGTAATAACAAATTCTCTATTGAAACATGTTTTTTTTTTCTTTCTATTAAAAATGATTGCTTATAATCACCTTCGACGATTCTCTCATCAATGTCTTGACCAGTTCCATACGTTGTAGTCAGATATCTGCAACATTAGAATTTCGTCAATGTCGTTTTTTGGCTAACTTAAAAGTAATCATTAAGACTAAAGCTATGACTACAATTAAATGTAGATATTTTACTTATTAATGGACTAAATATTCACTAAAACAAAAAAATGTAATTGTCGAGATGTTTGTGTAATCCCTCAGTCGTCCAGGTAGGATCCATAGCAAAGGAGAAATAATATTCTATAATACCTGAGCACAAACTTGGTGTTTTCAGTCTTCCCTGCTCCGGACTCTCCAGACACAATGATGGACTGGCTCATCTTAAGAACCTTCATATCTCTGTACGCCTTATCAGCTAAAATAAAAAAAAAGTCACATGTTAAATACGGTAGCCCCCTAATGAAATATTAGAGTAAACTGTGCTTACCTATCGCATACACATGAGGAGCAAGTGTTCCCAGAGACTTCCCTTTGTAGGACTTAATTGCTTCTGGACCATAGAGATTTGGGATGTCAAAGTAAGGGTTGACAGCAATCAGGATATTTGCCACATAAGTCTGTAAAATAAAACAAAATATGTATTAAATATAATGGGTTGGATTAAAATTGAAGCTTGAAATTTGCTTATTTTTAATTTAGCCTAAAAGACAGAAGCTGGTGCAAAGTTCAATGTGTTCTCTGCCAGCCCAAATTAAATACTGTGTGAAATTATTTTTTCTTAATACTGGCATCATTCCATTAAAAATAATAATTTGGCCACAAGCTCAAGACCCAGCCTCTAACAAAAATGGTTCAGCACTGTATGGATTTTCTATTTTGATATTTCATTAAACACCTTGCCTCTTTCAGTTACATTGGAAAGTTTCAAATGCAACTTATTGATACTTGCAGTGATATCATGCTGGGGGTGTTCTACATGTATTTCTAATGGTGGAATCTTTAGGAGTTACCATGGTGACACAATGCACACTGTCAAAAAAGTGTTAAGTGTCTGAAAACTCAAGAAAAAACTCAAAATGGATTTAAACAACACATTTTCAAGAGCCTGTGATCAATACGAGCTTTTAGGAGTTTTAAACAAAAATGGTGAAGCTAAGTCAGTTCTTTGATTGGTCAGATTGTGTTAAAATAAAGCACACATTAAAGTCTAATAAAGCCTCAGACAGAGCAGAGCCTACAGTTAGCATCACATTCCCAGGGAATGTTGATAACATCAGCTGCACAGTATCAATTAATATTCATGGAAAGGGTTCAGTTAGTAAAATAACAACTACTGGGACATTGGCTGGGTCCGGCAGGGCCTAGTCTGACTCACTAATTCTGGCTGCCAGATGCTGTTTGTCCCTGAGGATAAGGGATGGATACGGATGGGCTAACCTTTTGTTTTGCTACCTATGTTGTACCTCATCTATTTGTTTTCCCTCATGGCATTTATAAAAGTTGAGAAAAGCCAAGCTACAAAACAAACAAGAAAATAGAAAAAGAATAAACGTACATAGATGTGGTCTTTGTTGTACCGCACTTTGACATTGTGGAGGAGTGTGGCTTCATTCAAGTACATGAGGGAACCTGGGCAGAGACAGGGACAAATTCAGTAGAGATACCAACATAAATCAATCTCATAAATGCAGACATAAAACATTAATGCATTGGCAGTGTATATTTTTAGTATTGCGTTGTTACATTTGGGATTTATGTATTATTTTAATCCAAGTGACCATTTCAGAGACTAATCTGGATGTGGAAATCCTGGGTTTGACTCAGGAGACAGAGGAGTAAACCTACAGTTGTCGTCCACATGCTTGTTGACGTCTTCTTCTGCCGGATAGACTTCATTCATAGGAGCAAGAAATGTCTGGAAAAGATGTTTGCATTTATCATGAGACTTAGGAATAAGTATAAAAGGTAAGTATATAAGGTAAGTTTCAGTGCACTTTTGAATGAGTTTCAGTCTCAAAGTCTGAATCAGTGGAATTAAAGGTCTTATATTCCATACCATTGACTCTTGTAAGCTTTAAGCCATGTTATAATGCTCTTACCTCATCAAAAACATACTTGGAGTTGTGTTTTGTTTCATTCACACATGTTTGAGTAATCCTTTATTATTAGTCTGTTTATATCTCTCTCCACCTAATTTTCAGGTTAACTGCTACCCTTTACCTTTTGTTCAGTAAAAAATGGCAATTCCAGGGCTGAAATTATCTAAATGAAATGTATGAAGTTTAAAAACACAGTGGAGCACTTCCTGTATTTCCACATGACATCACAAGGTGGAACAGAGTGTTTCCTGTTTGAGAAAAGAAGTCAGCCTAAATATCCAAGATTTGTGTGTTAAACATGTGTGAATGAAACAAAACACAACTCCAGGTATGTTTTTGAGGAAACAACATTATAACATAGATACAAAATAGTGTAATATGGGCCCTTTAACAGAACCAAGGAACCTATGAATAATTTGTTAAGAGAGCAATAGGATAAACTTTCCAGAATATGCAATATTAAAATAATTATTAAAGATGATAAAACTTCCAAATGGCAGACATCTCCCATCACCCTGTGAATATCGAGGCACTGAGCAAGGGCCAAATGCAGCACAAAAACATGTTGTACTGCCATGAACAAGAGGAGCGGCTAATGAGCTGCTACAACAGCCAATCACACACCTGCCTTTCATTCAGTTCAGTTCATATTCCCCAGAGAAATTCAATAGACCATAAAGTGGCTGCCAACTGTTTCCATAGCACAGAAACAACCTTTGGAAACAGGTGTAAATAGACGTCTATGAATTATGGTTGTCAAAATATCATCTAGATACTACATATTAATACAAAAATTATAACGAAAAAGATACAAATTTGGACACCTATCAATACTGAAAAAAATTACAGAAAAAGTACGTAATTCCAGAATAGATTTAGAACTTCCTTAATCTATATCCTTGTATGGTATTATTACACTAGTATTATTTTGTGCTGAAAATGCAGTGTGTTGTATCAGAAAAAAATGGAAACAACCGGAAAGATTTAATTCATAATGAACTAATAGTTAATTAAGAATGATACGGGCTAGTAACTACTTACTAACTTCAAACTTCTAACCCCCTAATTATGTAGTTCGTATTTTATTATCATTGTGGTATCTAAATTGTTATTGAGAATCATTCCTTTTTTAAACTGAGTTTGAAATTTGAATATTGTTGCAACACTAATATTATAAATTCAATAGCAGGTCTGAAAGAACTCTACACCTTAATTGAAAAGCAGTAAAACTCTTATATTCCATGTAGAGAATGGTAGTGCATGCTCTAGTGAGACTCCGGTAAACAGGCAGTGCCTCAGGTGGGGCAGGTGCGGCAGGTGCAGCAGGTGGCCTTCAGTCCCTAATCATCCTCTCTGCTCTGGGCAACACTATCTCCGCCTGCTGCTGCTACAGTTACTTATTCATGGCTCAGTGCACTGCGAGGCTCCCGTTTCACACATCACCTCACAGCACTGTGTTTAGGTGGCAGCATACAAGCTTTCTGGACCAACATGTCTGGGGCTGCTTAAATGAAAAACAATACTACACATATAAGTGCCAAATAGTGAATGGATTTAAGATATGTAAATGTGTCAAAACATTTAGGCTCTTTTTTAATGATTGTGAAGGTGTCAGTCAAGCCATGTTCACAGGCTGGACAGGCTTTAATGTCACCTATATATGGGTGTGATATGATTCTATCAATGTGTCTATGGGGGAGGAGGGCTAGAGGGGGAGAAGGAAGAAGAGGAGCATCTTCAGTGACCGTCTGCTGTCTGAGTCCTGCCCCACTGACCGGCTCAGGAAGTCCCAGAGCAACATGACACTGCCTCATCCTGGTCAGCTGTACCTGACATATGTTTAGCACAAACATGTGTGTACCACAGGAGCGCTCATGTCACTGTAATGTGACTGTATTTTATGCTTAACACTGTCATTTCTGAAGAATCTAATTTTAATACATTCTACACAACCATGTGATATCAGTGACTCTAGTCACTCCTCCTTTCAGCTGAGTACTTCACTCAATCAGTTGTGTAAAACAGTGCATTATTTTCAACACATAATAGAATAATGACTTTTAGATTCCCTCAGTGCTCTTATTCACTTTGAGCTGGCCCCGTAGGGCTACTGAGGGCAGCAGGTTAAGTGTGACTGAGGACTGGGGAGTGACACAGACCTTGCCCCTCTGATGCAGCGGCTCAATGGTCAGTGCGTCCGCTCCAATGTCTACGATCATGCCCAGCTGGAACCCATGGGTGGGGTGTGGTGCCCACACTGGCTTCCCGTCCTCCATGGCTCACCTGTTGTCTGTACAGCTCACGTCTGTGGACAAGGTAACAATGAGGAAATGTCAATAGGCAAAACGGAATGACGTGCGTAATGCAAAACAGGCTACTAAGTTTGCATTGAACTTCTCTGCAGATATGTAAACAAGACTATAGAAGACAACAGGTCAAAGGCTTTTCCACCAAAAACAAAAATCCCACCTCAAAACAAATGAACCGGGGCTTAAAACAACCATCCAACCATCCTCAATGCAATATGTTTACCCCAAGGTATTCCTGTAAGGCCTTTAACACTGTGTGTTGCATTCAAATGGAACAAGACAACACCCATGAGACTGACATAAAGGTTGTCCAAAGAAGAGCTAAATACCAAATATATCTCATGTAACAGCATGAGATATATGCTGTCAACACTCTTAGACTCGTATAGTACGTCCAGTCTACCCTTTTGCACTGTTAACAGTGTTAGACAGTTAAAGCAGCGATCGTTGGACAGTCCAGTGTTGGTTAGTTAAGTTCAGTGTGTTATATTGGGTTATATTGAGTGTTAGCAGCAGAGGCTGGGGCCTGAAGTGGGACACACAAACAGACTGTTTCCTCTTCCTGCCAGAGAGAAGGGCATGAGACAGCCAAAAGAACACGCACACACGCACACACGCACACACACACACACACACATACACACACACACACACACTACATGTCCAGTGCATTTACATATATGAGGTGGCCCTTATTGTTCTACTCTGTGCAGCTGTACAGCAGGTTTATCTTAAAATAGTTTAAAAAGATCATTGTAACTGGGCACAAAGTATCTTGTAATTGTGATGATCCAACACCACTTAATGGAACAAGGATTTGTCCAATGATGAGTGATGTGGTGAAAACTGGTAAAAATTATATTTTGTTTCATGTCTCATCAGTATTTATTTATTTTTTTTATCACGTAAGCTCCTAGTGGTCACTCTTATGGCCTGTAATGTAAACGAATATGAATGTATCCTAAATGCGAACTTACTGGCAACACAGACAAGTCAGAAGTGCAGTGTGCACATGACATGGGCCTTTCTGCACTGGGCAGAGGAGCTGGTTAAGCTCCAAATCAACGTAATGAAGTCCATGACTTTGGCAGTGAACCAAGTGGCTCTGCCGTTGAGCGGCAATAGACAGGCTGTTCTAGTGACTACAGCTCAAATACAGAAGTTCACAAACTACCTGGATACACAGGTATGCAGAGATAAAAGTCTTACTTACAGGCAATATTCTTCAAAGAGTTCGGTCCGTTTTCACAGTGTGTGCTCCTCATGCGCAGCAGCGGTAGGCTTGCTCCTCCTGTATCCGTCCAGGAAAGCGCAGTACTGTGGACGCGCGAGCCTGGGCTCCTGCACCGGTGAGCCGATGACGTCACTGGTTCAGCACCACTCAAGGTGTGTGGGCAGACTCCTGTAAGATCCTATGTCAGGTCATTTACATCGTGTCTGCGCCTTGTGATGCTAAATGCGTGCTGTTATAGGCGATTAAAAGTAGCCCACTGTCACTTCAGAAACTGTGGACCTTTAAGGCTGCGAGAAAACTATCCGAAAGTGTGAACACCCCGATGACAGAAAGATGCTCTGCTTAAAACTTTGCCATGCCTGCCTTCTTTAAATAAGACCAGCCTCCAGCTCAGCAGACAGCACAGGACGGGACCATAACGCTTTGACTGTGAATTGTTGACATCGTCTACATCCGCGAATTCTGCGCCTCAAGGCTCCTAAATAATTCAGAAAGCAACTCAACACTTTGGAGCGTTAGAAGAAGACATCTTATCCTCCACTGGATGTCTTTCTAATGAGGACACCTGATCGGTCTGAACGGAGACCTATCTTATTACAAATAATACGACATCATACAAATTCTTAAATACATAGGCTAAAATATAGGTTTAAAAAGTATGGCCTACTTCATCGGGCCTGTTTTAGTAGAATTGTGTACTTTTTTAAAGAAGGTTACTTTTGCAATAATTTACTTACTGTATCGCGACGCTTAGGACTACTTTTTCTCTGCTATGGCAATAGCGCCACCAAGTGGCAATGCATGAGAGAAACAAGCTACAAGTTTAAAAAAATCACATTGTAATTAAAGATAAAAAACATAAAACATAAAAAAACCCAAAACATAAAAATTAGATTAGAACTCAGTAATCTCATAGTAGCAGGCCTATGTATTAAATACACAATAAAGTGGAGACAGCAAAATAATGATTGATGGATGAACATTTAAAAGCCAAAATATACAACATGAATATAAAAATATGTGATTAACAAGTACATTTTTGTGACCCTTGCAGTCCTGTGACACCCCTGAATACTTTCCCAGCCAATTATGTACAGCGAGAGGCCTTATCTGACTGTTTACTCCAACACTATCACTGTCCTGCCACAGCCTCAGCCTCCTCACACACTCTCCACGCTCCACACGGACTATAGCTCCGACTGGACACAGCTCGGCCACAGGTAAGAACTCACAACATCATTTGAGTGAAACAGATTCCTGTATGCAATCTTTTACTTTATATCTAATTTTTGGCTCTTTTTTACTGTGACTCTGACTAAAAATTTGCTATTTTTTTGTGACACAGAGTGCAGCATGGCTCCTCACATATTCCTGGTGCCCGCTTTGGTCCTATCTGCTCTGACTTTAGTGCACACGTCTTACGCTCAGCAGCCGGAGGAGTCCTGCACCATTCAGATTCTGGTCCCAGGGCTCAAAGGTGAGACATATTTCCATTATGTAAAATCTGCTTCTCTATTGCCTCCTGTTATTTCTTTGCTCCACAGGAGAGCCAGGGGACAAGGGCCCGAAAGGGGCTCCAGGACGACCAGGAAGAGTGGGCCCTCCAGGAGAGATGGGTACTGTAACTGTCTGTGCACTTTGTGTTCATACAGCTGAAGATAAATACAAATCAATGTACTAATAATGTGGGCTCTTGTTTAGGTCCACCTGGGATTAAAGGGCACAAAGGAATTTTGGGACGCCATGGAAAAGTGGGGCCCAGTGGAATGAAAGGTCATTGGCCGAGCAGATAAGTGCTCCACACTCATTTATCTTCACTCAAAAGTTAGTAGTAGGCTCCAAAGGAATGCTTCCAAGTCTCCCGGAGTTATTTTCTTCATCTTTTAAAAAATGTAAAATGTGAAAATATACATGTATTACTTTTCTGAAACAGGCAACAAAGGAGAAATGGGAGACCCTGGTCCAAGAGGTCCAAATGGAGAGCCAGGTCAGTGCAGCATGTCATTTAAACAGACATTTAAAAGTACATAACTGCACATGTTGGTGTCTTCAGGGCTGCCCTGTGAGTGCGCTCCAATAAGAAAGATGATTGGAGAGATGGACCTCCTTGTTGCCCAGTTATCCTCTGAACTGAAATTCATTAAAAATGGTATGTTTGCTCCTTATCTCTGTGTCTGCTTACTCAATGCTCAAAAGCAAAAATTATAGAAATCCAAGTGGTCATTTTTCAGCCCTGCCCTCCCCTGCAGCTGTTGCTGGCATAAAAGAAACAGAGAGTAAGGTGTATCTGCTGGTGAAGGAGGAGAAGCGCTACTGGGACGCACAGCTCTACTGCCAGGCAAGGGGAGGGCACCTGGCCATGCCCAAAGATGCTGTGTCCAACTCCGCCCTGGCTGTGTACCTCCGGGAGCAGGGGGTGGGAAGGGTCTACATTGGCCTGAACGATGTGGACCGCGAGGGGGTCTTCACCTACGTGGACTCCTCTCCCATGAGCACCTTCAGCGCCTGGAGACGAGGAGAACCCAATAATGCCTATGATGATGAGGACTGTACAGACCTGCTGTCTTCCGGGGAGTGGACTGACGTGTCCTGTACCCCTACTATGTACTTTGTCTGCGAGTTCACAAAAGACAGCATCTGATACAACGGCATCATGGAGTCATGTGTGAGAAGAAGAGGCCTTTATTATTGGACACACTTAAACACTGGAGAAACTCCTGCTCGGTAGAGTAAGTGGTCTGGCCCATGTCCTCAGTGAGTGCTCCACTACAGCATATATTACCAGTTTCTGCTGCTTTAGTGAGGAGATTAGGCTTCTAAACAGATGTCTATCTACAAGATGAATTTGACTATGTATGGCACAGTTCTATTAAAGCAGAGCTACTCCCCTGAGCAATGAATAATTAATGTAGAGAGAAAATGTGCATTTAGATGACCTGGTATTGTATTGCTGAATACATTATAATGTAATATTAATTAATACATTACATAATACATTATAATGTAAGGCTTTTTTGTTTATTTATTAAGATTTATATGATCTATATCATATTAAAATTGGGATTAAAAGCAACTGGACCTTTGTTTTGTTTTATTAAAAAAATTAGGTTTAGACCTTGGCTGCAACAATAGCTGGGAATATTAAATAATACAGCGGTAAAAGAGCAGTGACAATAGAATGATGAATGCCTGCACGCTACGTGCACAGTTGCTGGATAGATTTCCTTGATGTTAGGCGAGCTGTCATGTGAAGAATTGGTTTCCATATCAGATGCTCTCTCCTGTTACTTGCTGCTGCTGCCAGAAAGTTCTGAAAGCATTTTTCACAAGAGCAGCCACAGAATGAAGACAGGTCCGCTCCCCGATACCAAAACCATCATTGTGTACAGGAATGGAGATGGGTACTTTGTTGGGAGAAAGATAGTGGTATACCCACGAGTGTCCACTCTAGATATTCTGATGGATTACCTGTCATCGGTGCGGACAGGTGCAGGACAGGAGGCACAGTTCGGAGCTGTGCGGAGGCTCTTCACGGTGCAGGGCCTCAGGGTGCGGAGGCTGGACCAAGTAGAGGCAGGCGGGCGGTATGTGGCAGCAGGCAATGAGAGCTTCAAACATCTGCAGTGAGTATGGGGCCGTGGGAGTATAAACATAGCAGAATGTGTTTGGTCAAAATGTCTGACTTTTTTCTTTGCAGTTACTCTGAAATAACAGCCAGGAAACCACAAACTAAAGTGAATGTGCAGGTAAAGAGCTTTTTGAAGTTAAGTTTTGTAGTTTTTCTTAACTACAGTTATTATGGGGAACAGTGGGTTCATCCAAACTGCTCTGAAATGTCTAAAACAAGATGAATAGGAAAAATAGTAGGCTATAGGAAAAGTGGGAGTTATACCTTAGAATAACTTTTAATAGCCTTAATAAAGCACAAATAAAGACTGACTGAATGATTCAGGTTTAGTAACTAAATAGTTATCCATCCATCCAGTTTCTTCCGCTTATCCGGGGCCAGGTCGCGGGGGCAGCAGTCTAAGCAAGGACTCCCAGACTTCCCTCACCCCAGACACTTCCTCCAGCTCCTGGCCTGGAAACGCCAAGGTGTTCCCAGACCAGCCGAGAAACATAGTCCCTCCAGCGTGTCCTGGGCCTTCCCCGGGGCCTTCCAGCCATGTTCCACCGTATTCCAGGGTAGGAATGCCTTTCGGCTCAGCTCCCTCTTCACCACAACAGCTCGATACAGCGACCGCATCACTGCTGCACCAATCCACCTGTCAATTTCATGCTCCATCCTCCCCTCACACTTGAGGCAGGGACTCTCCACCCACCTGGAGAGCGCAAGCCACCTTTTTACGGTCGAGAACCATGGCCTCAGATTTGGAGGATGCAAACCGCCCCAGAAATTCTGTTCATAAATACAATAAACAGAACCGGTGACAAAGGGTAGCCCAACATGCTCCCATACTCCTAGAGCACCCCCCACAGGACACCAAGAGGGACACGGTCAAATGCCTTCTCCAAATCCACAAAGCACATGTGGAATGGTTGGGCAAACTCCCATGAACCCTCAAGCACCCAATGGAGGGTGTAGAGCTGGTCCCGTGTTCCACAGCTGGGATGAAAACCACACTGCTCCTCCTGAATCCGAGGTTCAACTATCAGTCGGATTCTCCTTTCCAGTACCACCACCCCGGTCTGCCAGCCCAGAGGTACTGTCCCGACCAGGGACGGATCTCATCCACCCCCAGCGCCCTGCCACCAAGGAGCTTGCTAACCACCTCAGTGACTTCAGCCAGGGTGACGGCCGAGTCCGCGTCTGAGTCCCCAGCCTCTGCATCCTCAATCGGAAGATTGAGGAGATCCTTAAAGTATTCCTTCCACTGTCCAATAATATCCCCAGTCAAGGTCAACAGCTCTTCCGATCAGGAAGGCCATTCCTCCCGATCACCCCTCTCCAGGTGTCACTGTCATTGCCCAAGACAGTGATAGTGACAATGACAGTGACACCTGGGCTGAACTCCAACACACAGCAGCTGAGCTGTGGGGCAATGAGCAGGCCCACACCAGCAGCCGCTGCTCCCCGCAGACAACGCCAGAGAAATGGACAGTCCATCTAGTTGGTAACGCTCAACCCACCACACAAGCTCAGGCCCCCCCAACGAGGTGACATTCCAGGTCCCCAGAGCCAGTTTCCATGTCCGGAGATCCAGTCATCGAGGCCCCCGCCTTTGACTGCTGCCCAGATCTCTTCACACCGGCCCCTTACAAATCCTCTTACGGGTGGTGGGTCCATGGGAGGATGGCCCCACGTCACTAGTTCGGGCTGTGCCCGGCTGGACCCCATGGGGGTTGGTCCTGCCACCAGACGCTTGCTATCGAGCACCCACCCCAGGTCTGGCTCCAGGGTGAGGTCCCAGTGACGCCAGTCCGGGCGACGTAACTGGCCTCGTTTTGAAACTAAGTAGTTACTAATTGGAAATAATGTAGTTATTATAAAGGGGGTACTAATGTCAGTGTATAGGACTTTTTCATGAACATTATTGACCTGTGTCCTTAGAGAAGTTCATAGTTTCACATTTCAATGAAATGTTAATCAATGCTATTGTATTTTTACTTTATTCATAATTACATCATATCTGTTTGCATTTTGTATTTTGGTTCTCAGGCCAATGATCTTATTTAGAGGGCAGAATGAACTCCTCACTGTGGGTTACCAGATCCTACAACTAGCGACTACTCTATGCTGATAAATAAATAAATACAAACAGTTGTAATATAACACAATTGGCTGTCTGCAATGTGTGACAGGTTCAGTTATGATTTTGATCAGTAGGAGTGTATGTTACATTTTAACTTTAAATACAGGAATGAACTGTTTTAATCTCAAAAATAAGTTTACTCAAATAAGTTTTGCGTGTACCATAGTGTAATTATGAGAAGCTGTCTGTAAGAGCAGCTTGATACATGCCATGAGCAATAAATTAACACCTAAAAGAGTAAAACCTGCTTAAACAAACAACTCTGTAAGGCTCTCACCTCTCCTGTAACTTCCAGATCCACCCTGTAGTCCATAGCCGTATCCAAGTGTCTTCTCGATGGAGCAAAACTAAAGATGGCACCTGCACAATATAGTAAGAAGAGGCTTTCAGCTCAAACATGTTCTTTAGGCTATATTTCATTACATAATTAGTCATCATTTCTGATTTGTCTCGTAGTGTCTTTACAAATGGGGAGGTCTTGGTTCCTCCAGTGAGAATACGTATACCAAAGTACACCCTGAAAAGCTGGGACAATGTTTTGGCCTTGGTGACAGAGAAGGTGTGTCTTCGATCTGGAGCAGTATACAGGTAAGATGACTGTGTTTCATGTAGCTAGCAGATTTTAGACACATACATTTTATATTATATGTATTTTGGAGAAAAGCCAATTTAGCAATATTCAAAAGGAACTACAAATAAAAAAAAAAAAATTCAAAACACAGCAAAATGGAATCAGTGGAATCAGGAATGGTGTATATATTTTTCCAGACTTTGCACAATGGATGGCCGGCCTCTATCTGGCCCATTTCAGCTCAGGAACCAGCAGCACTATGTTGCTGTGGGAACAGAGAAGTTTAAAGCGCTCCCATACGACCAGCGCCTCCACTACAGACCTCTCTGCAGTAAACTCGGCTCATATGGAGGGTAGGAAGAACTGGCTCTTATATGTGAGATGTTTTAGAATATTTTTATTCTATTGCAGTGATGTAATGATTGTACTGTACACATCCCTAGTGGAAGGCAGAGTAAAGCACAAAACCTGGTGAGTGCTGATTGATTTCCAGTTGATCTTAGGTTAAAGACATATTTGTTATGTGTAGGCTTTTAATCATTTAAAATCTTATTTATCTTTGAGTTGGCCTGTGTGCACCTATCACAGGACTATGAAAAAACCACCAGTGGCCAGATGAGAGCAGCAGAGAGGCAGCTGTCCGGTGCCTCCTCAGTGTTTGGTGAGCTCAGTTTCACAATCTGCAAATTATAATCTATGATGAGAATGTCTTCTCTAGATTGTGTACAGGAAACACTAATGTTGTGTGCATACATTGTGGTAACTTTACCTGCAGGCCATGCTTGTTAAATAAATTTGCATCATAATTTTTATATGACAATAAAGAAAGTTATGGAGAGGACAAAGTAGTGTACAAAACAAATGCCTTTTCATAGAGGGCAGTGTGTTCGCGGCGCGGAGAAGGAGGAGTGAGCTGGCAGGGGCTGCAGAAGTGCAGGAGGATGGTTGGCTCATCATGGGGCTGCCCACAGACCAGGTACATACAAACCTAAAACAACAGGATAGTCATAAATGGCATTGTCTACTGTAAGTAATGCACAATGTGGACAAAACAGGTAGTCCTCATGTAAACAACAAATGCCTAAACCTGCAGTCACCTACAGAAACTGTTCTCTGCTCAGACTGAGGTCAAGATGAAGGGAAAAGATGACAGCTCCCTCTGTGTGCAGGGCTCTGCATGCCTCCATGTCCCACTGAACATGTAAGTACAGTTACTTTAAATCTACACTCATATAGATGCAGTCACATGATAATAGCTACATATTTGTGTACTGTGATGTGCACAGGACCTATGGCCAGTCTACAGCATCTCTGGCTCCTAAGCTGCAGAAATGAATGGATCAGATCCACATTGGTTTGTATAATGTCCTGTCACAGATTTGTGCTATTTTGGTCATGTTATACTTAGTCCAATTCAATGTGTCAGTAAAACTGCTCAGCTAATAAAGCCTCAGAGCCAAAAAAAAAAAAAATAAAAATCTCCCACTAGGTTGTGTTTCTAAAGCAGCAGTTGTGTGTTGATTGTGTGTATGTCCCTCCTGTTTCAGACTGGTTCTGACTGCAGAGAGGTCAGAGCAGGACCTAAGCTCCTGAGGCCTCTGCAGAGTGGAGAGGATCCTCAACCAATGTCCATTCCCCATGTTCATTCTCACTGCTCCCCGTACAGCTCCCCACTGCTGACTATACAGGAGCACAATCCATAGTGCTTTTTCAGATTTTGAAAGTACATTTTTATATTGCCTTTAATTTACCTGACTGCCCGTACACTTCAATATCTTTTTTGTATTGTTCTAGTTTTGTAGTGAAGCCACATTGTTCAAAGAAATAGCAGTTATCAAAAAATAAATGAATAAATACATGCTTATAGCCCAACTCTGCCTGACGACAGACCATGGCCCCCGTCCCTGGGCCTATGGTCCTCCAGTCCCACTCTCCTGGAGGCCCTGAGCAGCTCTGTTAGCTTTGTTAATATTTTTTGTTTTGAATGAGGACCTCTGGCCCTCTCTCTTTATTGGCATGCCCACGGCAGCCAGATGGATAGGCTGCTACATCTCCTGTGCTATCAGGAAGGCCCAGACGCCAGGCTCACTATTGGCGGAACAAAGTAGAAGGAATGATGTCCTACTGGGTGGAGAGAGGCAGAGGACGGGGGCAGGGCCCAAGCCCAAAAGGCTTGTGCTGAACACAACAGGAGCTTTTTGTGCGGCTAGGGGAGTGGAGTGTGGCTGCTGTCTGTGCAGCCCCCTACTGCTGCACCCTGGAGCCCGCTCCTGTGATGAATGAAGCTAGAATCTAGAACACCTCAAAAAGAGGCAGCACATACATTTGTGGACTGAGATCAGGAATATCTCTGAGCATTAACCCTGTTGTACTTAAAGCATGACACTTTTATATTTCACTAAATGTTGTCCATAACAGTAAGGTAGATTAATATACTTTATGTATCCCTGTGAAGAAATCTATCCTCTGCATTTGCCACACCTTCAGTGGCGCTGGGGCAACCAGTCAACAGTAGTGGGCAGTAGCTGAACAATTTTGCATTGTGCCTGTTTTATGTTTTTAAATTATCCATGAATATGGTTTTAACCAAATGTGAAATATGATCTGTCTTTTGTAACTGACATACACTTTCACCACACTCCCTTTGGGAGTACTCTTGACACCCCAAGAGCATTATCCAAAATTAGACTTATCGATTTGAAGACATTTAACCTCAGCACCATCCCTCTCCATCTAGCTCTGGACATGAGCTCTGCAGCAGTCCAGTCCTTCAGCAGCTGGCTCCAGAGAAAGCCTTCAACGTCACATGATGAAGGAAATAATATAAAATACATTCAAATAATAATACAAAAACAGGAATAAGAAGAAACAAATTACCATAATTAATCAAAAGCTGCAAGATGCTGTTTGTGAAGTGTCAGGCCCATGCAGAAGCAAAGGGAGGGGTCTACCCCCACTCCCCTCAGATCCAGGCCATCTGCCTCAGCTGCTGCCTGCCTTTAACTGCCACTCTAATCGACAATGAACCCAGAGCCGTGTGATAATTGTACGGCTTGGTGACGAGGGCAGGTACTGCCTCCCTTTCAGAATTCATCAGGCCCCATCTGTTCCTCGCAGAGCAGTGCAGAGACCCCCTACCCAACTATTATGCACCCCTTTCACCCCCCTCATCACTCTCTCTCTCTACGTACTGTGCAAATATTGACCATCTATTTGTCTTGTAGAATCTTACTGTGCAGTGTCCTCTGAGACACCCACTTCCTCCCCGGGCCAACGCACGTCATTGTCCTGTCATTACCTCAAAATTGAAGGCTGGCTCAAACTCCTATTTCCATGCAGTGTAGGACAGGAGCATTCAATCCATGCCCCCCATATCTCAACCACTTTTCAAAACATACTCCTAATTATGTGCTGTTAGCAGGTGCTGCACTCAATGGCTGTTGGCCGCATTGAACTGTTTTATTCCACATTGTTTATACTACTGCAACAACTGCCAAATGTACTCAGAGCCATTATATAAACAGAACGTAAATTATGTTTAAAATAAGACCACTCTTAGTGTTCACATCTATTACACCACACACTGTCCACTAAACTACACTACACTGTCCACTAAACTACACCACACACTGTCCACTAAACTACACTACACTGTCCACTAAACTACACCACACACTGTCCACTAAAAAACACCACAGTGTCCACTAAACAACACCCCACTGTACACTAAACTACACCACACACTGTCTACTAAACTACACTGTCCATTAAACTACACCACAAACTGGTGTGTTGCACCATTCAAAAGAGACATGGGCCTGTCAGACTCCACAGTAAGCTCCTGTTGAAATAAAGGCAGTTATAATCCTTGTTTCTAAAGCTGATTTGCATGAAGTTTATGCAAACACCACAGCAGAGAAAGCACTGCTGTGACCTTTCTAACTCCTGGCATGATATCTGTCAGGAGAAGGTTATGGAGGGCACTCAGCTCACATGCTGTCTAGCAATGCCAAAGGTTTAGTGTGAGTCACTAAATGAATAAAATCACCTTTTCTCCTTCAAACAGTTGCCTTTTTGGCATAGACACCTTGCTATACATTATAACTGTATATACAAATTAACTGTGTACATTTTGCTCCTATGAAAGACACTACTGCAGGGCTGCTTCATTTTTAGCTAATCTTATTCATTTAGTGTGATTGCAAACCACAGATACATATGAACGGTTTTCTCCGCTTTTTGACATGGCTGAGGTGACCCACACACCACCCACTTCAGCTCTGCGTCACTATTCTCCTTCTCTGCTCAATGTTCCATGACAACAAGGTGAGCGGACAGCCCAGCTGCTTCCTGGGTTGGAAGTCTTTGCAATAAGGGCCATCTGTCAGCATGTCCACTGATGTGTATGGGGCCGACTATGAGGCGGGGGCCTGCAGCTGCTGCATAGGCCACCCTCCCGGGGCCTGCCTGCCTCTCCAGCCTCAGCCTCTGCACAATGGGAGCTCCTTCTTCACTTTGTGTCATGCAGAATGGGCTGATTTGATTAAGTCCCAGACTCTTTTTGTGTTAGCTCGCAGTGTCAAATTTCAATGGTATCCATAATGCATGACCAGGATTTTGTTGCCATGGTGACATAAATTCAAGGTTACCAGCTCAGTGGCATAATTGGGTAGGCATAGAGCGCTGAAGAGGTGCTGTTAAATTCCCCCTTAAAGTGGAGCATCAATCATGCTTTGGCAGAGTGGCAAAGTCCTCCTCATCAGATGATACCAAGACTTTCTTCTCAGTCTACTACCCACATGAGGAATATTTGTGTTTTATTGGCACCATTGCTTCAGTTACAGTCAGATGTAACAAGTAAAGCACAACTTTGGTGGAATTGTATTGGGACAGTTAGCTGTTTATATGCAGAACAAAGAGGATTAAAAGTACATTTTAAAGGGTAACAGAAGAAGAGATAGAAGAAGTGTGTTTTAGATGGTGAGCTGTGTAATTTTTTAGTGCTGTCTTGTCTTTGGCTGTTTTGTAAAATATGTTTTCATTCTATAATTGACATTCTTCAAAACACCTCTGTAATTGATCCATGCCATCATGTTTTTCACAGTTTCTTGTGAAATGGATTCACCAAAGCTCAGCTGCACACAGTTTCAGGTCCATTCTAGGATAAATCCCTCATCCATCACTCATACAGGGTTTAAGCTGTTTAAATAAACATATAAGTCTTTAACGGTATTGTCCCAGGATTCCTGTCCTAGAAAAACCTTCTGCCCATCTGTAAGCGCCCCATTATCGTTCCTCTGGTCAATAATCGTCAATCACATTGTTCACAAACTGTTAGGTTCCCGTCTCTGGAAATCAATAAACTCCTCTCTCCTTTCTAACAGGAACTGTACTTCTTATGTCATAGGGTTGTGTCGTCACCACGTCAGTCCTCATTGAAAAAAGCACATCTGAATGATAATATTAATGATTAACAGACTATTACAGGGTTATACCCCTGAACGTGTGCACATGCTTCCACATTCAGTCTAGGTTTAGGGCCTACAAGGATGCACTTAACTGTTCACACCAGTACAGTCCACTATCTGCCCCAAATTTAGTTTTAAACCTGCACTAGCTTAAATCAGGTGTAAAGAAAGGGCAAACCTTACATTTGTAATTCAGTGCTAAAGCAAAAGATTGTGCACCTGAGGGAGAGTATGCTTATGTACCACCAACAGTACAAGTACCACAGATTGAGAACCACTACACTAAACGCTGACTCAAAACATCTGCCCTGACTCAAAGATATAGGTGCACCTAATCTTAAACTTATGTTTTAAAATCATATTTTTCACATATTATAGCTCACAGGCATGTTTCACCACATTATTTAGCTCGTAAGCAGTACATACATGTGTAGCAGCCCAACTGGAGAAAATAATTACCTCTTTGAGCTGTCAGAATATAGCGATATGGTTTGGAATATTGTTCCTGCTATTTATCCTAGGAATGGCTCGTGTGATCTGAATGTGATGTTCACTTTTGACTGTTGACTGGGATCGAGACTGGGAAGATAAGGGACTAATGGTTTTAATCTGGACACAGACACTGCTTGATATTTTTCAAATGGCATAACATCGCACTCACAAAGAGCTATACAATGAGGAAACATACCATAAGGTTTACAGTCAATGTGTAATGATCATTTGTTTCATCAGATTTTTTTTATTTTAAATGCCGCTGAATTTCTCATTTTGAATTTTTTAACTCTGAAAAAACATGTTTGAATTATTTTTATTCTGAATTTTAGTCGCAAAATTGTAAGTATACTTTTTCAAAGTGTTTAAAATTCAAAATAAAAATTTCACCTTTTAAATATTTAGCCCTCAAGTGTAAAATCTGCAGTGAAAAAATTTGCGGCAAAGATCCAAGATGCCAAGGCAGAAGCAATCGAGCCAAAGTGATCCGATCTAACTTAGTAATAAGCAGGAAATGGTGCAGTGAAGGGATCTGACTGGTCATAATTAGCCTCATCAAAACCTCATCCCTTTTATTTCTTAAGTGTAAACCTGATGGAACAAATTATCTTCCATAAAAATGTCCTGTCATTAGATCTGAACTAAAGTTTGTGGATATCATCAGTGGTCAGTGCGAAGGCAATGGAAAATGCACCAGAGAGAGAAGTGTTAATGAGTGAGTTTACTGATAAACACAGACCAGATGCAGTCAGGTTAGTCTTAGGGTTGCAATGATATTCGATATAATATCAAATCGCTCGATACTAGTGTCACGATTCGATAACGTGTTTGGTCGATATGCATGTGTGCCTCCATGTGCGCTGTGATGTCATTTATTTTGATCCGAAAGGAAAACAGTTATTGCCACGTCCTCTTCAGAAGCAGCAAGAAAACAGCTCCATAGGGAATTACGGCTGAAATATTCTAACAGATTTATCTTTCAGTTACTTTTTATTTTACGTTGATAGACCCAGGAATGACAAAAATAATAACTTTTAAATACTTTAGAATCGCTTTTAGCTTTACATCGACTTTAATCAAATGCGCTGTACACGCACCTGCGAAGCAACTCGCGATCTTTTTCTTAGACTCTGTCTTTCACCCAGAAAACGGTCTGTTGAGACATTTCTATGTAATATAACATAGTCTGAGTGTTCAGAAAGAAGATTGGAGAGCGCAGTGTGTGTAAAAAGAGCAAGGCAGTGTGGGAGGAGCTACTGTCTGTCTCTGCTGCTGCTGGAGACGAGGCAGAGCAGCCTGTGTGAATGCAGTGTGAGGAGAGACAGGAGGAAAAGAAATCATCAAATCATCAACAAAAAAGTAAAAGTCTGTTAGTGTAACTCCCCTAGTAGTCTATATTAAGAGTAGACTGGCTATATTATAAAATATAAAATAGCCTGAGAAAACACTATTCTAATTTTCACTGTTTTCAATAAAAATGCTGTAAATCACTGAACCAAATGAACCAAAAAACACTTCACATATAAACTATAACTTCACAGTAGTTGTACTGTAAAGTATTGTATGTAAGGTATGTATTGTTTCAATAACATCATAGTGTTCATTCACTCATTAGCAGAAAAAATTACATGAGATTTTCTTTTTTTCACGTCTTAAAACGTATCGAAATCGAATCGATATTGTAACCAGTGTATTGAGATATGTATTGAATTGTGGGAAAACTGTATCGTTGCATCCCTAGTTAGTCTGGTGATCCTTACTGCCACAGGGTGGTTGTACTGAGCTGGGCCTGAGACACAGCACTTTTTTTTGTCTTGTATGAGGCAGCTGTAAACACTCACATGCTTTCACAACCCAGTTGGCCTTTGACCTGCTACCAATGAGCTGGGTGACCAGTGGTGGGTAAAGTGGATTCTCTTGCTCGGAGGGTGCAAGGGCTTCGGGACAATGAGTGCTGAGCTGCAAGGGGTCGCTGGGGTCACTGTGGCTGATGCCTTCCTATTCAGGCATAGAAATGCTACTGGGGGCTTTGGTGCATGCTCTGTAAGGGGGCTTACAGGGCATTTATGACTAGGCTAAGGATAGTCCTAAAAACAGAGGAAGGTATGTGTGGCCCACTCTTCACAGCTCGAGCTGCTCAACAAAAAGCAGTCAAGCTATTCAGAAGACCTGACCAGCCCCGCTCACATGTGAGGCCTTGTTGTCACTTGTGGTATAGCTCATTGCTGCAATCCTTGGTTTTTAATATATCTGGAGTTGACAATACACATGCTGTGCATCTGTATTACCCCAGTGTCTATCATTAGGAGAATCACATATTTAAGAAGTTTTCATAGAACACATTCTTGTACAAAGAGTAGACTTAACATGGATATATATCATACACATACAAGTGCATCTTCTCACCGCTCCACCTCTGGATCCCCCCACAGCCCCCTGTGTGCTGCACACTTAACATGTGCACTCTTATACAGTCTATGGCACTCACACATGCACACACTGGTAACCTGTGCACATGAGCAGCATGGCACCTGTCAGCAGCAGGAGGCCAACCACAGGAGACCGACTGGGCTGTGTATGTGCACTTGGACAAGTGCAGGGCCATCTGAGTTGTGCAGAGGTGGTGGAGGTCAGAGGTCAATCAATCTCTACATGTATGCATGAGGAGGGGCCTGTGTGACTGTATTTATATGTGTCTTGTGGAAAGACAAATAAAAAGGAAAAATAAGAGGGTGCTCACGGTTTGTCGGCAGAGACGTGGCCTTGACCAACACACAAGTCCTTCAGTGTTAGTGGTTTACAAATAATGCCTCCTCCTGAACATCCCATTAATAGACTTTGGATATTAGTCATGAGGAACTAGCCTGCTCCATCATGTGTGGAAGGAGCTTCTTAGCCCTCAGGACTGGTCAATAATACATTATTAATAATAATGTATCTATGATCGCTGACGCTATTAGTCTATTTATATTTGTTTATTTAGGTGTGTGTTTCTATAGGCACAAATGGTACTGTCTTATCTATAAAGTAGAGAAATGCTTAGCTGAGCATGGTCATATTGGTGTCTGACTCTCTCACCAGTGCGATGGTCATCTTATGATGACCAGTGCGATGGTCATCATAAGACTGCAGGAGAGAGAGCAGGCTCAACATGTGGTACACTTTATCAAACATCAGACCCCATGTACCTTTCTTCTCCATGGCTTGACTGGGCTCTAGGAGCACATCCATGTCACTCACTGCCCAAGTCATGCTCCAGATGGCATGTCTAACCCTGGCATGTGTTGTCCATCTGAAACAGAGAAGCAAAGCCATATGAGGACACACACCTTTCTTCAGTCTGCAGATCTCTGCAAATGTGAAACATTGTTTTATTAATTTAGATAATACAGATCAGTCAGAGCTTTTCTTTGAGCGACTGTGTCTATGGAGGTAGCTTTAGTTACCAAATTAAGGAGAATATAAAAATGTGTATTAAACCACTATCACAAAAGATGTAATATGTATATTTACCATTTCTGGGTTTCAGTCACGTACAAATGATCAGGTTCGACATTTTTTTAGATATTTCATGACAAAGTATTGAGAGTATGACATCATCACATTCTAGAAGCTGAAAACCACCAATATCACTCTTCTAGATCAAAGGTACAAAATGGCGTGTGTAATAAGCGCACATTACCTGCTGTACACACTTTCTAAATCCCGGGATACACTGAGGTAGAAAAAAGGGAGAACAAAGTCAGTTTTTCATACCCCCCAGTTTTAAATCAGCGCTGTAGAGACGAAAACCCACCCCCTAAATCCAGTGTAGGTGAGGATAAGGGTGCCCTCTAAAGGAAAAAAACAGCAAAGCGCCTCCAACCCCTCCGGCTGCTGTAGCCGCTGTAGGGGGAGGGGCATGAGCGCATGCAGGGTGTCTAGCCACACAGACAGTTTTGCTGCTCGCATGGGTAAAATCAATGCACGGCCTTCATCTAGCTCTGCATGTCCCACACATTTGCTTGTGTAATCATCATGACATATAATGTAATTCAAACTGTAGCCTACCATGATTTATTTCTAATGACAGTAGTTTAACTGGAGTAAATTAATTAAAGCCATCTGAAAATAGCGAAGAGGAGCTCACCATCACTGCACTCCTGTATGTTTAGTGTTTTATTAGTGTTCCTCATGCTTTTAACCTATAACTCGCAGTAATGACTAATGTGGAATTTCCTGTACCACTGACCTATATTTCTCAAATCGAGGACAGGGGCCAATACTAGGCCTACATTGGGATAAATTATGATTTATTATTATGATTTATTTGAAATGGTTTTGTTTTGTCCAATCAAGGCTATCCTCCGCACAATGCTTAGGCTACATTTGAGACTATTTCCACAATATAACTCAAAATGTAGGTCTATTACCCTTTATATAATATCCTGCCCTATGTTCAGCATAGGCTATACGCAAAGGGAGGTAGGACTGTAGCTGTAATGCTGGTTTGAGAAATACGTTGTAGGCTACTAACTGCGTTTAATATTCTCGTCTCGTTTCAGACATTATGTACCACAGCCCCCTCTTCTCCAATGGGGGCTATAGGGAGTGGGACGGTGGGGTGGGGGGCTCACGGAGGTTCAGGGGAGTCTTGGATCTAGTCCTTGGGGCGGAGTGGAAGAGTCGTGGTTGGTGCGCTTGACGTGACGCAGAGAACATACAAAAGCCGTACACTAGTTAAGAAGGCAGTTTGGAACTCCGAATAGAGAGCAGAGCCACACGAGACCTCTGCGTACACCGGAGAGAGTGCGGACGAGTGCCGGTTGAGAGTTCAGTGCTCAGACAGAATGGTGCAGCACATGGACCACGGCGAGACAGACGGGAGCATGTCCAGAGAGGCCACCGACTCGGAGGAGAGTGAGTTCATGGCATGCAGCCCTGTGGCAATCAATCCCAACTGGTGCAAGACGGCCAACGGACACATCAAAAGACCCATGAACGCCTTTATGGTCTGGTCTAAGATTGAACGGAGAAAGATAATGGAGCAGTCACCTGATATGCACAACGCAGAGATTTCCAAGCGGCTGGGAAAGCGATGGAAGATGCTTAAGGACACCGAAAAAATTCCGTTTATCCGTGAGGCGGAGAGGCTGCGGTTAAAACACATGGCAGATTATCCAGACTATAAATACAGACCCAAGAAGAAGCCGAAACAGGAAAACTCCAAGAGTTTGGCTCCCTCTCCAGAGAAGTGCGGCAAACTGTCAAAGGTCAATATCAAGAAGTGCCCAAAACTTAAAAGTAGTAAGGGCCCAAGTAAGCATACGCACGGATACGATGACTGTGTGTTCCCCACTTACAACGTTCAAGTGAAAAGTGAACCCTCAGACGAAGAGGACGAAGACTCCGAGGATGAGTATTACGCGCGCGAGGAAGAGCGCACTAAACCTTACTATGTTGCCAAAGTACCCGCGAGCCCAACTCTAAGCTCGTCAGTGGAGTCCGAGGGCACAAGTATGTACGAAGAGGTACGGAGCAGCGGCAGCAGACTGTTTTATAACATCAAGAATATCACCAAGCAGCAGCATGCGCCTTCCAGGTCCGCGTCTACCTCCTCTTCTTCCTCTTTCTCCTCCTCTTCCTCATCCTCCTCTACGGGGGACAGGGATGAGCTGCTGTTTGACTTATGCCTGGGCTCAGGCTCAGAGCTGGGGAACCCCAATTCAGGGAACCTCTCCCTGTCTCTGGTGGATAAGGACCTGGACTCGTACAGCGAGGGCAGCATGGGCTCGCATTTCGAGTTCCCCGATTATTGCACCCCGGAACTGAGTGAAATGATCGCAGGGGACTGGTTAGAGACAAACTTTTCTGACTTGGTTTTCACATACTAAAGGGGTTGTGAACACCTGGAGCAGTGGACTGTGGTCAGACAGAGTGAACCACTCTTCACTGGCACTGTTGTATTTATTAATAATAGCCATTGTTTATTATTGGATTATAGAATTGGATCTAAATCAGTTCTAATTCAGGCACCTCATAAAACTGATTCAGACTTTGGATTACCCTGTTGTCAGAGACCCCTGAAGTGGCTACAGACCTCGGCCTTCCTGACAAGATTTACTTAACAACGTATAGCTTTACTATACTTTACTGTAATGAACTGTTTTATATCTTAACCTGCTGCATTGGTCAAATATAGGCTTCCTCATTATAGAGTACATTGGAAAGTACCTCCTTGAGGAGTGTTGCATCTTTAGACAGAGAGGAGGCAGAAGCGGCATAGTGCATGTGTAGTCCTCCACATGCACTGGCCTGACCCAACCCTAGGCTCCTGTAACAGTGTTTCTTACACCAGCACAGGAGAACAGCCACACACTTCAGGGTCACCTCATTTCCAAACCATTTGTTTACTTCCTTTTTTTGATACAATTTGAGCAGCCTGATGAACATTTTGATAAAACCAGACCTCATTTTTTAAAAGAAAAAATATATTTTAACATATTTTTGTATAAAGCACAAGGGGAATGTCCTTACGTGTTTTCAGAAAATGTAGGCACTTGGTCCCTTTACCATTTCTTTGGTGCATGCAAAGGGCTCCTCCTTTAACACTTCAAATGCCTTGATTCAAACCAGGTTTGTACAGTAGTCCAGCGTTTTAGAACAAAATACTGGGGAACATACACCTCAAGCTAGTTTGAAGATGATACTTGTACTATATCATAGTAATGTTAGGAGTTTCATGTATCATACTCGTAACACGTTGATGGTCCCAATCAAAGTAAACTATATTTTCTGTTAAATGGCACATGCTTTTTCCAATTTATTTATGTGCAATATGAACTCCATACAGGCCATCAACTACTGCAGCAAATCAGCTGGAACTGATCAAATGTACTGAATGTTACAGCAAACTGTGAGATTGGGTCCAGAGGGTCCTGGTGTGGTCCAGAAGGGAAAGAAAAGGGAACATTCCATATTCATTTCATGAAATGAAAAACTGCAAAATGCCTTTTTTAAATGAACTCATAAATATGTGTTTCTGTTTGTTGCACTTAAAACACTGTTTATTTTGATACAGCCTGTTTGATACAGTGGAATATGACTTTTCTTTTGGGAACGTATGTTTGACTTATTTGTAATAAATACGTATCTACCACCTATTGCAGTGATTCACTGGTATTTAGAAGCCATTTGAAATTGTAATTATATGTTAAATGTGGTGAATTTCAATTTCACTCTAAAAAGAGGCACTGCCCCTTTAACAAATTGAACCGTCCTGTGTGCTGTGATTGGTGGGACTGGTGGTTTCCATGGAGACTGGAAACAGGAGCTGCTCAGTGTGTGGCACAAGCTCCATTGAGAAAAGCAGCAGCACAGTTTCTCCTCCACAGTACAGGCTCAACAGCGAAAGGAGGAGAGCAGTGTGCTTTATGTAAACGTACTTTTAATGAATAAGATGAGCAACACAAATCTGTGAAAACATCTAAATCACAGCTGATTAGCAGAATCACAAAAGCTTTATAGCCATTGTCTGTGAACAAAATTCACAAATGACTTTGGCCTACTTGATATGGTGAATAATTAAAATATAAAATATGATTGAATATTTTAGAAATAAAGTGAGTTCTTTACAGTTACGGTGATGGACTCAATAATGGGCATGTAGAACTGCACCATCTTCTGAGAAGGCATCTTGGCTTTCCTCAGATGCCCTCGGCAGGAGGGAAAAGCCTCTGCTGGGCCTTCTTGATGTGGAAGCGTTTAGTTCCAGGTTGTTGCCATTGTACCAGGTTACGTTGAGCCACCTCACTCCTGTAGGCAGACTCATCACGGTCAAAGATGAGCCCAGCGATGGAGGTGTCTTCTGCAAACTTAATCAGCTTGGTGGTTGTACGTGTAGCAGATGTACAGGGGGAAAACAGGGGAGAAAGTACAGAGCCCTGTGGAGATCCTGTGCTCATAGTCTGAGTGTCTGAGGCATTCTTTTATACAGTGTTATACAGTATAATATTGTAACTCCAAACCTCTCACAGCCTCAACACCTTCACAGTTCTCCCTCTCTCCTGTCACAGATCCTCCAGTCCAACTTCATTCAGTCTCAACCAAAACTCTGGTCAACAAGTGCCTTGCTGGACCCTTTTCCAGATGTGTTATTCTGACATCAACATTTCTACTGAAAATGTAGTATCAGCATTATAAAGTAAAAGAATGATGAAAATTAATTTTACTGGACCCCACCTGTCATCATATCCATCAAACAGGCTGTTTACATTTGTTTAAGTGTGGCACCCAAAATACAGGTGTGGGTTGTGCATGTGTGTGGGAATGCGTCCATGCAAACAGCTATTCTCTGCCGTCTTTGAATCAATACTGCGCCTCTGGAGCAGATGGCCTCATAAATCACTATTTGTTGATCAGTTGTCAGGAGCACAGGCCTAATTATTCCAGTCCACAGTATGCTGGATGAATGAGGACACTAACCCGAAGCAAATCAAGCCAGTGGACGTCACTGGCGATGAGGTTGGATTTCAGGGTGGACTTAGATGACAAATGCTTATGAATCACAAACGGGAAAAATAGGCAGCAAAAAATAGTAATAAAACAGTCAGTAAAAAGCTATTAATGAAATTCTTGTATTTGGAGTTTATTTGATAAAACAGTATAAGCGAATTCTTGTGGAACTGGGAGATTAGATTGCCTGCAATCCAGAATACATACTTCTTCAATATTTCACGAACATTTGAGTCTGGTCTTTGACGAATCTCTTACCTGGCAGAGAGATGCATAGTCCACCACAAAAACAAACATGGCAGTTTACATGTAACAAAGGGGGTTCTAACAATCAACACAGATTTTTGCTAAATCAACAATTGAAGCAGCAAACTATGACTTATCTTAGTTATATATTCTGTTCTGAATGTTATGAGAATTTTGGAGAGGCAGAAAAACGTTTCTGCAGTATCAAGGAGTATCAGTGTATTTCAACCAAATGTATTTGGTTTGGGCTTGAGACGAGGGTATGGTGACTTGGTGTCCCTCTGTATAACAGATACAGAGTGATGTCATTTTGGATTTGCCAGATAAAGTTGTAGGTATAGCAGATTTTTCACACAAATTCAACCATAAAACAAAATACTGTAAAATAAACTGACTTAATGGTTGGTGTGAAAGTGAAAAATAAATAAATAAAAATAAACGAATAGGATTGTTTAACTGGGCTGTGTTCACTTTTCCATTGCAGTTAGCTTGTTACATAACTGCAGGAGGCTATATGTTATTCTAATGCAAAGTCTGCCCCACTTCTCTACTTCTTATTGTTCTCTGTTCAACCCAGCAGTGCGGCTTTCTTTTCACTCAGGGATAGTCTGCCTCTGCCTCTCAAACACAAACCCTTAGAATGTACATGGCATGATTACTGGAGCTAGTTCTAGTCCTGCCTGGCCCAAAACATGTGTGTCATGACAGCATCTCAACATGGGGCAGGGGCCTTTCTGCTGTGCTCATCCGAATAAAGAAGCCGTGACGAGGAGGCGGAGGGAGAAGGGGCTTGCTGCTTTTAATTGAATTGTAAATGGGAATGGCAGGGGAAGTGGGCTGCTCCCGGCTGCAGACAACAGATGGGAGGCCGAGATTGCCCTACAGGGCCAGGGGTGAGAGCGTGGGGTGGAGATGGATGGATGGTCGGTGGGGGCAAATGGGGGTAGGGTCTGACCTGTGTTTTGGGAGCAGACTGCCGTTCTCTTTCAACTGGGCATATTTAAATGTGCTGCTAAAATGTTGGCCCTATATGATTCAGCACAGAAAATGCCCCTCTGATACTATGACAGCAGCAAAGAGGCCCCAAGGTGACCCAGATTGGACACCTAATCTGACTCACAGTTTTATACATTTGCAAAGACACTTGTCTTATATTTGTTGAATCTGTTTGTCTGACATTTTGATTTTGGATGCAGTGCAAACTACTCACTCAGCCTGTCTTAAACATGAGCAAAGCTTTCAGCTGTCATCACTCTTAACTTCTGTTAGTTATTGTTGTACATCTTTTCGTTTATGGCTGTTTCGTCCTCTCACAGAACCATCTCTCCACCACGACCCCCAGGCAGCATTGCAATTTATTATCCATGCTTTCCACATCCCATTTCTCTGACTTTGGGAGATGGTTTTCACATTGAGGTTCTTATTTAACCGCTTAAGTCACATTGACAATGACTGATAGGACTCAGGAGAAGGTTTCACCCTGGTTTAGAGATGGGAGCCTGGGTGAGGTTAGTCCTGGATTAGGCACTGGATTTGGGTTGATAACCCAGTTTAAAGGCTTTAAACAAAAACAATTGTGATTTTCAGTTGGCGCTGTGGCTTAGTGGTTAGCCATCTCACCTCACTGCAAGGACAGGTTCGATCTCTGGGATAGATAAAGCCTTTGTTTGTGGCGCTTTCATATCCTCCCCATGCCATGAGTGGTTTTCTCCAGTTCCTCTAGTGTCCTAACCCGACTATCACCAGATTGATATGTGCAGCAGCACTTTGTTCTGCAAATCAATGTGGAATGGCTTTTGTTGAAAGCAACTGGGAAAAGGTAGAACATCAGGACGAATATTTGAAACTGATTGGGCGACATCAAGTTGAGAGAAAACTATAAACATCATAGTTGTTCTTGAGATGTGTGTAGAATCCCTCAGTCGTCCAGGTAGAATCCATAGCAAAAGGAGAAATTTAATTTGTCAACTGGACAGAGTTTATTTGGTTGAATACGTTTCGCAGCTCATCCAAGCTGCTTCTTCAGTTCTGGTCAGATGCTGGCGGACACTGCTTTATATCTGCTTGAAGGGAGGAGCTTAATTACAATGAAAATTACTCTGAGACAACACATATTTAAATACAGTTTCAGTTGGTCAGGTGATTCAATATGGAGTTGTTTACAGTTTCTGTTAGTCATGTGAGTCTATTCAATATGGAGTGGGAGTGGGGGAGTAGTTAGCATATCCATTCAGGGCCATGATGGGTGTTTTCACACCTCTGGACCTGACCTGGCTAGTCCCATTGTTTTCCCAGTTTGTTTTGATTTAGGTTTGAGGATAGAGTTATAGATGGGAGACAAATGATGTCTGAGACCCCCATTTCTGTTCAAGGAAGGATTCTCTTTCTTGACAAAAAATAGCTTCTTTAACTCCCCTCTCAAACCAGTTCTTTTCTCTGGCCAAGATCTGGACCTCGCTGTCCTCAAAGGAGTGGCCTGTGGCTTTTAGGTGGAGATGTACGGCAGATTGCGGCCCACCCTGGTTTTCTCGTCTGTGTTGATGCATCCTTTTGTGAAGTGGCTGTTTTGTTTCTCCAATGTAGCGCTCACTGCAGTCTTCACTACACTGAATGGAGTAGACCACATTGCTTTGTTTGTGGCTCGTTGTTTGTGGATATCCTAAATGGGCTTTCAATAAAACGAAGAGAGCAAAGAAACAGGACAACAGAGAACCAGCCCAGCCCAGGAGAAAGGGTGTAACTATTCCTTACCTGGCTGGCGTTTCTGAAAAACTACAGAGGATCTTCAGACAACATGAAATCCCAGTCTATTTCAAACCCACAAACACTTTAAGACAAAAACTGGTCCATCCTAAGGACAAAACACCGAGCCACAAACAAAGCAATGTGGTCTACTCCATTCAGTGTAGTGAAGACTGCAGTGAGCGCTACACTGGAGAAACAAAACAGCCACTTCACAAAAGGATGTATCAACACAGACGGGAAAACCAGGGTGGACCACAATCTGCCGTACATCTCCACCTAAAAGCCACAGGCCACTCCTTTGAGGACAGCGAGGTCCAGATCTTGGCCAGAGAAAAGAACTGGTTTGAGAGGGGAGTTAAAGAAGCTATTTTTGTCAAGAAAGAGAATCCTTCCTTGAACAGAAATGGGGGTCTCAGACATCATTTGTCTCCCATCTATAACTCTATCCTCAAACCTAAATCAAAACAAACTGGGAAAACAATGGGACTAGCCAGGACAGGTCCAGAGGTGTGAAAACACCCATCATGGCCCTGAATGGATATGCTAACTACTCCCCCACTCCATATTGAATAGACTCACATGACTAACAGAAACTGTAAACAACTCCATATTGAATAGACTCACCTGACCAACTGAAACTGTATTTAAATATGTGTTGTCTCAGAGTAATTTTCATTGTAATTAAGCTCCTCCCTTCAAGCAGATATAAGGCAGTGTCCGCCAGCATCTGACCAGAACTGAAGAAGCAGCTTGGATGAGCTGCGAAACGTATTCAACCAAATAAACTCTGTCCAGTTGACAAATTAAATTTCTCCTTTTGCTATATAAACATCATAACTCCTCACATTTTAAAATAGGTTGGAATACGTTGGCGTCATCGTGTTTTTGTTCCTCTGGGCACTTCACCTTTGGCTTCTGTCCAAAGAAGGTTGGTTGACTGGGCAATCTCAAAAGCGGGAGCTGGGCCAGATGGGTCTCCTGGGTTTGTGAACTCACAAATATTGCAAGAATTCATCTTGCTGGGAGGTTACCAGTTTCCTTAATTAATCTAAAGCATCGATTAGGACAGTCCACCAGCTAAGGTAGTCCCTGACCAAACGTAACTCTGCATTTGCCGACTGCTTTTGATTGATCTCCAGCACCTTCAAAGAATGAGTCAAATGAGGCTAATAAAGTATAAAACATTCACTATCACCACTATCACATGGCACAGTAGGGATGTTTTTGCCCAGTAACCCAAAGACTGGCGACCCTCTACTTTTCTTTTTTTTTTTTTTTTTTTTTTTTTTTGGGGGGGGGGGGGGGGGGGGGGGGGCACAGTTTTTGGGCCTACTCTATGAGAAGCATCCTTTAAAACAGCCAGTCGCATTAGAGTAGGGTATGAACTGCAGAGGAGGAGGGAGGAGCCACGAGCTCAAGGCTCACACATGGTTTCAAATTACACTGACACTGATTGAGAGTAGTGGACCAATGACACTTTCCCAGTGCATGTCAAAGTAACTAAAACCAAAGTGTTTTTCATGGATAGAATCTACAAATCAGCTATAATTTCTATATAAAAGTATAGAGATTTTACAGAGATCTTCAGGGAGCTTCACTCTTATAGTCTCCAGAAGGCTTGCTCTGGTGCTCTCCAAAATTGTATATTCCAGTCAGCAGCCCCTAACTCCCTTTTCAGAGAGCCCAGCAGGGGGCAGAGGTGTGCTGAGGCTTTTCATTGATTGACTTTAACCATGCACCGAGCATCACCTGCAGCGGCACCACAGTCTGGCCCACATTTACAGTGTGGGCCTACTATGGGACATGACTGCACTCAACTATTCAGCTGTTCACCACTCTGTGCTACTTGTGCCAGTTTAAAGGTGCACTAGGTAACTTTTCTGGTGGAGGGACAGCCACCTGCATTTCTCCATGGAGATGATATTGCTTTCCCTATGCTCCGCAGTATGGCATCAAGACATATAGACACATGCAAGCAATGCCAATAGGCCGAATTACAGGTTAGATCTGTGGAGAGGTGACCCCCCCCCCTCTCATAAGAGTGCGTGTTTTCAATGTATTTTTGAAAAATAGAAATTCCTGAAATGAAATACAAGGGAAGTTTAGAGGGTCTACATTAAGATATTTTCTGATCTATGTTACAGTGTTGTTTCCTCATCATAAACATATCTGGAGTTGGGTTTTGTTTTATTCACATATGTTTAACACATAAACCCTGCACATTTAGGTGAGTTCTTCACTCATATAGAAAACACTCTGTAAAATCCTTGTGATTTCATGTGGTAATATAGGAAATGTGTTTTTAAACTCCATACACCTTTACAAGAATCATGTGGATAATTTTAGCCCTGGAACTGCCATTCTGTATTGAGCTAAATCTTAAAGGTAGCTGTTAATTTGAAAATGACTGCATTTTTCAATGCAGTTGCAAACAAAACAACTCCAAGTATGTTTTTAATAAGGTAATAACATTGTAAAATTACTTAAAGCTTGATTTTGCTTAATATAGGACCTGTGTAATAGGCAAAGAAACAACATGTTCTTGGAGAAAAATGTAACTTCAGTATGTGCGCGTTTGATTTAAATTATTCTAAAGATTAACTGACCAAGCAGCAACTGCTGAGATGGGGAACCCTTTAATGCAAACTTCGCTCCAGGTTAGACTCTGCCTGTAGAAGATACCCAGCATGTGAGTGTGTGTGTGTGTGTGTGTGTTTGGGGGTTTGGGTTGTCATTGTGATGAGGGTTCAAATCCCGCCCCTCCCTCTCTGCTGCTCTATTCAGACTTAAGGACGGTTGCTAGGGGATGGACCTGATTAAGGCCGGCGGGAGGGAGAGAAAGGGATTTGTGCGTGAGTGAGCGCGTCTTTCCTGGGCAGTTATCACTAATTGACAGCTGCCGGCCCTGGGGCTGTGTGCTAACCTCACGCCCTTAGGGTAATGCAGGCCACGGCTCTGTCACCCCTCACACAACCATCCAGAGGCCGGGGATGGGGGGGAGGGGCCAAGGAGAGAGGCACTAGGAGAGAGTCAAATGAGAACAGCTGTACATTAACCAGAAGGAAACAATATCAAACACAAAAGTGGAGCTCTCTTAGTTTTTTCGTGATTTGACCTAGTGTTCCCTGGCACTGCCCTCCCTGTGTTAAAGAGTATAGATAGCACTTTAAACACTCATAGCTGTTGACGGTTTTCAGCAGTTTTCCTCTTAGTGTAACTATATGGTTTCTACATAAAAATGTTTCCATTAGCAGTTTCTAGATTATTTGTCTCTGCTTAAGCCTTGATTCCTTTGGTTCGCTTTGGAGTGAATAGGAACGGTGCAAAACCGTTTCCACTGTCTCAAGGAAAAAGGCCTGTTTGAGGAGTCTGAAGCAGACCTTGGGGGTAGTACCTTTCAAAGCCCTCTGACCCTCTTTGGCTCCAGATCCACTTTTAGCTAAAGAGGGCCACACAGCGCAGCAAGATGACTGGACATAATAGAATGCAGACTCAGGTTAAAACAAGACTAACATAAAATATAATAATTTTTTTACAAAACTCTGACTTGATCTTGTGATAAACTGATAGATTTCCAGTGATGGCAAGCATGTATCAAATTGGCATGCTTATAGCAAAATAAAGCTAGAGCACGTTAGTTTATCGATGCACAGCGCAAATATCAAATATTCGATTTCCAGTGCATAATGAATCTAATAAAGCTAAAGCCAAAGTATTACATAAAGAGACGCTATAAAAAGTAGTTTCCTGTTGTCTGTATTAGCCATGTCTCCCAATGCCACAAACTTAAAAAGTATTAAAAGTATTAAAAAGTATCATTCGGGTGAGATT
This sequence comes from Taenioides sp. WSHXM2023, assembly GCA_029959045.1. Classification (NCBI taxonomy): domain Eukaryota; kingdom Metazoa; phylum Chordata; class Actinopteri; order Gobiiformes; family Gobiidae; genus Taenioides; species Taenioides sp. WSHXM2023. Next base: position 10,079,139 of record CM057102.1, on the reverse strand, counting down.
TAGACTTTATTTATTAAGAAAACATTGTTGGCAAAGGGGAAAGCCATGCATTTTGCATGCATGCTTTTTGTTCATGTTTCTATAAGTCTTAATGTATGTATGCTTGTATGTATGTATGTATGTATGTATGTATGTATGTATGTATGTATGTATGTATGTAACATGCAATGTTTAGGGGGCGCTAGAACACGCCCTCTAGTCAGCCTACACAGGTCTACACAAGAAACTGCTCACAAAGACTTTGACATTGCCAACCAATCAATAGATCCCAATGCATGTGGGCCTGATTATAATGAAGATAGCTGGTCATTTAAAATGCTAATGGTCGCTTTCACCTAATAAGAGACAATAGGTGCAGCAGTTCATTAAAATGTGGAGCTGAAAGGGCTGTTCCATCGAGGTTCACCCTCCTTCCCCGAGCTCAGGAGCCATTAGAATGTGAAGAAAATGTGTCCCGCCCTCTGGTCCCATCACTCATCAGAGAAGTGCTTCACAGTCCAGGAGAGGGTCATGAACAAAGACAGCACATCACGTGACCTCATCTAGTCCTGCTCTTCTGCACATGTTTAATGCTCTCCTCCCTAAAAACCTGAATCATGACATCATATTCATGTAGTAGTAATGCTGCTCACAAAAAACTGCTCACATCTACTGACAACCACTATGTTTTGATTATTAACACATTATTAGAACCACAGTGGAGAAAGTCAGCCCACCAACAGGAGGATCACAGGTTCAACTATCGTCCTAATGCATACAGCACCATACTGCAGCATCACCTGATTGCCTTAAGCAGACGAATAGTGACCTCACCCCTGGAAACCAGAGGAGGGAGGAGAGGGGACAAGGAGAAAGGAGACAAGGTGAGAGGAGGGAGGGGAGGCAGAACCTCGCAGTTGTTCGGTCACAAATGACCTTTCATTTTCTGTTTCCAGTGTCCTTGTAAATGATCTATTGGATCAGTGAGTAAAAAGTCCACCTGGAGCTGTGGACAAATAGAGCTAAATGATTAGTTACACTTATGTCAAAGCATATTTGGCAAATGTTACATTCAGATAAATTGCATTTGTGTTTGAGCTGACTGTGAATGAGCGCATGCAGTTGTTCTCTGCTCTGTATAATGATTAACGATGATAGAATTTGAGCCGAGCTTGTACACTGTGCACACAGCCACATGAGTGGACATGTACATAGAGTTTATCTGCAGCCATAGACGCCACAGAAACTGTTGTGCTCCTGTGTTTGGGGATTACACTGTGCACACTCACTGGCCACAGGCGACTTCTTCAGCTCTATAAGCCTTTTCTGCCTCACTGACACACTAGCCAGTCCTGGGAGTATTACATCACCCTGATGTAATGTCTAACCAATCACAGCACAGCCTCAGCAGCAGCACATTAAATACATTTGAATTTTAAAAGGTAACAATGCACTCCAGATTTAGGTGACTAGATTTGTATGATCATTAGACTATTTGATTGTCATATGTTATCTATTTTATAGATCAGGTGCCAATCTGCACTTTTGACCACCATCAAACACACAGTCAAGGTGACAACTCTTGTCCATGGGTTTCAGAGGGAAGAAAAATGTGTTATTAGCTCTGTTGCTATAACATGCTCACAATGTCCAATCACACAAGTATGATCCCTTTCCATAACCCTACTTCATGGGGTCCATGTGTTCTTATGGAAGTGTGAATTTCTGTATTTAGTGTGTGTTTTGGCTGTGTGTTTTCATTTTACTGCCAGCATAATATAGGATCATACATCATAAATCCAATGTGATAGAAAAAGTACAGCAGTAATGTTGCAAGCATGAGATACAGTACGGTACATTTGCCAAATACAGTACATCTGCCAAAACAATATTATACAAAAAACCCTGGATCACTACTAAATCAAAAGTATGACACTAACCCAATCTCCACCAACACACTCACAAGGAGTTTCAAGTCTTCTTTTCTAATGCAGCAGATCTGTGACATGAGCCCTGACAAGCTCATGCACTCACCACACTCTACATGTAACATGCAATATGCCAGCATCCCCTGGTCTGGTCGAGAGGATAGACTATTGTGGGAGAAGGGCGAAGAGTAAATACTATTCTATCTGCTTGGTGCGAAGACAGTGTGTTGCTTTCACATGGAGCAAAGGGTTAAGCACTTAGAAGAGAGAGCACACAAACCCCACATCCACCATGCACCACATGCCCTGTGTAAGTGCTGAGTGTCTGCCCCTGCATGTAGCATTCTATATCAGTCGCTCCATAATGGTTCTCCCCAATGGCTCCTGTGGCTGCATTATTTAGATGAAATCAAACGCCGGAAGGAAGCGAGGAAAAAGTTGTATGCCAGAGCCAGGTACAAGGACAGAGGCTGCGTTTGCACACTACAGGGGGCACCACGGAAGATGATATGAACCATTTTGAAGTCAGTAAATAATAATGTAACTGCATGCAAGTGTCAGGTTTTCCCCTTAGTTGAGTCTTTTTGGGAGGCTGAAGTTGGCTTCAGCTGGACTGCTACAAATACACTTCAAACAATAACATATTATTACAATTTACAAAGCAAAGCATTACAGTTAAATTACAAAGCTAAAGCTACTCTTGCTATTATTAATACTTTTATTGCTTTGCCCATTGCAGTTAAAGTTAGAGAAACTGGCATGACCTTTAACCTCTATGAACTGCTCTTGCAGAGATGCACTTCCTGTTAGCTTACCTGGGTCAGAGGAGAGGCTGCCTACAATCCTCTGTGAGAGCTGCTTCATTATGAATGAGAACTAAAATGACATTCAAGCTGCCACTTCCGAAAGCTTTAGTGACACTTACAGCTGTGTGCTCTGCTGAGCTCAGTAATGTTCTGTTTAAAACCTCTCTATAACCTTTGCTTTGCTCATACATCCTTGTGCATCTGATCACTATGTGAATGCTTTTACCAGTTTGAATGTCATTTGTGAGCTGTAGCTCTCTTTTTAAATAAGGTCACTGGTGACATGCACTGAACATGCTTTGTGCCGCACTTAATTAAATCAACCAATATTTTTGGACTTCCATCTAATGTGGTTGTCTGGCATGGACATACCCACCACAGGAGTGTGGAGCAGTCTGAAATAAAGTGGGGAGCGGGGTGTAGGAGGGCAGGAGTAGTACTTAAACCTTATCTTGTCTGCAAGATACAGTACATAGTATATACATACATACACATACATACTGTACACATGCATGCACATAAGCAATGACTAGATGCATATGTATAATAACAAAATATCATTTTAGACAATTAGAATGATTCAATCAGATTCCCAGAGAGAAGGCAGACAGGGCCCACTTAGGCCCCAGCCTGGACAGATTGGCACTGGGTCACTGGCTGGAGCAGAGCTGGAACTGAGGCTCAATGCCGCCTGTGCTCAGGGGGTGCCTCGCCCTTTCAATGGGCGACAAGCAAGCAGATAAAGAGCTTATTTCCTAAATCTTTTTGTCATTTATCCAAGTGTGAGATATTGACAGAAAGTCAGTTAACTCTAGCCAGTGGCAGCTGCACTGGTTTTGCATAATTAATTATAATTATATGAAGCCAGACATAACTACTATCCATGATGATGATATTCTAATCAGGCAGGCTCTCATTTGAATTGCCCTGCAGCATTGAACTGTCAGCTCTGTCCTGACGTGATAAAGGAGTGTCTCTAAACATCATTAGACATCTGCTCAGAGCTGTGCTGCACCAGCCACCACACACCAGCTATAGTCTCATACAAATCAATACATGTCTCTGCAGGATCAGGCTCATTTTTTTCATAAAAGTCACTTCTAAACCCAAGCACAGCTCTAATCCAGACTGACATGAGCGCTTTTTAGTTTTCTGTTGTTCATAATACGTGTCAAACAGAGAGTGGATTCAGAGAACTGTATCACTTAAGATCAAACTCTTATTCAGCAGAATAAGAATGATCTTTTCACAAATCTGGTCCGGTTCAGAGTGTTCACATTAAGGAGCTGTACCAATGATGCTCTGGACAAAAACAGAGCAAGAGATTTGGGCAAATCATTTCCTACTGCTTATTGCTCAAAGTTCAGTGCCTCATAAGCTTAATCAGAGTTTCATTATCTAGTTATACTCTGATTTAAGGAAGTACCACCCCCCACCTCATCATGGTTTTACCTGCAGTGCGATAGGTTTCCAGCGCAGACACACAGAGCAGAGGGCTGGACTCCTCAAGTCTCAGTCTGAGAGGGTTTTGCTGGAAGGTGTTGGGGAAGATTCCTCGCACGTGCTCACCAAAATCAATATAAATCCCACAACATGGTAGAGCAACAAAGCTACAAGTAATTGTTAGAAAACCCTTAAGTGAAATTCTGGAAGATGCTTTTAATCTCCAGGACCTAGGTTTGGTTTGGGCTCAGACAAAAAACAGTTCCCTCATTCAAGTAATTCTAATTAAAAGTCCATTATTCAAAAGAATCTTGGGAGCTTTAAGCCATATTAGAATGTTGTTATCTCCTCTCCTCCTGGAGTTGCGTTTTGTTTCATTCACACATGTTTGAGTAACCCTTTATTATTAGTATGTCTACATCTTCAAAGCCCAAAAATGCTCTGTTCTACATTATGATGTCATGGAATAGTAGTTTTCGAGTTAACAGCCACCTTTTACCTTTTGTTCAGTAGAGATGGGCAATCCCAGACCTGAAAATATCCAAATCATTCTAGTGAAGTTGTGTGGAGTTTAAAAACATAGTGGAGCACTTCCTGTATTACCACATGACATCACAAGGTGGAACAGAGTGTTTTCTGTTTGAGAGAAGAACTCAACCTAAATATACAGGGTTTATGTGTTAAACATGTGTGAAACAAAACAACTCCAGGTTTGTTTGTGATGATGACAACATTATAACATAGATCAGAAAATAGTGTATTATAGACCCTTTAAATGACAGAGACCAATACCAGGGACAGGACAGAGGAAAGTGGTCATTTGAACCATGGGAGCAATAGTCTGGCTTGGGTCCTATGTCTGTGAGCAGTGCTGCTGAAGTGGTGACTGTATGTTTGGCTGGCTCCTCTTGCTCTTGTTTTCAGACTTTCGCTGCGTAGCTGAAACTTAAGCGTGGCGTAGGAGCATGTATCGATCTGCTCTCTCTGATGGCTCACAGATTGCCTGCATGAAGCTCTCATCTGGAGCCAGGCAGCACTGAGGAAGCCATGGATTGCTATTGATTTCTATCTGATACAATCATTTCAATTGGGCTCAGATCTCCTTCCTGGTGTGCTGTGAGCTGGACCATGGCAGATATCTTTTAATCCCCCTCCTCTGCTCACAGGGTAGTCACCTTGTGTGTTCTCATTACCACAAATGTATTAATTAAAGCAGGCCTTGTGGATGTGATGTGAGCCCTGTCTGAACAGTGCAGGGGTTAACACAGTAATCGTCTGCCATGCTATGTGTGTGGACAACAGGGTCATTCACTCTGATTGATTGGTTTGTGTTTTCTCCGCCAAATCAGACCACTTTATTGAACGGGAATGTCCAGTGAGCGTGTTTCATTTGCTTTGAGAGATGGATTACTGTCTTGAGATTAATGTCCTGGAATCCTGGGCTTGTTTCAGTGCAAATGATTTATTATTTTTTGTAAGATTTTAGGGGTCAGTACTGCAGTCTCCTGTCTGCGTATTATTGGAGATAATTGGAGACAAAGTTGATCTAAATAGGACTTTTGTTTCTCCAGGGTGGTTTTTTGGATACAAATCGAATCGAATCGTGACTTCATTCCTGTGGCAATCTGTTACTTTAATATAGAGACGCAGACACTTTTTCCCCACCCTCAGTTCCTATTGGTTCGCCTCTGGCTGTGAGTGACTGACAGGTGAGTTTAGCCAATCACAGTGAAGCGTGAAGTTTCAGAAGATGCAGATGTCTTTATTCCCCTCTTTAAAGTGCACTTCTTCTGTAAAATCTACTTTAATGAGGTTTTAACAACGGTGTTCCCTCAACCTTAGCTTACTACAGGTTGTCTGCATTTGAGGCTTGAGTGCACAAAAAATTTTCATCTACCTCCTATCCTCACTGATCCAATCTGTTGCTATTATTGTAAACGTCTCCAGGTTGTACACAAGGTTCAAAAATGTCACATAGCCATTTTTCATCAATAAAAACGTACATGAAAATTCAGTGCTTGCTATAGTAAAATCCCACTAGTAGACATGTGTGAGTTCCATTGGATGCAGGCCTCAGTGGGTTCTGCTGCAGCCTGGCACAAGCTCTGACCCTTCCCATTGATTTGTCCTAATCAAGTGTGGAGCAGGAGGAGTCCGGAGGAAGCCAGAGGAAAAGGCACCTTGGGACTGTGTAGACAATCACAACAGCGTCCATCAATTTCCCCCTGACAGGCAGCGCCGACGAGAGAGAGACTCGCAAAGCTCAGGCTGTATGGAGGAGCTGAGAGTGGGCAGTAGGACAAAGGGTCTCATGGGTCAAGCTCTTCATTATGGTGTAGGAAAAGTAACTAACTAGGCTATCTAACTATCAGACTAACAAGAGGCCAAGCTTTGAACAATCGGTTAGGCCAAGAACACATCTGATGTTGTTGCACCGATGTTGTCGGTGTGAATAAACCTACTACACCCAACTTGTGTTCACTGCAAGATAACATTAGGCCTATTATTTCTTTCCTTATTGTTTTGACTTGTTTTGTAGTTTAGGCTTAGGATATTTTATTGTGTTTTTATTGTAACTGTCTTCTTTATTGAGCCTATTATACCGACTGCTGGGTAGAGCTGAAGAGTGAATGTTTATTTATTTATTTATTTATTTATTTATTTTTATTTTTTTTACATCGTGGCTAAACCTCCTTGTCAAAGCCTGATCTTGTCAGATCTCAGAAGTTAAGCAGGCCGTGCCTGTTAGTACTTGGGTAGGAGACCAATGGGGATGTCGGGTGCCAAAGTGGCATACAGCTGTCGTTGTATTTTTAGGTAATTACACTTCAACCACCTTGCCTAGTGTTGTTTACGTGACTGTTTGTGGTGGGCGGAGGGGCCGATGGCCGATGGCGCAGATTGGCAGCCTCGCTTCCGTCAGTTTACCCCAAGGGCAGCTACTTACCACCACCGAGTGTGGAGTGAATTAATAATGCACGGAACTGTAATGCGCCTTAAAAAGTTTGGAAAAGCGCAATAAAGCAAGTCAATAGCTGCACACGTTTATTTATTTATTTATTTATTTATTTATTTATTTATTTATATTTTTTAAATAATACAAATACTAATACTAATACTAATACTAATACTAATAATAATAATAATAATAATAATAATTATTATTATTATTATTATTATTATTATTATTATTATTATTATTATCCTGTATTTATCCCTGTAGGGAAATTACCCATCCTTTTCAGGAGCAGTGGAGAGCCAATCTTTCAGGCGCCCGGGGACCCATCTCCATGATCTTATAGCTAGGCTTGTCAGGACCTCAGCTGGAGGATTTTTACCTATAGTGCATGTTTTTTTTTTTTGGGTTGATGGGGGAAACCGGATTGCCCGGAGGAAACCCACCCAGACACGGGGAGAACATGCAAACTCCACACATGCAAATTGGATATGTTTCAAAGTACGAAGAAGTGATGTAATGCAAATTGCTGCATAGGCTATTCGAGACAAAATGTCAAAAAGTTTGGGAATTATAAGATAGCTCACAATTCAATATGATACGCAACACATCACATGCTGTCATCTATACATTGTGACGATTGCCTCTGCGAAAGTCTAGATCCATGCTGAGGACCCAGATTTTGCCTGTAGCACAATCTCACTATAGGTTTATTCTCAAACTATAACATTTGTGGCATTCTACCGCCCTCTAGTGGTAGATCTACAGACTACAAAGTAAAATTCACATGTAGGCCTACAATTTTTGAAAATTTGTTCCGTATGCACATAGGCAGAAATAAAACATTTAGCTTAGGTATAGCCCTAGGTGTAGCCCAGGTGTTGTCACGAAGAAAACCCTCATTTGAGGATTCACTACTCGCGGGAAGGCCAAATGCCAAATAACCTATCTGAAGCAATTTATTTATTTATTGAAAACCAAGGATCTTGGCAAGAAAGGCAGCTGGAGCGGACCAGACGGCATCAGCTACAGTTATTATGTACTGTGCAGTATATTTAAACAAAATAGGTTATTTGTGTTGATTTTAACGGCATAATTATTGTTTTTCTACTGTTCGTTTTGCGATTTGCGTGGCATAAATTCAGGTTCTCGTCTCTCTCCTCTCCTAGAAATGATGTGTGTGTTGAGACAGCAGAGGGCGCTGCGGTGTGTGTGCGCGGTTGCTGAAGTGCGCACTGTGTCCGCTAGGCGGCAGAATAGGACAGTAGAAAGATGGCGTCTCTCCAACGAGAAGCAGCTGATCTCCTCTGCACGGCAGCACGAACGCAGATCTAATAAACACGACGCCCACGGATCTGTCTGCGTTCACACTACCGCATGTTTGTGTGAGAATGATGTAGCAAACTAAAGAGGACACGGCGAACCTGGTATTTATCTGTCGTTAGCCCGAGCAGAGCGGTGCTGTCAGAGGCGAGTGTCGCAGCAGCCTATGGCGCTTCCCTGCGCTCTGTTTATCTCTCTAGTACGGGCTTCATGCTTTTCCATGGCGCTGGACACGACAACAGCAGGCCATCCAACCCCTGCTCCGCGCTTTGAGGCACTCGGATCAGACATGAACACCAGTCCCTGTCAGTGATACCCCCAGCCTCGCCATCTCACTGCCGCCTGGCCGCACGCCCTTTAATCCACTTCAGGAGCTCATCCTCCGCCTTGGTCCCAGCGACAACCATCACGGAGCTGAGCCAGGTAGGAGCTAGCCTTTTTGTACAGACAATCTATGGCCCAAATCTGTGTCTGCTGCAGCTCTGATCTTTACATTTAGTGCAGTGCATCGTCTCATAAAAAGTCTCCCCACTCAGAGAAACCAGAGATGTTGTGATTTCCAGACACAGACAGGCATCAGCAGCAGGCCAACTCCAGGGGTGAGGTTGTCACGGGTCAGACAGTAGCCCCGTGTGAGGGGGGAGACCGACAGACAGTAGAAGACCAGAGAACATACTCATTTCCCTGTACAGCTGCTCTGACTCACTCCTTTTGTTGATCCATTTCTGCTTTTGAACGAGCTCAAGCCTGTCACTTTTCTTCAACTCTAGGCCACTACATTTCCTACTTTCTCATACCTGCTCCTGTTTTCCACTGAAGAATTGACTCTCATTATCCTCATTACGTGTGGCCAAACCTCCTTGTCAAAGCCTGATCTTGTCCAGCTAAACAAGGCCAGGTCTGGGTAGTACTTGGACGGAAGACCACTGGGAATATCAGGTGCCACAATGGGGTCCCTGTGGGAAAAACTGCCATTGTGTCCATAGGCAAGACACTTCACCCACATTGTCTAATGTCTAGTATGAAAGTGGTGTGTGTGTAGGCCATAGTCGATGGCTGCAGATTGACAGCCTTGCTTCTGTCAGCCTACCCCAGGGCAGCTGTGGCAACAATAGTAGTTTACCAACCAGTATGGAGTGAATGAATAATGCACAAAATTGTAAAGTGACTATGTGTCTGTTAAAGCACTAGCTAGCACACAGCGTTATTATTATTATTATTATTATTATTATTATTACTACTATTACTATTACTATTACTACTACTACTATTACTATTAAGACATGGCAGGATTTTTGCTCAAGCTTTCCAATTTCATAAAAAGTTAGAATTGTCAAATGTTGCTAAATATGCAGTTAAAGTCCAGCACAAAATGGGAGTAGACTGTGGCATTAATTAGACTGAACTGCAGAAATTTTCAGAGAGAAGCTGTAGTTTTAAAGTTAACAGATAACTCTTGTTTGAAAGATTCACAGACTTTCTGTTATTTTTAATGTGCATGGTATTTTGGCTGATATAGCCTTTATGTGGGAGCGTTTTATACTGACCTTTGGGTCTTGAACTAAGCCTGGTCCAAACTCTGCAGTGTTTGTTTGGGCTGTTATTTTTGTATCTTGTGTTGATGTGGGAGGACTGCTGCACTGTAAATGTTCCACTGTGTGTAGCCCCCCCCTCCTCGGCATTGCATAACAACATAACAGACTGTGTGTGATGGCTGAACTGTTCCTGTGCCCTGCCAGGGCTCTTTCTTTTGGCAAAACATTACTTTTCAAACTTCCTCCTGGTTACTTTTACTGAGGCATTTCTTAAGGAAGGAAATAGCAGAAGAGAGCTGGCAATAATGTGTCTAAAGATGGAAGCACTCACTGTTCTGCGGCCGGTACATATTCCCCTGTGTCATGTGTCTATCACTACTGTACAAAAGGCCAGTGCAATTAGTTGTTTATGTTTACATGTGTACAGTAATTAGTTGTTTATGTTTAAATGTATACAGTAATTAGTTGTTTATGTTTACATGTGTAGAGTTAATAAAGTTCCAGTCGCCATGGTTATCAACCCTAAACAACATTGAGAGTGTGAGTTGTAGCTGGTCTCTGAGCTCTCATCAACCACTTGTGTGTTTTTGACTACGTAAGTTTTCTTTTATCAGTTCTTGTTAACAATGCCTATTTGTTTTTTTGTTCTTAGCACAAAGGCTACATACAAAGAGCAGCAAACTGCCTAATTACACTAGCTCACATTCTTTTTGTTACCTGTTTATTTTCTTTTTTGTGATTTCTTTGTACCTGTTTCTTCTGTGTAGATGATAATGTTTTGTGCTTTACCCCTGTCTGTGTTACAAAAACCACACTTTTATACTTCAGTACAACTTTTTCTATCAAAGCAGCTCTGTCTACTCCATTTTGTGGCTTCATAAAGTAAACTTTAGTATGTTATGGCCATCCTTGCAGGCTGAAGACAGGACTGTACACGTTCAGTGCCTCGGAATATGTACATTTAACTAGCGTTATATAAATTCAGAGCTTGTTCCCCAACAACTAGAGATATGTATGAACTCAACTGAACTGCAGGCTCCTGTGGTCATCTATGCCACTTGCACACTACATTGGCAAGTGTATTGCCCAAGAACAAGTTTTGGCAGTGACTGGACAGTTTAATCTGCTTTTTCACCTATGACGATGTTGTTTACTATTACTTCTCATTTTGAGAGCTTTTGTTGATTAATCGATGCACAACGTGTGTCTTTTGTAGACCTAGAATACTGGTGCAATCCCTCATTCATTCAGGTAGGATCCATAGCATGTCAATGTGGAAAAAAAAACAGGACAAAAAATGTTTGTCTAGTTGACAGAATTGACTTTTTCTTGCCATGGACCTAGAATGTTGTGTGTGTTGTGGTCAGATGGGCCAATGGTGGCACACAAACGTACCACTATAACAGACAGAACTCACTTCAGCTCTGCCTTTAGGCCTTCATTCGGCCTGTTGCTCAGTAGTCCTGGTCCTGTAGTGGACTTCCTGTAAACAGCTGAGTACTGCTGAGGACACTAAAATAAGCCAAAAGAGACGCCCAGCCAACAAATCACATGCTTTCACAATGTACACCAGAGCTAGAGAATGCTCCACCTCATCCTCCTGGAGTTTCTAATAACATTAAGAATTAGCTCACTCATACTCTCTACTCTAAGAAATGAGGGAGTCATTGATTAAATACTTTCACTATTGTATGCTTTGCTCTCCTGTGTTCTCCACAGCAGGTGTGAAGCGGTGAAGATGACGACAGCGCGCTATCGGCCCACCTGGGAGCTGGCTGCAGACCCCCTGGTCTCCTGTAAGCTGTGCCTTGGGGAATTCCCTTTGGAGCAGATGACCACCATTTCTCAGTGCCAATGTGTCTTCTGTACACTGGTGAGTCACTCTGTCAAACAGCAGCATATGATAAAGGACAGTAACAATTACTGGGGTCAATAACGTATTAGAAGGGAAAATTATATAAGAAAAGCTGCTGATTGTGAGTGATTTGAGATAATGTCCCCGAGTCCATGCTGAGGAACCAGGTCACAGCATCCTCCCATGTGATCAGAGCAGTCAGTCAGTTAATCAATCAAAAACGCTACTATGTTGTTTGCCTGGCCTTGGACTGCACAAAAGGAGAAACAGAGTTTTATAGCAATGACAATGACTAACCAATCCTCTCAAGGCCAGTTCTTCTTCCCCTTCAGTTTCACAATGTTTATGTAATCCTGAATAAGAGAAGGGCAGAGTTGAGAGAGGGTCCAGTGACAGATCAGACCAGTCAAACAAATATGATGGTGGGGGCAGAGGAACACTATGTAATTCTGCTCTTATGTGTTGTTTTCCCTCAGTGCCTGAAGCAGTACGTGGAACTCCTAATTAAAGAAGGTCTTGAGACTGCTATTAGCTGCCCTGACTCCGCCTGCCCCAAACGAGGACATCTGCTGGAGAATGAGGTAAAGCCTTACAGGTCACAAAGCTGAAGAGCTGTGAAGGGGGACTGAGAGACATTCAGGGTTTGGTGTCTAGTAATTTAGCATTGGCCTAAAAATTTTGCTGTAACGGCTAACAAGGAACTGTGGTATTTTTAAGTGCCTATTTATCTTTGAAATAATATTTGACATTTTATAACTTTAAATGATTGCAAGTGTAGGGTTTTAGGCTTTTAACCAAACCACAAGATTTATATTACTGTTTGAGTGGTTTCTGAACTCAAGTCATGTTTAAGATTTTGTGAGAACTGCAGCACTGTCCCAGAGACAGCAGAGACAAACAGGGCCTGTGATCCAGAGGCAGGCTTCAGTGCCAACTGACTCTCTCTTTCTCCTCTGTGGTGTGACGATGATGTGGGCTAATATTATTCAGACTGTCACCTGCTCATTCTTTGTTGTCCTGGTCTGCTGCAGATTGAGTGCATGGTGGCCACAGAGATGATGCAGAGATACAAGAAGCTTCAGTTTGAAAGAGGTAAGCGATAATCAGGTAAAGAAATGGGGCCCTGATCCTAACCCTAACCCTTTTTAGTTTTTAAATGATGTTGCATCTCTGTAGGAAATGCAAAACAATGAAGTGTTTATTCAGTAAATGTGTGGATCCAGCACAGCGGTAGAAATACTCCACGAGTCTATTTTTACTGGCTGCTGCGTGGGAGTTTATATAAAATTGAAGAAAATGACAAGCCAGACAGGAAGTTGGACTTAGGTGAATGATAAGGGTCTGGTATTTTGCAGAATAAACAGTTTTCAGTAGACGTCTCACATGGGTGTGACAGTCATTAAATAATGGAGTAATGCAAACTCATTTAAGGAGATACCAGTTGAGAATGTCCTGCATTTAGCAGTGGTCTGACCTGAAGTTTAAAGAACAAAGGCACTAACTAAGTGGAAAAGATGTGAGGAGCGGTGCATTGCGTAGTTAGTAACTGCCAATGCTAGCCTTGTGCTCATGATGATGCTGTTGTAGAGGTGCTGTTGGACCCTTGTCGGACATGGTGCCCCTCCTCCTCGTGCCAAGCCGTGTGCCAGCTGCAAGAGGCTGACTCTCCTCCTCGGCCTCAGCTCGTGCAGTGTGCTGTCTGCGCGCTGGAGTTCTGCTCAGCCTGTAAGGCCAACTGGCATCCAGGACAGGCCTGCCGCGAGAGCCTGCCCGTCGCCACCTTCCTCCCCGGGGAAAACAGGTAGGGAATCCTGACACCTCGAACATAAAGTATGCTAATGATCACTTATTCCAAATCACTGTTTAACCTGTACTACAACTCACCCTTATGTAACAGATAAACTTATATCATGTCAAAGCTACCATCTTCATCGTTACACTGTATTCCCTCACTCTATCTCTTACATACACCTATACAAATCTGACTAATTGACCCATATGTTTTTACACATGTTCTTTGGTAGAAACTCTAATAAACAGCAATCTTTGTGCTTTTTGTTAGAAGAATTATTCTTCTAGCTAGCTATTGTGTCTAAATAATTTCCCTTGTGCAGCAGTAAAGTTAGTTCAAATCCAAGTTGGTGATGCTGGAAAAAAAAGGCAACATCAAATATTATCAGCATGTACCTCGAAGGAAGTGTAATTACTTTTACATGAAGGAATGTGTACTTATCAAAAATGTTTCTTTTTTACTTGTCTCTCAGCTCTTTATATAAGAACGAGGAGGATGATGCACCTATTAAGCGCTGTCCCAAGTGCAAAGTGTACATAGAGCGTGATGAAGGCTGTGCACAGATGATGTGCAAGAACTGCAAACATGCATTCTGCTGGTATTGCCTGGAGTCCCTCGACGTGAGTTTCAGCCTTTATTTTAGTCTTTATCCTGGTTTCTGTAGAACACACTAAAATAAAAGTGTTCATGAAAATATCGTTTTTAGCTGAAGTGAGAGTTAACACAACCATGTGGCTTGTCTGTCAGATCAGAAGTGACCAGTCCCTTTGCAAAGTGTGAATGTGCTTCTGAGAAATGGGTCCTAGGCTAAAAGTATTATGTAGGCAAACTGTAACCTTGTGCAGACATTTTTTACAGTTGCTGCAGGAGTTTCCAGTCAAAACTCTATTTTAGGACAAATATAATAGGGTCAAACGGTAGCATTCATGAATTTCTAAAGATAAAACGAACCGGCTGGGATGTAGTTTATAATGGGTGAGTGCAGCTGTCTATGTCCTGATGACTGAACTGTATGTGCCCTCTCAGGACGACTTCCTCTTGATCCACTATGACAAAGGGCCCTGTCGGAACAAACTGGGCCACTCCCGGGCTTCGGTCATCTGGCACAGAACACAGGTGAGACATGAACAGGAAGGCACATGCACACTCCCCTAACCTCACCACTACGTCACTGTTAAATCCATCAGAAAGGAGCCAGAGCAGCAATGTGCTTTTTGCATGAGCCCAGCCTGTTTACAGCTGCACCTGATCAACTGACACAACACCACTCTGGATGAGTCACATTGTAAACACATGGACCAATATCAGCTTTTTCAAACTATGAGGTGAATATAAGATCACTGTAGGGAATTCTCTGTATTTGGCCCCACCTGGGAGAAACCTACCCAGACATGAGTAGAACATGCAAACTCCAGACAGAAAGAGTGCTCACAGTGTGCTTATAGTGTTAACCATTGGGCTAACCATTGGGTATTGGGCTTGCATTATTAACACAGACCATCCGTTCTCCCTCTCCTCCCTCACTCTCACACAGATCCCCCACTCCCCCTTCTCACCCTCTCCTCCTTCACTCGCTGGAGGTACAAACAGTGGAGGAAATAAGTATTTGATCCCTTGCTGATTTGGTAGGTTTGTCCACTGACACAGAAATTAACCATTTTAATGGTAGGTTTATTTTAACATTGACAGATAGAATATCATAAAGAAAATCCAGAAAATAACTTTAAAGAAAATATATAAACTGATTTGCATTTCATTGAGTGAAATATGTATTTGAACCCTCTAGCCAAAAAGACTTGGTGGCAAAACCCTTGTTTGCAAACACAGAGGTCAGATGTTTCTTGTAGTTGATGTCCAGGTTTATCAGAAGGAATTTTGGTCCACTCTTCTTTGCAGATCATCTCTAAATCATTAAGGTTTCATGGTTGTCGCCTGGCAACTCGGAGCTTCAGCTCCCTCCATAGGTTTTCAATGGGGTAATGACCTTAATGTGCTTCTTTTTGAGCCACTCCTTTGCTGCCTTGGCTGTATGTTTTGGGTCATTGTCTAACATGACAAGACCCATCCACGACTCATTTTCAGTTTCCTGGCGGAGGGAATGAGGTTATCACTCAGGATTTTAATGGTACATGGCTCAGTCCATCCTCCTGTTGACACAGTGAAGTTGTCCTGTGCCCTTAGCAGAAAAACACCCCCAAAGCAGAATGTTTCCACCTCCACGCTTGATGGTGGGGTTCTTGGGGTCATAGGCAGCATTTCTCTTCCTCCAAACACGGTGAGTTGAATTAATACCAAAGAGCTCGATTTTGGTCTCATCTGACCACAGCACCTTCTTCCAATCACTCTCTAAATCATTCAGGTGTTCACTGGCAAACTTCAGGCAGGCCTGCACGTGTACCTTCTTAAGCAGGGGGGCCTTGCGAGCACTGCAGGATTTTAATCCATCGCGGCGTAAAGTGTCCAGTGTTTTTTTTAGTGACTGTGGTTCCAGCTGCCTTGAGATCATTGACTAGCTCCTCCCGTGTAGTTCTAGGCTGATTTCTCAGTGTTCTCATGATCACTGAACCCCCACGAAGTGAGATCTTGTGTGGAGACCCAGACCAAGGTCAAGTGATGTGATTTTGTATTTCTTAAATTTTCGAACAATTGCACCAGCAGTTGTCTTCTTAACACCCATCTTCTTGCTTATGGTTTTGGAGCCCAGTCAAGCCTTGTGCAGGTCTACAGTTTTGTCCCTGACATCCTTTGGCAGCTCTTTGGACTTTCCCATGTTGGAGAGTTTGGAGTCTGATTAATTGACTGATTCTGTGGATAGGGATCTTTTTATACAGGTGACTAGTTAAAACAAGACTCTAGTTGAAGTGTTTAACTGGTCTATGGGAGCTCGAACTCTTAATGGTTTGTAGGGGATCAAATACTTATTTCACACAGTGAAATGCAAATCAATAAATATATTTTCAATAATGTGATCTTCTGAATTTTTTTGATATTCTGTCCCTCAATGTTAAAATAAACCTACCATTAAATTTATAGACTGTTCATTTCTTTGTCAGTAGGCAAACCTACAAAATCAGCAAGGGATCAAATACTTATTTCCTCCACTGTATGCATCTTTCCCGACCAGTGCAATAAGGGTTGACACATTAATTATTAAAATAATAAATTGCATGGTCAACTTAAATAAAAATATATAGTTGTCTACCGAAATGATGTGTTGCACCATAATCTGTTTTAGAATTGGGGAGAATCAGTTGTTATATGGCGCCCTCTTCTGGTCGCAGTTTAATGCCTACTTTCTTCCAATAGATTTTTTCTACACTTTGTATGCACATGACATCACAACAACACTAAGAGCAGTGTGTGGCAAAAGCAGTATCAGTTGTATGTTACTGCTACTGCTACAGTGGCTCTTATGTTTTCTTTAATGGTTATTTTATGTTTTTAAAGAAATACTATATTGTTCAAACATACATAAATTCTAGATTACAGATGCACTTTCAATAAAACTTCAGACTCAACCACAGACATGACTGGTTTCTTTGTGCAGGTGGTGGGGATCTTTGCAGGCTTCGGGCTCCTGCTCCTGGTCGCCTCTCCATTCCTGCTGCTGGCCACGCCCATTGTGTTGTGCTGTAAATGCAAGTGCAATAAAGGGGATGATGATCCACTGCCCACCTAACACCGGCAGCTCTCTCCAGACACTGCTGTGTTTCTCCCTTCTTTTGTTTTCCTCCACCTGCTTCATGCGCTTCTGTTTGGGTTGTGCCACAATGAGCCTGGCCTCATGACCGAGGTGAAGGTTGGAGCTCATCTGGAGACCCTGTGTGCTGGGCTGTAAGTGGATTTGGGAGATCAGGACAGGACCATGTCCAGGCCCTGGTGTGACCCAGTGATTACAACAGCAGATATTTTATATGCAGCATTTCTGTTCAGAACATCTATTTTGTGGCTCTTGTTGTAAGCAACAACAGCTCTTCTCCACCGCCACACTTCGATGTAGCTCTGAGACTGCATCTGTAGCATTCGAGTCTCCCTCTGGACATTAGCAAACAGAAGATGGTCTTTTGTCCTGGCAGTGGCGCTCTTGTTCATGTACAGTTCCTTGATGATGTCATTATTTTAAACTGGCAGAACAGTAGACAGCTGTGTTTCTACTTGAAACACTTTTAAATGGTTCAAACTTCAATTATTTTTTATTCTGCTGTGTTGGAAGAGTGTTGTTTTTTCCCTTGGGCATCTCTGGAATATGTGGATCTTGAGGACCACACTACTTGTATTTGACATGTAAACAGTGTCATCTTGTGTTGGATTGACGGACAAGATTTCACTTTACTGTTTTAAATGTCCTAAGTCCAGTGCCATCTTCATGTGTTCTTCCTGTCCTTGCCCTGAAAGTGAAAACCAACACACAGATGGGGATTTTGTTTTTATTTGACTGACCTTTTTTATGCTATTCAGTACTTTTCCCTGAACCAGAAATATTTTAAATGGCAGAGAAAACCAAGACAGAAGCATACCTTCATAAAAAACATAACCAGCTTCTGGTTTGGACCCGACAGAACCAGTTTTGTACCAACCATTCTTTACTATTGTCCTTTAGCCTGCACTGTGTGTGTTTGTTTGAATGCAGTAGAAATTTGTTAATGAAGTGCATTACTGTTGGAGCAGCCGAATACATGTCCCCAGTTCATACCTGGCAGGATTAGCCAAATAGAAAAAAGTAGCCT
Organism: Taenioides sp. WSHXM2023; assembly: GCA_029959045.1. Taxonomy (NCBI): domain Eukaryota; kingdom Metazoa; phylum Chordata; class Actinopteri; order Gobiiformes; family Gobiidae; genus Taenioides; species Taenioides sp. WSHXM2023. Next base: position 10,060,795 of record CM057102.1, on the reverse strand, counting down.
TAAAATGAGACTAGCCAAAACCTGGCAATTTCCATGTGGGGTCCGAAGTTTCCCAGGGAAGGCCTGTGGATGCATGTGCACTTCTTAGTACTATAGTACTATAAGCCCTTTATACTCCTATGATTGAATGATGTCCTTCAAATGCCTCTGATGATGGCTATACTCTACTGGTGTTTTTTTATTTGGGTTTTGTTCAGTGATAGTTTCCAAATAAGAAGTCTGCATTGTCCCTGGACACAACATGAGATGCATAATCTACAGCACCCCATAGCGCCAGTTGCAAACTTACCATTGCTACTAGTTCGTGTGAGCCACAGTGAGCCTCCAACAAGTTAAAAACTCAAGATTCTTCTTTTCTTGGGCTAACTCTGTAAATACAGATTTCACAAGAATATTTAAAAATATGCCATTTTGCATTGCCGCTATTTTGGCAAACATGGTTGGATATCTTATGATGCTCCTGGTCAAATTGTGACTGATACACAAAGGCAAAGCCTAATCCTTAGCCCTTCAAGCCATGCCTCAACATACAGTATATTCCATCATGTTACTCTGAGTCCAGGCAGTTATACAGTGGTGGGCTGCTGTGGATGCTTGTCGGTCATTTCTGAATATGTGAGGTGTCTGGTGTTTTGTTTTGTTTCGATACAGATTATCTAACATGTTTACTGTGTGCCACATGGAGCAGGTTGGAACAATGTACAGAGACTGGTCATAAACATTGCTGATGCTGCCACGTGACGCAGAATCTTCTGATATGCAACCTTCCCTTACAGCAGGGCCATCCGTGGCACAGCGCTCGGACACTACCAAGGGCTGCAGCACAACTCCTCCTCTCCTGCACTCTCTGCCCCCTCTGAGCCTGTATCACTTTGTCTCTATGAAATCTGTTGGTTGTATAGGCCTACCTGTTTGTAAAATGGCAGTTTTGTTCATTATAAACATCCGACCTGTTTAAGCATCCATGTTTTTGTCCTGTTCATTGCAGTGTCATTGAAGTTTAGCCAGGTAATGTTGTCAAATAATGTTAAAAAGAAATGCTATTTTCACATTGTTTACAGGTTTCTCGAGTAAAGAAAAGTATACTGTTGCATGGCAACTAACTTAAGATCGGTGACTCAGTTTTCCTCAGTGATGCCCTAGATTGGTGCGCGTTATGCAGATGGTTTGCCATAAGAGGGCGCTAGAGTGTTTTAAAACGGCACAAATATCTTTACAAATATGGGCACATCTCATCTGTGCTTTTCACTTTGAAAATGTAACAGAAACCTGTAATAATTCAGCAAAATTATCGTATTTCTTACAAATAGCCTATCATGTTTTTGGTTACTTTGAGCAGTAAGCTCCAGCGGTTTTAATGGAAAGCAAGTTACTAGCCTAAACCACGCAAAACCACTAGTAATATTCAATCGTTTAACCCGTTCCCAAACATATCTAGATTACCAATAAGCACATAGCGCCCCCTTCCGAATCTCTGAGTAATCTATGAATGTCATGCACCTTCACCAATATTTACATGGTCAAATTGCTTGAGTTTAACGTTGACATAATTATTTACAGGGCTTTCTGGTATTTCCAATGCACATACTTTGTTTTAAGTTGAACCAGTGGAAAAGGGTGGCCAAAGTAGTTGTTTAAAAGCCTGAATAATGCAAAGAAAGCGATATTTATAGCCTGCTTGTCTCATATATTGTCTCCATGGCCATAGACAAGTTTAGTGCCATACTTTGGAACATTCCATGCAAAACAATAAAATTTGCAGATAAGCAGGTGGCGTACCCTCCACCGGAATATTACACAGTGCACCTTTAAAGAATAGGAAGCCCATTTAAAGAACTGGATTATTATTTTAAACAAAACAGGGCATTTGGTGAAGCAGAAAACAAGCAAGCATGTTGGTGTCAAGTTAGAGGTCCTATATTAACGCAAAACAGACTCTTGTGAGCTTAATTCATGTTAGAATGTTACCTTCTCAAAAACATACCTGGTGCTGTGTTTTGTCTCATTCACACATGTAATCCTTTATTATTAATGTGTCTACATCGCCAAAGTTTAACATGCTCTGTTCCACCTTGTGATGTCACGAAGTGGTAATTTTATAGCAAGTTGGAAATTCCAGGGCTGAAATTATCCAAATTATACTAGTGAAGGTGTATGGAGTTTAGGAACACAGTGGAGCACTTCCTGTATTAGCACATGACATCACAAGATGGAGTGTTTGCTGTTTGAGAGAAGAACTCAGTGGGGGTTTGTGTTTTAAACAAATGAAACAAAACACAACTCAAGTTATGTTTGTAATGTGCAAACAAGATCAGAAAATAGATGGGCCCTTTTAAAAGCACTGGCGGCTGATTAGCTGTGCTGCATTAGCCGGGGCCATTTGAGTGCAGATCATAGGAAATGACCACAATAACTCATTGTGATCATTTCTGCGAATCTGCACCTATGTTCGATGTGCATGAGATTTAAATAAATGGAGAGCTTCATTACCACAAGTGTTGAGGGTAAGTAACATGTAACAACGTTAATTCTGAGATCTTGTAATTTCTTTTTTTCCCCCTTATTTTTTCTACGTCACATGGCGGGAGTCTGTGCATGCATACAATTTAGTGCTAGCTTTTTGTTAGCCTTAGAAATCTTGTTTTTGTGGCAAATAAAAATAGACTTTAAAGATCCTCACTACTTTGCAGCACTATTTTATCATTGGAAGACCACGGTTTGGTGAGTCTTTGAGTTGCTGCATGCATTAATATTTTACTTTATGTTAGCGGTGTGCTATAATCTTGTGTTTAGCATGTAATGGCATTGAATGCCATTTGTTTTCTTATTTTTCATTTACGCTGAACAAAGGCAGATTGATAAAGGAAAAATAAAACTATTTTGGTTGTTTTTTGTACTAAGGCAGCGCTTACATATGCAGGATTATCGAAACATGCAAGCATGAAACTACTCCATATATGTTTTTGACACATGGCATGGTTAAGAGCTCAGAAAGTCTGTAGAATAAAGAATACTGTTGTTTGTCTGTGAGCAGCTGTGGCAGCTCTGGCCAGTCAGTGTCTCTCAAATCTACCTCAGATAATGAAGCTTTCATGTGACACTGGGATCACATGACTTCTTTATTTTAGTCTGTGCAGATGTTAGCCTTCAGATACAGAGGTATTTTTAACCAGTGAGACAGATGCCTCTTGCAACACCCACACAAACAAACATCACAACTTTATGAAGTTCAACAACTGCTGCTTATCACATTGCATTCAAATTAAAGAAGATATAAAATATAACTATATATATTTTTAAAAAATGAAATACATTTAAATCTTGTGCACTATAAGCAAGAAAGCTAAAATGACATTGCTTATTTTTCCGAAGTGAGATCATTTTCGGCGCTCGGGCAGTTGCAGACATGGTCATGCAGACTGCAGCCAGCACATTGTCCCGCAATTAGTCCAAAAGCGAGGCTATGCGAATTGTTGACTGGAGATCCTTCTCAGTCAGAAGGCCAAGCTTCAAAGATGGCAAGCTTGGATAGAGGGAAAGTTCCGCAAATGGCCAAATGTCAATAATTAGTTTGAATTGTGCATTTTTGATGAAGCCAGTTGGTGTGAAAGGGTTTGGGGCAGTCACAGGGAGCTGTGCCTCTGAATGTAAATGAAACAAAAGGTGGGAGTTCACATGACAGCTTTGGAAGGCCAGGGCTGCAGCCGTCACATTCTTCCGAGCAGAAGCACAGTGCACCAAACATTGGCACATGGCGAAGCGCTCAGAGGCAGCACGAGCAAAATAACTTCTGTTCCAGGGAACAACAGAGCAGGAACAAACACAAGCCCGCAACTTTCTGCTCCTTATTATTCTGTGATTTCGTAATCAAGAGGATGGGTTCTGATCTACAAACCATAGACAGCTGGTTCATTTCCACTGCCGGGCCTTGTGGGAGATGTAGTTTCTTCTCTCAACGACATATGCAAATCCCAACTGTCCCTCCCCTCTCGCTCCATAATTGCCGACTTTTCAGTAACAGAAGGAGGCCCATTTGTGAGCGCGTGCTGCCGTTAGGGTCCGGCCTTCTTTCAGACAATAAATAAAAGATGCCGAGTTGGTGTGGAGCACTGTGGCAGAAGGTGTGCACAGACCGCCAGGACTGCACTCCCCATTCCACACGCCTCAAACGCACTGCATTGTGGGCTGTGGACTGTGCTGCCTGGGCGTCCCTCTAGTGACATGTAAAAAGCCGGCCCCCATCTGGCCAACAGATTTGAGTGCAGCCCTGGAAGCCTTGGCAGACTGAGACAGGTGGACGAACACAGTGCCAGTCTGCTCCCCACTCACCACACGCAAACTTCACCCTAACAAGCTGTGGCACTGACAAGATATGTACGCATTATCAATCCATCATACTGCTATCTAATCTACACTTAGTGAGGAGCTTCCTTGGTATGGTGTAGATCAATGCCTAAGACTGTGGTGCTTAGTATCTGCTGGGATCTGTTACTGTTTTGCCCCATGTAATAATATGCCTACACAAGGCCATAGCTATTACCCACTTTTAATTTTTCTTTACCTGGAATCATGGTCAGTGCAGTCAGTTGTGTAGTGTCCTCATGAGGCCACAGCCCTGAGTGAGCTGTGATGGGGTGACACTGGTGCCTCTCTGGGAGTCCCCTGATACTGTGTCCGTCCAATGGGCAAATCAGTCTAACATAGTACAATGAGACAAAAGACCCAAAACAAGGTCCATACATGAGTTAATCAATTTTGAAGGTTTTATTTGATGTATTTTTATTCTTAATATAACCAGGACAGTTCTGTTGAGATTTGAAATCTCATTTTCAGGAGAGTCCTCACTCTATTGTAAATGTTGGTGGTATAAGGGAAAACGGGAGAACTGGCAGGAAACAGGCAGGAGCTACAAGTAACTTCACCTTCTACTGCCCATGGCATAGTGGGGGGTGACATATTGTTGATGCTTTGACATGTCATTGAGGTTTCAAGATGACTTGTTAAGAAACAATACACTGAAGAAAAAGCCTAGTATGTCCAACAACAGTTGGGCATACTACAGATATCAATCACTGCTTGTGTGCTCCAGCTCAATAAGAACAGCTCAGTGTTTTTTCCAGAAGGGTGAGAAAGGAGGAGGAATCTATTATCTCACTTTGAAGGACTTAAACTAGCCTTTGGAGTGATACTGTTCTCTTGTCTCAGTCATGTAAAGGGTGTACTGGACTGCTATCACCTGGGACTGGACAGGAGGCCCCAAGTTCCTTTGTTTATGCTGCATCTTGACTGAATATTGGTTCTTCCTTCAGCCTTTGATTCTGTTCTGCTTCTCAATTCTTTATGGATCCGCAGCATTTCAAAGAGCTGTCTCCTCCTGCAGGCGAAGCGTTGGCCAAGTGTGGGATAGGGACTGCCCATCAGAGGGTGCTTGTATCAGCAGGGGGCTGCCTGTCTCCAATTCAGGTCAGCCTTGGCTCAGACGAGCCACGGCGCGCCCTGTGATCGCAGTAAGCACGCTTGTTAGTGGAATTGATAATGCAGTCATACACCTGGGTCCTCTGAAGTTGGCATGGCACTTTGAAAAGGGGCAGACTGGAGCCAGGGCAGCCAGTTAGCACACGTGTGGAGCCGAGGAGAGGAGGCAGAGATGGGGAAAGGTCCTTTTGGCATATGACAAAACAGAATAGATTTCAACAAGCGACCTAGAACACTGTGGAATTCTACTAATACAGGGCATATGGCAAGGAATCACACACCGCATAACAACTATCAGTTTGCTTCTTCACAACTGATTCATGTCAAGGCTGTGTGCAGTAACTTTCGAATTTAAAAAATTGTCACATTTTTATATAGCGCTTTTCCACTTTCAAGCCACTCAAAGAGCTTTACATCAAGGGACCATTCACACACACATTCATACACTAGTGTACACAGACACTAGATACTATGCTACAATGGTGTTTGTTTGAGTCTGTTTTATGTGGCACTAAAATGTTCAGTTTAAAATGAGATAAATGGCAGTTATTGTGGCAGCCTTGCCGTACACTATACTGACCCATCAGCGTACCCTGTGACTTCCATCTCTTGCACTAGTGCGCATTCTGAGATGCCTCATTTATGATAATCAGAGTATAATTCATTTATGGGGTCTACCTTTGCCATGTGTTGACCCCAGGGCCGTGTTGCCAGCTCACATCTGGCTGGTGCAGGTCTGTCGTGGATGGGATTGGCCCCTGGTGATAGGGCATCTGGGAGGCCAGATGAAGCAGCGCTTGATGAGTGCTTTGTCTATTATGGATATGGGGCTTTATGGAGACCTCGACAGCTGCACATGGACAGTCTCCTTCAGCTCTTGGGCCTCTATGGAACACACCAGTCAACCTCAAACACTGCAGCCACTTCTGTCCTGTTCAAACCCACAACAGGCCCCTGTGCACAGCCTGCGATGAGAATAGTGAGGAATTTTTTCTGTGTGTGTGTGTGTGTGTGTGTGTGTGTACCCTACTTTTCAGGAGACATGTCAACATTTCAATCATGTTATAATGTTTTCTCTGCATGAATCTGCCAGTAATAATTGCTAATAAGGTAGCAAGGGTATAAAAACCTTATAAAACAATAGCAAAAGGAGAAATTTAATTTGTCAACTGGACAGAGTTTATTTGGTCGAATACGTTTCGCAGCTCATCCAAGCTGCTTCCTCAGTTCTGGTCAGATGCTGGTGGACACTGCTTTATATCTGCCTGAAGGGAGGAGCTAATTACAATGAAATTACTCTGAGACAACACATATTTGTTTACAGTTTCTGTTAGTTAGGTGTGTCTATTCAATATGGAGTGGGAGTGGGGGAGTAGTTAGCATATCCATTCAGGGCTTTAATGGGTGTTTTCACACCTCTGGACATGTCCTGGTTCGTCCCGTTGTTTTCTCTGTTTGTTTTGATTTAGGTTTGAGGATAGAGTTATAGATGGGAGACAAGTGATGTCTGAGACCTCCATTTCTGTTCAAGGAAGGATTCTCTTTCTTGACAAAAATAGCCTCTTTAACTCCCCTCTCAAACCAGTTCTTTTCTCTGGCCAAGATCTGGACCTCGCAGTCCTCAAAGGAGTGGCCTGTGGCTTTTAGGTGGAGATGTACGGCAGATTGCGGCCCACCCTGGTTTTCCCAGGGTGGAAAACCTTGTCTATTGTTTCCTTATAAAACAATAGACATTATTTAAAGGTACTAAAGGTTACTAAAAGGTTCTAAAATCACAACTGACTTGTGCCTTGTATTGACAGGCCATGTCTCATGTGAAAGTTGAGAACCTCCAGAATTCCCTCACTGAGCTGCAAAGGCTGCACTAGCACTGACTAATGACTGACCGCAGTTGTTAGGGTTAAGGTAGAGAGAATTCAGATCAGAGATAGTCCTTTTAGGTTATAACCAATGTCTATACAGGGTTTCTGCCTCTGGACATGCAGTCTCACCTAAAATCATTCAAAGGGCAACCACACTATATTAAAAAAAGATTAAGTTATATTTTAGGACATAATTTCAGGAGCTTTTGATGGTGTTCCCTCACCAGAAGCTTACTTCATGCAGATTGGCTTGGGTGCTCTTAAAATGTCTGTTTACACCTATCTCCGTCTATTGTCTATACTTACTTATGACTATTCCAAAAATTTAAACTGTGGGTCATACATGTTGGGTGCTCAAAATGTTGCATATCTTTTTCTACAATTCCAGTATTAAGAGATGGCAATAGCAATTTACAGTGAACAAAATATGAAAATAAGGATGTGAGCATGTTAAAAAAAAGCATAATAGGTCACAGAATGAAAAAATAAGCTTGGTGTTAAACTAATAATAATAATAATAATAATAATAATAATAATACATCAAACTTGTATAGCGCTTTTTTGGACACTCAAAGACGCTTACTGATTAAAGAAGACCTATTGTTTATTGTCTTCTTTAGTTTTCTGCATAGTTATAATCTATGAGACCTGTGGATCATTATGTTATAATTATAACATTTTAAATTGTAATATTGATCTAAAAGAACTTAATCAAAGAAGCAAGTCCACTGACTTAAGAGTTAGAAAACTGCGGTGCCCAATGGGAGCTGACGTCCTAGACGTCATCACAGCAAAAAGTCACTACCTCTGATGGATAGCTCCACATCACCCTAGTGAGCCTCAGATTTTTACAATTTTTGTACCAAAATGACAGCGTGATGCTGCCAAATCCTACATCTACCACCAATTAAGAAAATAAAATTGGAGGAGCAAAGTACAGACCAGTCGGCGTATGCCAGTGGCTGTGAAAACGGGTTGATTGGCAAAATGGCATTTTGAAAATAAGTGATAAAGATTGCTCAGACATGCATGAATCACTCCAAATACAACTTCGAGAGGGTAAATGAGAAGGAGAAACAACTATAACATGGTTAAAAGTTCTGAAAAGTCGATTTTGCATAACAAAACAAAACAAAACAAACAGTGATATTAAAGACTTTGTTAAAACACTCTAAATTTCTTAATTCCTCCATGGAAGGCCTAGCACAGCCCAGCACCTCCAAGAAAAAAGCAGCAGGTGCAGTGAGCCCAAGTACACAGTGGTGCTTATCATTTATTTCACCAGAATATCCAGCTCTAAATGCTGCACTCAAAGACAAAGATGGCCCTGAATGTGCAGCGTGCAGGTCTGTATCTGAAACATAGGCCTGATTGAAGCTGTAGACCCATGGACCAGGCCCTCACTCTCACACCTCCCTCCTGCCCACCATTGGAGCAGGATTTGGGGATTTCATAATTTCCTGTTCTTTCTGAAAGGGGGTGACAGCACCTGGTCCACACAGCTGTACTTCATTTAGAGAGCAATTTGAAAAGAGCGCGGGGGAGCGGAGAGGAGCGCAGCAGCCTTGTCATTACGGCTACAGAATGGCCTCCGTTTGTTAGACACATGGCACAGAGTTAATGCGCTTGAATGGGGAATAGGAGCTGTTGATGCTGTCACAAATTTCTCATAAGTGCTACGACGTCTGAAAAAGCCTCTCCAAGTGCAGAGAGGTTCAAATTCAAATCGTCCTTATCACAGATATTTTATAGGTAATTGACAGCTGCGGCTGCACTGTAAGTATGTACTTTAGCTGTATTATTTGTGTACAGTCTTAAGCTATGCGCACCTCAAACTTCTTCACAAGTGGGGCTTAGACTTGAGAATGATCCGTTTTGCAGAGGTGGTTATTGCCCCCTCCACAGCTGATCTGATAGATTACGGTGTACACATGTGCAGAGAAAAATAGTGGGGTGGCAAGCGCATTACTGCCACATTACAGGCCCATGCTGCATTTTCAGTTCTACCAATCTGTCCAGACAGTCACACACGCACACACGCACACACACGCACACACACACACACACACACACACACAGTATGAAGGGGCCTCCTGAGTGACAGTAGGAGAGTGTGGTAGAGTAAACAAGAGTACAGAAATGTGTCCGAATATTTGGAAAAGATTTGCAGCTTTTTGATGAAGTAAATGTTTTGTCCTTTCTTGACTTCCAGCTTTGGGGATAAAAATTATACTTTCTTGCTTAAGTGTTTCTGTGCTGTGCGCCATAATATAGAAAGGAGACCCCAACCTGGGACACACCCTTTGGAGGTGTGAGAATGTGGGAGACATTGTGCTGGCACTACGCTGGGTACTAAAGCCACACCAGTGCCTGGAATGAGATGTCCTTGGGCAGATCAGAGGAGTGTTGAGCTTCTGAGTAAGAAGCTAGTGGAGTGCTCCTTGGCAGTGGTGCTGTTGGGTGGGGGTGTAGCTTGTGTTGGGCAGGCCGCTCCTCAGAGCAGATGCGAGCCCTCATGTCAGAGGCAGGCAGTGGCCCGGTGGAGAGCGGCGCGTGCTCATACCTCATTGAGCCGTCTCCTGGAGCAGATGGTGCGCTGCTGCGGGCGCTGCGCTCCCCGATAATTACTGCGCCCCTGCCACAGATGGAAATGTCAGTCAGCCTCACAGGTCCTGGTTCCTCCTGCCTCCGTCCACGGCCCCTCTACCTCAGCCGGCCCCTGCCAAAACTCACCATGTGTTCTGTGACTGCTGACTAGGCAGGCAACAAAAGACAAATCCGCCCACATAAATATTCATGCGCTATGTGAGGAGTGTGGCAGAGTGGTTTGGTGCACAGGGGCAGGTGTAGGCTGGTGCCTTCACTCCTCTTTGTGCCACTTCTCAACATTATAGATGTTGGTATGCATCAAAGACAGGTCATCTCATACAGTATATATAGATTTCCACTGTTACGGCATATTTAGGAGATTAGGATAACTGTGTTTGCAAAATGGATTCATTCTAGCAGATGCCAGGACAAACCCCCACTTATCTGTGATAAGGTGACCAGATGTCTTAGCTTGGCAAACGCAACACGCTCTGAGTTTTATTACTCTGTGCCAAAACATCCCCCGAGAAATCTCTCTGTGAATTCACAGATAATCTACCTCTGCACAGAACAAGGCGCCCGGCTTTAGCTTCTGTGTGTATGTGTCCATGTCACAGTCATGTAGACGTGTACCCGGCCTTACCAAGCTCCCAAGATTAAACCAAAGTAAATACCTTAGTGCCCAAGTGGCAGCACCAAAAAGAAACCTAACATAAAATGAGCAGGAGCTTCTTGGAAATATCACTTTAACCTACAAATGTTCTAACACCGCCTCCCAGTGGGAAAGGAAACAAATCAACCTCTGAAAGGAGCTTTAGCCGTTTAGCTCTCCATAGGAATCCTTTCATCCGTGTGTGTTTGTGTGCATTAGTACATGTCTGTGTGAGAATAGGCAGTCCGCACAGTGCCAGCCAAAAAAAAAAAAAAAAAAATCATACTAGTGTTACCACTTTTGACCAAGATTATGGTCAACAGCTAAGCTGTCCATGATATAAGAAGAAAGCAGGTCCAGAGGACACGGCAAATCCAGAGGAGACGGCAGGTCCATGACAGGTGCAGAGGAGACAGCAGATCTAGATGAAACTGCAGCTGCAGAGGAGATGACAGGTCCAGATGAGATGGCAGGTGCAGAGGACACAGCAGGTCCAGAGGAGAGAGCAGGTGCAGAGGAGATGGACTGAATGCACATAAAATGTAAAGTGGAACCAGAAACACAGGCTTTTGAGGAAGCTCAGAGAGCGAGAATACTTATGTAGCTCCAGGATGTATGGAGAGTTTTTACACTCTAGTCCCTCTGGGTGTGTTTGTATTTGATCCATACTTGAACCATCCTCAGGGTCCGCAGCAGTGGGCAACCACGCTACAATGTCTGGTAACCCATCTTCATATCTTAAGCCAGGATCGGGTTCAGGAGTACCAAACTGGAGGATTGGCTTACTTTTCATGTTTATGAAGAGTTTATGGAGTTACTGTAGGAAAACTACCCAAGCACAAAGAGAAGACATACACACAAAAAGGCCCCCTTTTCTGGGACTCAAACCTGAGACCTTGACCAATGTCACCAAGCCACTACAGCCATAGCCGCTACATGCGCTCTAATTGTCAGCCTAGCTCCCCATTCAGACAGCTTTACTGAGGCAGTTTAATAGAGGCTCTGATCTTTATTAAAAGTGCTCAAATGCGCCTCAAGATCAGGCTTTGTTGTTGGCAGATGTACAACAACAGCGCTATCACTATGTGCTTTCTTCTTTTTGTCTTGGCCTCGTTTCATTCTGCCCATTATGCAAATGAGTTGGTTGAAATGAGTGAGACAAGTGCAGAGGCCAGGTCTCCTTTAGGACCAAGAGAAATTTGCACTTAAAAGGCATTTTGTGCTCCAACAATGGCCCAGGTGCTGTGCCCTGGACCACGGCTGTGTGCTCGGGCTCAGGCAGAAAGTTGTGTCACACCTGTTTGGGTGTGCAATGCCCTGCTCATCTCTGACTCATGCACAGCAGAGTTTCAATTGGATTAGGCTCAATAAAATACATGCACCCGCTGCACTGTGCTGCATGGGCTAGTCTATATACATGCTGATGTTACCAGTTTGTTTTTAACACTTATACATTTGTAATTACAAAACACCATAATTCAACCAACATTTTAATTACACATTTACATTCTGAAACCAATAAAGAGCCACTCGCAGTTTAAAATGACAAATTACATTTAATGCAAATAATGCAACTGGTCCAGCTCTCATGTCTCTAGCACAAAGTCATAAGAGCTGAATGATCAGTCAGTAAAGTCATCCATAGTATCCCACACAAAGGGCGGATGTGATCATTTTCTTCACTGCATGTAGACACAGTAGATTAAACTTTTTTTTTTGTAGTAGCATGGCAACGTTTTTGACAGGTTTGGACAGTTCATCCTAAAATGTAGTTAGATCAACTTTTACAACACAATTGCCATCTTTACCACTTTGATTAAAAATAAATAAAATTTGACAGGCAAATGACCATTTATCATTGTAGTGTAGAATTTTGATATCAAGTCTCACAAACAAGATCTGTCCACTTTCAAAATTCAACCAACCAACCAAATTTTTTTTGACAGATAATGAATGTAATGATTTATTCTTAATGACAAAAACACTGGTGGCTGTTCATTTAATTTTCATTTCAGAAAGCAGAATGAGCCTCACATCAGTTTCATGTTTGGGTTGTCAGTTTCAGTGCTGAAATTGGTTTAAACATAAAATTACTGTCTCTGATTTGAATTCTCACTCCCTAAACCCAGCACCTACAGCCAATCTTTAACCAGTGCTAGTGCAGACTCTGCAGCTCAGTGAGTGAATTCTAGAGGTTCTGAGTTCTCAGTATAGAGACTAAGAATACACTGGCAACCCAGGTTCAGTTGTGCTTGTACTTTCTTTTAACCAGTGAGGGTAAAGCGTGCATTCTCTGCCTAACTACCTTTAAACAATAACTTCCCTCACTCAAACAAGACTCAAGACTTTGTAACAATGGAGTGTGCATATTTAGATTTATTTATTTAGGTCATGGTTATTTTTTTTCTGTTTGTCATTTTGCCAATCAGAAACATTTTAAGTGAGATGATTTATAGATTAACATGCTATACATGTACTGCTGGGTCACTAGTACTGGTATCACAGAACTTTAGTATTCAGCGTCCTAAAATCTGCATTGCTTCAACATATAGGCTTGAAATTATTTAAGATGTGACACACAACCCCGCGATGTGTGAAAGAAAAGATTTTAAGATGGAAGCATATTGGGGCTTATGATGTCACAGGGATCTACCTGTGGAACAAGCTGTAGGAATGAAAGTTTAAATATGCCTTCTGGAGGAGCTGTCCCTCTCCTGGTGATTCTTTTGTACCCACATCCTCCTAACACAAAAATATAGTGCTACAATAACATGTGCATGATGCTCTTTTAACAGAATGCTCTAAGATATTCACTGTCATATTGCACAGCACAGAACTGGCCACATGGAGGGTGGGAGTGAGCCAGTCAAAGAAGAGTTGGTGACCTTGTTAGCAGTTGGTTGGAGTTGGCCGGCTGGTGGAGCTGTCTGTGGGGAGGGACAGGCAGATGCGCCTCTCCTCTCAAGGCACCACATCTCGCTTGGTACAGCTCACAATCTGGCCCAGGCAGCTGGAACCCTAATCATCAGTGGTCACCTGAGTGCCCAGCCCCTCCCCCTCTCATCTGACCTGCGGCACATCACAGCACAGCGACTCTGCTCACTGCTATGGGACAGGTACAGAAGGGAGAGTCTTGCATGGAACAGTGTGTCTCATTTTGGAGATGTTTTCTGTCTTTGTTTGAATCAGAGGCACTTCTGTCGCTAAACATAACATGACCCAAAACCCCAGAGGACCTGGGGTTGTCCTCTAGATACAGCCTATATACTGTGTGGTGGTTGAGACAAATCATGTATACATATATAACAAATCACAATATATTTATAAAAATATGGTACAACATAATCCTGAAAAACAGATGAACGTTTCAGTTTTAATGAGAGTACTTTATGGGAATCTGTGGTTCAACAGAAGGGGGCGCTAGTTAGCTTTATTTGGCTGCTGTAACACTGGGAACAGCTCATCTTTGCAGACAGCTGATATTCTCTATATCTTTCCCAGTTAAGTCCGCAGCTGCAAAACTCTTACAGTATATAATTGGATATAGGGAAAATTTTACATCTAAAGTAAAAAACAACATGTTTTTTATGGGGATGTGATAAGAGGCTCATGAAGACTACCAAGAATCCAGTGCCAGTCTGTGGTGGTCCTAGAGCGTTGTGCTGCTCTGGAGCGCCCCAGTCTCTGCTGGTCTCTGCTGCTCCTTTCCAGCACACTCGAGCTAACGGCTTCATGGCCCACAGAGGATGGGGCTGATGAGGGCAAATACCTCATGGGTGCATACAGGGACATGTTGCTGTCCACCTCTTGCCCTCACAGCCTCATCCATATATCATTCTAGATACATGAAGGGAGCCAAATGGGATTTCAAATAGTCCTAAGACTGCAGTGTATTATACAAATTATAATAATACAAATTTCTTACAAATATGTATAAAGTGCTGTTTTAAAGTGAATGTGCTGTGCAGTCATAAGTCCCACAACCTGCTATTCATTGAATATGACTATTCACTGTCTAGTATAAAGTGCATGTTTAAGTCTAACCTTAACCACATATGACAAATGTGAGAACCTATGTTAAACAGTGTGCGTACCATTACAACAACGTCCATACAATCATAAAGTAGAAATAGACAATCACAGGAATAGCATAGTTTTGCTTTCTGGAATATGCTCATCATGAACTGTATTCTGTATCTTTTCATGATAAATAAACTATAACAGCAGTAGTTTGAAGAGGGAAAGACACAGAGTAATTTTAAACATATTTAAATGCATATGTACACACTCAAGAGGAGAAGATGTCAGAGGAGCGAAGCCAAGCACCACAGCCCACAGTCGCTGCCAAACACAGGCTTCCAAACAGAAATAAAGTGCTTTTGGCTCCCTGCAGCCACCAGTGTGTGCTGTGTGTCCGCCAAGACACTTTTTTTCAAACAAAGTTAAAAACAGGACAAACTTGATGTAAACACTTTCTGGAAATAAATATGCACCGTCTCTTGGACAGATAATGTGTGAATCAGATGATGATGGTCAGTCATTCAAAAGTTGGGACTGATTTGATCTGAGATTTTAAATTGGACACACTGCATCACTCTTTTTGTGTGAGTATTGAGCAAACAGCACAGCTGCTGTAAATGGTGGCTCAAATGAAATAACTGGATAAGTTATCTTATTACAGTCATAGAGTGTGGTTTAAGGTTTGGACAGAGATGGAAAACAACATAAATATGACATTTATAAGGACACTGACAAAATTTATAAGGACACTGACAAAAACAGGGAATAGTGTTAATTATCTTATGTAATGAATGCTTATGTCTGTATGTCACTGAACAAAACAAAAGCTCCAACGTGGCTGTGGAGAAATCAACCCTCTTCATTCACTCTTCCTCTTCACTTTACACCTCACACTTTCCTGTGATGACATCTTCTCAGCAGAACATTTCTTCATTAACTAAACTAATCCCTATACGGTTGATACTGTCGTCTTTTGTTTATTTTTTATAGTTGACAAAAATACCAGTGTAAAGCCCTGTTGACAGTGTAATTCTAGGTAATGCAAAAAAGAAAAATCCATTGTATTGATTAAAATTAGTGAGTCCTGTCTCCACAGGCTCAAGGGGGCAGCAGAGGCAGATGAGGTAAAGCTGTTAGTGACGCTGCTGGCTGTGCTCACAGCAGGAGTCTAATGGACAGTGTACCCATGATGCACCTGCACACTGCACAGCTCAGAGTGAGGGTGTGAGCTGTGGAGATCGCAGGTGGAGCCTCAGCACAGTGCCGATGGGTGAGAGAGAGGGACTCTTTATTTTGGGTGGGAGCGTAGCTCTAATAAGACTGATGGATTTACATTCATTTCCTCTCACACCTGCCGCCTTTATGTGCTCCCTGATAGTGCAGGAGCGATGGCTGAGCTGGCCGGCCCGCCAGTCTCTCCATTATGAATAATGGCCAGAGCCACATAGACAATCACAGTGCTGTTCAGGGCGCTCATGGACGCAAATGTACCTGAGAAACTGTGAGATCCAGAATGTGCACGCTGCCAATAAACCAAACAAAACAGAGAGGACAGGTGCAATCTCCTTCCACACAGATCCCACTGGTCTGCCTAACGCACCATTCATCATTTTCCAGCACACACACACAGCATTGACACTGTATAAACAGCACATCTCAGAATAGACTACTGACAGGTAAGAAACACCAATATAAGATAAGAATGTGTTCAGAGAAAGAAAGTCATTGAAGAATTTGGAGTACATCAGGAAATCAGTTGAGTGCAGTAAACAAGAAAGTGTGATTTCCGCTGAAATGGCTCAAGATGTAAAGTGGATCTGTGATGTGTCATATTTTTATAATAGGTATTTTCATAATAATTTACTGAGCTATAAAATAACATTATGCAACAGATAGCTTTTTACTAATTTATGTAATTATCACATAAGTATTTAAAAGTTCATTTTCACAGTCAATCATGTTTTTAAAGGCACATGCACCTTTACACCTCAAACATGTTATGACATTTTTTCACTGTTATTTGCATAGTTGCCCTTGTTTGTTGCACAAACACATTCACAAGTGTGTCCTCAAATATTCTGAGAATATTTGAGGTCACACAAAACATAAGTTTTGAAGAGTTGGTAAAAGTTTATAAAGCCCACAGACTGTGCTGAAGAGTTTGAGGGATTATTCTAACCAATGAACCCATACATTTTTCTGAGGGTTCAACCTTTGGTAAAATGTTTTCTACTTCTGACTGTTTTGGTCATGTTGTGAAAATGTTCAGATTTTTTTTTTTTTTTTTGAATGGTTTGAGATAAATGTGTTTTGAACTTGGGTTACTGCTGTAGCATTGTTACCGTATAAATGTAAACTTGATACATGACAGCCATTTTCAGAATGTTTATTTAAGCTTAAGCGCGACCCTGGTGGCCACAAGGTTTTTTTTTTATTGTTTATTTATACATTAGTTGTACATCAGTATCTCATATGATGCAAGTGATTAGATGTGGATAGTACTTTTCACTCATAAGTATATATACTTTTTTTCATACATACTTCATACGTTTATTCCTAATGAGGTATAGCTATTTATTTTACAGGGTACTCTGATTTCATTTGGAGTCTGGTTCTACAGTTTTTGGATCATACAGTATTAGACTGAACATTGAGTAGCATGTTTGAAAGCCTTCACAGCCCACACGTATGCCTTGAGTAGACTTCATAAATGTATTCCCATCTGTGACTTGTGTTATTAAACTGTTATTCTCACTCCATATATACATGCCCCTGCTCATATATCTGTGACACTGCTCCTGTCTCTAATTCATGTGCACCCTTCTACCCCCACTCTATGCGCACTGTTGCCCCAAACTTGACATTAAAGGGGACCACCTTTGCTTCTCTTTTTGTTTCATCATCAGGAGTCGCCTCCTTACAATTGTCATGACCCACTGCAACATCATTCCCCTCTCAGTCTCATCAAATATACAAGGAGCAGCTGAGGCTGGCAGTAGACCCACGTAACAGTATGCAACATTTCACTGATGCAATGCTAACTTACGTTAACAAAGGAAGTGCCATCATTACTTGAGGACTGCACACTGACCTGAGTAAAATCCATACACTGCAAGTTTGTTTATGCTAGAACCTTAAAATCTGTGACACTTTGTTGTACACGGCCTGCATCCATGCCCCCCTGGGCTAGTGTGCTCTAGTGCTAGTATCTGCTCAGTTGTGCGCTCTGAACAGGGCTCTTGTCGGGGCCCGGCCCCCCCTGACATCCCATTAGCCCCACATTAGGAAACAGTAATCAGTGTGCCACAGGGACGCTGCCACGCACTGCTCCCATTTCACTTCACCTTTAGCAGTAGAGAGCAGCCTCATTACCTCCCCACAGTCAACTGACACACACAATTTAATCCAATTTTGTCTGCTCTTGTCTTTAACTCAACAACTACTCTCCAAGTAGTCACACCTGCAGCTCCACCTACACACTAACCACTTGTTTCAGGTAACCACAGTTAAAAAGAATTCATTTTCACAGTAGCCACAACCTGCTGAGCCCTCGCCAACATGATCCTGCAGCTTGAGGTCTCCCAGGGAAACTTGGTGGATATAAAATAGACCATAACTGTAACTCGGTGGACCTCTCCTTGCTAAGAGGGCAAAAGAACATGAGATTCTCTTGTTTGATTGTTTGGACCTATAGCCCTGAACCATCTCTGTGACAAATGGCAGCCCTGAGTCTAGAATAGGTCTGGCTGACTGCTCCTGAGATCGCACAGCCCTTAGACCACATAGTCCCAGAGCGACCCCGATAGGATGCCCCGTGGAAGACAGTAGAGTAACTTAAGCACGATCAGATCTGACATGATTTATTTTCAGCACATTCAAAGATACAGCTCCCATAATTATTGTAAAAGAATGAAAGAAAGAAACAAAAGAATGTCTGACAACAGCTCAGTCATAGTTTCAAGAGAATTTTTTTTGTTTTTGTTTTTGTTTTTTTTACCATCAGTTTCTACTGAATCAGATCTCTTCTCTTTGTTTATGTGTCAAGTACTACTATAGGAAGTAATATTTACAGGCAGATTCAGAACATGTTATCTCTCAGAAATCATATAACAATTGTAATTCTATTATATTTTTACTGCTCTGTGTGGTTACTTGTAATTGTACAAAACATGTGGGTAATTGAAACGCATTAATACAATGAACAGGCTAATGCTATTGAGTTGAAATTCCCAGCATAAGGTTAGCACCAATACCAGGATGAATGTTTAACAACTTTTAAATTCAGAAGTGAGTGCTCTCTTCAGCCTCCGCCTTTCCTCCATCACTTCATCCTTTCAACAGATTGCGTGTAGCACATTAACTTTTGATTGGGTCATATGTTCCGCTCTCAGGTGAAACTCCAACGTATCAAATATTCAGCAGATGAATTCTAGGAGATGTCACATTCTGTGTTTCATCCATTATGCACATCCAGACTTCATTGTTGACTCTATGAATAGGTATGGATGCTTTACTTGTGCATCTGTTTTGTTGGAGAACTTTTGTGAATATGTGAGTGTGTTGAAGTGTTAAAAGAGCATTGGGATGGAGTCCTAAAAATGGAAGTGTGCACGCATTGGCTTGAAATGTGCTAATATGTGACCGCGCATCCATGTACGTGTGCCAATGTTTTTCCACGACCTCCTCCTTTTCGCCATCTCCAAAGTGTCACATCTCGGAGAGCCCGTGGGAGGTCGGCCCACTCCATCTGAAATAAAGAGGGGCTGCTGACAGACAACTTCAAAACTGGTGTTTCTGATGCACCATACACACACTTTTGTCTTAAATCTATATCTTTATTGTCATTTTATCTAATTTTTGTTCTTAGATTTAAAAGGTGCACTACATAACTGACATCATATCAAAATTTATTTGAAGTACTTTCTAACAATTGCTAATGATATGCAATCATTTTGAATTGGTGGGAATGCCAGTTCGTTTGCCTGTGACTCTATGGAGGGGAAAACACTACTTTATAGACACATTTTTGGGATTAACATTTCTGTGAGATTCTGTTTTATGTCCAATAAAACAAAACAAAAATGACCTGAAATGGAATATTGGAGGAAACTTAAACAACGGAAAAGCTCTGAAAGTAGAGTGGTCAGAATAGTAGGTCACCTCACATACAGAGACACAGTGACTGCAGGCTGGAGCCACACTCCCCTTGACCAGAGGAAACTGCTCCTTCAGCGGTGGTTTCATTCATCTGTAAATAAGAGGTTACATTTGAACAAATATTAACTGCACACATTCATAGTGCATTTAGATCCCCCACTTCTTATCTCCAAAGTGCTCTGAAATAAACAGAAACATATGCTGGCTGCATATGCTCAACACGGCTTTATTTAGCTCGCTCTATAGCGGCATGACAACGAGAGTGTTTTTGTGAAAAAGACACATGGGTAAAATGCTACTGTTATAGCAAACACAAGTCGCAGACAGAGAAAGTAAAGAGAGAAGTGTTGAGCACAGATGCACCGCTTCTGCTATCTCCTGTGCTTGTGGCTATACTGCCGATCCAGCTATTCTTGTTGGTTTGTTAATTGTTTGTCACCCACCAGGTGCCATCTGTCTGCGTCCCTCAGTCCCTGCGCCATGTGGAGCCGCCTGCCTGGGCCTGCCAACCTCACTGACCTGCAGCGGGCCCACACCCCCCACCCCCTATCACACACCTCGTCCACACCTCCTGATCCAGTGGGATCGGAACACTTCCCAATCTGTCCTGCCACGGACCTGCTCAGCTCCACCCAGAGCCACGGAGAAGGAGATAGCAATGATGAATGACAAGAGCCACACGAGCAGCGCTTTGTTAGACTTGGCACAATAACGCACAGAAGAATATCATGGGTTATCATGATAAGCAGCTTTATTAGTATAAGCACGCCAAATATGTGTTACACACAAAAGACTAGTATGACATTATCACACTTCAGTTTTCCAATCTGTTTAAATCTATACTCGTACCATTTAAAATGTGTAAAAATCAAGTCAAGTTAACAAAAAGCTCCCATTTAAACCTTATGTTTAGTTGTGTTTTGAGAAGAGACTTGCAGTGTATTAGAGCACCTGGTGACATTAGCAGAGTCCCCTCTCGACAGGAGGGCAGGTCACCTTGGCCTCAGCCTGATGTGGGGCAGCTGTGTGCAGAGAAATGACATCAGATGTTTGCTCTCCGGGACACATTGAGCTGGAAGTACCCAGGGCCCAGTGCAGGAACATACGCCCAGACCTCCTGCGTCTGAGCTCAGCCATGACGGGCCAGGCAGGGTCACCTTGACCAGGCCCAGCGAGGGGGCCACACCCCTCTCCGCACAGAGCAGTCAGAGGGGGCAGGTGGAACAGTTATGGAACCATCCCAAACAATGACTCTACTGCAAGACTTTGAGCTAGATGGAGTCTAAAATCTTCGGCCAAATCCATTTGTTGACACCAACTGGATACTGGTCTACATTACATTACATTGATGGACAGTTCAGAAGGGGCATACATGAAGTAACAAATGAGATGTGTTAAGGCTAATGGAGGAAGGTAGGATGTGAATCAAGTTAGCCTGTTAAAAGTGTAATCCCTGATGCACAAAGTACATCTTAATCCAGTAGATTATTGTATTTTAGAAGTTTGTCAGTATAATCTTCACTCGATCACATCCATATACAGTAACACAAGATTAATCTGTCTGCATTTCTCAGTATTTCACACATGTACACATATTTGGCAGCAGAGCTCTTGCTAGTTCTTCCTGTATGCTGTGCGGCCGAAATACATTTGCACAGATGGGCGAGGCTGTGGCCGGTGCTGTGGAATTGCATGCAAAAGTGTTTGGGATGTTTTGACACAGATAAAGCTGACACATTCCAAGATGCTCCACTGACAATAGCCATGAAGGAACAATCTCCATCTGGTGCAGCGGTTCCCCTCAAATCCTATCACGCTCCACATGACAACAGTCAGTGTGGATGCTTCTTATCTCAAGTAGAGCTAAGACCAGGCCCCTCTGAGCACCTCTCAGATCGATATAGGCCATGTTTACATGGTAACAATGGCCAGAAAAACACTCATGCCATGTCAATAGGTGAACAATGTTAAAAAAAAAAGGTCAATACAGAAGTGTAATTAAAGTTATAGACTGAAAAACTCAATGTACTCAGAGTGGAACTGTGTGTCGAGTGGAGTTAGGGTTTTAATGCACTGCTATTAAGCATCATTCTTAATAAGCTAACTGTTCATTATGTGGCCATACCGGCTTGTCAAAGCCTGATCCGGTCAGATCTCAGAATCTCAACAGGGCCGGGCCTGGTTGTACTTGGATGGGAGACGCTGGGAAAATCAGGTGCCACAGTGGGGCGCCAGTCGCAAAAAAAACTGTTGTTGTGTCCTTAGGCAAGGCACTTCACCCACATTGCTTAGTATGAAAGTGGTGTGTGCGTGAGTGATGGTGGTGGTCGGAGGGGGGCCGATGGCGCAGATTGGCAGCCTCACTTCTGTCAGTCTGCCCCACCTCTGAGTGTGGAGCGAATAAATAATGCTCTGTAAAACGTCTTTGAGTGTTCAGAAAAGTGCTATATAAAACTGATGCATTATTATTATTATTATTATTATTATTATTATTATTATTATTATTATTATTATTATTATTATTATTATTATTATTAATTAAAGGTGCATTGTGTAACTTTTCTTGTTGGGAGTCCATCAAATGCTTTTCTCCATGGAGATGTTATTGCTTTGTCTGGAATGTTTTACAGTATGGTATTAAACCTTCTATCTTCATGGAGACCAAACCAGAGCAAGTTAGAGGTCAGATCTATGAAGAGGCAACCCACTCACTCAGGTATTTTTGAGCTCTAAAACAACCTGTAATTGAATAAATGTAATGTAGTTTGATACCATACTGTGGAACATTCCAGGCAAAGCAATGACATACCCTTAGAAACAAGCAGGTGATGCACTCCCAACCAAAAACCTTTAAGTCTTAAGTGTTCATGCTTTATGAAGGCTTATTAAGGTGTAGTTATTATATAGTGTTACCAAACCAATGGATTGATTTGTACCAAAAGGTATTTGGGCTAATACTTGCACATGGTGCACAAAGCTCCATGTAGGTTGCATATAACAAACTGCAGTGTGTAATACAGGAAGGACAAGAGCAGAATTAGCTGCTTTCTCCTCTGCTCGGCTAAGGCCACACTGGCACCACTGCACTGGGAGATGCCTTTACCTCGGAGCGCTGTGCTAATGGACTGTTTACTGAGGGAGGGGTGAATGCAGACCCCCTGATGTGAGCTGTGTGTAGCAGCTCTGTACAAACACAACAGAGGCCTTAAGCTACCTCATAAAGCTATAGCCATGTTTCAATTGGCACTGTATGCACGGGGCCGCCTTGGCACTTTGGAGGGGCCACCTCCAACAGAGCTGTGTCTCCACGCTCCGGGCACGGCTCTGGGTCCAGGGGCAGGGCTCTGCTACGTGAGCAACTGACATCATACAAACATAACACGTGTTTTAATGAAATATAAATCATATCTGAATTATAATTTTTCATCATCAGGCCGATATCAGCAATTTTTTGGATTTTTTTTTATTTGTGTTGTGTTGTGTGTTGTTGTTGTTGTTGTTGTTGTTGTTGTTTTATCCTTAGTCACTTAAAAGGAAATAGTTGTTGCAAACTCTTTGTTTTGCTAGTCAAGTCAGTGTTTGCAGTTTGACATCTCTCAGGTGCTGTAGCTCCTACTTAAAAGCATATCCAAAGATAAAGCGAGGTAGACCAGTTTGGAAGGTACCTCAAACAGGCTGGTATATGGTTTCCTTAACAGTGAAAACACTTTTGGACCATACGGATTCTCTCAAAACATGGCTTATTATGCAATTATTTGTTTAGCAGTAGCAGAATGATGTTTGTCAGTTTAACTAAAAACTGTGACATTTACACTGGTCTGCTAGTTATATCTTTTTATTGCCCAGTATACATTTGATTGTCATTGGATTTTACTGTCTGGTGATGTTTTTTTGGTATCTCAACATTTCATCCTTGGTATGATGGACAAGATAGTGTGTTCAGTAGTTGCACTAGTGACTTATTTCTTAACACATAAAAACACCAGTGAGGTTAACGTTGCTTCTTAAGACGATCCTTCGACTCTGCAGTTGCATTGGTTTAGATGAGTAAAAAAAAAAAACTTAATCAATCATGCCAACCTAATATTTTCATTTTTTGACTGATGCCAAATGTGTCCAAATAAAAATGCTATGAAAAGTGAATGGAGAGACAGACAGCTCAGCCCGCAGTGGTGTGAACAGAGAGTATGCTGTAGCCCACTCAGACCACCTGCTCATCACTTCCTCTGGCAGCGCACCATAGCCATTGTCCACACGCCGTCCCCAGTCCCTCCCATGTCACTGAATGTCCTTGCAGTGTGGCTGTGTGGAGACAGGCCTATAGGCAGTGGACCTGCCCCTGCACAGCCCACAGAAAACACCCCCACACTCCTGCAGACAGGCGCTTTCTTATCTGAAGTGAAATGAAATAAGATACCAAAGATTTTTACATAGACTGAGTTTGCAGTGGTCCAATGTTATCTTATGTTTTCTGAGCATCCTAATTATTCATCATGATGAGTTTATAAACACTTATCACAACTTTCAGAGGCCAGAGAGGAGCTACCAATGACTGATATGCTAACCACACACTTCCTGATTAATTCTTTATAATTAGATGCAAATGGTACACAGCAGACATATACTGATCTCAAGAGCTGCCTATGCAATACATTTCTATGGGGACAGAAAAGACAAACTTTTACTCAAATACACAAAAGAAATTGCATACAGGGGCTTTGTGCCACTATACCAGTCCTTCAGCCTGGGGCCATTCTCTATATTATCTAATGTAGACAGATCTTATGCATTCTAGTTGTAGTATGTACTATGTGCCAATGTGCAGAGATTTTGATATATTTTGTTTAATGCAACTCAATTTGTGACAGATTTAACCAACTACATTCAAACGCAACTGTCTTCCAGCTTGATGTGTGTGTTACTCTTCTATTACTGCTTAAAGCTTGATGATATGAGCTGGATGTAAGTAAGATAAAGATACAGATTGACTATGAATCTTTCTGGATTTGCCAAAAGTAACAACTTGTGAATATTTGAACCTTTCACAGCCACACTCTGTACCAGACTGTGTACCACACTATGTACCTGAGTGAAATGTAGCTGTAGTTTGTGGATGTGCGGTTGCACCTGGCCATATTGGGCACAATGCTGCTGTGAAAGTGGCCTGTTGGGCTGCGACTAATGCGCCTGCTCCACTACAGAGAACAGGTGTGCCGGTGTGAGCGCGCACCGCCGTGTCTGCAGGCCCTGTCCATTAGCCACAATTTAGCAGGGCCATCAGAGTGCTCCAAAAGGGCCACATCAAACAAGTGTGCAGATCCAGGTGCCCGCCACAAAGCACGGCCAATCAGAGCCAGCCTGTGCACTGGAGGGGGATGAAGACGTCCTGCTTCTCTTTTGTTCTGCAGCAGACTGTAAGACAGGATTGTTTCACATGGGTCTGCGCCATGAGAGCAACCAGGCCAATTATCCTCAGAGATGCATATTAATATTTCACTAATGGAAAGATGATGGCACTGTTATGATAAAACCCATAGAGTGGAGAGCACAACACAAAGCTAATGTTGACCACAAAGGCCAAAGGGCCTGTGATCTTGTGCTCTCACACACTCACCTACACTCACCTGAGGTTGCTACGCTACAAAGACATCCATTTTACCCATTTGTGCAAATACTACTTTCAGCATGGCTTGCACTGGTGTCTCTTTTACTAGTCTCACAGGAGGTTAGATAAAGACAGCGATAAAGTTAATAATAAGGGACTAGAGTCATTCAGATGTGTGCATTTGATTTCTAATTTGATTAATTCGATATATGATATTTACATAGTCAAGGATTTTTAATCCTGTTTTCCTCTGAATCACCACTGAAAGAACAGGCTGGAGAAGTACTCTCTTTAGGTCACTATTAGGACTGACCTATAAAGTTTTAATGAGGGCTTTAGTGCAACTTCCATTCATCACATTGGACCTCCATCATAACAGACCCTTCTCACCTTACCTTCCTAATTCATACAAAAACTGAGAAATGTACACTTCCCTCACTTCGACAGTGGTCATGACATGAACTGCATACATATCATATTGTACCATTCAACAACTGGAGCTGGGAATATGAAAGCAGAGGACTATGCCATTTCAAATGTTCTTGTATTCCGTTCCATCAGGAAATGTGGGGCAGGGCCCAAACAGGACAGTGGCTGTGGGACACGAGGACATGTTGTCGTGGTGATTTATGGCCAGCACATTGACCTGCTTTCACCTGTACAGGTGTCATGTGGACGCGGCGCAGCACTCGGACATGACAAAGCTGCTATGTGAAGGTCACGCCCTGCCCCGCAGACTCTTCACTAAAGTCACCACTGGACACACATTTATTCTAGTGGGAGCACCTGCTTACTAGCACCAGAGTGTATTGCACCAGGCCCATTTGTCATCCCTCACCAACCTCAGGAGGGCACACTGTC
Source organism: Taenioides sp. WSHXM2023 (assembly GCA_029959045.1). Taxonomy (NCBI): domain Eukaryota; kingdom Metazoa; phylum Chordata; class Actinopteri; order Gobiiformes; family Gobiidae; genus Taenioides; species Taenioides sp. WSHXM2023. Next base: position 10,034,574 of record CM057102.1, on the reverse strand, counting down.
TGTATCATTCTTTACTCAGGGACATTTCTATGGCTCTGAATGGTGCTAGTGCTGCACTGCTGCACCCTGTATCCACAGGTTCAGTAACACTGATATTTGTGTTTGTTGTGACCCCCAATCACTCAAAGTGCACTTTCTTATATGACTGTATAAAAGCACAATTGAACAAGTCACCTCATCAGGTACAAGAACAGGTTAGTTGCTGATTGAAGTAGGTGCTGTCTGGAGTTTTCTGCTTCAAGTCTCCTGGTATTTGCTGCTGTCTGCTCTTGTCTGATGGTGTCTCCCAGTGTCTGCTCCTGTCTGTCCCTGTCTGATGTGTCTGCCCCTGTCTGCTCCTGTCTGCCCCTGTCTGATAGTGTCTGCTCCTGTCTGCTGGTCTTTGCTGGTTACCGCTCCTGTCTTCTCCTCTGAACTAAAGTTAGCAGTGCTGTTCTCTCTGCTCCATATGCTGCTTGGTGCTCTCCTCTCATCCAGGCATTGGGAGCTTGATTAAGCCTGACTTGTCACCAAATTACACACACTAGGTTTACATGCACTCCCCGGCTCTCCAGCTGTTGCAGATTTGTTTCAAAGAATAAATGTTGAAGCAGAAGAGTGAGCAGGTCTGGGCTGCAGCACCACCACGGAGAGCATAAATGTAATTACAGAACGCCAATAAAACCACAACTGAGCTGAACTGAGGAAAAGAACATGCATTATACAAGTTTCCATTTTACAATATAACAATAAACATGTTTTTTGTATTTGGCGTGATTTGTGCACGTTTGAGCAATCGTTATTCGCTTATTTTTCCAGATTTTCACCACCACAGGCATACACCCATTGCTTTGTACTTCATTCTCTTGTATTTTTGTATTTCATTCTCCAATTTTATTTTCTTAATCAGTGATACACGTAGAATTCTTTTTAGAATTCAAAAACTTTTTTTGTACCAATGAAAAAAAAAAATCTGCTTGGTTGCGTGATCTGCTGTTCTTTGTTGAGATGATGTTTATGGCGACGTCAGCTCCCATTGGGCACCACAGTTTTCTAACACAGAAATCAGCCAACTTGTTTCTTTTATTAAGTCGTTTTAGATCAATATTGTGATATGTAACTATATGGCAAACATAAGCACAATAGGTCTTCTTTAATTCTGCAACATATTTGTATAAATATTTGACATTTCATATCAAATATTTTCTTATTCATGACATTTCTTGGCGTTTTGGGCTAATTTAAATGTAAATCTCTCAACTGGCCTGCCTGTGACAATAGAGACAATAAGCACCATTTTTATTTTTTTTTTTACCACAGTGTTTTCCTGCAACATGTGTACAATTAAAGGAACTGTGAAATACAAACAAAATGATTATATATCACATCCTCACTAGAACAATATGTCACGAAGAAGAGCTTTTAAATGTTCAAAGAAGTGATAAGTGCTTTGCTGTACATGTACAAGGCCTATTCTGTCCCCCATGTAAACAAACATCTCAGTGGGGTTTTTCCTCTATTGTAAAAACTGTCTTTCTGCTGCCACATATGGCCCATGCTGCTGCCATCAGTCATGATAGTTACACCCTCACTGTTTGTATTCATAAATGAAAGTCCGAGGGGTACAGGGGTGTAGTGCAGCAGTGAGAACCTGACAGACATGGGCCTGCGGTCTCCAGACCTCCTTCCCGTGTCCCATAATGCACTGCACGTCCACAATTCCTATCAATGGTAGCCCCTCGCTCCCCTCCTCCTCCGCTCTGTGATAGGTTAATCCCTGTATCACACTTCAGCACCAGTTCAGTAAGCGGCTTAAAAGGACACATTAGACGGTGACAATGACCCGCTAATGGTGTTACATTTCTCTGCAGCATTAGCAGCTATCTTTGTCGCCTCTATCTTCTAATGAGATCTGTCAAAAAGGGAGGAGTCCGCGCCACAGCCAAGGACGCTGGTATTCCACAGCATAAGTGACCTAGAACAGCGTCTGAAGCGGCTGTTTTCTCTCAGGCAGCGGTGTGGGCAGCCTCCTGGGGTCCTGGGACAGCCACACTCTGAGTGATGGATGAGTGCAGCTTCCCATGGGCGTTTTACTACATTTCCTCGAGCAATGTCCCCTGAAAGAAATGTACCATGTTTCATAATCAGGATTTTACAGTGGAAGGTCCAAGGAGTCGTTTGGTCCCGATTATGTTCATAATGATTTAGCTCCCCTTGTACCTGGAACACACACCTTTCTGTTTGCACTGAACAGCTTATCTTGTATTAAAGGGCTCATATTACAGTATTTTATGATCTATGTTATGCTTGAGTTGTGTTTTGTTTCATTCACACATATTTAACACAAACTGGGCTCTTAATCTGCATCCCCATCAGGAGACAGTACTGCAGCTGTATTTTGCTGGAGCTATATTTCCAGGTATATTTCATCTCCCTCTTCTTTGCTGAAAATACATGTTCATTGTATCACTTTAACATAGCCATAACTTCTGTGTACAGTATGTTGTACTTTACAGCTGGTAATGGCCAATATACACAATATAAGGCACATTTTTGTAGATTATGAGTTGTACTTTTGGTCTTTTTGGTGTAATACTGTATTAGTCTTAAATAAAATGTTTTTGACACGTTTTAAGATGTTCTTGTATTGTGAACAAATCTCTTGTATAATAATCCCATTTGACACATCTGTAACCGTAAATCCTCTATCCATTGGACAGGTGTTTACATTGGCGTGTACACTGGTGTCTGCTAAGGACACATAAAGGTCATGAGGTGGCTCTTATAACTCTAGTGGCTCTGAGAAGCTCTAAATACATATGCCACATCCTGACTCTTTAAACTACTGACACCTCATCAATAATATTTCATATGCTCCAATACTTTGTTGGCATATATTTCAACTTGGTGCTCTGAAAAGTGAAAGTGTTTGTATAGAGTTAAAGGTACTGTACACTGAAAAAAAGCTGGATTTGCTTAAAAAAAATGGAAATCGGTTGTGTGCAATAAAATTATGTTTTGCCTTCAAAACTCTTATTCTATCCCCTCTACACATATTTTTCTCATAACATAAACGTAAAAAATGTAACGTTTTTCATGGTGATGAAATGTGATCAAATGCCTTTTTATTGTTTTATTTTTTATATATATTATTTAATTCTGTCAACAAAATTACTTTAATATGTAATGTCAAATGTCCTTAAAGGGTTTTAAAGTAAAATTATACAAAAAACAGTATGATGTGCACTTCCTGATTAACGGACAATACAATACTTTCTAATTAGATGCAGACAGCACTCAGCTGACTTATTTGTCCTCGAGAGCTGTACAATATATCTGTACTGCAAGACAAATTTTGCTCAAATCCATGTAAAATAAGAAATAAGATGCAGGGATTTTAAAACAGGGTACATTTACATGACCAGTAAAAATCAGATTACTAGAATAGTCAGATAACGTGTGTCAGTTAATCAATGAATTGTTGTATTTGACTATGTACAATTTTAAAATAAATCTCTTAGTTTTTATCATTTTTATATTTAATTTTTGCGTTTCCCATTCTCCAGCTGCACAGATAATAATCCGATTTTCTGGTGTACATGTAAACCAATGGTAGCTCTCCTCAGTTTGAACACTGACATGATTGCAAAATGCCCGGTCAAGGTGTATGGACTTTAAAAACACAGAGGAGCTTCATTTAGACCCTTTAAGCTCTGTTAAGTGATCAGGCCTTGTATAAAAACTCAAACAACACCCAATCCCATGACCGTCGGGTGAAACTGACAGGCAGGCTGGTGAAGCCAGCCGACAATTAATCTTGATGAGGGAGAGGGGGGCCGGAGGGGAAACACATCCATAACCAGGAGCTGCTTACCCTCAAGGTTAGCGGCTGTAAACAGGAACACTTTATTCAAATAGAGGCAGTGGGCGCGCTGTGCAGGACTGTCCCCCAGCACCGTGGGGGGCACGACCTTTACATTGCACGCTTGACACACCTCACATGCACCCAACCAGAACTCATGCATATGTATTTGGCCCAATGGAGAACAAAAGAAACTAAAAAACAGAAACGTAATACACCACTGGGGTTATGGTGAATTTATATTACAAGTGACCATATATCGATATGAATTACACAAAATTGATTCTTGAGCTTTAAGGCATGTTGTGATGTTTTTACCTCATCAAACATACCTAGAATTGTGTTTTGTTTCATTCACACATTTGTGTAGTCCTTTATTATTAGCCTGTCTACATCTCCAAAGCTCAAAATGATCTGTTCCACGTTGTGATGTCATGTAGTGGTAGTTTTCAGCTACCTTTTACCTTTAGTTCAACAGAGATAGGCAATTCATTGAAATTTTCTGGTGCTTTAGATATACCTCCAGCATAATTTCTCAGCCCGAACCTCGATCACACCAGACGAATAGCCGTAGGCCTTCATTACACCATCTCCAGTTATTTATATCTTATGAAACATGCAATTTTACTAAAAGCGAAGTTGAAATTTAAAGATCTTCCATCAAAGTGAATTGATGGAAGATCAACTTTGACCACAATGATGCAAAATAATGGAGCTTGGATTAGCATATATTTTCATAAAAACATACAATAGAAGGCCAACATTATATTGCTGATCTTTTAAACATGCTGCATATGTGAATTGTCATAATATGATATAGTACTATGACAAATTAAGAAGTATACCCTACGACTTTATTCTCATAGCGCCCAGTTATTTTTTAACATGACCCTTTTACACCATCTTTAATATCCTCTCCATCTGTTTTTCCAAAGTTTGTGTAGGAAACAGAACTTTAAGTATAATGCCCTGGTTAGGGTGGGTCTTTATGGTAGAACATATTTTTCAGAACTTTGCTTTCCCCATGAGCCCTACGCACCCTGCAGCCCAAGAACCTCGCCATGTGGGGGTACAAATTAAATTACTCCCCAGTTAAAGCAATTTTCTTTGGAATTCAATTGTTGTGGAACTATGCAGGTGAGCTCCCCGCGGATGTCTGTGTCTCCTCAGGAAGAAAGCACCTACAAACAGCAGCCTTACCAAGCAAGTCGAGCCCCAATGCAATTAATATGCAAATGTACATGGGAGACTTAATGGGCTGCCTTAGCTAACATGGTGCTTTGGGAGATAAGGTTGTTTTCAAGTTGCCCCTCTCCCCTCCTCTGCCTGTCCACGGTCACCGCCTTAGGGAGCAGAGAGGCAATGTGGTGGCAGTGCTGATGGATCAGGGCAGAGGGAGGGGCACGCCAAGGCCAGACAGAGCATGTTCCAAACAAACTCTATCTCAAAGCCTCATGCCATCGCTGAAAATGTGGGGTGAGAGGAGGTTTAAGGAGGAGAGGGGCTGGGGACAGAGAGGAGGGGCTGATGGGAGAGAGGAGAGAGGAGAGCTGGAGCGACCTAAAAAAAAAAAAAGAAGCAGAAAGAGAGGATGGGAAGATAGGAGGAGTCAGGGACAGAGAGGAGGGGTTATGGAAAGGGTTGAAAGAATTTGGACAATAGCCATAGACTGGGTTAAATATAAACAGGAACCACTAGTCAAAGAGCCAATCATCTAATTTGAATTATACATATGTGTGTTCCTAAATTATTTTGGGGCACTCCTTGAAAGAGAGACAGTTACATGGTAGTTCCTGGGAGACAAGCCGGGGGCAGAGAGCAGGGACTAGACAGGAGGAGCTAAGGAAGGAGGGAGGGGCTATGGACAGAGAGAAGGAGCTAAGGCTAGAGATGAGAAGCCTTGGGAAGAGAGGAGGGGCTCAGCGAAGTTGTGACTTGACCAAATGGGCAGAAAGAAGGACTAATTTATGGCGAGGGCACAGAGGAGGAGCTATGAGCAGAGAGGAGGAGCTATTGGAAAAGAGGAGGAGCCAAGGATAGAGAGGAGAGGTTATTTACTGAGAGGAGGAGCTAAGGACAAAGAGGAGGAGCTAAGGGCAGAGAGGCAAGACTAAGGGAGGAGTTGTGACCTGAGAGGAGGTGCAGAGAGCAGAACTTAGATAGCAAGAAGCTAGAAAGGAGGTATCGTAAAACAGAGTGAAGGAGCTTTGCGATGTGCCAGCAGGGCCATGAGAGGCAGGCTTGGGGCTGTGGCGGGTGCACTGGTGAGGTCATCCCCCTCTTTAGCTGAACGCTGTCACAGAGCAGTGAGTGGCAGATGGGATGTGGTCCCTCTGTTTAATCAGTTCCAAATGTGGCTTTATCTTGTGGAATATGAAACCATCTGCGGCACGTAGGTGTGAGGCTGGAGAGAGCCGCGGCGAGCTGCTGGAACCATGCCTTCACACATCTCCAACGTCTCTGACTTTAGCATTGATTTTGTGTTCTTGAAATGGATTATGTTAAATGTAGCCTTTTTCTAGTAAGATGTCTGTCTGCTACTGCTGATAAAGTGCAACCAAGAGTCAGTTGTATAATCAAGTCTAAAGAAAGTAGTGTATATTTTCATAATATACGTGTAATAGTTTTATCTTCAAAGGTCTTATATTGCACAAAATGGATTCTTGTGAGCTTTAAGACATGTTATAATGTTGTTACCTCTTCAAAAATATACCCAAAGTTGTGTTTTGTTTCAATCACAGATCTTTGAATAATCCTGCCTGTCTACATCTCCAAAGCTCAAAATGCTCGGTTACACCTTGTGATGTCATGTAGTGGTAGTTTTAAAGTTAACGTTCTACCTTTTATCTTTTGCTCAGTAGAGATTGAAACTGTGTTTTCTGTTTGAAAGAAGAACTCTGCCTAAATATGCAGTGTTTGTCTGTTAAACATATGTGAATGAAACAAAACACAACTCCAGATATGTTTGTGATAGGCAAACAACATTATAACATCGATCAGAAAATAGCGTAATATAGGCCCTATAAAGGCAGCTGATTTTTAAAAATTCTTAAAAGAAACAGTTATTCCTTGTGCGGTTGGCACGGTAAAAAAAAAATGCTAACATCACACTTACTGAGTTTCAGACAGTTCAGACAATATATCTAAACAAATTTCATTCAACCGCGACCAGTTAAAAGTTGAAAACACCATTTCATTCAATGTTTTTTTTCTTTATTTTTACTACACCCTGCATTTTATATACATATAGAAGACATCAAATATAGATATGTTAAATTAAATAGCTCTACTAACTAAATATTCCACAAAGCAAAGGGTGGCTACTTTGAATTTTGAGGATTTTAACAAAATATATATATATATTTTTAGCAGAGTTATAGAAAGTAAAAATGAAGAAAAAAAACATTGAATGAGAAGATGTTTCCAGACTTTTGAATGGTAGTGTATATGGCGAAGAAATTGGGTACAATTTCTTTCTTATTAGTTTGTTTATTATTATTAGTTTTTTTCCTTTCTTTTTTTTTTAAAGATAAAAAAATAAAAACTGCCATCAGTTTAATAACCTTTTTAAACAGTCGTGTCCACTGGTGATGACTGCATCCTGTGAGTGGGAGGAGACAGAACACCGTGCACCTAAAAATGTGTAGTCACTGAACAGACCTGGCCCTCAGACACATGGACGCTCTGTGCATCTCCCAGGTTTGGAACAATTGAGAGATGGGAAAAAAGGATGAGGAGACAGACGGAGCCAGCTCTGGATTATGGTCCACGCCAACTACACGTGATGAGCAAACTGTTCTGATCCCTCCTCAGCCAATCACCAGCCGCTTTAGGCCATGCACTGGTAAATATTAATCGTCAAACATCAATTTTGAAATGTCATCACAAATGTTTGATAATCATTTACCAAAAATATGCCAATGTAACAATTTCCTTATAACACATGCCCACCTGTATGAATGGTGTTTGAATGAGTCACCTTGGCAGTGATCAAGCACCCAAGGACCTATTAAAGGGCTATTTTCTGATCTATGTTATAATGCTGTTTCTTCATCATAAACATACCTGGAGTTGAGTTTTGTTTCATGTTTAACACACAAAGTTCTTCTCTCAAACAGAAAACAGCGTTCCACCTTGTGATGTCATGTGGTTATATAGGAAGTGCTTCACTGTGTTACTGCGTTAACTAAAGGTAAAAGGCAGCTGTTAACTTGAAAACTACCGCTTCATGACATCACAAGGTGGAACAGAGCATTTTGAGCTTTGTAGATTTAGACAGAATAATAATAAAGGGTTACTCAAACATGTGTGAATGAAACAAAACACAACTCCAGGTATGTTTTTGAGAAGGTAACATGATAACCAGATAATATGGCTTAAAGCTCGCAAGAGTAAATTTTGTGTAATGTTGCACCTTTAAGAAAATTAGAATATAGGCAGGTTCACTTCAGTCCATGGATAACACAACAGTAGGAGCAGAGATAACACACATACTGGTAGTAATAAACAGTATAGCAGCTAATAACGCTTTGGCCATGGTACTTGAGATCAACACATGTGTGGAAGTAGGACTCCTGCCCACACTCATCCAGGGACACACATACAGCTATAGTACAACATACGGCCGTGTACCATTTGTTTATGAATGAGAAGCATTTCACAAAATTCTTGGGATTTTAAAAGTAAAAGCTGTATTGATACAGACTGAAAATAGATGAGAGAAGACACAGAGGTCTGTTCTGTCTCCGAATGAGTCCATCACAGTGCTCTGTAGTGGACTGAAATCTGTCAATTGTCTCCTCTCTCCATTGTCTCCATCTCCTCTTTCCTACCGCCTCTGTCTCTTCTCTCCTTTCCTTCACCTCTGTCTCTCCTGTCCCCTCTCTTCACCTCCACCTTCTGTCTCTCTTCTCTCCTCTCCTCAGCTCCACCCCCTGTCTCTCGTGTCCCCTCTCCTCTCCTCTGTCTCTCCGGTCCTCTCTCCTCTCCTCCACCCCATCTCTCTCTTCTCTCTTCACCTCCACCACTGTCTCTTCTCTCACACCCTCTGGGGTTATAGTCAGAGCTGCTGTGGTGGAGGCAGGCTGTGGCCGCAGCAGTCGGAGGAAACAAAAGCCGAGTGATTTATGGGCTTGCAGTGGGAGCATAAATCACAGCTCCTGCACGGCGCCTTTAAACGTGCACCGTCCTGACAGCATTTACCTTTATAAATGAGTGGGCTGCACCTCCCACAGAGCACACACCAGGACTGAGCCCCGCCCCTCCTCATACACTGCCACCAGCGGGCATTTTAACTGGCACCTGCATCACACTGCTGTTTCACTCCTCATTCCAAACATCAGTGTTTTATTACAGTGCAACTGTTATTTTAGCTCCAAAAGATGTCCCCTAAATATGTCTGCACACATGTGAGACTGAGAATGCCGGGGCTGTTTGAACAGGCCGCACTTTTTCACAGAATCAAAAGTAAAGATGAGCCAAACACCTTTCTTGTCCATAACATATATGTGATTAGAAGTCTTTCTACTGTCATCTCAAAATTCTGAACTTGATGAAACTGAAAGTAAAAAATGAATCGGGCCAAAATGCATTTTCAATGATTATATCAGTTTGAGTTCAGGTGTAAATGCTAATTATTTTAAGTAAATATAACAATAATAATTTAATAATTGCCCCAACATTGTAGTTTAGTTTTGCTGAGTATAATTTGTGGAAATTATATAATAAATCTTTAGATACAAGGAAAAACTATTGTAGGGTAAACATTTCTGTAACCTAATTTCTACTTCACTTTTGCTTCCATTCTGAGTTCTGAATGTATTGGTTTAGAAACTTTTAAAGGTTCTATTATCTCCTGACTTCCTGATAATTTTCACAAGCTCTAGACCCTTTTTATTAAGGCTTCAAACATGTTTTTTAACAGTTGATTGTTTACTAAGAGGACAAACTCGAACAGTGAACACAGGCTATGCTCTGGATCTACCTACAGCTTGGTGGTCTCATATATCTATGCATTAGCGCTTCATTTAGTCCCAAATCCATCTGTTAAATCCGTCTACACTTGATCTTCTCCCTCTAGCGCGCTGTTCTCATATACTTCCAACTTTCTGGTGGCAGCAAATGAAAAAGAAGGAGCCGGACAGACGAGATGAATGGAAACGCAGCCAGTCTTTTCGGCGCAGTTAGAATGTGACAGTTGTTCTTTGTATTTGCGTTGGACGGGCTACAGTGGAAAGCAGAGATGCCCTGCAAATGTGAGCCTGTCTGCTGCCAGCACGCCGCTTGTTCTACTGTAACTGAGCGCGAAAATAAATACACCGCTCTCACAGCAAAGAGCAGATCCAACCCCCTCTATCTCCTTACTGAATCTTGTTAAAGAAGTTACAGGACAATATTTGGGATTTATGGCTTTGACATAGATAGCAGAAATGGATCGTTATGTATTAAGAATTTAAGATGAACAGTGCACTTCTATCACCTCCGGCTCAGACTGCACATGTTGCAGCTCCGGTTTAGAGGCCACAAATATTCAGAATCATTCAAAGTAGTGAGAGGAGCTCAGAGCGCACGCCGAGCTGGTGGAGCTGGCAGAGGTGCCTCGCTGTGCCGAATTCTTTTCATTGGGGGTCTATTTTGTCTGGACGCCGGACGCCACCACAAGCCTTTCCTTGATATATGGTTAGTTATTGCATGAACACGTGATTTCACACGCAACTAAACCAGTCTGACTCTGAAGTCACAGCTGGACCGCAGTGAGGCACCAGGACTATACAAAGCATATATCCAAATTTGGTCTAAACTATAGGACAAGCCCCAACTCAAATGCAGGACGCAGTGCATATAACTATAGTGTCTAGTCAAAATAAATACATGAAAGAACTGAAGAAGGTACTGAAACCGCCCGGTAGGAGTTCAAGTACCACTAGTGGTACATGCACCGCAGTCTGAGAACCACTGTGGTGTAATTGGTGATGATTGAAGAGGCCATTGGCACAGAATGTCAGCCACATCTTGGGGCAGTTGTGGCTACAGAAAGAACATAGCATTCAGGGGGTACAAATAAAGACTTAATTTGTTTACTTTCCCATTGTTTATTCCCGCTGCTGAGCAGAGGGAAGCTCCAGCATCTGGCTCCCCTGGACGCTGACTGTGATGCCCGGACTGCAGGACCCAGAGGAGGGGCAGAGGGATGTTATATTCCTCAAACTGCCCTAACACAGGATCTGTTGACTCTGTCTGCAGACCTCATGTGAAGCTGCACTGAGAACTTTGTTTGAGCCATTTAACTGTTCAATGTGCTTATATTGAAGTTATGTTGAATTGAATGGAGTCAGTCAGTTTATATTTCTGTTCACTATAATGCGTGTGCATGTTGTAGGCTTCATAAGGCTTCACCAGACAGACTTAAGAACAATCAGAGAGGCAGCTGACGAAGGGAGAGGGCACAGCGTGAAAACAGGATAAGAGTATAGCCCTTTGAAGAAAAGGGCATGTTATCTTTAATGAGAGATTTTGCCTTGAGAGTCAGACTGAAGCACACTTTGACCTGTGGCACGTCCAAACACAGAGGGAGTATCAGAAGACTTCTAAAGCACAGCTCTATAAATTAAAGTGCATGTGTCATATCACTGCAACAGCACCCATGGGTCATGCCATGGCCAAGTTTACAACAAGGAAAAAGAATGTACCACCATGTGTTCATATTATTACAAAAGTTTAACAGTCAATACACTTACATGCACAGGAAACTACAAGTGCACTTTGGATGGTCCCCTAGTAATTTAGCATCACTAAAATTCTGTAGCTAGAATTGCTAATAGAAACAGCTTTCGTACAACACTGCTTTGGGCAAACATAGATTAATAATTTATGTTGAGCCTTTTAGACTTGTTGGGAAACCGCATTTCTCACAAGTGATTTGCTCTTTGCAGCACAAAAACACACTAAAGCTTCAGAAGTTTTTACTTTCACTTTACCAGACCCACCCAAATATGAAACAACATAAGCAAGTCCTGGCTGGAGGGCCCGTACTTTGTCATTGCTGCTGATCTAAAATGAGTGAGCACACATCCAAACTAACACATGCCTAATATATTCCTAGATGTTTCTTACCTCATGCAGTTGAATGCCTCCCCTAGTCTGCACTTAGGATAACTGGCCTACTCCGATTAAAACTGGATTTACAAACTGCATGTAAACCCATCCAGGTAGTTCAATAGAGGGAATCCCAGGCTCCCAAAGGACTGGTCAAAACCCTTATAATTAGGATTCTGTATTATTGTAGATAATTATTTTTTGTACCATCCACAGTTTCATAACATCACGATACTTGGACAATACCAGTGTTTACAATGCACTCCTTGCTCCATTGCACCTGTTCAGCCTCCAGCCTTTACAGCCTGTGTATACATTATGTGGTTCAACACAACGGCTCCACATTTATATAAATAAATACAAACACTGGCGCAGAGCATGGCCCCCTCCCTCCTAGCTCGCGTAATGAGGGGCTACCTGTAATTACAAGCAGCTGCTGTCTTCCCTGACGAACGCTAATTGCCAATAATGATTTTGGAGAGCAGGAAGAATGTGCCTGGCTCTCGCTATAGGGACAGAACTCAGAAGCAGCGAGTCGATTTGAAGGAGCAGGCAGGGAGCAAACAGGGAACAGGCAGGGAGCAGACAGGAGTAGGCGAGAGCAGGCGGGGAGCAGGCAGGGTGCAGACGGGAGTAGGCAGGGAGCAGGCAGGAGCAGACGAGTGCAGCCAGGAGCAGACAGGAGCAAACGGGGAGTAAGCAGAAGCAGACAAGAACAGGCAGGAGCAAACAAGGAGCAGACAAGAGCAGCCGAGAGTAAGCGGGCAGCAGACGAGAGTAGGCAAGAGGGGCTCATTTCTGCTGAAGAAAAGAGAGTGGGGGGTTTAGGGTTATCGTGTTTGTTTTTTGTTTATTTGTACCCATACTGTAGGTCAAAGGTTCCTTTTGGTTCCCTTTTTTCTTGGTATTTAGTATTAAACTATAACATATGTAAATAAATATTTCACATTCTGTTCATTGTAAACTGCTCTAAAAAGGCTTAAAATAAAAAAAAGTCATTTGATATGTGTTAAAAATTGCAGAATTGATAACCTTTTTATATGTATGATTCAGGGTTAAAAATTTAAGTACAATAAAGGCTGAGGTAGGGGGTAGGTGAAAACTTTTTCCACCCTCAAAAGCAGGACAATATAGGATTACTCAAACATGCATAAAACAATTTACATGTGTCCCCTTTAAATAAAACACTGTATTTCTAATACTTTTTGTAGACATTAGAAAGACTTTGATATATTAAGTCAAGTCTAATGCCACTGCCATCCATAATATTTGCACTTGGCTTTGTCCTGTACAAACTCAAAACACAAATAAAAACATACCAGACACAATTTCTTTTTTTTTTTTTTTTACATTTTCTTTTCTAGAACTTTTTCACCAAAGTGGCCAGCAGGTGCAGACAGAAAGTGGACACCCCAGGTACATGGGCGCACAGAGACAGACACAAGCCTGAGCCCCGGCACTCGCGTAATTAAAAGACAATGATTCAGCTAATGAACGAGGTCTGGAGTTTGGCTGGGCACTGTGATGGAGACATGCTCTGTGGAGTCTCAACCAAGACCTGATCAAAACAACGGGTAGACTTAAGTTTACTTTTTATTTTACAAAAGCTGAAAGTAACAATAGAAATGATGAAATGTTAAACGCGTCACTCAGTGTATATAATATTTTAATTGGATGTTATGATATTTTATAAGTTTAAAAGTGCACTGTGTACATTTTGAAGGGCAATATAGCATTAAACCTACCTATCTCCACCACCACAACCACCAGGCTAAGTTACAAGTCAGATCTGTGAAGAGGCTATCCTGCCCACAAGATAAATGCATCTTTTTTTTTTTCCAAGTATTTTTATTAAAGAAAAATATGCATGCTTGAATATACTAAATGGAGACAAGAAGGTGGTGAAACCTCTACCAGAAAAGTTACGTTGTGCACCTTTAATTAATGCAATCTGATTAATGTATCTGAACAATTTTGATAGTGAGAAGGAAATTGAAAGTTATTTTTATTTTTTTGTTTTTATTGCTCAAAAATACATGAAAAACATACACTCTTATTTGAGCAGGGTCCACTCACCTCCACAGATCTGACCTGTAACTTGGCCTGACTACATTACCTGCTTGTCAGAATGTAGAAACATTTTTAATGCTATATCATAAAACAGTCCAGGCAAAGCAACATCATCACCAAGGAAACAAGCAGGTGGCGTTTACCCTCCTCCAGGAAAGTTACACAGAGCACCTTTAACCAGATTCTTTTTTCATGCCACTTTAGAAAATCTGACTATAGACCAGTTGAAATCCCCCCTCTGCACTGAGTCTTTCCATCCGTGTAGTGTTGAATAGCTTCACCTGCTTATTGTCCCTGGTTTATTGCTGTCTAATCACTATCTGACGGCTCTGTCACGGTGGGGGAGACATCCGCTCATAACCAGCGCGCTTATATTGGCCTGTGCCGATGGGAGGCAATAAACTCAAATGGATCCCTGGGCCTGGATTCTGCGCCTGTACTCCACTTCCTCTTTTGTTTTCTATAACAAGAAATTGTGTGTGTGTGTGTGTGTGTGTGTGTGTGTGTGTGTGTGTGTGTGTGTGTGTGTGTGTGTGTGTGTGTGTGTGTGTGTGTGTGTGTGTGTTTTCTTCACAAAGATGATGTTTAGCGAGTGCTATAGCAAATCACCAGTCTGTATCTGAGGGATGAATTATTAATATTTTGTATAAGTAGCAATAGTAGTATAGTAGTAGTAGGATGACTAGACTACCTGACCCTCTTTTAGGCCCTTGTCCTTCATCCCACTTATTTAATGTCTCACTTTTTCATTTATGTAATATGAATTTTATAAAAAGTTAAATTTATGTACATTATCATATTTTTCTCACAAAGAAATGCTTGAATTCAGGATTGTAAAATGTTTGTCCCTATTTCTATTTCAATTTCAAAATTGAATGTGACTAAAACTCATGTATGGTGCTACTGTAGTTATTATCTATATCTACGTCTTTTTTGTACAATTTGAGGCAGTCACCCTAGTAGTAGAGGAAGAGGAGGAGAAGCTGAAATAGTGCACATATATTTCAGTGTACTGGTCATGAGAAAATAATTAATCGAATGCCCTGCCACACCATCTCAAAAATGAAATAAGTGTTGATTGATTGACCTGTGTAGAGTGATGGTAGACACCCATATACAAGCTGCTCTCACAGTGCAGAAACTGTGGGTGCAATTCCTGCTGGTTTTCCTTTTAATTTGATGCAGGAAATACAGACAAATCAAGTACAAGCTTATTTAATTAATTTAATTTAATTTAATTTAAATTGTCCAAAAAAAAAAATAAAAAAAAAATCCCAAATTATTCCAAGAAAGAACTGCCACTCCTGCCCAACGTTAGGGGTTATTGTGTAGTTCAATGATACATAGATGCCATATACGCTTCCTGCGTGAAGAGATAAAAAACAAATACATGGATAGGAGGCGTTCAGAGGAGAGGAGCTGGAAACAAAGCCGGAGATGGAGACAAAGCGACAGACAGTGAGATGTGTGAACGTGGTGGTGGTGGGGGGCCTCTCTCTCCACCACCTGTTCACCCCCCTCCTCACCCCCCCTCCACCCCCCCTCTTCACCCCCCTCACCCGCCATCAGCACCAGGGCTGTGTGGCGAGTGGACAGATGTGCAGAGGCCTCCTCTCGCCTGGTCAGCTCTGCCAAATCCGGCTGTCCTGTGCTTAAAACGCCTTCACAAACCGTTCGCTCAGTAACAACGTGTTCAGGGACACTCGGATGTTAGGCTCTGTGGTACTATTGAGTCTTCCTGTGGTGTGTGCAGCTCAGACAAAAGCCGGGCTCATGTGTCAGGGTGCAGAGAGGTGCTGCAGGCCACAGCAGAGCCTGTAGTGTATTTGTCTCACACATCAGCTCAGAGACACTTGCAGTCTCTCTGGTATATCACACAGTCGAGTTTTGTCAAAAACAACCAAAGGACTTAAGTATAAACCAGAGTGAGTCAGGCTATGTAGTCTGAGTATTTTCAATGGAAAAGGAAGAGTTTCAGCTGTGCTGGCAGCGCACACATGTGCACCTGTTGTCCCACACAAACAGTAGAATCAGCTCTCTCAGCCCACTGCTGTGTTCATTAAGGTGCAGCTGAAGGCGGCTGGCTGTGGGCCTGAAGCTCGCTCCAGCTCAGACCAGAGGACCTAAAGTCTGCACCTGAATACACCAGAGCGGCATGGAGGCCCAAGGAGGATGCATGCCACTCAAGCAGGAGGAGGTCCAAGTTGAGCTCAGGCAGGAGGAAATCCAAGAGGAGCTGCTCAGGGCGGAAGAGGTCCAGTAGGAGGAGCTCAGGCAGGAGGAGGTACGGTACAAGAGGCTGGGTTTCGGGAGCTCAGACAGGAGCAGCTCAGACAGGAGTAGCTCAGGCAGTAGGAGATACGGTACAAGAGGAGGCTGGGTATCGGGAACTCAGACAGGAGCAGCTCAGGCAAGAGGAGGCCGTGCAGGAGGAGGTCAGGCTGGCAGAGTAGATAGCCCGGTCCTCAGGTCAGCGGGGAGCTGGGGTTGGCTCTGGCAGTGACGCCCACGCCCGGCCGCTCTCCCTGGGACACTAGTGCCACCTGCTTACTCTGTGGAGGCAGCTTTGGAGCGCAGTGGGGGGCTGGGAGGACCCACGCACTCACAACATGTTTCACCAGTTTGTTTGGAAACCTGCGGCCAGCGAGCCAGAGAGAGGGAAACTTCATCACGGAAGGGGGCACACAAACACCGGCGTCCTTACATCACATGACCTGTCCCAGCCGGGTCAGGTCATGTGACCAGCTCTACTATGATGTCACACTGGACTTCCTCAAAGATCCACACAGACAATGCATGCGGCTGCAGGAACATGAAAGCAGCTCTGTTTGCTCTGGTCTGGTGCCACTGACTAAACTATTCTGCCAACTTCGGTCAAAGTCAAATTGGCAGAAAGAAATATTTCAACAGAATGCAAAGGGCATGAGTCGTCTCATATTTCTATGTTCGCGTGCTCTGGTGCCAAGTTTCTCATGGCACGCTTACAATTATTGTTATGATCTGCTGAAAATAATATGGCTCTGTATGGGGAACAATATAATTATTATCTCATTTGTTTGAATGTTAAAGTCTCCATTTTTAATCCTGTTTCTTTCTGCACAAAAAGAAATCTCTCATCTACTGTATCCACATTTTAACATATCACTAGTTGCCTTATTGAGAAATTATAGAAATAAACTTATCTGAACTAAAGAAAATATGTTCAGCCACAAACCAAAACACTTAAGGTGCTGTTTCTTTTTTAACAATCTCAAAAATGTGAAAAATAAAACCACTAACAACAACTAGCATGCAGACAGCACACATTTGGAGCTCAAGAGCAATATATCTGTACTGGGGTAAGACAAATGGGTGAGTCTACAGTTCAGTGGCAAATCACATGATAAATATCAGCTTTTAGGACACTTTTGGAATGAGAGAAGCAATGTGTGAGAGACGAGACAGTTAGCTCCAGGACAAACAGACAAATATAACTCCCTCTCTTTGCGCGCGCGCACACACACACACACAGACATACACTTCCAGGTGAGTGAGCCCTGGTTTGGTGTCGGTCGGAGCTATTCAGGGTCACAGTGGAGGTAAGGAGAGCCTATCTCAGAACCTCTTGCCAAGCCTGGGAGAGCCGCACCCAAAGGACACACCCCTCACGGTTCTGAGAGGAAAGCACAGACTCAGACAAGAGATGGTTTACTTTTTAAAATGAAATCATCCCCAAAATAAGTCTGCTGCTGAAGGCCTGGTCCATAGAACAAAAGATATCAGAAACAACATGAAAATATCAGCAAGATTAGGGTGAATCTAAAATAAAAGTTCCTTTTTTACTTATGTGGGGTATTAACTGCTAACACAGAATATATTTAGATCACCATGTTAACTTTTATTGATTTGAAAATGCTATATTTGCTGAAAACAACATATTAAAATGTATTATAAGTTACACTAAGTTTTTGACACTGATTCTTCCCTACCTTTGCTCTCCACGCTAAGTCACTCTCCCTTTAGAGCACTATCGCAACACAATCAGCGTGCATCCCGCTAATGAAACTACTGCACATTGCATCAGGTTTATCAGGTTATTGTGTACAGTTTTGTATCATGCTTTTGTATATTTATGTAGAATTGTCGTGTGGGATCATGGATGATGTAGGCTTGTGAGCTGAGCATTGGACAGAATCTTACAGCTAACCATAAGGAGGGTTGACATCTAAAACCTCTTCAATATATATTTTTTTTGCATATTACCCCCTCTTTAAGTTCTCTCATATTGCAGATTATAGTACATATCACACTGGACTGAACAACACAATAGTATCACATCTTTTATCCTAATATTGTGTGCATGGAGATTTCTTTTTTTTTTTTTTTCTTTTTTTATTTCAGTTAATAATTTTGTCAACTAAAATATTTTGTCATAGTTATCGGCAATATCAATGTCACCTTTTTAGTAACGAGAAATTTACATTGAAAAATTGACAAAAATGATAAAATTACAAAAATTACAGAGAACAAGTGAAAACTAAATGCTTCTTCCTTTTCAATAACGCCCCTATCAGAGATCATAAACACATTTAACAAAGTCAGACTGTCCCTTGAATTACTGCAAATAATCATCATATTTTTTTATCTAGTGGACTACATGTTTTATGGATTTACTCAACAAAATTTATTAAAACTAAGACTCAAACTAAGAAAACTGGTTGTAAACACTGCCTGAATAATTACAGAACAGTTATATTAGCTCTCCCCAATATCAGATAGAATTGCTGCTGGCCTGATAATGAGCTGCAGATTCTCCCTCGATTCCTATGCACAGACACGGCACGCAAACGATGCTTGAATATTCATGTAGCTGTGTGAGAATTCAGAAGGACTCGTCATGAGGAGAGGTCACCGCGCTGTGCTCATTATGGCCCTATCTTCATATCTGCATAGATCCTATACACTGTGTACAACCAGCCCTCATTAACCCCAGTGTAAATATGAGAACGCAGAGGAATAAATCAGCTCCTCTCGCTGAAATGATCAGCTGTAGATAAGAATGTGTCTCTCTACTCATTAAACAAATAAATAGCAAATGTTTGATTAGAATGGCTAGGGGACAAAGCGCTGGGTTTGAGCTGAGCAGGAAAATGGAGACAGACTGGTGATTATCTTATTTCGGTTCCTCCATCAGTCTTCTCATTATTCTTTATTAAAGTTGCATTGTGTAAATTTTCTGGTGGAGGGTATTAAACCTTTCTATCTTGCTGGAGACCAAACCAGGCTAAGTTACAGGTCAGATCTGTGGAGAGGCAACCCCGCTCACAGTTGGGATGCCTGTTTTTTTTTTTATTATTATTATTTTAAGGTATTTTTGAGCTATAAAACCACCTATATTTTAATAAATGTAAGATAGAGCTGTTTAATGTCATACTGTGGAATATTTCAGGCAGAGTAATGACATTCAAAGAAACAAGCAGGTGATGGACCCTCCACCAAAAGTTACACAATACAGTGTGGCATAAAATCACTGTCCCAATACATGTAGTGATTCTTTAAGTCATAGTGAAAGAAGGTTGTATTCTGTTAACTAAATAAAAGTTGGGTGAATATGTTTTGCAACTCAATGAAGTAGCTTTTTTCTGTTCTGACAGGGCTCTGACGGACAGACTGCTGAATCAATAAATCAATAATATTTTTTTTCTGCAAAAAAGAATACAAAAATCTGTACTATTATTTTGTTGGTTAGCAAAGAGTACTCTAAAATATAAAAATATGTGTGGCTTCTGTTGTTTTGAGTATTTCTACTAAACCTATTGAAACTAGTTAAACAGATTCTAGATTGTCTCATTCCATAACAAACGGTAACACTGCAAAGCTCAGTTGGCATATTGGTCTTAAAGGTGCATCATGTAACTTTTCTGATGGCGAGTCCACCACCTGCTTCTCTCCTTGGAGATATATTAGCTTTGCCTGGAATGATCCACAGTTTGGCATTAAACTACCAAATTTCCAGATTTGTGGAGAGGTGAAGCCGCACACAGTTGTTAGCAATTAAACTTTCTGTAATTAAATAAATTACAGAAAGTTATATGTCCATGGAGGTGCAAGACTAGCAGGAAAAATTACATATAACACATCTTTAAAAATGATCATATACTAATTATTATTATTTTATTTTAAACACACACTTGCACCAAAACCCCAATTAATAAATGTTTCAGCACAGTAGCCTATACGCATCATTTTACAGGTTCACAATTATTATACCAAAAGTATCTAAGCAATAAAAAGGTACTTAGATATTAGTAGTTGCATCAAGTGTGTAAGTGTGCTCCCAAAGGCTTGCACAGGCGTAAACAAACGCAGAGACATGTTTTGATGAATTGCTTTTGAAATTGTGTCTGTTGTCCGTGTTCAGTCCAGAGCGTCACCCACTCAGCTTCCCTCTCTCCAGATCTCATTTTCCGATGGCTCCCGGGCCTCGTGAGGGGGGTGTGCGTTATTGCTTTACGTGGTGTGGGCGCAGAGGACCAAGACGCACACAGCTCTACGTTATTGTTCCTGCTGCTGTGATCAATCATATACTGTTCACGGCGCATTGGTAAGAAGTCTGTTCAGGGTGTGTGGAATGCAAATAGTTTTTAAGGAGAAATATTTAGCAATTTTTCGGTTATTAAGTATTATACTATAAACAGATGTAGATCACTGTTTTACATTTTGTTCATTGTACACTGCAATATTTAACCAAAACAGCTTTAAGGGCCAAATTGACTCTTTGACAGCTTTAAGTGGTTTTAGAATGTCGTTACCTCCTCAAAACCATACCCGGAGTTGTGTTTTGTTTCATTCCCACATGTTTGAGTAATCCTTTTTTATTTCTGGGAAATGGTTACATGACATTTTTGAAACATGTATGACCCAGAGTTTGAATTTTTCTTTTTAAAATAATTACAAGTACAGAGAAGTGGGCGGAGATAGGGGATAGATCAAAACTGACATTTTCTGAGCAATCAAGCCTCTAATGTAGGACAGTGTGGGATTACTCAAACATGCATGAATTCACTGAAATCCTACTTTGAGTACGGTAACGATGAGGGAACACTGTTATCACATGGTTAAACACTTGTAAAATTTGGTTTTGAATAATATGTCTCTTCAGACATGCAAAGTTCAGAGAGATCCTTTTAACTGGATTTTACTGGAACACAAAGCTGAAGGTGAGACTCTGACAGTGCGGCGTGTCTCAGTGAGTACCGCCCTGTGTGGAGCCCAGATGAGGCTTCTTCATCTTCTTTATTAGATTCTGGCTCCAAACCCAATCATAGTAAACACTCACTACATCATTTTGCCATATTTTTCATAGAGACTCATCTGACTGCGCCGCTGGAAATATTAGATAATAATACACTTCTCCATGCTCCCTTAGTGTGATCTACTCCACCTGCTGCACCCTACACCTCCACAGACCCAGCAAATATGGGAATATTTTGTGAATTGGAGTTTTCATCAGTGTCGTCAAGTTTTGTTAAAACTAGGAATAAAATGATACACATTTTATAATAAAAACAAAACTAATGAAAGAATGAGTGGATCTAAGTTCCACTTTTCAATCCCAGAGCCCCAAACCAGACCATAAACCAACTCAATGTCCACATGCATGTTCTATGAGCGCAATACACTGTTGTTCAAATAAAAATATTCTTTCTATTTCACTAAAAATATTATGGATTCAGTTAGCTAAATTAGCTCAACATTTTTGTAGACCAAAACTAGACTGACAATAACAATATGGTGGACTGTTGAGTAAAATGTGTTTTACTGAACTAAAAGAAAAGTGCAGACCCTGCTAGAGGAGGGAAAAGATTGTGCTTCTGGTACAGAAAAGGTTGGAACTGTAGCTCAGATTGGAGAACATCCTATAAACAGAAGGTTGGCAATATGTACCTCATAGTAGCCATTTGAGCAAGACACTAAAAAAAGTATAAGTGCGATTGTAAGGCTGGAAGTCAGGGAGGATAATAACGCAGGTTGAAGCAAGACATGTTTCTGTTGGTCAGTCCAACTAGAGGTGAATGGAAAATGCATATGGAAAATAGTTGTAAAATACGTATAATATGTGTGTATGCATCTAAAATGTCCATGTTAATGTTTGGTTAAATACGGTTGTATGTTGATCATTTCAATTCAAATAAATTGATCAACATTAGAATTGTTAGTAAAAAAATATGCTTTAAATGAGTAAATACAGTTTACCTGAGTTCTTGCTTCCGCTTCATGAAGTCCACACACATCTCCAGCCCATTGTGAAAAGTCTTCTTGACTCTCACCAGAACCACTACCACTGCAGCAGCAGCTCACACAGCAGAGACACGGGCCTCACACAGATGTCATGAAGGTGCGACCTGTTCACACACCCACACACACACACACACACACACACACCCACACACACACACACACACACACACCCACACACACACCCACCCACCCACACACACACACACACCCACACACACACACACACACACACACACCCACACACACACACACCCACACACACACACACACACACACACACACACACACACACACACACACACACCTGGTTCTCCGCTGTACGCTACACCGAACACCAGAACAAACACCCATTTCCCCGAACACACCATGAGTGAATTCTGTCCAAACTTTGCCCGTGTTTGATGTGAGTACCTTCCACGTAAAGAGAATTATTCATAGTTTTTAGCTACCAACAAACGTGTTCAAAGAGCAGCTGCCTCCCCCGTACTTCATATAGCAGAGCAGGGCTGATCAGAGGGGTCCTGATCATTGCCATTCCATGACGGTGGTGGGTTTATTAAAAATAGATGGCAGCGGAATCAGCCAAAAGCATGTGAATTGAGATCAAAACGCAGCTGTGCCGTGTGCTACTTACCTCCTCCGCTCCGATCACATTCACTTACTCACAAATGAATACGTAGCTCATCCAAACAAGTTTCATTTCCACCAAGTCCAACACACTGGTCACTGGCATAACTGCAGGCAGCCATCTTACTTTCCCAGTGTAACAGGACAGTGAAGTGAGTGGCAGCTGCTGTGGTCTGTGAAAGAGGACAGATGTGATTCTGGAGGAAGTGGGCTCCGAGCGGTTTGGGGAGCCGGACATAGATGGTTGGATCGTGGTGTCCTCGCTCTCCGCTGAGTGTTGCCAGATCGGCTCATGCTTCACTGATTGGGGGGACTTGGCCTGGTTTGAGCCTGGACCAATCTCTACTATTGTGTCCCAGCTCAGAGCGCGCTGCCCAGAGTCTACCACCACGTACACATTACCTGCTGCTCACTGCCCCACACACCGAGCCCACGGCAAGGCCACCATCCAGGGGCTAAAGATGTGCGTCAGTCTGCATCGTCAGCTCCAGAAGGTGATCACGGACAGATCGAAGAGCCAAAACTTAACCCAGTCCAGAGAAAAACTAAACTAAATAAACAATTGTGACGGATGTGGCGAGTGGAAGGCTTCCAGTTATAAATCTAGTAAAGGCGTAAACAATCATACTCAACTCGGATGCGTTTGCTGTCATGTTGTCACATTGTCACGGAAACACAATACTTTCATTAGATGCAATAATTGTGCGCACTGTCAGCTGGAACAACAAACCAGCCGTGACTCCAGCCATCGCAGAGAACTCCACTGCTCAAGCTGTCAGAAAGTTAGCGGCTACACATCCCAGCGAGCTAGCGTCTTGTAATTTCGTTTCTTATTCTGTTCCCGTGCCAAACAGCTTCCGGAGCCAAACGAGGAAATGAGACTCTCTCTGAACTTGGTAGACTGAACAGAATGTGAGAATTGACAGGTATAGCGGCGCATGCCAAACTGTGCAGCGCTCCAGATCAGTCAGGCTCGCTCACATCCACGTCGCTCCCCATCAGCTGTGCAGCTAATGTACAGGTTCATTATCGTCAGTGCGGAGAGAACACCAGCCCAGCCAAAAGCCAACAGTTAGGCCAGTACTGTTCTGTACCAGTACTAAAGACTGGGACAGAAGTGTGCAGAGGGGCTAACATTCAGCTGTTACTGAGCAGCTACAGCTACACAGAACAGAGATGAACTTGGAGTTGGACAAGAGGCATACGATGCAGACTGCACGTGTGACTGTCTGGGTTGTTTGGTTGAGTGGAAGGGCATGTGGGAAAGTTTTTTTAATGACGTTAAAGCACTTTGAGTTACAGTTTGAGTTACTGTATGAAAAGTTCTTTATAATAGAGTTTGATTTGATAAGAGAATATACAATGTCTATAATACTCTAAGACTTTTTTTCTGTATAAAATCTATTCCCTCTTGACATCTTCAGGGATCTAAGCATTCCTTTTCATTCTGTAAATAAAGCCATGTGTCAGTCATTGTGTCTTTGTCCAAACTCAGCTCCAAAATCCAGAATAAGTCAGCAGGTGTAGATGTGACACGACTGCTGTGCAGGTTGTTTTGACATTACCTAAAGAATGGTATTATATAAATATTTATTATCATTATCATCACCTCCATAATCCATCAGAAGCCCTTGAGTGAAGACTATGATGTCCTCTAAGTGTGCACTTGAGTCCCGTTAGCCCAAACCTCCGGCTGCAGTGGAATTATTTGTGTGGAATCAGCTGTGTGCAGGATTGGGCGATAAAACTGAGCTCAGGGACAAGTCCTGCCTCTATCCTCACTCCAGGCCCTCTGCAGCCAAAATCTGGACCCACGATTAAGTGGGATTACGTGGTCTACTCCAAGATTTAGTGACGATGTCCTCCGCAGTGACGATGTGTGCATGTGCCTGCTTCAGCGCACGCACAGAGCCGGGAGACACTCTGACAGAGTGACAGTGCAAAGGCGAGCATGCTTTTGTTCCGACTGAGCCCCTAATTAGCCAGGCTAATTGAGCTGTTAATTGAGCTGTTGTCTTAATTAAAGATCTCCTGACGAGCCCTCGCTGCTGTAACAGGGCGTCACGCACTGCCCTAAAACAGAAGTGTAATCTGATAAGGCTGAGGACTCCGTCACACATCATCATGTCCCTCAAATGTCCCTGTCCCTCACATGTCCATATAATGCCCCTGTCCGTTTTGTGTCCCCTCATTTCTGTGTCTCTTATATGTCTCTTCACATTTAAGGTTTAATCTGATTACGTGAGTCTTAACATGATGTACTTTGATAAAGCTGCTAATTTCAGTCCTATCTGTGAAGTGAAAGCAACAGATTTAACTAACTCTGATTATCCCCTCTGGATAACACCCAGGCTACAATCTAATAGACCATATTTTCAGTTTAATTTAAATGATCTGTGGGAGAAAAAAAAAATACAACAATGTAGAAGAGCTGCTTCTTCCTTCAAAAAATGCAGCAGCTTATTTTTTAATTACTTTTTTTAGTTGTGTCTAACTTTTAATAATAGACGGAAATGAACTGCACAAAACACCAGATTCTACCAAATCCACAGGACAAATCTTGGTGGGCCATAGTCTACATCCACAGACGATCCGTGACCAAACCAGACTATACCAGACTGGATCGAACTAGACAAAACATGACTAGACGAGATAAGAACAGTCTGGACTGGACCAGACTGGACTGGACCACACCTGATCAGACCATACCATATCTTGTTTACGTGAGCCCATGGGAGCACAGAAACCCTTTGTCCCCATCTCAGTACTGGGAAGAGGAGGCACAGTAGTATCACTTCTGTATTTTAGAGGTGGATTGTTGCTTTCAGTGCCCTGTTCCTCATTTACGACATGCATCTCTATAAAAGCTCTTGGTCCATAAACTCTATTTGACTCAAGTCCAGTCTAACCCACATGACCGATCAGCTGACTCACAGCCCTCACATGAATGTTGTACCTGCTTCTGCTGCAGTCCCCATCTCCCTCTGCTCACTCTTCACAAGATGTTAGGTCTTTAATGCATTTCAGAGAACATCTGCTAACTATCACTGAACCTCATGGGATTTCCATTTAGCCCAGTTAATTACTCTATCAAGCCAGGTTCATTATCATATCCCTCTTTTTAAAAATGCAGCCTCCTCCGTGCGGCAGGAGTAGAGGTGCGTGTAGAGCTGAGTGTGCGGACACACGGGAGGACAGGAGATGTGTGCGCTCACGTCGTCGACACTTCCTAATTGCCGGTGTTTGTGCGGTAATCCGTGTGTTAATGAAGCAGAGGCGTTCAGAGCACGCTGCAGAGTCACCGAGGACCTCTCTGGGGAGGAGGAGGAACAACAGGCCACGTCTCACCGCCAGTCCCTCTGAGGTTATCCCAGGTAAATGATGGTTTTACTGTGGCGTGTCAGGTACTCCTGTTCAACACATCCATCTATCCTGGGCACAGCCATGCACCCGTATAAACTGTTTAATTTAAAAGAGACGTTCAGTGCTTTGTTATGGGTGTTTCTTTTATACTTTTGGTTTCATTATTTTACTTTTAAATGATGAACAGTGTCTTCTGTTCTGTGTCTTGGCTTTCCATTTGAAGACTTGGATTACATATTCAGTTTGAAACAATGAGAGATAATTAACAAGAACTTAAAACAAAATAGATGTTTTCTAGTAGAAACCGTTGAAGCACTGACATGATCTGAATGAATTTGGTGTATGGAGTTAAAGGTCCTCTGTGTAACTTTTCAGGAGGTATGCCACCTGCTTGTCAAGGAGATCACACTGTTTGACATAGGCCTACAATATTCTACATTCTACAGGAATTATCTTGCATATATTCACTTACGGGTATTTTTTTTTTTTTTTTCATTGAAGTAAATATCTAGGAAAAACATGCACACACATTGGATCATTCCAGGCAAAGCAATAACATTCTCCAGAAAAGTTACACAGCGCACCTTTAAGAAACATGGAGGAGCGCTTCTGGTTTCAATTGCTCAGGTGTTAAAACCTCTGGGTTTACTGATTAGATAGAGACAACCCACTAAATGGGATTCAAGGTCTTATATTGTGTAAAATTGACTCTTGTGAGCTTGAAGCCATGTTATAATGTAAAAACAAAAAAAACATAGTGTTAGTTAGTGTTACTTTTCATTCACATGTGTCCGAGTGACCCTTCATTATTAGACTGCCTACATCTCCAAAGCTCAAAAAGCTCTGTCCCACCTTATTATGTCATGTAGTGGTAGTTTTAAAGTTAACATCTACCTTTCCACAAGGTGGAACAGAGTGTTTTCTGGCCTAAATATGCAGGGTTTGTCTATTAAATATGTGTGAATGAAATAAATTACAGCTCCGGGTATGTTTTTGATGAGGAAACAACATTATAATAGATCAGAAAATAGAATATGGGCCCTTTAATTAAAATTTGGAAATTAAACTGTAAATATACTCCAGGTATGTTTTGATATGAAAATTTAGAAGCTAATGATAGTTAGTGTTAGTACAGAAAAAATTGTAGCTTTGTGCAGAAAATTTATAGGGAATTGCAGTGCACTCTGTCACACCCTCTTCTCTAAACTACAGGATTATGGTTAAACCTCACACATAAAGATAATTCAACATACTTTAATTGTAAAACGCACATTACATTTGTACATTTTTAAATATTTTCACACTTTCATAGCCAACCCAAAGCTCCATTATCTACTTGGAAAAACTAGAACAAGTCTGTATAATGCATAAAGTCCTGGAGTAGAAGGTTACATTTCTACTTCAAGGATCAACTGACAACACCATTTGAAAATCCATCCAGAAAAACACAGTCTCCTAATAAAGAGGGTGTGCACTTAAGAGTGGAGAGGCTTGGTAATGAGCTGCCGTCAGATCATTTATAAAGAGCTTTACCCAGACTGACGATTGTTCCACTGGAGGTCACAGGATTTAAAGAAGCACCAGCTGTTCACCAAACAACAACCAAAAGCAAAACAATCAAAAATGCATTAAGTTAAATGTATGAGCTGGCAGCGCGTCAGATGAGCCGCTCTCAGGCGAAGGGTCATACTTTACAATAACATTTTTCATTTGGCATTATCACAGTGTTGTTTATTCACAATGCTTGTTTGAAACTTTTAAATTTTACTTGAATTTTCACCTTTGTCACACTTGGTAAATCCTTCAACTAGGTACTCCTGATCCTGGTTTTAAATCTGGAGGTGGGGTTCCCAATAGTGGGTGATATCATGTGATTTTTGTTTCGATCCGATACCAAGTAATGCTATGGCAAGTATTGTGATATTGATTCGATACAGATAGCATTTTGTTTTGTATTCAAATGCATTGAAACTACTTACCAAAAAATGTACTTTGGTATAATTATGTTTGGCCCCACCCCTCTTTAACGTAAGTGTGTAGTTACACTAGAATATAAACAATGTATTTCAAAAAATGTTGGCAAAAAAATGGTAAATGGTCACATTTTTCTATATAGCGCATTTCCACCTTCAAGGCACTCAAAGAGCTTTACATTAAGGAGCAACTCACCTATTCACACACACATTCATACACCAGTGTACACAGACTCTGGGGACGAGATGGGTTAAATGTGTTGCCCAAGGACACAACAACAGCATTCGTCTGTGGGAGCTGGAATCCCACCACCAACCTGATGAGTGAAATGTATCTGATCGCTCAGCCAATTATGTTTATGTCAAAAGCGGGATTCAATCTGCCAACCTTCGGATCAGTGGATAAATGTTCTACTAGCTGAGCTACTGTCGCCCAAACAGCAATTTGGTGGATATTTGTGGATATTTCTGCATGAGAATCAATATGAGTCAGCTGGCCAGTATTTGGCATAGATTTGTCTAGCACTAAAGCAGTGCACAATAGCTACTCACTGCTCCCTCTAAATGATGGTCACTATTTGAAGGACAGGTCAAGCGCAGGACAATGAAAACAAGATTCTACAAAAAACAAAAATCATAAATCTACATCTTGTCATGTCATATTGATTTCTTTTCTATTTAAAAAATAATTTGATAACAGGTCTGGTTGGCTCGGATCCTGGTTGTTATTTGCTGACCTTGAAAGCATAAAAAAATGGGTTTAATTAATGCAGATTGAAATGATAAGGGTTTGTTGAAAAATGTGATGCATAAAAAGTATGCTGAGAATATATGTGTGAATATTAGTGAGCGTTGGGTGTGTTTAAATCCAGCGGGGTGCTCACTCTGGGCTCGTGTCTGCTCTTTGATGAGATTAGCTAAGTGCTGTACTTGAGCTAACCTTTCATGCGCTGCCATTATTGTATTAATCTATTCTAAAACAATTTGGTTGAATTAATTAGGCCGCACATATTTGAGAGGCGCTTGCAGGCTGCCTGGGAGCAGATGGCTGTGAGGGTAGAAAGTGTGTGTGCAGGAGACAGAGGCATTTGTGAGAGAGCAGAGCCCAGATACACAGCCCCCATAGAAGTACATGGAACGTACTGGATATTGGCTATACGTTTACATTACACCAAAAACCTGATCATTATCCGATTTCTGCATAGATGATGTGAGTAATCTGATTTCTTTCTGATTGTGCAGGTTTTGACATGGAAAAAAATGGTCACTTTTTTTCACCCATTCACACACACATTCATGCACCAGTGTACGGAGACACTGAGGGCAAGGTGGGTTAAGTGTCTTGCTCAAGGACAACAGCAGCAACAGCAACAACAGCATTTAACTGTGGGAGCTGGAATCGCACCGCCAACCTGTGAGTCAGTGGATTTGACTGCTCAAACAATGAGGGTTATGTCAAGAGCAAGATTTGAACCACCAACTTTCGGATCAGTGGACAAATGCTCTACCAACTAAAGAAGTACGCAAAAAGGGCAAATTAAAGTGGCAAAAATAATTGCTTTATTGTCTAGAATGTTCCACAGTACAGATTAAACCTGCCTATCACAAAGGAGTCAAGGTGGTTACAGCATTACGCAACATTACAGTTCAGATCTGTGGACAGTTGCCCCTATTCACTAAAGGAATTATTGTATTTTTGAGCTATAGAAACATCTGTAATGAATAAATGCTAGATGGATATGTTTAATGTCATATCATGGAACGTTACTGGCAAAACAATAACATCTCCATGGAGACAAGCAGGTGGCAGTGGAAATTTAAAATGTAGTCATAATAAAGGATCTTACAGTTCTGAGTTAAATAATTTTAGAGCAAACACTGGAGTTGGATTTCCTTTGCTAATCAGTTATGCAGCAACACAATTTCTATGATCAAAATCAGTCAAGATGGCCTCACAACACAAGTGGTTTCCAGAGCCTGATTCTATATTTGGTTGAACAGTATCACAAAATATACATAAAAAACACTAAAATAAAGTAATTGTCACTCTGGTATTGTATTGTATTGTGTCCACGCAGGGCCCTCACACCAGTTGAATGTGTTCTTTGGTCCTTCAGAGGCTGTGCAGCTCCTCTCCCTGACACTATTATGTGAGTGCTGCAGAGCTGGATGCTTCGCCCTGGAACAGCTTGTAGATGATGAGCCTGCCCATATGGTGCTTAAATCACTCAGCGTTTCCTGAGCCATTAACCTTCAGGACACCTTGCTCTTGTCCTACTCTTTGATTGACAGCTTTGTGTAGATTCCACTGAACACTTTCTGAGTTTAATAAAAAAAAGTGTTGGTGCAGATGTAGAAGTGCATTAGCAGAAATAAAAAGGAGTGCCCTTCTAACACAGTCAGAGTGGTCCACATGAGGCAGGAGGAGGCATCCACCAGGGACTACATGTGCAAATGGTGTGGTGTAGAAACCCTTCTGTGAGAGAGTTTTTAGAATGATTGCGCACACAATCTCATATTAATATTAAAGGGCTCATATTACGCTGTTTTCTGATCTATGTTATAATGTTGTTTCCTCATCACAAACATACCTGGAGTTGTATTTTGTTTTGTTTTGTTTTGTTTTATTCTATTCTCACATTTAATACACAAAGCCTGCATATTTAGGCTGAGTTCTTCTCTCAAACAGAAAACACTCTGTTCCACCTTGTGATGTCATGTGGTGATACAGGAAGTGCACAATACACCTTCAGAAAAATCATTTGGATAATTTCAGGCCTGGAATTTACTTTTTCTACTGAACTAAAGGTAAAAGATAGCTGTTAACTTTAAAACACCACATGATGACACAGAGCATTTTCAGCTTTGGAGATATAGACAAACTATTATTAAATAACACATTAAAGGGTTACTTAAACATCTGTGAATGAAACAAAACACAAGTGGTATGTTTTTAATGAGATAACAGCATTATAACATGGCTTAAAGCTCAGAAGAGTCAAGGCTCAAACGTCACTCAAGTGTGGAGGAGTGGTTGTCAGACGCCAAAATAGTCCTGGTTTTTCATAGTTTGCAAAGTTTGGAGGCTAATGCGAACTCTCCTTCAAAATGCATTGGAACCCATGGATGGAATGGAGCGGTCTGTAGTTTAGCGCTCTTACCTCACAGGAAGAAGGTCTTAGATTTCAGATTGAAATGGAAGCTTCTGGTACAGTATGGCCTTTCTTTTGTTTGTCTGCTTGCTTTGTTTTTGCTACTTCCCTTCTAAGATGTGTCTCATTATATTTTTTTTACTGCCTTAATTCTTTGGACAAACTGTGGGGAAAACTTGCACCCCCTACTGTTCTCTCAACAGACTCACAAACCAGGTGTGAGATAAGATGAATAGCCCGTCATCCTGGTTTATGTCCTTGGTGCGCATTTCCTGAATGAGAGACTATCATCATCAACATCAGGAATAATACACCCAAGACACCCCATACTTAAGATGCAATTCTGGTAAAAGCATCATACTATAGGAGGAGCTTGTTCTTGGCTCACTAGCAAAACTATAAGACAGTAATATTAGTAACATCATGTGTCATTTAAGTATTGGTCAACTGCAGAGGACAAATTGTCATGTTCATTACACATATCCCTTCATATTTTTGGTCTCTTGGTATTCATAGTGCCTTCAAGGGTTCAGCACCCAAAGTAAGGACAAGAGTAAGGAGCTCAGGAAGGACACGTTTATGAGCGGCACAGAGCAGTGGATCATAATGCACTTGGTGGCCCGGCGCCAGCTCTGTCTCCTCTTTTGAACAGGAACCCGCTCTAAGCTGATGGGGATGCAGCCGCACAGGGAGACTCTGAGGAAAGACGATCCGATGCCTGTGGTCCACCTCAGCTCTGGTTTCAGCGCGCACTAATGGACTTTAAACCTCTGGCAGTGGTGTAGGAGTGTGGCGGGAGCAGAGGTCCATGAGGGCTTTCACTGAAGACATTTACTATGTTTAAATGCACACTAGGAAAACCGGATAATTGGCCTAGTTCAATTTAAACCGATTTATCTAAATATGTGTACACCTGGGAGCTACAAAGTGAGGTGTCATGAATCAAATCTCAAAGCTCTCAGATACTCGGTGCATGTAACAGCACAGTCCAATTAGCATTAGGCACAGAGTAGCTGAGGCATAGACTGTATATATAAATGGACATAGCTAACCTGCTAGCCACTGGAAGTAGAAAGTGTTCATGGGGGTGTTTCTGGTTTCATCCACTGGTTTCAAATTGACTTTACATTGTATAATTGTCTGCTGTAGTGAACCTCATTATTTTGTTCTTAAAATGTTCGTATTAGCCCACTCTATATGATCCTGGTGTTGTTATTTCACTATTTTGTCCGTAAATAAATTCCTATTGCTAATATGAAACTCGACTCCAGATTCACTCCAATAACTGCTAGCCTCATGAGCTTTATTTGACTAGAAATGAACGTTATGGGTGACGTCACTCCCTTAGTCCACTTCTTTATGCAGTCTATGGTTCAAATGCACCGGGTAAAAAACAAATAATTATAAAATAAACTACAAACTACAGTCTTTCCAGCGCGCAGTCAAACACGTTATTTCATTGTTGTCGTCTGCTATGTTAAAGTGAAAGCCCACCGCAGCTTCAATTTATGCACTTCAAATGCTCAATGTAAATGAGATGTCACGTAGCTATGTCTAAGTGTGATGACATGTATGATTGTTGGTTTTATTAGCAGTTGGAGCTGCAAAGTTTTACTGCCAATGCAAAATCACTAAATGCCCCTGAACATCTCAGGGCCCCCCAAGTGATTTACAGAGCCTGATTCTATATTTGGTTGAATAGGAGAATAGTTCACCAAACCTGTATCACAAAATATATATATAAAAAAACACTCAAATAAAGTAATTGTCACTCTAGTATTGTATTGTGTTCACGCAGGGCCCTCACACCAGTTGAATGTGTTCTTTGGTCCTTCAAAGGCTGTGCAGATCCTCTCCCTGACACTATCATGTGAGTGCTGCAGAGCTGGATGCATATCACATCTAGTCGGTTCTGGGGCATCTGACGAATTCTGGAGCAAGGACCATTTGAATTCAGTTGTTTAGCGTACTCTGAGTTCCCTGTGCATGTAAACTTAGTGACTGTTGAGAGGGAATCACTAGCAGGAAATTCAAACAGAAATCAATAAATAATATTAGCACACGATAAGAAAACAGCTAATCCTCACTACCATTTTCCTTGCAATACAAGAAATATTATACTCCATTAAAGCTGTTATCAATCACAGAGGTAAAATTGTGGCCCATCAAACCCCTGGCTCATGCTGTGGACTGCGGCGTGGCTGGCAGACCCCTCCCTCTGCAGCCTGCTTTTATTACCTTGTTGACAGCAGCTGTTAGTTTGAAGCACTTTTAAAGCTGATTCTGAGTGGTGGCACAAATCACTGAATTTCTGTGCACCGTCTTCTTGGCAGAGCTGTAAACCCCCAGACTTAACAACAAGCCTGGGTCTGCTGCTTTCAGACAGCTGGTGGGACGGAGGCAGCTGCCAGTGTGTTTGTGTGGGAGGGCATCTGAATATTAAAAATGCTCTCTTAAAAGTTCCTTGTCACTTCTCCAGATTTGTGCATATTTGTCATGCTGGTCAGTTTTTCTTAACAAGGATTATCTGTGAGTATTTGGCGTGACAAAAGGTAGTTAAAATGCAGTGGAAACCGAACCTTGCGGATATGGGCTCCTCTTCAGCAGTTTGACACTTCTCTGTGTTGGCACGCTCCACTACTACTGCGCTTGTGACGCCTTTGCTGCTCTGAAAAGTGGATGCCCCCCCGGTACGCGCCCACTGCCCTCCCCCTGACTTCACACTTAAAGCAAGCAGCTGTAGCTCTCCGTCTGTGCGCAGTGTTGATCCCAGCTCCACTCGCACTCTCAGTCAACATATGTCCCCACAAACACGGCACTCTCTGTTCTGCTCCAGGAGAAACTTTCACTTTCCAACTCACCGTTCTCCAGATCTTCTCCAACCACGCAGTTTCACATGCACATAGCTCTCTGGGAGGAGGAAGTAAATGTAACAAGATATTTCAACAAGATGATTAAGAATGGTTGGTCAGTAATGCCATTGGTCTTCTTTACTTCTATAGGTGCTTATTTACTGCTAAAAGCTACACAGCGTGGCTCTACACAGCGTGGCTCTGCTTTACTCAGTTTGAATGATTTGCCACTGAAGAGAAAGGGGGCGGGTCTGTTATCAGAGAAAGTGATGCTGTGTTCCAGGCAATTGAGAGGTGGTATTATTTACTACCAGAACCTTATGAATTCCGTCCTCAGTGCGTTCCAGCTGAATTAACTCATATGTAAACAATATAGCTAATGCTAAACCCTAGAATAAAGAAATGTAAAGAAATGTAAACCTTAAACAAATGTCTCCAACATATTAAATAACAGAAACTGAACTAATGTTTACATTGTTAATGTAGTGGTAAACCACTTTCTCTGGTGATTACTGTTGTGGTAATACGTCATACAGTTTATCTTGTATGTGAAGTGGGAGTCCCTCGAACATCTCCCAGTTCACAAGACGGATGTGGGAAATATCCCAGTTACCAGTTGCCTGGGACGCACCATATTCACAGTTATTCCAGAAATCAGAGCCAACAAGGAGAAGACACAGATGACGACAGACAAGGTTCAGAGGTAAACTAACGGTGACTAATGTTAACTATTAGTGGTCAGTTTGACCTGGATGAGACAATGGTTTCCTTTGACGTGACCTCTCTTTTCACTTGTATCCCTACATCGGTAGCAGTGGAGGCAGCAAGAAGGCGACTACTGCAGGATACTAAGCTAGAAGAGAGAACCAAACTTTCACCCGACCAAATCTGCCAACTGCTCGAAATTTGTTTAAATACCACCTATTTTCAGTTCATAGGAAACTTCTACAGGAAAATCCACAGCGGTGCAATGGGCTTACCGGTCTCCCCTATCATTGCAAACTTATGCATGGAACAATTTGAACAGTGCCCTGGCCTCGTATCCAGGCACTCCACCCACACATTGGTATCATTATGCTGATGATATTTTTTCAAAAATAAAAATTCAAGATTTGGAACCTTTTACTGCACATATCAATTATGTAGATCCGAACATCAAATTCACTCATGAAGGATGTCCAAAATGGGATTTCAATAAAACTAACAGAGCCAAGAAACAGGACAACAGAGAATCAGAACCCAGGAGAAAGGGTGGAACTATTCCTTACCTGGCTGGTGTTTCTGAAAAACTACAGAGGATTTTCAGACAGCATGAAATCCCAGTCTATTTCAAACCCACAAACACTTTAAGACAGAAACTGGTCCACCCAAACACTGAGCCACAAACAAAGCAGTGTAGTGAAGACTGCAGTGAGCGCTACATTGGAGAAATAAAACAGCCACTTCACAAGAGGATGTACCAACACAGATGAGAGAGCCAGAGTGGACCTCAGTCTGCCGTACATCTCCACCTAAAAGCCACGGGTCACTCCTTTGAGGACAGTGAGGTACAGATCTTGGCCAGAGAAAAGAATTGGTTTGAGAGGGGAGTTAAAGAGGCTATTTTTGTCAAGAAAGAGAATCCTTCCTTGAACAGAAATGGAGGTCTCAGACATCATTTGTCTCCCATTTATAACTCTATCCTCAAACCTAAATCAAAACAAACAGAGAAAACAATAGGACTAGCCAGGTCAGGTCCAGAGGTGTGAAAACACCCATTATGGCCCTGAATGATTATGCTAACTACACCCCACTCCCACTCCATATTGAATAGACCCACCTAACTAACAGAAACTGTAAACAAATAGGTGTGGTAGTCTCAGAGTAATTTCATTGTAGTTAGATCCTCCCTTCAGTCAGATATAAGGCAGTGTCCACCAGCGTCTGACCAGAACTGAAGAAGGAGCTTAGATGAGCTGCGAAACGTATTCGACCAAATAAACTTTTGTCCAGTTGACAAATTGAATTTCTCCTTTTGCTATTGGTGGTCAATGCACAATAATGAATATAACCAGTTACTGTTACAAAATGATAAAACATAATAGTTGTTTATGTTTCACTCCTCTGGCAGATCATCAGCCAGAACTCGACTGATGTCACATTTTAAGCTTTATTCACTGGGCACAGTGGGTTTATACAGAACCAGTCCCAAGAAAAGGGTCTTTAAACAGTCCCTGCTCCGAGGTGCTACCCCATAGAGGAAATACTAAGGGAACAACGGAACAGGCCTATATTTGAGCTATGGAGAGCCTTCAGTAACAGAGTCTAGTGATGCCCGCAGTACAGGATATGTTTGTGAAGTAGTAAACATGTAGACCAAAATGAGAATCAGAATCAGAATGAGTGGTAAGGTCAAAGGGCACCTGAGCTAGAGACATACACATGAATGATTTAGTGAATTAAATGACAAACTTCAGCTTCAAGATTTCAAGACTTCAAGACCGCTATTTCCTGTGCTGCTTTGAACCTTTTCAACATGTGTCACTCCATGTGCCTTCCAGCAGAGGGTGATCTAATCCAAACATTCTTCCCTTGTGATATACTGTTAATGTTATAATGAGAAATACTTTTATAGACAACTTCCAAATAATAAAAAATATACCATATCTTTCACTTTGGTAATGATCTGACTTTAGTGCAGAGAGAGGGAGCCTGTTCCTCATTTGTTAATCCCTGTCCAGGTGTGTGCAAGCAGGGGGGAGCAGCAAGACCACCAGCCAAACATCCGCCCAGGAGGTGCAATCAAAGACAAGTCCAACCACTGTTCAGAGCCTGCCTGTCCTCCACTTCACAGCTGCCTTACCATAGATATCATGGGGGGAACGGCTGCTCATTTATACAGGCAATAGGATGGGTGCAGGAGTTGGTTATGTCAAAATCTTAGATCGAGTACAAGGGAGGATTGTTTGTTATCCATGGGTTTCAGCTTCCTGTTATCTGCAAAATTTTGAAGAGTTTTCCCATTCTAAAGATATCATATGTTACTTTAAAATGGCAATTGCTATAGCAGTGGTCCTAATTTCTTATCATTCTGAAACCCATGGATAGGCAATTCACTTTTTAATGTCCATACATTTCTTTTAGTTATGAATCATGTCCACAAATTTTGCTATACTATGGGTTAAAGTCATATCAGATGAGAAAATTATTTCACCGCAGTTAATTTGTCCTTTCAGCAATGATCTTGAACTTTGTTTCATGTTAATAGTGAATCACAAATTAGTGAAATTTTAACTGTAAAATAGAATAAACGGATTGTTTTTTGACAAGAATTGTACTTTAGAATACTTAACTGTCTTCCATGGCGATTCTATCTATTGAAGAATGAATGCAAGCGAAATGGTGTTGTTGATGAACCTGTCCGGCCTTTCCTGTTGCCAGTTTAACCTTGAGCAGAACCAGCTCTGAGACATGACTGAATCCTGACATATTCTCATTTGAAAGCTCTTCTGTCGTGGGATGTTACAGCTATTAATTTGATTGGAGCTCCATTAATCCACATTTTGCCATCCACCTCCCTGTCCTTAATCATCATTGAAGACACTGCCAGCTTGGCCTCAGGTGGCACTCAGACTGGGTCACAATGTGTTCCCTGTGCCCTGTGAGCTGAGGTGCGCAAGACCCTCACAGTTACACTGGCCAGCATCCATCTCCAGCACAGGCAGTCAGAGCTACGTTCAATAGCAAAACTTTTCCTCCAGTGTGTCTGAATGACCTGAAGCAGGGATGAGACAAAGGGTTGCGTTCATGTTACATCACAACATTCCAGATTCCCCATAGTTTAAAGCTCCTATATTATCCAAAATTGACTTTTGTGAGCGTTATGCCATGTTCCTTATCAAAAACATACCCAGTGTTGTGTTTTGTTTCAGTCACACATGTTTGAGTAATCCTTTATTATTAGTCTGTCTATGTCTCCAAAGCAAAAAGCAGCTACCCTTTGAGTTGAGATTGGCAGTGGTGTATGGTTCATATCTCCTGGTCTATCCTCATGAAACAAAAAACTGTCACAAAGTTCGGTGTCTTTTCTATTAGCATAAGTACACTGTATGACTTTGCTATAAGTTAACAGCTAAATCCAATCAAGCTGAATGTCCATGGAGCAAGCAAGGGCAGGGTCAGATTGCTCTTTTGAAGGGTTGACTCCCCTCTATCTCCTCATGTTGCTTTTCCTGAGGGCGCCATAGAGCCATTTTGTGACATCTTGGCACCTTTTATTTATGCTGAGCTGTGCCAATTTTTGTTTTTGTGAAAGTTTAGTGCTATAAAATCTGATTTATTTGGCAGAAAATGTGCCTGATTTTTGCTGTTAAAAGAGCATGTGTGACCTTGTAACTGAAGAACATGGGACCTTGTTGCTGTGAGGTGAAATGCTAACCTCTTTTCCATTGTACTTGTGTATGTCAGTGTCCATGTTATTGGTTAGTGTGTGTGGAGAGAATGCAGCTCTGGGACTTTCTTTGTTGTCAGGGTGATTGTGTAATAAACTTTATTCAGTTAAGCGTGAATTATTGTTAATTGAACTAAAAAGTAATTTTCTTAATTGAAACACTGCGGTGGGTGGGGGCAGGGGTGTGAGGGGGGTAAGATGGTCTAATTCCTGTGCCCATTACTGTGCTCATCACCATCACTTTCCCTCCCACAGCAGCAGCAGCAG
Organism: Taenioides sp. WSHXM2023; assembly: GCA_029959045.1. Taxonomy (NCBI): domain Eukaryota; kingdom Metazoa; phylum Chordata; class Actinopteri; order Gobiiformes; family Gobiidae; genus Taenioides; species Taenioides sp. WSHXM2023. The sequence continues at coordinate 9,995,626 of CM057102.1, read as the reverse complement.
CAGTCAGAGCCTGTAATCGACTTAGCCCCAGCACACCCTCACACTGACACCGGCACCAACATATCACTGTGGAAATATCAGCTACAGCTACAGCCTACTGTCTTCTATTTGTATATTTGATGACCATACACATGACCCCACACTTTGCTCTATGCACAATGTTTCCACAGCAACAGCAGTTTACAGCTAAGAAAATCTATTCTGAATTTGATCTGCCCAGAGTTTGTTCAGACTGAAATCCTCAGGGGGTTGTGCTCTCGCTGACCGGACACAACACTAATCCTGCTGCACAAAATCAATAGACAACAGCACAGCCATTATCTGAGCAGGGACAAGGGCAAGGTGTTTCCTGTCACCTCTCTGCTCTGGGACTGGAGGAGCCTCATGTACTCTGTACATCTGATACTCATTATGTCAAGAAGAGGACCTGAGTTTTATGTAGTTCCACTGAACACACACAGTCCAGTGTAGTGAACCTCTTTGTTATTGCACCAGCAGCTGCAGTACTGTGCTTCCACTGTAGACAAGAGGAGAGCATTGGATGGTGAGTGCAGAGAGCTGGGCTGAGGCCAGATGGGTGCGCTGTGCTGTTCAGAGAAATGACCTTGGGTGTGTGTTTACCTTGAGAGAGGGAGGAAGGGGGGTGTCAGAGGCACCTGCCAGGTGGAGCAGCCTGCCCAAACCCTGCATTTACAACAGACATTTAGTCATGTCTATGAAATGTGAATATTACTGTTGTGGGTGAGGCTATCTGATACATTTTGTGTGTGAGTATTAGACTATTAAAAGTAGGAATGTTAATTATTTGTCCAATTTATGAGGAATACAAATAGTGACTAACTCATTATGGATAGGGTTACCAAAATCTTGACTCAATTAACAGTATTATTTCAAAGTAATATTACTTCAGTACAAAAAATATTGTGTGGGAGGGGTACATGTAGACAAATTAACCTCCTCTTACTTCATTTGGGCTGACAGACAATGAATGTTTTCTTTCATGCTGATAGGTCCAGTAACTACAGCTCCACACAATGCCCAACACAACCCTACTATACTTTTTATCTCGGCCTTTCTCTCAGTTTGAAGAATAGATCAGGGGTGATTAGAGAAAAGTTGACAAGTGAATGGCTAGTGGCCCCTAGTGGCTCGCTCTCCTTGGGGACTGTGTGAAAATGGAAATAAAATGCTGAAAGAAATTCTGTGTCATCATTAGTTTTGTGTTCCTCCATTCACTAAACTTCTCCATTACATCTTATGGCCACTGAATCTGAAACAAGGACTTCAGTTACTGAAGGTAACTCAGATTTGTAATAAATATTAGATTTTTCCTATGGTAAAAGAGTGTTTGTCCCTGCACAGGCAGCTGTACTGTCCCTGAGGTGGCTGAACCATGACCTACACTCAAAGTCCCAGCATGCACTGCAGATGTGGGTCAATGGACATCTGTTTGGCACTGCTCTGACTGTCCCTGCTGCCATATTTCTCCTAATAACTGCTGCCATAATCACCAGGGATTATTCTAATATTAGTGCACACACTCGCTCTGATTAAGGTATAGTGCTCCATATGCTTGGAGCAGGGTTTGGAGGGATTTGGGTGTTTTTAGCCTTTAGTAAAAAGCTTTGAAAAAGCCATCTTAAAGAGGACTAAAAAGAGTCTGCATAAATAATATTGGAAAATACCCTGGGCACTGGGGTCAGAGTGTGGGGGGTCACACTGGGGTGAGCATAGGTAGAGAACAAAGACTGCACCGGGGGATTGTGGGTCTTGAAGTTTAGGCTGGACAGAGACAGCGCTGCTCTATTCTTGTCCATAAAGAAGGGATTAGGATCAGAATGAGGATGGCACTAGAAAGAGGCGCTACAGGGGGCAGGCCTCAATCAGTGTGACAAGAGGAGACCTGAGGAGGAGGTGGGAGAGTGAGTTCATACAATGGTGATGTTTATAACTTTCAAGTCTCTGAGGGTTTTGCCAAGCTTCTTCTGTGTAATATATTTACAATCCAATTACATTTGCAAAATGCCACTAAAATAAATGCTGATAGACTCCCTAATAAACAAGTTGTTGTGTTAGCCGCACAGTGAGCTGGTATAATGCTGTAGAGCAGTATCAGTGTGACTTAGACTGACACCTGTAAGAGCTCACCTGCAGCTGCACTCACATGGAACAGTCAGTGTTTCTGTTTAATTCCAGCAATAGTGTTGAACAAAGATTGCAGCTATATTTTTACGTATCTATTAAGATTATGCAGTATCTTCTACATTTCACTACCTCTTTAACTGTAGCTTAGAGTTCTGTAGTAGCTGCACATGTTCTCAGTGTGGTGTTGTTGGACTTAAATAGTCAACACATGCTTGAGTTACTTGTATTATCTTCTTCACTAGAGTGTGTGCATGTGGAGAGCTCAGTAGTGGTCAGTATTAGTAGTCAGTGTGCCTGTGCTGACCTGGCCTCTGCCGCTCACATGTTGTGCACCATGCTGCTATGAGCTCTGAGAGCTCTCCACCTGAGGAGGAACGTGAGCTGGGCTAAAGCCGGCCTCTGCTCTTTGCTCTAATGTCTTTATCTACAGCACACACTGTTGCCACTCAGGGCTCTGACAAACAGGCGCTCCTTTCCTTCTGCTGCCGCTCAGCCTCCTCATGCTCGTTGTGAAGCGTAACCATGGCGTTTTATGGCTCTCCTGTTGTGAAGATAAAAATCTTTACTTATCCTCGTCTTGTCTAGGCTAGGAGCATCTGCTGCCAGAGTGTCATGTCTGAATTTAGCAAATGCCCAGGCACGAGGTGGCTGCGTTCTAAACGCCAATGCTCAAAGGAGTGTCTGTGGTGCTGCAGCTTGGCATGCCAAATGCGAGCTGGCTAGGAGCTCCCTATAGGAGAACAGATGGCCATTACTATCATTTAGAACTTATTAGGGCCTATAATCCTACCTGCGTCAAACACACCCCGACGCATGGGCTTCTTCACTCCTCATTTCAAACTATTTTATGTGCCAGAAAAGTCCTCCTCACGATTCCTGTATTTTTAATCTGCGTGGTTGCCCCATATGTGCAGGGATATTATAATATAGGCTTATCTTTCTTTGAAATCAACAGATTGCCCCGTTGTAAAGCACAGTTGGAAGCTAATACTGGGCGGAAATGCAAGTGTAGCATGTGGCGTTCCGACATTTTTACCAACAAAAGTCAAACACAATAATGTATATTTTCATAACATTGCCAGGACCCAACTGTATGGAGCAGTAAGCAACAATATATTGATCATATGTGCGTTGCAGATGGTGTGGGTGAAGCACTAATAAAGAGCTGATGAGAGCAGAGGCAGCAGATCAGTGCAAATAGAAGTGGTCCTGCTGCTCTGTCAGTGGCCTGCTCCGGAGGCACATTCAGCAGCAAGCAGGTGTGGGCTCTGACGTTTGTGCTGTGAACAGCCTGCGTCTGTCATGTGGCAAAGCACAAATAGCTCCAATCAATGTCCCGTTCCCCCCCACCCTACCCCCCCGGACACACTGGCTCCTCTCACACACACCTCAGGCACCGCTGTTCTGGTACACTGTGATCGAACCAGCAGGCAGGCCTGTCCATCTGCCCAGCTTCAGTAGGCCCAATAGTGTACAATATTATCTCACTTTGAATCCCTAGTTTAACAGCAATACTCTTACCAACACCAGCTCTTAAATGTCAAGACAAGTACTGTATATATTATAATGTACACTTAAATAAAAGTCTGTTCACAAAAGTAATTGAACTCTCAGTGGACAGCCCATGAAACAGACGGAAGGCAGATGACTGGCTTTGTGGAGCTTTATGGGGCTTTGTGCGACAGGACAGGTGGACACATGGGTGGGGACAGATGGACAGAGGGACAGTCAGAGAGACAGACAGATGGAGGGACAGACAGACACAGACAGACAGGAGAGTGAGACAGGAGGGAGTGTGCGAGAGCGGGAGCTGTGAGCGGATGTCAGAGCAGGTTGTGTGTTCTGCAGTGGCAGAGATGAGAAGGAGAGAACAGGAAGCCTCTCTCCTGGAGACAGATGGACTGCCATGCTGTGGACACATACGCACGCACACCAACTGCATCCCCACAACACCACGGCACAGCCCAGCACAGAGCACGACTGGCCTATGCACAAAAACATGCCACAAGATGTCACCCCAAATCGAAAATATGTGGAAAAAGGAATGACACAGGCATTACACTTACACCAAAGTTTAGTCCATAACTGACTTGTAGTATTAGTGTCATTTGTTGGTTTGGTCGGGACAGTACATGCTATTGAACATTCATGACATGTATGTTACATTAACCAGATTGAAGCTGTTGTCCCACATTCACTCTCACAAACAGTCTCATTTATACACCATTGTTAAAGTACATGGACGTGTAAAGTGTCTTGCCCAATGACACAACATCATTTTATCCCCATTATGACACCTGCTATTCCCAGTGATCTCCAATCCAGTACTAACAGGGCCAAACCCTGTTTAGCTTCCCAGATCCGACAAGATTGGGCATTCTCATTTTGTGAAATACAAGCACTAGCTCCCACCACTTCGGTTTGTGTGGTTTGTGTTTATGTGATTATAAATCTATCAGGTTCTTTCTGTGGTGTATTTAAACTCTTATGTACTTAATGTTTTAAAATAAAAGTGTCTGAAATGAAGCCCCCTGAAGTGAAAGTGAGTGAAGGCAATTGACAGCCTGGCGCAGGTGTGAAGTGCGCAGGTACATGCACGTGACTGTCACAGGATGTGTTGTATGTCTACTCTCACCCTTGTTAGAAGAACCAGGAAGAGGAAGGCGTCTTCACAGCCTCGTCTCCAGCAGCGGTGCCAGCAGCAGGATCCCAGCGCCTCTGTGCATGTGAGGTGTGTTCACAGCACTGCCAGCTTCTCTCACCAGAGCCCTATAGGAACACAGACATCTGTGGAGTGGAGCACGCCAGCTTGCACGGACGTCTCTGGAGGAAGCCCGCCATGGTGAGACGAGGAGACTGTCAGCAGATAATTAGAGGAGAGCTTTGGACACAGATGAACATGTTTAATCTGAACAAGTCTTGAGTCCACGCTCCAGACTAAAACCACAGAAGAAGCGCTTTGTGGAGCTTCCTGGACTCAGAGCTGACGCTGGCTGTTACATGCACAATGTGGGTTAGGATGAGTGACTGAAGGGACAGATGTAGAGAAAAAAAAGAGATAGAGATATGTCTTTACTAAAATTGGGTCCTCTAATTGTTATGACAACCACAAAATGAGGACTTGGTTAAATGAGAGTGTATAATAGAATAGGATCCCTATTATTTATTAAAAAAAAAAAAAGATAAACCAACGTAAAACTGGCAGGCGTATTCTTTCACATCTACAGAACAAAACATGAAGTTTGCTTTTTGTTAAGTGGAGCTGATTTTGCAAGCTGACATCTGAAGGCCCATTACATCGAAGCAATCAGTCGCGTCAACAGCCTTTTTACAGGTCTTCACTCTGGGTTCACACATTCAGCTTATCCTTATATTATGACATCTAAAACTATTTGGTAAAACTGATTCATTTAGATATCTCTCTCACAAGCCCAAAACCCTACCACCATTTTTCCAAGTTTCCTCTAAGCACTTGTGATTAAAGAAGTTTGAAAGTCTCTTCAGACTGACCTCTAAACATGAGTCCAGAGCTGAAGAAGACTTGGCCCGATGAAAAGAGAGGTAGAACACGTCTTATCCTGGGGGCCGCTCTCTGTAACCATCTTGCTGCCACACGAGGCCGGTCGCTGGTTGCCAAAGTACGTTTCCAGCGCGGTGAGCAGGTATACAGGAGAAAACATGTGCACCCGGACCTCTGCCAGCTCCGACAGAAGGGCTGCAATGATGTTTCACTACATAGATTATGCAGATAGCACGGTCAGAAATGAGGAACAGGAGTGTAGCCAGACATTGCCAAAGCACAGCAACTATGGGTGGCAGCAATTTAAAGAACTATAGAAAACAATATATAAACTTCAAGATAGGTGTCGACTTGGCAGCAAGCATACATTTTAAATACTTTGGAATTCTAGTCTCAAACCAGTTCTGATTAACATTAGGTGTGAATCAGGAGTATGGGACATTGGAGGTAGTAGAAAGGCTGAGGTTGTTGATAGTTTAGCTGCTGGGTTATGGGGCATAGGGAAGGAAGAGAGAGTGCATTTTCTGTATGGCCTAAGAGGTGACTGGATGCTCTGTTAATGGATGTTATATGCTTACAGGTGATGGGAGGGAGGAATCATCAGGGAAATAAGTCTTCCTGGTTGAAAGTACATGTCACTCTTCTTATTTTTGCTATTCTTAATCCACACACGGACCATTTGATATTATAATGTCTATATTGAGTGTGTGTGTCCAAGCTAGAGAACTACAAAGGGGCCATTGTGTGTTATAAGGTTTACATGCGTCTATTCATATACTGGTCTGATCTGCACAGCTGCCCCACCAGCAGCACCAGCTTTCATCTCAACATGGACGTTTCACTCTCGACCAGTGTTAACTCAACCAGCATCTTTTCAAAAACGCAGCCTTCTAATTTTCTAATTTCACAATCTCCACCTGATCCTTTAGCCTAAATTACTTCTCTATTCATGGCATGATTATCCGCCTGTTAGGAAGTTAGGAAGAGGAGAGTGCTGGAGTGCATTGGGAAAGGCATTGGAGATGTCTTCTGTGTGTGAATGTGTGATGGGGGCTCATGCACACTGGACCAGCAGACCAGTCCAGTGTGTGTGTGTGTGTGCGTGTGCGTGTGTGCATGTGTGCATGTGTGTGTGAATGTGCACAATGGACCTTTATGCAGCAGAATTACTGTGAAAAAGCTATACTCCATATAGCTCCATATTATATTTAAGATTTGGCATTAGCTCCAAGACAAAAGTACAGAAGTGTCCTCCAGTGCAGTATTCACATCACTTCACGTGGCTTCACGTGATAACCATAAATAGACTGTATAAAAAAGGGGACTAAGGGAGTATGACTCTCCAGCAAAATGAAGCTCGTCGAGGCTAGTTATAGTTATACCAGTGATACCAGAGGCAGTTATTGGGGCAAATTTGGAGCTGAGTTCAATATATATACCATGTTATAATGACCTTCCCTCATCAAAAACATGCCTAAAGAAGTTTTAGATGTCATCCATGCATGTTTGAGTATTTTAGAGGTCTCTCCCTGGTCCTATTTGAACATTCCTCACTATTAACTGTACGATTCTGTGCAAGCTCACAAGCCTACGTCATCCATGCGCCCACACGGTAATTCTCCATAAATATACAAAAGCATGATGCAAAACTATATACAACTTGACAAACCTGCTGTGATGATGTGATGAGCAGTAGTTTCATTAACGGGATGCATGCTGATTGCATTATGATAGCGCTCTGAAGGGGGAGTGAAGAGCAAAGGGAGGGGAGACTCAGAGCATTAAAAACAGAAGTGAAACTTTTGGCGAATATAGCATTTTCAAAACAATAAAAGGTAACATGATGACAAGTCTGCAAGTAAACTGCTCAAAAGAAGTGCCAAACCTGCCCCACATTGAGTGTAAATCCTGCATTAGTGAACTAGCATACCTCAGCACTACAGGGCTGTGAGGTGAGCACTGGAGATAAAACACTAGATACATGAATCTATATTTATATATTTATATTTGATGGAGTTTAAGAAGTTAGTGGTACAGAACAATGAGAGTAAACAGTTTATAAAAGATGACATATGCAGGTAAGCTACTGGTGGCTAACACTAATAATCGGTGGTCTGTTCAAATAACAGCTTATAGCTCTGTATACAATAATTACCATTACAGCTATAATTATTATAACACATGTTTCAGAGGGCTGTCCTCTTCTCTGACAAATTGTCCGCTAGCAGTCTGTTTACAATATGTTTTAAAATTCAGTAGGCTACCCACTTGTCACAGTTTGAATCAGGTTTGGAGATGGTTTGAAAAAAGAAATGCACATGTAGTGTTGAGGGCCTATAGTGGAGAAAGTCCTACGTGTGCTCAGACATGTGCTCTAACAAAGGTTTACAGTCTTTCACAGTCCTGATGCTGTTTCCATCTATATCACTATGCCGGACCACCGCTACACTAATGGTCGTGCATTAGCATTTCAAGGAGCCTCCATTAAGCAGGCCAAGAAAAGCTGCTCACGGTGGGGGGAATCCATTCTGTCCCCAGCTCTAACATCTGCTGCAGCCATCCCAGCCAGAAGGAGGCTCAGATGAAGCCGCACAGACTCGGATTTAGAGTAATGACGGACAGACAGACAGACAAGCAGAACGGAAGACCATATGCGGAGGAGAGAGAAGAAAGGAAAAGACAAAAACAACTCTAGTCTAATGGGACCACCACTTTTAATGTGAAGGAATGGGAGGATTAGAGTAACTCCTCACACAGCATAATCCCAAAAAAGACACAGAAATTAACTTGCTATCCAGGTTAGCATGTTCTGATTAGCTGTGACAGGTATGAACCATTTTGCCAAGGATCTAAAGAAACAAAAGGACTTTGAAATTGTGAAATGTATTACCTATTTGGAAAAAGAAAAACAAAACAGCCCCAGTTCCCGTCACCACTGGAGTCAATTGTCTCAGCTAACAGGCTTCTGAGCTGACCACAAGATGAAGTTAGTCCATTTATCAGTTTAAAAGTGACCAGTATAATAACACAGTTGTCTCTAATGAAAGGCTGTAGGCCATTACACTAGACAGAATGGTGATGTCATGGCAGTCTCTCTTGCCTGATATCTCCCATACTGAAGCGTGTGTGGAGGGCGCATGAAGGTCTCCAAATCCAGTCCACCTGTGTTCAGTCATTAAACATGCAAAAAAACATATTATTTTGACTTAAATCATTTAATGCGATTGTTTTTTTCTTATCAACTTGGTTAACTTTATTGTCCATTTGACCCCACCTGTGGCAACCTGTCAGGAGGAACAGCAGTGCAGTGCCTGGGAACCCATCTCCTGATCTTAATCTAGGAAACCCATCCTGGCATGGGGAGAACATGCAAAGGCCACACTCAACCCGGAAATTACAAGAATCACAAGAACACTCCTACCCTGGCCTCTATGTGCTGTTGATCTGAAAATACCATGTTTTAGTCACATTTTTGAGTCTTTCTCTCAAATAAAGGAAAAACACATATCCCACGCCTTTTGTCCATAAAGAAGTGCCTAGGGGAAAGTGGCAAATGGCAGCATTGAGAAGATCATCTTTTTGGGATGTACTGGTGTCCTGTGTGTTTGTCTGCAGAAGAAGAGTGACAGCACTGAGATACTCTGGCACCTATTTATAGAGCAGGCCATCTGCAGAAGTCCCTCTTGTTTTTGGTCATGATGTTCACAAAGGCTGCGGGCAGATTCCAGCAGCCCCACTCCGGACGCTCTGATCAGCAGTGGGCCAGAGAAAGACCTCCCCGCACACACACACACACACACTCCTGCTGTCTACTGGCTCACAGGCCCTGCTCATCCCACAGGACATAGAGACACTATAGATAGGACGTCGTAACTGAAACATAGGCTTTGTCACTCATGTGTCCTCTATTGGAGACAGTGGTTAGTAGTGTGGTTTGCTCTTTAACATTGTATTCTGCAGTGGAGTTTAGTGGTTTATTGATTTCTATATTGATTCTATAGATGCAATAAGAGCTATTAGTTCTTCAAATTACATATTTGTTCATATTTGTTTGATCAAAGTTCAGAACTAGAACATTGCACTCATAGTTAGAAAAGGTGCAGTATAGGCCTACACTGAAGGCTTAGAAAAGGTTCTATTAATTATGAAAGAAGCCATGATTCAAAATGACCCAAGGAGTCACATGTCAACACCAGCATGGATCCTGTGACTGCATCCTCTTTCTCCTCTCACATCCTCTTTAGCCCGATGCAGTGGACTGACAGCAGCGGAACCAGAGCTCCCACACCCCTGCTCTGAACTGAAACCCCCCCCCCCCCAAAAAAAAAAAAACCCTAAATAATAATGGTGTCTTTAAGTTGTCTGATCGCTCATTTGATTTAACTCTTGATAGGTCATAGAAACACAAGCCCATGCTGCGTCTGAAACATGCATAATTCAAAGCTCTTCTTTAATAACTGAAGGATTATAGGTGCTGTACAAACCCCCACACCAGTCCAGAGTGTTGCATTGACCCTTTAGTGGCTCACAGCTGAGACACAGTAGTACCTGAGGATGTGATAGTGCCCTGATGATTAGAAGACTGATAGAGCACATTAGTGTGAGCTGTAGTGGGACAGTCACTGAGGGACACGGAGCCCGAGGCCTCTAGCAGCCCACTTTGCTGCTGCATTGACTCTATCTGATAATAGGAGACACCATAACACTTTTGCTTTCTATGTCAACACCTTCACAGCACCTCCACCACCTCCACCCATGACTCCACACACACACCTCCATCACCTCTACACACACACACACACACACACACACACACACACACACACACACACACACACCTCCGTCACCTCCACACACATCTCCACATTATAAATATGATGCTCTGACAGAGGATTAAAGGGTAGGCCTAATAAGCTCAAGCTTCAGCCTACACATTTTCGGTCTTCCTGCATGTTAAATATTACTGTTTCTGGAATAATGTCAGAAAGTACCTGTGATTGAAACAAACAAATCAGTCACACAGACTTACATCACCTGCACACACACATCCACACAGACTTCCATCACCTACACACACATCTCCACCACCGCTACATCACCTCCACTTAAACCCTGATAACTTCCAACCACACATCACTGTCACCCTCACTTAGCTGTTTAACTAGGGCTGCAACAAACTTCCAGTGATCAATAATTAATACATGTTTTAAATAAAAGGTTGAAATATGGTGACTGAAAGTTACACGTTAGAGAATATTTACAAATATGAAGTGGGTTATAGAGGAAATTCAAGTATTGTTTATTCTTTTTTGAAGAATTTGATTTAGTAATGCAGCTGTTTGACAAACGATCTTAAGACATGTGGTTTAGAGTCTGTATTGTCCAAAACACTATCACAATTATTTAGTCATGACTGTTCAACAAGTCTCAATTTGTCAGGTTAATTGTCACACATTTAACATTTTCATCTCCAGGACAAAACCTTCTATCACAGACATGCGGTGCACAGACAGAGGCTCATGCATGCTCGTATTTCAGATGTGCGGTGAAACCAGCGCCTAATTCCATTTGTACAGATAAAACACAGCAGATTACCTTCTACACCTCCTCTCTTTGAGTGTGAAAAGATGGCACAGGGCCACATCCTCCCACTGCTTCTTAGTTCATTAAAATACAGATGAGAGTGTAGAGCGTGGGCCAACACGTCGCCTCCCAGCTAATCCAGCAAACACAAACATCACATGAATTATCTGTAATGGAGAGGCCTGGGTTCTGGCAGCGCTGACGGAGAATGACACAAATACACTTTATTTTGGTAAATATTTGGATCTCATTTGATTTCTCATTCCATGTACGTAATTATCTGGCAAATATAGATGTGATTAGAAAAGCTCTGCCTTTTCATCAGCAGGCCGTACATGTCTTTAGGTGCGCTTCCAACAGTTCCCTGTAGCACCACCACAAAACACTCTACTCAAAGTTAGTGTGTTTAGTTAACTTAAGCTTCTCACTGGTGACAAGTGCTTGACAAATACTCAGATGAAAATGTGGAAGAAGACAATGATGGACAATGCTGCGTGTTGGGGAGGGTAACTGTGCCTGAGCAATGGGATTGATTATGAGTTGATAATAATAATAATAATAATAATAATAATAATAATAATAATAATAATAATAATAATAATAATAATAATAATAATAATAAACTAGAGACGCCCTGACTGAATGCTTTAAATTCTACCTGTCTGGCTCGCTCACACAACAGCTCAACAGCCAAGCATGGTGCAACAATACTGTGACGAGTGCATCTCTGCGCCATGGCAATCTCATCTACTTAAAGTGCTATTTATTCAACACAGCGCCTTTTAATGTCTAATCTTGGCAACAGCGCATGAAATCTAGCACCTTAATTCCATTAGCTTGTTACTCCAATAAGTCCCAATAATCTACAGCTAACCGCAACACATAAACTCAACCTGCACCTACCATACCCTCTGTGCCTTTTTAATAACACTAAGAGCCTCCAAATGGTGATTCATTTTTTATTTAGCTAAACAACTTGGCACTTTTAACTTATGTTTAATATGCAGCCCTGCGCTCACCACAAGACGATGTAGACAACAAATGTAAATGTCTATGAACAGGTAGGGTGCTGTCTCTGGTTGGTGGGGTGCTCTGTGGTTGGTAGGGTGCTCTGTGGTTGGTAGGGTGCTCTGTGGTTGGTGGGGTGCTCTCTGGTTGGTAGGGTGCTCTGTGGTTGGTGGGGTGCTCTCTGGTTGGTGGGGTGCTCTGTGGTTGGTAGGGTGCTCTGTGGTTGGTGGGGTGCTCTCTGGTTGGTAGGGTGCTCTGTGGTTGGTAGGGTGCTGTCTGGTTGCTGGGGTGCTCTCTGGTTGGTAGGGTGCTCTGTGGTTGGTGGGGTGCTCTCTGGTTGGTAGGGTGCTCTGTGGTTGGTGGGGTGCTCTCTGGTTGGTAGGGTGCTCTGTGGTTGGTGGGGTGCTCTCTGGTTGGTGGGGTGCTCTGTGGTTGGTGGTGTGCTCTCTGGTTGGTGGGGTGCTCTGTGGTTGGTGATGTGCTCTCTGGTTGGTGGGGTGCTTTGTGGTTGGTGGGGTGCTCTGTGGTTGGTAAGGTGCTCTGTGGTTGTTGGGGTGCTTTGTGGTTGGTGGGGTGCTCTGAGGTTGTTGGGGTGCTCTGTGGTTGTTGGGGTGCTCTCTGGTTGGTAGGGTATCTATAGGTGGGGTGACTTTAGGTATGGGTGCTTTGTGGTTGGTGGGGGTGCTCTGTGGTTGTTGGGGTGCTCTGTGGTTGTTGGGGTGCTCTCTGGTTGGTAGGGTATCTATAGGTGGGGTGACTTTAGGTATGGGTGCTTTGTGGTTGGTGGGGTGCTCTGTGGTTGGTGGGGTGCTCTCTGGTGGAGTGATTATAGGTATGGGTGCTCTCTGGATAAGGGCTCCTTGGTGCAGTGCTGAAAATGATTTACTGTATGTCTGGTTTGAATGGAGAGATACAGTGACAGCTGTGCCTCACTGATAGGTGGGCGACACGTTTCTTAATGTGTGATGCTTTGCCAATGGGCAATATTGCCCAAAAGTAAAACTGTGGCCAACTTTTCCACTCTGCCAACTGGTTGGTGGATGCTGTGCTGGCCAAAGGATCTATGAGATTCATCACAAAATAAGTAAGTTGAATTTGAATAACTTTACAGTTTGATTTATTCAAGAGTTGTCAGGTATAATGTGTAAGTGAATGGTTACTACACAGTAAAGAACCACTATGTAACTCCCCTTGTTCTCTGGTCAGTTCTGCTCCTCAGCCTCTTCTACTCTCTCTCTCCTCGCTCTCTCTGTCTATACATCCGTCCATCTCTGTGGTAAAGGGTCACTGTCACTGGAGAATAATAGAGTAGATACACAGTTATAGTAAACAAAAGGCGGTGACATGTTTAGAGCAGAATAAGGTCTCTTTTGGAAACATGAGAATATTAGCCTACCAGTGTCTGGCCACTTTTGATCTGTATTTGTCTTATATGCATTGCGTGGCTCTGGTCTTGTCCCGGTCTTCGTGTGCACATTTGGAGAAAGTGAAGCTGCACACTCTATCTATGCTGCAGACTACTTTGATAATAAACATAAACAAACAATCAAAGACTGAAATGCAGATTCCTGTTGGGTCAAGAGGATAGGCCAGGTTGAATTATCCAAATATTTGTAATTATGCTCCTTATTCGTTTTGTGGCTATTTGAACCTAGCAGAAATAATCAATTAAAAACTAGAAAAGCACTCAGAGAGCGCAGACCTCCGCCAAGCCCCATTTAACGCAATGCTAACGAAATTTTCAAAGTGATCCAGAATCCAGGATTTCCTCTGGATCATCACCAAAATTTAATCATCTGTTGGATTTACCATTCGGAACATTTCCTGAAAATTTCATCAAGATCCGTCCATAACTTTTTGAGTTATCTTGCTAACTAACAAACAAACAAACTAACAAACAAACAGACTCAGGCGAAAACATAACCTCCTTGGCGGAGGTAATGAATTAACATTTTTTTATGTGGTTGAAGGATACCTGGTCCCATCACTGAGGATGCTTCTGTTGGGACCCAAGCTCTGCCCCTGCCACTTTTTTTTTTTTTTTCTTCCTCAAATGACGACTCCCAGTTTTCGAAAATAGGTTATTCTCAGAGCCTAAACGGGTTCAGAACTGAGCTAAACCCTTCTGAGTTGAATAAAGGACCTAGAGTAAGACTGTTAGTAGTGAGCGCGGGGAATGTCACAAATGTTACAGAAGTGAACATTCCTCTACACTGCTCCCTGTCCAGGAGCGCTCTGCACACTCGGAGACAGAGGCCTGTTGTTCACTTTCAGCAGGTCTGAACTGGCCTCACACCGAACCCGCCCCGGTTCGACTCCGCTGAACAGGATCAGCTGAGAACCCGAGCTCTCCCTCACAATCCCCGAAACCCCGTTACCGTGGAAACCGTCTGAGCGGCGCCTTGAGGGCTGCCGTGAATGAGATGACGTCACGACGCTGGCGCCAGAGAGTCTGCTTCAAGACACACAGCACGAGGAAAGAAGCGGTAAGGTCCGCGCGTCCCGACTCCTGTCTCCGCATCAGCGCAAAGCGCGCACGTCTGCACTGCGGGCATGACAGAGACGAAAAAAAAACATGCCGTAGCTCTGAATTCTACAACAGTGGCGTGCGTAAAGATGATCCCAGCCTACAGGATGAAAATGCGTGAACTGATGCCAGCGCTTCAGATGAGATTGACCAGGGCCCAGCCAAAAACTCGATAATGGGGTATTTTATTATCGCTTCTCCGGAGTAGTCAAGCTCTTGTCCATTGCGCAAGATTACGCTACGGCCATTTGCACTGAAACCGTGCGCTAAATTTAAACAAAGCTGTGAAAATCTGAACTTCACGGTCTTTCTTGCACTGTTATACTAACCCACACCGCGAACGCGCATTCCAAAGTGCTCTGCCCACGGGGACAATTAGCGCAGCGTCCACTGTGCTCCCACTCGCTCCAGATGAAAGAATGAAGTGCAGCAAACAATCGGGCCATTGAGGGAACGCTACAGCGTCAGTGGGATTAAATCAGCCCTTCACGTGCTCGAGCCGTGACTAAAGACAACACATCAGGTGCCAAATAAGAGCATCATCTGACGCTCGCCCCCGCCCCAGCCTTTGGCTACTTTAGCGTGACAAACACGCACGACACATAAAACGTAAAAAACAAAATTAATTTGCGTTTAAGAAATATTTTGAGCACAAGTCTTTAAGAAATAGGTTTTAGCACGAGTGTATTAATGATAATGGACCTCTTGCTGCAGCGTGCCATACAAACAGGACCAGTAGCCCATAACATCAACAAACAAAAAGCCTACAGAAATGCTCTGGAATAGGTTGCACACAGTATATTGTCATAATGTGCATGACACAGACCTCCATACAGGCTAGTTTAGTATTGTATTGTTGTAGTAGCCCATGTAAGATTCTTTCTATAAACTAAAATTAGGTAACGATTTAAGATCAGAGAGTGTTATGCTGTATGCAATAGGCCTAATATTATCAGGGAAAGACTACAAACATCATTCCTCAAAAGTTACTTTCTGATGCATATTTCTTAATTATTCACCTTTCTTTACTCTCTGTGCAGTAGCATAAACATTATGAATAAAGGGCATTATTTTTTTATGTTGCAGTTCGTCTCTCACGGACACCGGCGCTGCCATGAATTAGGGGTGATGAGACGCGCCTGAGCATCCTTATCATCACTACCCCACACCTCAGCTCCAGTCCGCGCTGCCACGGAGCAGCCGTGCCCTGAATAAAAGCATTTAATGCTTCGTGTATAAAGGGGGTCTCCGTTAAAGCCCGTGCACAGTCAACTTGTCTGTCTTCGTCTTCCAGCTGCGTGCCCACACTTGGCCATACGCAATTGACAACCATGCAAACCATTAATTTTCTTGATCAGAAACAGGTAAGGGCTTAATTTTCCAAATTGCCCACCGGAGCTGCTGAAGCGCCCCTTTGGCCCAACCTCCAAATTGCGTTGTCCTTGGTAACGAATAGCAAAATAGGAGGGCTGTAGGGCGATAGCCAATAGCAGAGTGGAAAAGGTGTTGAGTGACAAACCACAAGCAGCGAACGAGCGCTTTTGTCCCGCCTCTACGGCACGTCCAGCCTGCTGCCTATTTAAGCTGCTCTGACAGCTTTCTAATCCAGTCTGAACGCTGTTCGTCTGACAGAAATAGGACAAAACGAAAACGCGCGCTATATCTTTACTCTGGCGAAATGAAAGCAATAAGCCCCGTGCGGTCTTTGCGGAAAAACAATGGGAATTTTTCAGAATTGGGGATCTCCCGGAGCAAGACCCCAGTGGACGACCCCCTGAGTCTGCTGTACAACATGAACGACTGCTACTCCAAACTGAAGGAACTGGTGCCGAGTATTCCCCAGAACAAGAGCGTGAGCAGGATGGAAATCCTCCAGCACGTTATTGACTACATCCTGGACCTGCAGATCGCCCTGGACTCGAGTGTGGTGCTCTCGCGAACTCGGACCCCTCTGACCACACTCAACACAGACATCAGCATCTTGTCATTACAGGTAAATCCACTCCATGCGTCTTTGTGCGTCTACGTCTTTATATGCCCATATCAAATAGAGACAAAGCTGCCTGTGTGGTGAAATGCCAGAAAAGTAAGCAGTGTAAACATGCGTGTTTGTTTGTTTGTTTGCTTGCAGTCCCCGGAGTTGCCATCAGAGCTGACGGCAGATGACAGGCGGACTCTGCATCGTTAAAGCGGTAAGTAGGTTGTGCGTGTGTATGTCTGCTGCTGCTGCTGCTGCATTCTGTCCAGGGCTCGGAACACACAGCCTGTCCACCCGCCTGTCCATCAGTCTGCTGCAAATGCCCTTCCCAGACGCTCCATTTGTCCGCGCCACTCCACAATATGTTTCCCACGACATTTGGAATAAATCTATAAACACAAAATACGGAGGCATGTCCCGTGTGTGTTGCGGCTCCACTGTCGCCACTGTACTATGCCCTCTCGTCTATAATGAAGAGCATCTGCAACAGGGGAAATAATGGCTGTTTGGATTGCTGCTGCTATGATGTCTGCACATAATTGGTACAAGAAGTGGGTAGGCGCCAGCTGAACGGCAATTACGCTGATTCTTCCCTAGATTGTAGGCTCAAGTTGTGCGAGACGGAGCCGTATGTGTGTGCGCGCTCTGTGTATTCCTACATCTGGAGCGCAGCGTTTGCACAGTATTGGGAGTGTTTTGTTAAATGTTAAAAGTGTGGCTTCCTCCCTGGCGCCACTCTGTCCGGATCCCTGCCCTGTTTGCACTTTCTAAACACGCCTCTCTTTCTCAATCTCTTGCAGGTGTTCGGAGGACGCAGCAGGACACAGCAGGCCGGAGCTGGACTCTACCCTCCGCTCACTCCACCAGCCCTACTCAGCCCCTTCTCAAAGCCCTGGGTGGATTTGCATTTTTTGGTTTCCTCTTGGCGCAAGAGACTTTTGCTTAAAATGGGACAATCTTACGTGACGTGTTTTGTGTTTGGACACTTCATTATTATTTAATTTAAGAGTATATTATTTGCAGCACCTTTCTGGAAAACGGAAGGCGTGTGTTATCCCAAGTGTGGGAAACGGAAGACTGTGGCACGGATTATTCTCCCCAAGCCCCTTGTTTAAAGCCTTGGCTTTTCTGCGGAGATGGGGATGGAACACTGGTTTGTAGCTGTAAAAAGTTGAGTCTTGTAAGAACCGTTGGCACGTTGTTTTTGAGAAACAAGTCAAAAGAAAATTGAGACCTTGAACTCTTCTCGGGAGTTGATTCTGTACAGTTGCAGACGTTTCTGCAAAAGTTTAATGACGTACTTAATAATGGCGAAACTTTTTATAAAAGTAATGTAAATTGTAAATTTTTTTTAATAGAAAATAAACCAAAAACGCAATGCAAATTTGTCTTATTTTGTGCCAGTATCCTCAAATAGATTGTGCGTAAAATTACATTTCAATTCGTCGACTTTAAATGTTATATGCGCAAGCGGAGGACACAATGTTGTCAGAGCAAATGGGCCCGAGGACTATATGAAATGATGTCCATAGGCACAGAAATTTAAAGACATAAGATCCTGAAGTCGCCTCTTTTACTTTCCCACACGGCTGTCTGAAGAAAATCGGATTAGGTGGCAGAGAGCGGTGAGCACGGCCTGGTTGGTGGTGTACCAACCAGGACACGCTTTGGGTTTAACTGAGCAGTGGCATCAAAAGTTCAGTTTAGTTAGTGCAACCTGTAGCCCATTTCTTAGTAACAATTCCTATTCACCTCTTCATCCGCCCATTTCCATTGACGGCCATCTACATTTTCCACGAGACATGCTGACTCTTATTTTGAACGAGATCCTGGATTTCAAGTGATTGAAACAGAAACTTGTCTTGGAACCTCTTTGTCCGTACAATAGCCATCTATTTTTTTTACCCTTTACACACTTGAGTCGACATCAATAAAGTTTTCACCGAAGATCGAGTTATCAGCAAGTGAGTGACCGCCACAAGGCAGTCAGGTTTACGTGGAAAGTGCGCCACCTTCCGGAGAACATACGCTTTTATCGGTCAGGTCATGAGATATAATAGCGCTTTGAAATTATTTGATTGTGGATGGAATGTGAAGTCTTTGATAAAAGAGCGAGGAGGCTTAAAATTCAACAGCCACAACATTTATTGATTCACAGAAAGATATGAAAATGCCTCATGCAAGAACACTTGTTCACAGTAGGAAGTCCAGAACACCACAAATCACAATACAGTTCGTCTTTTTCTCAACCAGGGAAGAACATTAGGGCAAAAGGCACATGACCACACACTTTTAATACTGACATCTATCTGCACTTTTAAGTTTGTTGGACAATCAGGAAGTTAAGAGCCACTTCAGGTAGTTCAAAGGCGAGAGATCCGGTGTTAGAGATCCAAAGTAGAATGTTTAAATAAGTTTGGTTTTACAAAGCTACATCACACAACAGTTTCCACTTCTGTGCCGGCCAACTACAGCCATCTAATTCTATTTCTTATCTTAACACCAACACAACAATCTAAAGATGTATCCTAATCAGCTATGGAGATGGATAATTTCACATTAAACGATAAAAACTTACTGACTAAAAACAAACCCAAGTTGTTATTACACATGCATTCAGTGCAAATTAATATGTAGGAAATTTCTTTTGAACCTAGAGCTGTCATACCTAACACACTTAAAAGTCTAATACAAAGACTATATATAAGGCAACAGTTTACTCATCGATCTCAAGCCCTATTGAGTTTGATCAGATCTGCTTCAGAGCACGCTCTCCCGCTCGTCTCCCAGGCTTATGGTCTGCAGGTTGCGGTTGTGGTGCACGGTTACGGTGGTGGTGGCGTTGCCCGGGGTGATGAGGATGGTGGGCGGGTCATTGCTGTGGGTCTGGTGACTGTTGTTAGCGTTGCTGTTGGTTGGTGGTGTGTCAGTGCTGTTGTTGTTCAGGTTGGAGATGGAGTCGGAGGGCCAGTCTGCGTCGGGGCTGCTGGCCATCAGGCTGGCCTCGGAGGCAGCCTCGGAGCAGATGGACATGCGGGCCACAGTGCTCTCCTGCAACCTACTCGGACCCCTCTTCACCAGGCCCTCCAGCTCCATCAGGTTGGCTTTAGACGCATCCACCTCCTCCAGAGAGCGGTCAGACGAGCTGTCGCTGGAGCGCATCCCGGAGTCAGACGAGTCCTTCTTGTCCAGGAGGATGTCTGAGAGGAAAGTGGGTTTGTTGAGCAGCCCGGTGGCCCTCTGTGAAGCTCCTCCTTTCTCTTTGTGCAGCAGAGGTGTGGTGTTGTCCTCCTCTGGCCCAGAGTCCTCGTCACTGGGCAGCTTCTGGTAGGAGTCCCCCTTCACCCTTGACGAGGAGCTGTGGTCCAGCTTCTCATCCTCCTCGCTGATGGGGTCCAACTGTTGGATATCATTCCCGGAGAAGTCAGGGGCATCGCATCCTTTGGAGCCTGGTTTAGGGAACGGCTTGCGGCAATCATGGTCCAAGCCCTCCTTGGCCTGAAGAAACAGGGGTAAGAACTTAAATATACAGTGTCTTGTGAGATGTGAAGATCAAGAGGAGAAAAAAAATGAATAAATTTTCCACAGTTTCAAGGGAAAATCTCCTCAGTTGCCAAAAGAGAATTTCATACACAAATAATAAAAATAACTCCTTTTTAAATTTGAATTGTACAATTTTGTTTGACAACGCTTATAAGTGTAGCAGCTTGTGTTCGAATGCTTCCAGTTTTTCGTCAAACCCAAAAACCCACTGTGTACTCACTTTTTTTTCATCGGTGTGCTCAGCCCCAGACCCTTCCAGCTGTCCCACCTGAGAGATATACTCCCTGTAGGCGTCGTTGTACTTGGCCTGCTGCCGGTCGCTCAGTTTGCAGAAGTCCACGGAGGATTCCTGTGAGGCGAGGCTGGACATGCTTGAAGTGCGGTAATTTGTCACCTGTGTAAATAATGATTTCAAATATATGTAACCCTTCAAATAAATACAGTTGTACAAGTCCATTTTACTCTCATTAAGTCACTAAGGGCCCGTTTCATGAGACTGACCGGCCAGTGGGAGCTGCTGTAGCTGTAGCTGTTGCTCTGACGAGGGGGTTCGTCCAGACCCGCAGCGCTCAGCTCCTCAAAGCTCAGGTTCAGGCTGAAGGCCCGGGTCTCTGGAGGCTCTCGGGTGGTGGAGGGGGGCACCACACTACTCCCCTGTTCACTGGGAGCCCGGGACTCCTCCAGCAGCAGGGCCTGGCTCTCCGCGAGCCTCTGCTCCACCACCTGCAAAAGCAGAGCATCACATTAAGTGGGGTGACAAAGGTAGATCTGAGAATTAGTGACATACATAATAATGACTAAAAAAAACAATATGCGTGTCACCTTTTTGAGACTGAAAGTGAAGTTTGTATAATTTTGAACTTAAATCAACTACAGTTTGCTTGGTCCAAAATGCACACTCCCTGAATGAGCACTTTACTTGTACTTCCTTGTCAAGTTTTCCCCAATGTTATAAATATTATGCAGCTGGACTTCTTTATTCTACATGCAACATAATCATAGATAACAGACACACATAGTGTGTGTGTGTCACATGTGGGAGTCATTTCCCCAGCAGCTCCAGCTCAACACTAACAAGAGCCTTCCTTGTATCACACAGAAAACAAATGTGCGCCCCAGCATGTCATACCAGCACAGTGTCACAGTCTGACAATAAGCTGTACAACTACTGCAGGTTTAGAAAGTTGCTATTACCTTGTTCATACCCTGGCAACACAAAAACAAAAGGAGAAAGCGCACCCACCATCCCCCTAAAGAGCTGCCAGTCGCCAAAGTTCATCCCCATCTCCTTCTTCAGCTCGTCCAGGTTACAGTACATTAGCACACGGCCGTTGATATTGGCCTGTAGCAGACAAGAGAAACGGTTATATCCAGGAGACAGGCCGATGTGAGGCTTTACAAATGTCAGAGGACAGAACCTTCTTGATGGTGGCACTGTAGTGAGACAGCATATTGGGATCAATTCCATCGATGAGTTTGATTCGCTCACAGACAGCCTCTGTGCTAAGAGAGCTGAGTGGTGCTCCAGGCGACACCTGCATAAATAAACATACAGCTTTACACACATTTGGCTTTAATGATTTGAGTCAAGTGTGCTACTCGCAACATCAAACTGTTAGCATTTTCTGTTACAAACAGACTGATTTGATTAGGGCAAAATCAAGAGCAGTAGGTTCAGAGCAGGTCTGTGGCACGAGGTCACAGTGAGAGTAAACGTGCTGCCAGCCTTTCCAAATACCCCCATACCTGCTTTAGTTCTTTAGCTTAGTGTAAACAAACATACTAAAAACCGAGCCTTGTATTCGGAGGACTCAAAGGCCTGGTACAATGGAATGGGAGACATAGCACCCATGGGTGTACACTCCACTCTCCACTCTGCTCAGATATCTGCCATCAGCTCCTCTAACATCATTAAGACATGCCGTGGTACTAAGCTCTCGGCTTTGTTTCAGCTTTGGGGAAAATAGAGGAGCTTAGTCGGATTTTATGTGGATATTAGACAGAAACTAACAGCGTGTTAGATGTGGGACAAGACATAACGTGTCAACTTGTGCACAGTGAGTTCAGGGATAAAGGCAGGTGCTCAGTGTTAACTACTATGGCATTCCATTAGTTAGTATTTTAACTTATATAGACATGCTCTTGGCTACCATTTCCCTGTTACAACCTCATGCTGTGTAATGAAGTTATGAAGGCTGGTTTAAGATGGAGGTGCAGATGAACAATACATAGAACCAAATGAGTACCTTCTTCACTTTGTAAGCCTGGGACTTTAAAGGCTTCAAGGGGAGAGAAAAGACAAAATCACATCAAATCATCCAAAAGGCCCCACACATCTTTCCCAAACAGATTTACAGCTGTGTAGTCTTGTAATAGTTGACAAGTTGAATGAAGATACTTGTCCTCATTAAGTACAAAATAACGCTCTCAGTAAAAACATGTCATGAAGGTACATGTCATGACAATGTACCTTCAGTACAGATTTAGACAAGGGTTTATTCAGGTATTTACAGGTTTTTAACTTATTACAGTGTGTTATATATAAGCTTATGTCTGCTGGTTGTTACATAGTGTGCTACTGTGTAGTGTCAAGAGTAGTTAAAAATAGAGTCTCTTAAGCTTAGCACACATGCATTGTCCCCTAGCCCCTCTCCTGCTGACACAAACTCAAACATTAGTCACCCCCAGTGTGACAGGGTGTAACTGCAGCAGGTTGAAGGCTGGGTGGGGGCAGGTGGGGAGGTGGTGGTTAGTGCCAGGGAGGAGATAAGCTCCCCCGCGCTGGGCTCATGGTCCAGCTGTGGATGTGAGGCATGGCCCCTACAGCGGCTCTCGTGGTGATTCCAGCAAACACACACAGACACACACACACACACACACACACAGACACATATGTGCACGCACACACACAGACACACACACGTGACTGACGTGCTACAACGAGATCTGGGGGTCAATGAAAAATAAAGGGGTAGAATTCATTTTAACAACCACAATATTAGTAGAAAATGTGTACTTTGTTGAGAAATAAAACCCTGATATTAATGCTTTTAAGCACCTTCTGACAATGCCATTTCCTCACCATACCATTCCCATTTCCTTTTTTTTGTTTTGTTTTTTTGCTGACCCTAACGCACTTACTTCAACCACCCCTTCATGAACCTGGAAATCCTCAGTTCAACAGGGTTGGAAAAAAAAACACAGTGTCATACAAAAAGCTTTTTAAATGTTATTTTGAAGGTATTTTGTAATGATTAAAAACTCCCATGCCACTGTAAAGGAAAACAGTATTGTTTTAGAAAGTGATTTTAAATCATAATATCCTCTATTTAAGTCAAACAGATTATGAAACAATTAATTAATTGCCATAAATAAGTAATTACACACATACACTGCAATTGTGATTATGTAGAAGTGGAGTTATACAGTGAGATCTACCAGTACTTACAGATTCACCGATGTTGTCCTTAGGCTGGGCTGGTTTAATGGGGGGGCGCGAGGATGAGTAGGGGGGGTGGTGCGGATAATGCCGGGGCAGGTGATACACATGTTGGGGAAAATAAGGCTATGAGGAGAGAAAGCAATGGGACGGACATGAGGACAGAGGCTAAAAACAAAATGGGCGAAAAACAGACAAATGAAAAAGGGAGAAATCATCTAAATGTTAAGATGGAGTTAACCAGTTTCTACCTAGATTGAACTAGATTTGAACTTACCAGGCAGTTGGCAGTAAAAAATACAATGGATGAATGTAGTAGTGTGAGACACCAAGTAAAGTAATGTAATGTGTAATGTAATGTGTGTGTGAGCACTATCAAGCGTCATTAGTGCCCCCCCACATTGGCCTGCTTGGCTCACCCTGTTGTAGAAGGGGTGCTGAGGACCGGTCATCCCACTGAAGTATGCACTGTGAGGCTGAGGGGGCAGAGATCCGGTAAATGATCCGTTGGGGGAGCAGGTGGTCGGGTGCTGGCTGTACCCCGAAGGGCCCCGGGTCCCTGCCTCCTGCAGGGGCAGCGTGGGATAGGTCACTCCCCCCATGTGCATCTGCTCCCGGGCGGCACGCACATCTAAGAGGGGACAGAGCCGGGGGACAGAGCCAGTGAATGAGAAGACAGTTTATCAGTGGAAGTTTTGGCCATGACTATAAAGAGCCCTTAGATCCACCCACACATTTTTTCTAATATTTGGCATTATTTCAAATTCTTTACAAAGTTAAGGCAGTAAAGATTTGGCTGAGAAAAATGAATGCGGAGAGCTGTAAAATTACTTGAATCTCAAAGTACCATGTGAAATACTGTACAAAATGCTGAACATGGGATAAAGGTGAGAAATAGAAAGTGAAATGTAAATAAGTTTTCTGATGCATCTTGTGTTTTTTGGGTTTTTTTACAGTTGGCCCAGCGCAGCCCTCTTATGCAGTAACCAAGACCCCTGCGCATTCTCTCTGGACAGTCTTAAACAGTGGGCCGAGTGCACGCTGACGCACGTAAACAGCACTTGAGCTTCCCTCACTACCACCGGGCTCTATGATGTCAGTGGAACTACAAACTGTGAAATTTGGTCAGGCGCTAGTGGCAGATTGGTGCGAGCGGGTGAAAATATTTTGCCGACCTCAAAGTGTTAGAGCTGAAACCTGCTCGACATTTGATTGTTTGGAAATGAGGCTGAGTCTGTGGGTGTGTGAGCGCCGGGCGATCAGAGCACAGCCTGGTGCAATGTTCAGAGTAGTGTCACTGCCAAAATGAGCTGGCACAAAGTCGCACATCACACAAGACACTGCTGCAGCTCTGTGCAAGCCTCTCCACTACAGCCAGTGTACGGGTCACATCCACACTACAGCACTTCAGTACAGAAGGAGGTTTGACAGCTACAAGCTTCCACCTCAAGTACTAGTACAAATATGACATGTAATCATTCTTGTAACTGGAGTTCTGTTGGATAAAAGAAGTTTTCTTTTAGGGAAATGCCTGCTATACCTTATATGGGCAATACTGAACCAAGTCATATACTTCATAAGAAACCCAGTTTCAGTTGGTGACTTAATTTCACACATTCACAGACAGCTGAACATGCAGTGCCTTTTATCTCGGATCACATGTCTAATCTAAAAAAGGATAAAAGTGATATTTGAAAATTATTATCTTTAAAATTCTAATAAATGTTTAATGTTTAAAATGTAAAGGTTAATATTTTTTGCCCATATTTTAGTGTTGAGTGTCCTCTAACCTGCGATGATCTCCCTGAGCTTGGGGTCCAGGTTAACGGTGCAGGGCAGGAACATCTCCACATCTCGGGCGGTGAGCGAGGGCTGCCTGGAGGACAGGAACACCTCGAAGCTCCTGATGTCTCCATCAATCTCTAGTAGTGGCTCCACATCCTTTGTGGTAGGGATGCTCTTGGAAATCCTTCACACAGAGCAAGGACGTAAAAATGTATTATTGTCAAGTATGTTTTATTGTTTGTTATTATGCATATTTTTATATTATAAGGTGATTTGTTTATACAATTTACAAACTCAAAATGGGTTTACTATGACTGGTGAGCACATTAGAAGCCACAGTAACACATTCAGAGAAAATATGAGGAAATGGAAAGAAGTCAAGCTCAGATTGTAGAGATATGCAGCAGCAGCCGCCATCATGAGAGCAGAGCCGCGTGGATTTGGAGAAGGTGAGATAGTGCGGGGGTGTAGAAGCACTGATAGAATAAGGCTTGTTATCTGGCCTGAGCAGAGGAGGAAACCTCAGAAGATGACAATCGCAGCATCATTTAGCGAGCAGCAGACGGAAGCATGACGTGCGCCACATTTAGCATCAAGCCGTTATCATCAAATACAGCAGTGAAACTATCCTGTCAAATAACCGTCATGATAGACTACAAAGCATCAAAACACTTCGGTCATTCAAAATGGCTTTGTGGACCATTGGTAAAAATCCTCCAGCTAAGGTCCTGACCAAGTCTATCTTAAGATCGGGAGGTGGGCCCCTAGGTGTGGCACTGCACTGACAGGTTGCCCCAGAGACATTGAAGGATGGGTCATAAGCAGGAGCCAAATTTCCCTAGGGGACCTTACCTTAAATTATAGCTAGAAGTATAGCAGATTGTAGAGATGTAGTAAAATTTGTCAGAAAAACATTTTATTTGAAAATGTCCTTATACTAGAACAACAATGAAACACACAGTTTAGTCTGGGATTCACCCTTCACATGTTCTAATGGGGAGGAGAGGGTTGCCTTCTGTCACTTGATTAGATGATTGGGGAAGTTATTCCACCGAGTCTGGTTTGTGCTCTGTAAATTACATAGCCAACTAGTAAGTGCTTTTATTAAACAAATTAAACCAAAAATGTGGATTAAATCACCAACAGTCTGCCCACGATAGACACTCACATGCTCTTGTGCGACCCTTCGAATTTAGAAGGCCGTCAAAAATGATATTTCCAAAGTGCAACAGAAGATAGATGATCGAGCACTTGACATTTACAAGTCTTTTCATGGAGGATCAGAAAATGTATTGGCAGCAATGGACTGCATTGAGTGTTTAAACGGGCTGATGCCAATGTTACAGGACACAGAGTACCCATTTAAGGACAAGAGGTTTGTTGCTGAGGTTTAACCACTCCAAATGACATCATTAACAGTCCACTAGTGATGAGCCACTGGGCCTGGCATTAAGCAGTGCACACACATCTCAGATTTAGTCATCCTAACAGTGAACAGACGACACAGACCAAATGAACAAAGCCTTCTTATCAGCCATCAGTGGCCAAATGACAAGATGAATGCTCGGTTAGGAGTGCTAAGGAAGCCAGTCATATTAGTTTCAGACTGGGACTACTTAGAAGCAGGCATCCCCACACAATGGGCTCTTTGACAGAAGCAGCTTATAGCCACAGCACTCCAGTCTCCAGCCCAACTGCTCTGGTGTGCTGCTGCCAGTGGAGCTTTCTGCACTTATCCAAAATGCTAGCAGGTCAAAGATGACATGCTTCGCCCTTCTCCTCAGACTCCCACACATGAGAAAGCACAATCCGCTCACTCATGCCTTCCTATGTGCCATTTTGCTTTGCTTTACCACTTCCTCTGAATAACACACATCCAAACAAACATGGAG
The DNA here is from genome assembly GCA_029959045.1 of Taenioides sp. WSHXM2023. NCBI lineage: Eukaryota > Metazoa > Chordata > Actinopteri > Gobiiformes > Gobiidae > Taenioides > Taenioides sp. WSHXM2023. The sequence continues at coordinate 9,968,206 of CM057102.1, read as the reverse complement.
AGGTCTTGTGGCCAAACATTTCCATTTAAAGTATAATTGTTGTGAACTGACATAAAATCCCTATGGCAAGACTTGTTTTTCTTACAGATTTAAGAATTATTTTATGTACTCTTTTTGTGGTGGCTTGATAAACTCTAGTGTCTGAATGCCAGCCAGTGCTTTTGAGGGTATCAGAAGTGCGTACGCATCAGAGTAGGCACAGAAGTTAGACACATTTTCACAATTCTCACATTTTCACAATTCTCATGATTCAGAAGTACAAGAGATAGGACCAGACGATACTAAACTCTATCAGTTTAGTATCAGCGCATGTGGCTAAAATGAGGAGAGAATTCAACGTGGCCAAACCAAGGTCAGCCACACACGAGCGTTTTGAGAGGAAGCCAAGCATTACCTGAGTCAGCATTCAAAATCAGAGATGCCTGAGGCACAGGTGAAAAGCTGGGCCACTGTATACTGAGTGAGTATACTGCACTGTACTGCAGTATACTCACTGTGTGTACTCTTGTGTACTACCAAATATTACGTTTTTTCTTGGTACTACTTGGTGCTGCGGTGGCTGCTGTGTGCTCTGATCTAGTCTGATTTCACCTCCGGAGACTGGATAGTATCAGTGTTCTGTTCAATGTCTGTCCACCTCCCTTCCCCCACTGCCTCTAAGTCCTAACCACCATTACAGTAATATGAGCATAGGATCATTAGGTGTAAAAAGTCTGTTTTAATTTTTAGGAGAAATGTGTAGATCTTCCTCAACCCTAAATAACGGTAGTACACATCCAGAGATAAATGAGACTTCACACAAAGGGAGTCAACCACACAGGCTTTTATGTGAGGACATCCTTGTGACAGACTAATAACTGTGCCAATTACGGGAGTGAAGTGTCATCTTAAAGTACTTATTAAGACTTCATTGCCTGCACATTAATTTCGAGTGTTATTAAGTAGAAAAAAATCTATGAATAGACTGGAGTCTCTGACAACTAATGTTATACAAGTTCTTTCATCGTAAGCTCTGTCATAAAACACTATTCTACTGAAATTGGCAGTTGCACCATCAACCTCACAATATCTAACACATCTGGAATGATCTATATAGGGGTATGCTTTCTAGGTGTGAGTCTAGATTGTTTTACAAATCTATGCTTTTACTAGTGTGTGTAAGTGTGTAGTAGTTAATACATTTAACTACTTACTTAGTAGAAAGTAACCAAGAAAAGAAACATGGGGTTTTATTATGAAAACCATGGAAACCAGAAAATTGTTATTTGAAATTACTACGATGGCTGCTATGGCAGCCAAAACCACACACCCCTGAGCAGAGAGGCAGTAACAAGGCTTCAACTCTTATGCACGAGTGACAAGAAACAAACATTTATAAATTAGCATTAGGGTTGTTAATTTGATGGGTGCAAATTTGTGAGATGATCCAAAGCACTTGTTTTGTTCTATTTCTGTCACTGGGCCAAGACACTGGCTGCCGTGAGCTGTAGTGTTCCCTGGAGGTCCTGTGAGACAAACATTCTCACTGTTTATGTGAGAGCTTTGAGACAAGAGCCAATATCTGCTCCTCACACCAGCACCTTTGTTCATCCCCCTCTAACCTGCATCAGTCTGGGCCGCCCCTGCTCTCACTGTTAATGCTACAAATGGCTGAGGTTATTACCCGATTACACATTCTCCATCAGATTAGCTGTACTGGCTCCGCGGTAGGGACACTGGAGTATAGAGGTTCTCTGTTCCACTGAGACACTGAAAAGCTCATTGCTATACTAAACACATGCAGTTAAAATACAGCAGCAGTAACAACACACTGGTACATTTGTGAACAAAGGCCACACCACACAAAGTGTAACTGCTCCTCACAACCAACATGTCCATTACCCCTGAACATACAAGTACACAACATGGGGCATTATGCACTGGGTGTTAGTTATAAGAACCAACAGACTTACAGACATCAACATGTTCTGTACTGACAATTCTGAGGTGTTGTAAAATGTTGCCATGGTTATGAAGGCTACTAAAAATTAATGAGTGAGTTTTTCAAATGGCCTGCTTTGAAAATCTGAAATATTATTGTGACAGGCAAGGTAATTTTGTAAATCATGGATTGAGGCTGATGTGCTAAATATACATAGAGTTAATGTAATTTGAAGCAAACACCATTTTCCAATGTGGCTGGAGCTTGGGTCAGAGGAAGAGAGCAGCATGCAGCCTTATGACTAAGATCTGTGGTGACAGTTGACCTATAAGGCTGACTCACCCCCATGTTCACTTCAACACTAATATATTCTCTTAGTGCGCAGCGCTCTGGGGATGTGCATTTCTGTTGCGGCTAAATGCCTCAGCCTAACAAATGTGTACAGGACAATATTTAACATGATGCTGCGGTTGAATTGATCAAATAAAAAAGGAGGAATGGTGCATACATGCTGCACTGTAGTAGAGGCAAACATGTCATATCTATGTATAGAGTCCAGCACAAAGGCAGAGGCCTCAGGTTATGAGAGGCTAGTGCAGGAAGTGCTGCTCACACATAACTCACAGCAGTGAAGCAGCTAAAAGAGGAAGAGGCTCAGCGAGACGCACAGGCCAGAGTCTTATCAGCTGAAGATCAGAGCCAGAGATAAGGGCTGGAGCAGAGGCGCTGCGTTTAGCCCGTTTGAAGCTTCCTGTCATCATCATTAAGACGCTTCTTTGATGGCCACAGCAGAACAGAGCAACCATTTGGATTGACATCACAACAAGTAGAATATATACCGATATCATTTTGCACAGGACCTGTATTTCAGTGTTAATTGAGTTAGCTACTGCGCTGAGGCTATATGCTAATGACAGTGAGTGTGTGTGCTCCCCGTGGGCTCAGACACCAGTCCACTGTGACAGAGTAACCTTTAAAGACCATCCACTGATGCACAACACTGACCAAATGTGCTCTGCTCTCCTAAAATCATCCACAGACAGTCCACTTCTGTGCTCTCTTGGGGGGGGGGGGGGGGGGGGGGTCGCCCATTGTAAAGGATAGGCAACAGTGTGATGCTTTGAGAGCTCAAATCCTCTACTGCCCCCCGGTGGTAACAAGCATATAAAAACAGAATATTAAAAGAATAATCAATGTACCTCTCATAAATGGTCTTGAGAGTGACTTGGTCTGATACACCATCAGTCTCTTCTAAGAACAGGATGATCCAGGAGGTTCTATAGGGCCACTCCTCGGTCAGGTTGATCCACGAGGCCAGGCGGTCCCAGTTAAAGAGGATCTGATTGGCCCGCAGCAAGCGACCTTACAGGGATGAAGAGACAAACCAATCAATTAGCATTTCAAGAAGATATTATTAACATATATCTTTAACTTAACATTTCCATGTGTGTATGTGTACTGTATTCTGGAGTTTTTGGTGTTTGTTGAATAAATAAAGTCTTAAAACCGTAGTGTAGCTCAGATGGGTACCTGTGATGGAGACGATGTTGAGTAGCCTCCTCATGGTCTGTGGGCTAATGTCACTGAACCAGTCCTCTGTCACCAGCAGTTTGGTCAGGTCAAAGGACATCTGTCTGGTGATGGTCCTCTGCATGTGGCGCCGCCGATACGTGTCCTATATACAGAACAATGTCCTTTTTATTGTGGTTAACAAATTACTGTATTTACCATTCCTCAAGAATACATCTTAACATCTACAACAATGTGTGCTTCAAATATCACTCAATACAGGGACACAGAAATAAGATAATAAAGGATTCATCTCTGATACACATCTATAATGTGCATACTAGCACATTATATACATACAAAGCCTGTGTTTCTGTGGGTAAAACATAGTATGTGTGCGTGAGAGAGAATGTGAGACAAGAGAGGCAGACTCAGATCTAGCACAGAACATCTGTGATGATACAGTATCAGACAGCTGCCATGGTCATGAGCCAAGCCCAGGCATTTGGTGGACTTTGAAGTCGTAATGTGGGTCTCATGACCTCTTCCTCTGAGAAATAAAAGATGGCCTCCACTCTGGTTTTACCATTATACACTGAAGACAGCCTTGCCTTGTGTCTGTCCCTATAAATAGGTTTTCTTTATAAAATGCGCTATGACTAGTTCTGTCCGTTTATTCTTAAGATCATTGGTAAGCCAGGATAATGTGGAACCGAGAGACTGTACTTAATGACACCAAATCAAATGGAGAGCCACTACATCATTGCCCTGTTTTAACCTCCACTTGTAGAAACGAGCCCTGTGGCCAAGGAACAGCTAGTGGCAGGGGGCAAATGATTAGAGCATGCCGCCCCATAATGACAGGGCACACTAATAACGGCGGGTAGTAAACAAAGCACAAGCATAAATAAATGACAAACAAATAAACAGTAGGGGGCAGGGGGCACTGGGAGTTTGGCTTCTGCAGCACAGAGCCACTTAGCCTCCTGCCAGCAGACCTGTGCCAGTGCTCTGTCACAAAGACCCACTGCTGCTCGGCCTGTCAGCAGATTGTGCCATCACTGTAGGAAGACTAACAGCCATTACAGCCAGTCTACCAGGACACACACCAGACACTCTGTTCATTGGATTTCTAACATGGCCGCTTCATGCAGATAGGGCTGACAATAAACAGGAGTTTCAACAAATGGATGTTTCCTGATCATTAAAAAAGTGCAATCAGTGTGAATATTTGTATTGTGTGTTGAGTGGTTCAGATTGGTTCAGTTGTCAAGATTATGTGTTGCAGTGTATATATATTAAATAGTACTGCAAAATTCTGCCAAGGAATACGAAAACTCATTAGGAGCGATACAACTTATTTGAACTCTTCTTCCCAAGCTCTAGTTCTAATTATCACAGGCTTAACTGTTGTGCCCTGGTTAACTATGCACCACAACGATTTTAAAATCATTACCCTGCGGTTTAAGGCGGTTTTGCTTCCTAACTTGGACTGGTCTTGGCCCAAGTTGTTTTGAGAAAATTTCCGATCCATATCTTCATGCCATCCTGAAAATGAATGCTGTGGGTTAATGATGTATAAAAGCTGTTGAAACAAATCGTTTTTTGTGCCGTGTTGCCATACCCTCCGCAGCCCCTCCCTCCCCGTTGGAAGGCGTGGCCATACAGAGTTTCTTGGCGGTGCTCAGGCCTCTGCTGTTGAGGAAGACTGGCAGGTGCACAATGTTTCTCATGTAATCATGACCATTGATATTGGAGTCTCTCAGCACACTGTTCAGATTTTGATTGATAGCTTTGATGATGATGTGAGGGTCACTGGCAAAAATGGAGATAAAAGGACCTTTGGAAAACAACACCCGCACCTGAAAAATGCAGTATAATGAAAAATCTGATGAATACATAGTAAAGATTGATGTTTCTTACTTGGGTTACACAATTGCAAAGTGTTAGTTTTGGTGTAATTATGGCTGTAAGAGAAGTGTTGAGCACATGCTGCTGGGGATTTCATCTGTTCTAACTGGGGGCTTTGTCTCAGTGTCACAGGATAGTGATTTAGTTTGCCTTGGGGCCAGAAAACAAATGGCCAACACAGACAGCATAGTACTCGCTTTTAACTAAACACTGGACGATATCGCAAAAGAAAAACAATTATTGTAGTGTTATGAAAGTACTGACTGTGTCAAGCATCTGCAGCACTTTGTCTTGTTCACAAGCGTCCAGGCCGTCAATGATCACAGCCATTCGAGTTTGGTTTTGTGTGAAGCCATCTATGGTTTTAGCCATTTTTGACATCAGCTCCACCTCCTGCTTCAGAACCTATGAAACAACAATATAAACAGTCACACATACATTCATAGATTTGAAATTGTAACTTGAACATTTTCTTCAATACCTTCATAAAACCTTCACTCTTGAGTTTGTGCAAGTTGTTGGCAGCACTGTGCAGACGTTTCCTCTGAGAGTTGAGGACAGAGTCACCCACCTGCCACCATGTTCTGCAGTTCAGCAGCAGGGCCAGGCCCACCACACTGGCCATAGCTATCAACACTGCATTCACAGTCAGGTTCTCAGGATCCACCTGGAGACCAGAGGATGGAAAACATGAACACAGTTCTATACTGTAATCAAATATTTTATCAATCCAACTTACTTTAAATATGGCCAACAAGGCTACTCCAGTGATGAGGCATCCAATCGTAATGGCAAACAGGACAAAAGAAGGAACACAGCACGTTTTCTTCCACTTTTTGCCTTATTTAGGGGAAAATAATGCAATGTCATTAAAAAGATCCAATTCATATAACATGTAAATATTTTGTGATGAATTTCATGATTTCATGATTGTGTCTATGAAAATGACAACTGGTGCATATAACGTAGAGATTTCAGACTGTTGAATACCTTGAATTTCATCATTCTTAAAAACTCTGAAAAGTCTGGTTGCCATAAAGCCAAACTCTCTCTCACAAGCGTCTGACAGTGTGGCAATCATCTCTGCCATTGACGTTTCCCCGCCCACACTGGACAGGCGGTTATAATCCGTGAATAAGAATCTGGGATGGACGCAAATAATTAAAACGCCTGGAAGACATAGTTTGTTTAATGCATCTGCACAGAGGCCTACCTAACAGGCAGAGCACGGGTGGTCTGCTCTGGGAGCTCCGGTGGGTTCACAAACATCAGCTTGAGCAGCAGCTCCAGGTACCCCACATGGCGGGCCAGTCGGGTGCTGAGGACCCAGGCCCAGTTCCAGCTCTCCCTTTCACGCCGACTCCCGAAGTACACCAGCACTGTGGTGGATGAAGAGGTCAGAAATACAAATACAATGGTGCCCTCTAGTGTACATTAAAACAACGACAAGATTACATTAACCATAAATATTAAGCCTCTCATACAGCATATAGTTTCTGTGAATGTAAGAAACAAGTTGCATCACTTCAAACTAAACTACCGCTCTTCATCATGGTTTGAAAACAGGATAAATCAATTAATAAACTGAAGTGCTTTACCAAAGAAAATATAAAGCAGAGCCAGGAGACTGAGGGAGACCGCTATCGCCAGTTTAGGATCCACAGTGAAACCCAAGACAACAGCTACTGAGCCACAGAGCAGCAGCGTGAGGAAGACCACCAGCCACGAGAACTGGAAGAGTGGCTCAATCTGCTGCCCAGCAAACGTCTTCATCTCATCTGAGGGAAACCACAGGGACTGGGGTCAACTCAACTTATATATTCTATTTACTATATACTTTCAGAGAGGATTTACCTTCTAGTTTCTTGAGAAGGAAAGACTTGCCGCTGCCCCATTGAGCATACAGTCCCACACAGATGGGCGGCTGCATGGTGGGCTCACTAAGGATGTCAGCAAGAGCACTGCTGTACAGGTCATAGCCCAGCATGTCTCCATCAGACTCAGTTGGAGAAAGGTGCTCTGATAGACAAACACATAAAAATATATTAACAATATTAAATAGACATATGAATAAATAGATATAGAGTATTAATACAAAGACAGTACTTGCTCCAAAGATCTGGGTGAGAATACTCTTTTGGTGAGTGCAGTCGATGTTGTACGGCGTTTCTCCAGCCTTATTGGGACGGTACAATAGGCGGCCATCTTTAGGGTTCCTCAACAGTAGCTCTGCCAGCTTCCGACTGCGCCCTCTGATAGCAATATGTAGAGGTGTGTCTCCTTTCTGTAAACAGAAATGTACAAATCAAATAGGGTTTTGTAATAGAAAATATTACAAATAGCAGAATGTGTTTTGTTTACCTTGTCCATGGCAGAAACTTTGGCTCCTTTATCTAGCAGCAGTTCCACTATCTCTATATTCCGCATTTTTGTAGCTTTAATAAGTGGAGTCTCACCGTCCTGTGAAAAAATATGTATAGGTAAATGTATTCACAAAGTTGTGTGTTAATTCCATTGAAAAATACAATAGAAAAACAAAAAAGTTATGTTGTGTTGTGTTAGTTATGTTACCTTGGTGCAGCTCTCAGTGTCAGGGTTACACTGCAGGATGTCTCGAACCATGGTAGCGTTACCTTTCTCAACTGCCCAGTAGAGGGCAGTCTTGCCATCCTAAAGAAATTTAACATACCCATAATTCTACAGTAGAATTTTAACATGTCACTGAGATAAATTCATTACACTCCAGTTTATTTTAAATTATGTACAATATTGGTTGCTCTTCTTACCATGCCTCTGACATCAATATCAGCATATTTGTTCAGAAGAGCCCTCACTATCTCCACATGACCTCCTCTCACGGCTCCAATTAGCATAGTCTCCCCACTCTAGAAAGAAAATGGAGCAAAAGAGCCATGAGTCATACTACAGAAGAGAAAGCCATAACTATGCTACAGAAACACAAGTGAAGTGGTCACCCTGTCCGGGATATTGACATAGGTCCCAGCATCCAACAGGTCCTGCACTATCTCAGTATGACCTTCTTTGGCTGCGATGGCCAGGGCAGTGTTCCCATCTTTGTCTGTCATATTGACATTGGGATTCCTCTTCAGCAGCTCCTTCACAACATCTGTGTAACCTCCCTTTACTGCCACAATGAGAGCCGTCATGGAGTTCTGCCAAACAGAAGCCTCATTTCAACCTTTTGCATGGCTTAACAATTTATACTAGATAAATTATAATTACATTTCAGACACAGCTTATGAAAAAAAAGCAATAGACAGTTCATATAAGAGAAATGTACTTTATCTCACAGATGAATTAGAAACAAAACTTTGGGCATAAAAACTTTCTTTAACATTACTAGTAAAAATAGCAAAAAAATAAATAAATACACCTCATAGTTTATTTGCCTGTTGACTTGCTGAATCTGAATTATACTGACTTCTTCTATATCAGTCTCTTACCGCTCCCTCTTGGTCCACATCAGCTCCATTAGCCAGAAGATGCATTACACTGTCGTAATGACCTTTTCTGGCAGCCCAGATCAGAGGGGTGGTACCGTACTGAACATTACACAAGGAACAGACAGAAACACAGAAAGATGATACTTTTAATATGGGGAAAGATTATCTCTGAGCTCTTGGGAATCCTTCAGGTTTCTATGGGTATTAGTACCTTATCTGAGCAGTTGACTTTAGCTGAGTGCTGCAACAGGAGATGGACAATCTCTGCATGGCCCCGCCCAGCTGCCCAGATGATGGGGTAGACGCTGTACTGTGAGGGCAGAATAACACAAGTCAAGCATTAGTGTGCTGAAGCTCTAAGCCACCACAAACCTGACTAAAGAGAACTCTGTCATCCACCAATATATGTTCTACTATATATATTGTACTTATGGCACACCTGCCCAGTGATGTTTGGGTTGGCTCCCTTTTCCAGAAGCAACCGTGCCACTTCAGTACGGCCTTTATACGCCGCCCACATGAGAGCAGTCCAGCCTCCCTACAACAGAGAGAAACACAGAGTGAGAACAACTACCAAGATAAAAACAGGTCCAACTGTAACTACCAAAGCCACTTGACACTATAGAGTGCTACGTTAAGGTGGCTGAGATTTTAATATTTACATTGCAGGAATACAACTTGTACAACATGTATGTAAATACAAAATAAAAATGATTACGGTTACAGGCTGAAGGTATGAAATTACCAGCTTGTCTGGTTTATTGTCAGTGTTGTTATTATATTGGTTAGATACAGGATTAGACAATGTGCAGTGAGTTAGAAAGCATTTTAAGGTTAACACCCAAACACCCACACATTTTCAGACTGATAAATCAACACTTATTCATAATTACAGATTTAACAATAAAGATGAGGTCTACATACAATAAACGTCATCTGGATACATTTTAGCAAATGCTGCACAATTATGGTTTTACACAAAGTATGTATATACTACTAAGATAAGATAAGATAAGATAAGATAAGATAAGATAAGATAAGATAATCCTTTATTTGTCCCACAGTGGGGAAATGTCAGACATGAAAGAGCATGAAATCTAGCAATACAAAGACAAAACAAAGTCAAAAATTAAATCCAACAGTTTTTTTTCTCACCATGTCTCTGTGTTCTAGATTAGCTCCGTTCTCCAGCAGTTCCTGGACAACCTCAATGTGTCCCTCTTTGGCCGCACAGATGAGCGACGTCCAGCTGTCCTGTTGAAACACACGTAACAGTAAAAAAGAGCTCCAGTTTACAGCCTACAGAGTGCACACAGCCAGGGCCCATCACACACAGGGCCTTACCTACCAGCTGGTCATACCAGGTGCTCATGGTGCTTCTCATCTCTCAGTCTCTGTGAGACTAATGTCCAGTTGCAGGTATACATGAGTGTGAACTACGTGAGCATGTGGCTGTCACAGAGGAGGGCCGAAGCATTAGTGAGTGTTTTGTGAAGGCTAACATGGATGTGCAGGGTGTTGGCCAGTCTCTGAATCCTGTTATTTAGACAAAAGTGTTGTTAAATGTGTGTCATTATGGCTCATCTGAGCTGTGGACTAAGCCCTGGTCTGTTGAGCTCAGCACAAAGAGCATGTAGTGATGAAACATCCTGCTCACAGGGATAAACACTGAGGACTCACCTGTTTCCATGACTTCACTGCTGTGACCCCGGATATGTAGGCTTTTCTTTATTATAATTTTGACTATATACTCCTTTTGTATTATTAAAATCCACTGACTCAACCCAAATATAGCTACTGTCTGAGGGTGAGCTATTTCCTATATACTCGTACCCATTAAACATTTGTTGATACCACACACCAATACCACTATTATACGACACATTACACAGTATCCCAGTTTCAGTATCCCGGTTATGAACCAGAATAAATAAAGTGACTGTACATGAGTGAAATGACCTGCAGACATATGATCTCTGAAAAGTTTACCACATTTTTATGATATATTCTTACAAATGAAACAGTGTACTTACTATATCATCCAGGTTAACGTTTGCTCCTCTTCGGATGAGCTCTTGAACTATTTCCAGGTTTCCTTGTTCTGACGCCACCATCAGAGGAGTCAGTCCATTCTGAAAGAAGCAAGTTTTCCTCAACCCAGGACGGCAACTTGTGACTGTGACTTGTGTGACATTTTCATACCAAATGTGTTTTATGTAGTCTACATAGACCACATCTAGAGGTGTTACAAACAATAGGTGTGTGCTAGCAAGTAGAGACATTCAGATATTCAAAATGGACAGCTAGAGTTATAGACACAGTGGCATGTATATTGTATGTGAACATTCAAAACAATCAGACACCATAGATGCATGTGGATCACAAACCCTTAGACTGGTAAGGCGTCATAGAAGAAATAGACTATTCACTACTGACTAGGTATCACAAAAGTGTAATTACTAGATTACTAATGTGCCATATAGTAGACATACATCACTCCTGCTGTCCACGTCTCTGAACTTGTCCAGGTGAGCTTTGATGGCCGGCAGATTCTCCTCCTCCACATATCCAAATAGGCTCTGCACGGCCAGAGATGTCATCTTCAGGGATGTGGTGGTGTCCATGGTTGCACGCTAAATGCTGCAACACCCACCTGAGAAAGACAGACAGAATAACACAAGCAATATTAGGTATGACACTGATATCCACTATTTGACTTGCTCTTGATAATATTTTAAAATCTATGGCAAGGCTCACATATTAAAGGAATGGTGTACTAAACTTCTCAAATTCACTCTTCTCCTTTGTAAAATAAAAAAAAAATATTATCATGGTTTTGATGTTTGGATTGCAATTTTAATCAGGATTCATGTACACTAACAGCAGCAATACAACCTCTTCTGAGAGTTTACACTTCCAATGTCACTGGTTAAATCTACTTGTCACTCATTCAGAGCATGACAGAGATACAGAGCTACAATGAACAGAAATGCAGAGAATCACAAAATAACAGTTCTTCCTGACTGACAGACTTTTAAAGGGTGGGTAAAAACATAAATTGGACATAATGGGACTGCCCACCCGCTCTAACAAGAAGGGCAAGCTTTTATGTATGTATTTCTTTGAATAATGCACATTTGTGGATTATTGTAACAAGGCACAAAAATGTATCTTTGCCTCCAACTGCTTTAAAGTGAATTGTCTCAAAAGAGCAAAGTAATGAGTGACAAAATCAATATGAAATAGCCTGAAGAATTATTTACTCAGCGGCACTATCTCTTATAGCCAGTTCAGGGTTCATTTCTGTCATTACCCAATTGAAATGTTTTAGAAAATCTTTGCCAAATTAAATAATTGCACCACTTGAAACGCCGACAAAGAACACTCACAATTGAAGCCTTTTGTCTAGTCGACCATTAAAAAGCACATTCATTATTGATTGAGTGCGCTCCCTCACTTCCTGTCTCGATCATCATCCCAACAGTTGTCTGGTAATGAGCTCCACTTCAGAGAATCACAAATAGTCACATGTTGAATCAGGAGTATAAAGGCTATAAGCAGTCTTTTACGCCAGACAATATTTTTCCTGTTTTTTCTGTTTATCACTCAGGGGTCAAATGCCCATGTCTTAAAAAATCCTTTGTTTACTGATAGGAGCAGGAGCCTGTTGACAGACCCTCAGTCTTTCAGTCCATCACACTCCCTCTGTTGGCTAGTTGAAATACTAGGTCCCACATCTGACCCAAACCTTATTAAATAGAGCAGAATTAAACCAATAATAACCAGAACAATGAGAAATTGTGGGGCAGGTAAAATAAACTTACCTGGGTCATAATATGGAGCAATAGTCCTCTCACCGTGTTCTCTATCTCAGTCTATCACAGCGGCGCTGCACTCACATCCCCCCAGACTGAATATTAGATGAGGGGAGGCCCACGCCCATGTCTGCTACACAATAGGCACATGCTGAGGGGCTGTCAGTCAGATCAGACACACTGGCCATTAGCACCGGACCTCATTAAACCCTTGCAGCCACTTAAATGTAATTAGTAGAGATACAGGAGGTTGTGGTCAGAGGCTGGTCTGGGATCTTCAAGCCATTCTACTCCGATAAAACAAAAAATGTCTAATATTTAGGTATCTTGAATGTATTTGCCATTTATGACCACATATATTTCTGGGTGGGGAAAAACATAATCCAATCAAAATGATGTATTCAGGGATATCTTGCTGTCTGGAAGTACTGACAGTCTCCTCTTAAACCTGCCATAAGCTACTCTCAAGTGCTTCTATCTGATCACAAGTACTGTACATGAAGTGGCTAAACTGGATCTGATCTGACCTCTAAATTTAACTAGTCCGCCCGGCCTATTTCCATTGAGTCATCAGGGAACGACTGCTGACATATCACTTCCTCCCCAAGCCTAAACTACTGTTCTCAAACTCTTCTGTGTTCATCCATGAAGGAAATGGGATGCAAAATACAACTTCTCCAATACTTAACTCATTTATAAACTATAAGTAAACTAAACTATACTTTTATTACAACCTGAGCGCTTAGATATACACAAGCATCAGGAGAACTGAGAGGAAGCAAACATGACAAGAAGTCATTATAAAAAGTAGAGCCAGTCTCTGGCCAGCTTCTTGCCCGCACACAACCTTCTAAATATACTGGCCATTGCACAACAGTGTTCACTGAGTTCAGAGCTGCCAGTGAAAATAAACATCTGGATTTCAGCCCTCACAAGTTTCAAGTTTATGAGAACAGCAAATGAAATCTATATTACCAAAACTCGGCAATAGCCAACTCGCCCAGACAAAGGACTTCTTTGCTCCGTTGTGTTTTGCAAAGCTTTTGCATCGTAGCCTGGAAGCAACAACAAAACAGCAACTCCCAGAGGCTAACATGCTAACCTTAGCTTCGCTCCACAGGTCCGAGTATTCTCTCTGAAACCGTGTCTGAAACACTGTACGCGGACCATGCCGTCAAAAGTACACTCACCCAACTCTGCAGATCTGTCCCGTTTGTTTTTTCTTCTGAAATCAGCTTTAAAGTGGGGAAAAGTGAGTGGTTTTATTGTATCATACTGTATCCTTAGAACACTACTCCTCAGAGTACTCCAGCCACAGGCTCCGCCCACTGCTGTCACACAGGCCCCTCACCCAAACAGAAGACTCCGCCCATACTAGGTCTGTTATCATCATCCTCATCTCCATCAGCATCCTCATCATCATCAAAGCAAACAAAGATAATGTAAAGGAAGGGTTACGGTAACTAGACTTCATCAAGCTGAGGCCAGGGCCAAAAAATAGCATGGTTATTCCCAAAATATTACTCCTTATTTGAAGGAGCCTTTTATTTTTGTATTGTGTTTTATCAACAAATGTTTGTTTGGTTTTTTTCAGTTTATTATGATAAATTTCGTTATTTACCAAAATATATTTTGGTTATTAGTTGTCTTGATAAAACATAAGGATTGGTGATAAGAATGTTGAACTATGGTTGTCAGAATTAGTAGGAAAATGATAGCCATAACATTTTATAATACAGTAGTAAATTCACATGTCATTGTGTTTAAAAATAATTCTCTTTATTTTCCACATATGTGAGGATTTAAATGTACTGTTATACAAATCTTTCAATAAATTTCCTTTTTCCCCACACAAAAATAACTTATGTTAGCAGACACATACATACGACATAAACATGTGCACGCTCACCCCAGGCTTTCAGACAGATAACTAAGGTTGTGCCAGTTAGGATTTGGCACTTTTCAACACATGGAGCACTTTGCATTGTGCTGGTTTGGGGGCCATGCAGTGCAAGAATTGCTGTTCGGAAAATGACATCTGTTTCCCTTCAGAGGGTCCCTTTAATTTGTCAGGCCCGGGCTACAAGAGCTACCAGCCACATGAATACTAACACCATAATGGCAGGAATATACTAGACAACACAACTGCACCAGAATGGAAAACATGGAGCTCCACAGATGTTCATAAAAACGTAAAAAAGATGTCTGAAAGGTGACCGCTGTGTAACACACAAAGTACAGCGACATGAATCACAGAGTGGCAAAGAATTTTGGCATCTCAATGGCAGGACAAGATGGAATGATACAGTGACTGGACAAGGACTGAAACTATTTAAAACCCAATGTGTGGCCCCATAAAGTGAAGAAGCCACTTTATAACAATCATGACCTGGACAACTCCACTGCATTCAGACTATTACAATGTTACAGACTCATCTTCCCTCAAAGTCCAATGACGAATTGCACAGTTCCAAAATTAGAGCATGTCTACTTATCCAGTGATGTAAACAAGCAATTGCTTTTCCCCACTTTTACATATATAAAGTTTTAGAAATTTTACACAGTCAGAAGAAAGTAGTATACACCACAGGGGGGTAAATAAAATCCCTTCAAAAACATGGAAATGACAAGTTAACATTGGTCAGAAAGCAGCAGATATGAAATGATAAAATTACAAACCCATGAAGTGACACTTGAGTGCATATTTTAGACAACTAAAGTAAGAGAACATTTGCATCCTACTTTAGGAGTCTAATGATTCACAATCTTTCGAGTTAAAATGAAAGTTCAAATGGATTTCAGTGTTGTCACAAACATCTACATACAAAAACACATACAACATGAATTAATCTCCAGTTAAACTTTAAAAAAAGACAGAACCAAACTAAGCTGTAAGAATCGTAAGGCCTGTTTGTAATTGGCAGCTGATAATAACAGTTGTTTGTTGAACATGAAAACACTTCCCATTTCACCACAAAACACTTATCTGCAGAGAGTGACTGAAATCCTCCACATACACCGCAGCCATCTTTGGCCAGTACACAGAGGGTTCAAGGCAACACTGAGTCAGTTTGTCTTTAACTTTATACAATGCGCTCATGTGATTTTCCCATATCTGAGTCAAAAGTGGAGTCGTTGTAATCCTTGCTACAGGACAATTTGACGGAACATTTCTTGTGTTTGTGATTCTCTGTCCCATCAGGTATTTGGTTCTTTGTAAACAGCCCGGTGCTTGTCCCAGTGCAGGGGGTCAGTCTCATGAGTTCTTGTCCTTCTGGTTGCAGTTGTTGTCTGTGCTGCTGTGCTCCGCTTGAGGGTGGTCCTGCTGTTTGAGTGGGCGGCGCCTCTTCACAGGCAGAGCCATAGCCAATAGAACACACAGAAGATGGAGGCAGAAGTACCACGACCTGCAAGTACACAGAGTCAAACCTCTTCTAGTCAAACTTTGTCGAGATGAAAACGTAAGACAAAACTGTGTCACAAAATCTAAATGGTGTTGTCTATATGAGTTTTACACTACTTGCACAGTGTTTTATTTCTTTTTCTTCCTGTATTTTAACTCAAGGATATTCTAGTATTGTAGTTAAATCTATTTTTAAGTCTTAAGTTCTTGCACTGAAAAATCCCCATTGTGGGACAATGCTAAAATATGACTTAATGACTTTAATATTTGAATTTACAAAAAAACTAAATCTGTCTAACAAAGAACCTTAGCACAGTGGGTTGGATAACTCTAATAGACAGAGTTATTATTTCATGGCAGCGGTCCAAAGATGCAAGGACGGTCCTCTCAGGCCTCGGCTCTTTAAAGTGCCTTGTTAACCTCTACCTACAGTTATAAACTGCAATGGTGGTAATGAGAGTGCATGCGCCATCTTTACCCCTACTATTGTACACCAACATAAAAACTTTACAAGCTCAGGTATTCAATATATAAGCCGCATAAACCATAATTTAAGATTTTCAGGAAAATGGTTAACATTGAATGATTTCATTTTCATGCTTCCATTCCTAAAATTGTAACTTAAAGACTGAAAAGTGTGTTACAGAAAACACAAGCGCATATACACATTAGAAAATATATATAAATCCTTTAGAATTGACTTGTGCTTATTTCCATGGAAATGTTGTTTTTTTAGCTATAATCTTCCACAGTATGGCGTAAAACGTCTACCTATCTCCATGTAGAATAATCCGAAGTATGATTTTAACTTTCCATTTCCATGGAATTATGCAGGTGTCATGTCATTGTAAAAACATAAAAAAACATAAGAAAAACAGCACGGTTTTCTGCAGAATCAACAATCAAAGCACCAAACTATTACTTATCTATATATTGTGTTCTGAATTCTACAAGAATTTTCAAGAGGAGATGTCTTCCACATTTGCGAGACATGTTATACAAATTAGCAGCTGTGGTTGGATCGTCTCAAGTTAGGATGGAGGATTTTCACGCTCTAAGGTTTCATTCCAGACCCTTGTGGATTCAACCAGAATGTAGAAGGGACTGACTTGTAAGTTCCATACTCTACCTTTAAGTATATGTTGTAAATGCTTCACTTTTCATGCTGAGAGTGGCAGACTTCCCTAATTCAGCCTATATGATAAAAACATAAAGAAGGATTTTGTTTCATTGATACCTGTAGAATTTTAGCGATGGTCCCACAGCAAGAAGGACAAACGGCACCACTGTGTAGCTGATGGCAACTTGTGTAGCAGCCCATGTCATGACATCATACATTTGTTTATGTGTATCCGAAACCAAGAAGTATGGCCTGATGTTGTGTCGCACCTGAAAAATAAGAAAAAATAAATTATTTCCTACTACAAGCTGAGCACAGAATGTGAAAAGTAAATATACAGTACATCCTCAAATAAAAGCAATACAGATGGACTTTTTGTACGGGAAAACGTTCTTGTTTTTTTTAATTGACTGGAGTGAAGTGAAATGGAAATTTGCATAGTTTTTCTGACTTACTATATCTTTTTAAGTTATTGCATCTGAAGTTGATTATTTTACGAAAATAAACCCATTTGAGAAATAATTATGCTGGTCATCGTGCATGCTGATGAGCAGAAAAATTTGTAATTCAACTTGAATATACAAAAATAAAGTCATAAGTTAGACATAGGAGTAAAGTTAGCTAACACTCAATGTATAATGTAAGGTGGACTTACAAATTATTATTTGAATGCAAATGTTTCACTCATTATTGCATTACAAGTCAACTTACTATGTCGCCACACAAGAGACGAAGTGAAAACGTGAGAGACTCACTGCTCGTGCAGCCATTGTCACAACTATACCGGTGACAAAGGTCATGTAGTAGCCCGGGTAAACACCATGCCACAAGGCTGACAGCAGGAAGGTGGCTGCAGTGGGATTGACTGGACATCTCTCATAGCAGACCCTGTGAAACCACAAACATAGTTAGTTAGACATAAGACACACACTGTAAGAACTTCTTTACCGTTTCAGCCAAAGGGATGTCTGGATGTTCCAGTTGTCTAGGAATAATTTAAAACTTGTTGCAAACTAAACAGATACAACAAAAACAACATCAGATAAACCCAACTTTATACATTGTAATGATTAAGTAAATAAAAAGAGTAAAACCTCAATGTCCATAATTCTGAGGTTAGATATCAAATCCCAGCGTGGAGTGCCATCTATGTCGTATCCATTAAAACCAAATCCTGCAGCATTGTTGATGGCATCAGCTGAAAAATTACAAAAGACATGTTTTCAGGGACTGTAATATCAACCAAAGTCTTTGTTGCGTATCAGGTACAGCCCTTACAACTGCAGCCACTAGGTGGCATTACAGTTTGACAATGACAAGGGATACAGCTCAAGCCTCGACAATGAAATGTTATACACCTAGTGTGTAATAGTTGCTGAGTTTGTTCTGGACCACATTTGCTTCTCAAATCCTTAATATAGCTGATCCTTCATTCAGACTATAGGAGTGAAAAGTCCCAATGAGCTCTGGATGGATGCATTGCTTTGGGCAGTTTACTTACCAAGCGTCCACACAAAGTAGTACTTGGGCCTAAGCGCCAGCATGGCCAGGTACAGGTAGACCACCTGTGTATAGACCGGTGCGGACGAGAGGAACTCATCATTAATGACATGTTCTACTGGGAGCACCTTACACAGCGACAGGTATACACCCAGTGAGAGTGCACATGTGCACAGCTTGGACACCACGGCGTTCTGGAGGAGACAACAGTAATTTGTGTCTAACACCCACCAAATATCAAATTTTCTTGTGACTTAATGAGAAATGAATAAATGACTGAAGGCTGACCTCAAAGCTACTATAATTTACAGAGAGAACATTGTTACACCATCAATGTAAAACAGATCCTTTTATTTATGCACACTGAACTGCACTGAGGGGAGGGTTCTCCAGCATGTATGCACTTTTCATGGTGTTCTTGGCCTTAACATGACCACAAAGAATAATAGTGTATGGTGTACCTGAGGAGAGGGCTCACTCTGCTTCCATTTGCCATTCTCTTTCCCATTGGCATTGTCTTGGTGCCGAGGCTGGTAATTTGTCCCTTCAATGAAAGCCTTATAGTCATTGTAGGAGCAAGTGGGCCCAGCTAGAATACCCATAAAGTTACAGTTATAGCTTAGGTATTCCAGCAGACTGGGCATCCTCCTGCAAAAACATGTGGACTACATAAATGATACAATAGTGCACTTTTGAGACAGTCCGGTTCAAAAGCACAGCATAGCATCTTCTTCAAGAAAAAACACAGATATTTTAGTATCTTACATCAATCAATAATTTCTATAAAACCAGGGGAGAATTCATACTCAACTTCACCCAACAACAATTTTGTCAGTACAGTTACGTACGTACCTGATAGCAAGGTATTTTTGATTGGGACTCAGCTGTGTCTCCCGTTTTGTCAAACCTACAACACAAAAGATCAAACTGAAATTATCTTACTATTGTTGTTGTATCATTGTACTATTGTTAGGGACCATTACTGTTTGCCTAAACCAGACCTGGGCATTTTGCTGCCTGTGGGCCTGGATTTTAATAAAAGTAGTAGTACTAAGAGATTGCAGTAGCCTATACTTACAGAAATTTGCTTATGCACTTTTGTTACACCAATGGTCACTCTGGCCTGGCCCTCTGCCATATGCCTTGATTCAAATATGGGCCAATCACTTTTGGTCTTTCCATGTTGCCCATATTATGCCATTTTTTTAAATCTGTGTTTTTTAACTCCACACAGCTTCACACGTATCATTTTGATGATTTCAGCTATGGAATTGCCAATCTCTAAACTAAAGGTAAAGGGTAGCTGTTAACTTGAAAACTACCACTACATGACATCACAAGGTGGAAAAGAGATGGCGATGTAGACAACCTAATAATGAAGGATTACTCAAACAAATGTGAATGTGGTCACATTCATATATACATTTTTTTAATGAATGAATGAAACAAAACAATGTTTTTGAGAAGATAACAACATTCTAACGTGACTAAAAGCTTACAAGAAAATATATTCACTATTAATTGTAATATATTATTAATGATTAAATATTTCTCTCAGCCTCCCCTCACAGTGTTTGTGAACGTGTAATGTTAATGATTTTATGTCTTCTCACAAAGGAAACCTCCGTCTGAGAACACTCAGTTAGATAATAGTGTTCACAGTTCACTGTCAGTGTGAACTAGGCTCTCTGAGTTTGGCTGTAACCACAGAGAACAAGGTTCATGTCAAATCCTTTCATAATTTGTGCACACAATCCACACACTATAGGCAAAACACACATTGTGGAAACAAACTTGGTACCCTTCTTACCATCATGAATTTCAAAAGCCATGCTGGTGATCTTCTGGGTTATAACCATCATGGGCCTGTTAATCAGAAGAAAGTTTAATACTTTTCCTGTGGTCATGGGATTTAAAATTTTTATTTTGCAGACAGAGTGTAACCAGAGTCAGCTCAAATCATTAGGCCATTAAGTGAGTGAAAATCTGTCACCTTCCTCAGTTGTCTCTTGCTGGAAAACCCCATTTGCAAATTTTTCTGACAGTGACACATGAAGTGTATGAAATTTTGAATATTGTGAAACAAGGAAGCTGGTCTGCAGATCTGAAGCTGAAGTAGATAAAGGCCTGGCACAAAGACAGTGGAATGTCCAACCTGTACTGACCCACAGAGAGAGACGTTTGCCTTCACTATACAGCAGTCTGAGCGAAACACAACCAAATGTCTGACTTCATTTGTTGCCAGGCCTGCCAGATTGACTTATTTTCTATACAAGTACCAAGTAGTCTGGTCCTCCTTGTGTAGGTAAAAATAAACTGATGGAACAATGTCTTGCTATGAGTGGTATTCCAAATGCTTCTGCTTTACACTCCCAACCTGCAGTCACTCCCAACCTGGGGGCCAGGACTCAGGTTTGGGTCCTCAAAGGGTCTTAGAAAAGAGATCCAAACTAGTTTGTGTACATTTGAATGAATAATGGCATCTAAATTGTTTCTATTTAAAGTTGTGTATAATCATCTCTTAACCAGAAAATATTGTTATTTTTTCCTTATAATACAGTAGCTTCTCAGGTAGGAAAAGGATGTTTGGATAGTCAGTGTATTACAGAAAAAAAGGCGTCACTGGTAGAAAAAGGTTGGGAACCACTGGTATAGTGTGGATGTCAGCAGTGTTTACCCGGTGAAATCTGCTGAGTACATGCCATAGTCAAAGACATAGACTCGAGTGATCTGACACAGGATCAGATAGCCCAACGTCACAATGAAGCAGTACCTGTGACAGACAGAAAACACACAAAATGAAAAAAAAAACCCAACACACACACACACACACACACACCAGAAAACGAAGATACTGTAGGGTATCTAAGATTATTCACATAGAGCAGTTTGCAAAGAGAAGTGTCCAGGACAAATCTACAGCCTGTCCTCCTCCTCCTGGCATTGAGAATCACATAAACATAACTGATCTGAGCAACAGTTCTTATATTGTGGGAAAATATATAAAATTGCATCAAAATACGAATCAATGTACTATTATTAATGACACTGTTGATGTAAAATTGTGTCTCAGCCAATGGGCTAAAAGAGAAGGTTTAAAAAATAGACAAAGGCTAGTTCTGTGACTGTCAACACAGGGACAAAAGGGTGTTCAGTACCAGCCCGCAGCTCAATGTCCAAACACACCCAACTCGGACTGTAGTGGAGACTATAAATGTCCCACAGGGATCAAATAACAGCGTCTAACTGGCAGTGCTTCCAGCTACACTCCACCTCTAGCCCTTAGCAAAGAACAAAGGTGACTGATTTAAAAGGAACTATATGTAATATTGTAAATTTTGTATTTAAAATTCTCCCAAAATAGTCATTCAAATCAAATATAGCATTTACAGATAACAACTGTAAAGCTAATTTCTTATTAATTACAAAAATATTGAATATGAGGGTCAAGTTGTTTATGGCATAATTTGGTGTTTTAGTTCTCAAGATGATCCATTCTGAAAGCAGAACGAGCCTCACATGAGTCTCAGTTAGGTTGCCAGTTCAATGCTGAAGTCCAGTTGGTTTAATCCTAAAAGGACACTCTCTGATCTGAATCCTCACTACCTAAACCCCAGCACTTGCAGCCAATCATTAATCTTTGCATCTGCTGCTGGCCATATGAGAATGAGAAAAACTTACATGTGTCCTCTATATGCAGGCACTGACAATCCAAGTTCAGCTGCGCTTATAGTATGTTTTAAAACTGTAAGGCTACATACAATTCCTTTAATACTGCAAGAATTTATTAATGATTCAGGAGCAGAAACACCTATGTTGACCTATGTTGTGAGGCCACCAGAAATCCACAAAATTACTGTTTTGTTTGTTTTTTGTTTTTCAAAAAAAAATGTTTGTCTTGGGTCACCAGACAGCAGCTAATGGTTGCTAAACTGTAATTGAAGAGACTCACAGTTCACACAGTATGCAGCTGCCCAATTCTACACAGAATAAAGAATATATAAGTGGTAAACATCTGCATTTATTCAGGGCAATAGAGCAGACTCACTCGTCTACAGGTACAGAATGTTATGTGTTTCATATCTGTGTGTCACTCAGGGCCACTCCTTTTGTTTGAACACTGGGTATACATGAACCTTGTTAAGATCTGCAAAAGTCACTGAGTTGCAAAAACGAATCACACTAGCACATTTACACAAACAGCATAGTGCTCTGAATACACAAACAGGAGGCTACAATTACACATCATCTAGATTAAACTACACCTGCAGCTGGGACAAAAACAGCCTTTGCACTGGCCTGTGTAGAATGGATCAAGTGAGTGTTTGATGGGAGCTACGCTACGCCATTGGCCTAGGGTCTATGTAATCCAAATGTGACCCAATGAACACAAGCACTGCGCAGCCAAACTTACTTGTGCATGTTCTCCAAACCAGCAAAAATCATGACGCCATACGAGAGGCCGCTCTGCACGAGGAAGTGGAGAGAGTACCTGTGAGGGGACAGACAAGAGCAGGGTTTGGTCACATGCAAGGCACTCATCATTGTGAAACTCACTAATGATCTATATAATTTTGTGTTGCATTAAATGTCTCTGAATTGATTTTTAGAGCTGAAAACAATACAAAACATCATGGGTCACATTTGCTTAACAAGCTATTCAGATATTTCATTAACCTCATTATGGAAGTTGCTAATAAGCTTTCAAACGTTGTTTTCACTGAAACATGACCTCAGCATGACTTTGTGAAACAGTACACTTTGCTGAGTGGTGAGCCACTGGTCTCATGCAAACGATCATCTGTCACACGACCAGCGGACATTACACCTGCTGCTTTGGTTGGATCTGAGCCTACACCAAGTGTGTAGTGCAGTCCACTCTGGAGAGACTACCATACAGACTGAATGCTTTTCCATTTCTTAAACCAACAGTTATAAACAGAACAATGATGTCATAGAACCTCTAAGTGAGAGAGGTCGGCGCTCACCAGCCAAAGCAGAACAATGCCAAGTAGAAGCCCAGAAGGGTGGCCACCACATGTCGGACAAAGGGGCTGCTCTTACTGGGATGGAGGTAGATCCGGAACCACAGAGCCATGAGAAGTGCAAAGAGCTGACAGGCCACAAAGTTTACCTGGACAAATAATATAAAAGTTTGAAGTAGGGCTGGGAAACACAGGGTCCCTCACATTTGGATATGATACATCAGACATGACTATATCACAATTTTGCAAAACATGTAATAATCATTTGGACAAGTATCAAGTTCCACCTTTCCTGAATAATTGTTGGTCTTGACCTGTATCAGAACTATATTTGATTCATTACCAAGTGTAATGAATCAAATATATTTAGTGTTGAAAATTACATTCTATAGTATATTCTATAGTATATTCTTTTTATTATGATTGGTATGAAAAATTGGTAAGTGGTAACAATCACAACTGCAGGAATCATTAGGAGCACTAGTCTTTGATTCCTTGTTGGAGACAGTGCAAGTTATTTTCTAAGATTATATTCAGTCTTACATTAGTCAAAGTGTCTCTCTTTAGTTCTGTGTTACAGAGGGTGTGAGGACCACGCTATAGCGGTTTTGCAGACAATGGTGCAATTGACTGGATCCAGAGGACAAAAGAAGCCTGTGGTTGTGATTATGGCCACTTTATGTGAGCTCCTCTGCAGATGTGGGCTGATAGAGCATACTGTAGATCTTTCTTCTAGTGATCCTCCCACCTACTTGTGTTAGCTAGAAAATCTAATTGTTCTTGTGTGTCCATTCTTCACGTGCATATCATAGCAGTGCTGAAGCTTATAGGGTCACTTATAAGACCGTTTCATGGGTCATACGGTACAGTGTGATTTGACTGATAATGTGTTATGCATGCTTTTCTTTTCTATCAAAGACCATCTGATAAACTGGCTGTAAGACATTACCCAGTAAGAAGCACGTATTGTAATATCTATACAATTTATTCTCTAAAAAGTGTACATACATATAATGCTTTATACCTTGCTGTTTGTCACATTAACTTTATTTCATCATTTAGAAGATTTGATTTCATAAATAGGTGACATATTTGAAAAAACATTTTCATTGGTGTTGATAATCGTAAATATTAAATCGGAATGTTTCTTCTCACAGTGATTAGAAAACTAAAATTAGATATTGTGACCTTCCTACACTGAAGGCCTTAACTTACAAATGGTTCTACAGGTACATGTAATTTCTTCTTTCCTTCTCATGTCACATGACCTGCAGCACATGTGCAGATTCTGTGCTCAGATCGTCTGGCCACAAGCAGCGAAAGGCTCCATTCATTATCTAAGGTGGCTGCAAGATTCATGAGGCACACGTATTCTCTCATTCTGTCCTCAGCCTCAGTGCTCCCAGAGAAAGAAACCTACTCACTAATGCTTTATAGTACACTGATTAAACTGTCTGGCCTTCCTACCATTTACATGCTAAGTAATCAGACTACTCAGGCCGTTTTCCCATTATAGCTTGATTCACTCCCCTGGCAAATTGCAGGGAGCAGCAAAGAGATTTTTATGGATTTAGGAATTACTATACATAAAACTTTGTAGCTCTAAATGTTAATAAAAATGCCTCACTTGCATAGGCTATCTTATATAGTAGTAGTAGTAAGTTAAGGGGTATAGTTGTTATAGTTGTTATTTTAAGAACAAGAGTTTAAGGAGTGTATGAACAGAAAAGAGAGGAATTTCACATGGAGAGAATGACAGTGAGTCTGTGAGAGTGGGAGGGGAAAGTGTGAGGGGAAACGTTTGTGATGGACTGGTGCTGCTGCAGTTTGTATAGTAGTGAATAAACAACTTGCTTCAGACAGATAGTTGTGCCAGTGCTTATGTTTTATCATCTATAATAAATGGGAGTTCTTGTATTATTAATTTATGCCAGCCACAAATATACACTGGGGTACAGCTTTTCTCAAATTTTAAGGCAAAGCGTCTCAGAGAGGATCCTGAGTGAGCGCCTCCATTTACTAAATCAGACTTCTCCTTTATTTCTAAAGCAGAACCATGTCATCCCGTACACTCCAATCTGTGCATATGATCCTCATTTCTTTTCTTAGTCACCAGATGTATCTGGTGGTCTGGTCTGTGGATACTTCTGAGCTAAAATTGTTCTATGTTGTTGATAGTCTCCAATGTCCAATTACCACACTGTTTGTCACAATAACAGTAATGAGCTTTGATGTGTTTACATTAAGCCTGTCCAGGTTAAAAGTTCTTCCATTCTTACAGTTGTTGTCTAACAACAGGGCTGTCAAAGTATCAAAAACAGATACTAATCAATACCAAAATTACTATTGAAACTAGATGCTCATTTGAGCAGAAAACAATACTAAAAAAGTCACATACACAAGACATAAATGAAGACCACATAGACTTGGGCCTATGGCACTTACCTGCATGACTGAGAGATTACAAAGATATAAGGCCACAGGGTAAAATAAAAGAAAGTACTACAATTTAATGTTAAAAATCATATTGTATTGTCTAAATAAAGAGGGTTTTTTTAATTATCATCATAGTATCAGCATTGGTATTGAGTATCCAGTCTACTCCTTAGTATCAAAATCGAGTTTGAAATTAGTATTATGACCACACTACCAAGAATAGAGAGGTGCTGAGAGACAGAAGTATAGACTTGAGGGCAGCGCAAGAGCAGGGTGTCCAAGCACAGTCTGTGTGGGCAGCTGGGCAAAGGGACGCTACTACTCACTCCTCACACTACTCCTCTGCAGTTACAAAAATAAGGTGTATTTTTAAAAGGCCATCATCTGCTGGGCTGGGCCTGCAGGCACTATCAACCGCAGAGGCTGCAGAGAGCATACAAACTGTAGAATTGTAATCATGACTTCATGGAAAATAATGCATGGACCTCAATGAAATGTTGCTTCACTCATGTCACTCCTTCACTCTTCTCTCATCACCCATCAGACCCTCACAATCCGGGCCCTCACAGTTAACTAATAATACCAAGACACTATCCACTGATTAATTAACTACAGTCCCTGACAAAAGTCTTGTCGCTTATCCATTTTGTAGAAACAAAAGCTTATAACCTGACTTTAAATTAATCGATTGGTTTTAGAAATGTCTCATATGAAAGCTAAAACCCTCCCAAATTATGCTCAATATACTAAAATAAATTTGCTTCACTGAAGAAAGATTGATCATTTAATGAACACAGAAAGATCAGATTTTGGCAAGACAAAAGTCTTGTCGCCTACAGAAAATTGAACAAATAATTTACTTAAAAAAAAATATGAAAATATGTTGCATAACGTCAGTGAATTAAGTAGTGGTGCTGTGAGATCCATATTTAATATCGTGTATGACTTCCATGAGCTTGAAGGACTGCATCCATGCGGTTCGACAATGATTCATACAATTTGTTGATGAAGTCATCAGGAATAGCAAAGAAAGCTTTGCTAAGTCTTACATGCCTCCCAGAGTTCATCAAGATTCTTTGGTTTTGCCTTCCATGCTTCCTCTTTCATTCTACCCCCGACATGCTCAATGATGTTCATGTCTGGTGACTGGGCTGGCCAGTCCTGGAGCACCTTGATCTTCTTCGCCTTGAGGAACTTTGATGTAG
The DNA here is from genome assembly GCA_029959045.1 of Taenioides sp. WSHXM2023. Lineage (NCBI taxonomy): Eukaryota > Metazoa > Chordata > Actinopteri > Gobiiformes > Gobiidae > Taenioides > Taenioides sp. WSHXM2023. Next base: position 9,940,937 of record CM057102.1, on the reverse strand, counting down.
AGATACAAGTATGCGATGGAGCACCATCCTGCTGCAAAATTTGACCCCTTTTATGGTTGGGAATGTAAGAGGTAGCTAATACTTCTTGATATTTTAGGCTATTGATATTGCCTTCCACCCTGCAAATGTCTCGCACACCCCCATACTGGATGTAACCCCAGACCATGATTTTTCCGCCACCAAACTTAACTGTTTTCTGGGTGAATCTTGGATCCATGCGGGCTCCAGTAGGTCTCCTGCAATATTTGCGGCGGCTGTGATGTAATTCAACCGAGGATTCATCTGAGAAATCCACCTTCTGCCACTTTTCCAGTGTCCATCCTTTTAGCAGGCTGTGGGCCTTGGCAAATGCCACACGGTTTTTTAATTGCCTTTTGTTTAGTGCTGGTTTCTGTGCACTGATTCGACCATGGAGGCCAATTCGAGACAGAATTCTACAAACTGTTCTGGTTGACACAGGGACTTGAGGTGACCAGGCCTGGTGGAGCTCTGCTGCAGTGGAAAAGGGGCTGGCCTTGGATTTTCAAATCAACAAACGGTCCTCCCGAGCAGTTGTCTTGCGGGGTCTGCCGGACCTGGGCTTGTCAAAAACATCTCCAGTCTTTTCAGATCTTTTTCTTATTCTTTGTACTTGACGCTGAGACACATTGAAGGTGTCAGCCACCTCAGCAGTGGATCTGGTCTTCAGCCTCTTGATAATTAACGCTTTGGTCTCAGGGTGGATCTTAGGCATGTTGTCAGAGGTCAAGTTGCAGTTGATGTGAAGGTCTGGTGTGCTGGGGTTCTTCTTATACATACCCACTAATTGATTGATCAGTAACTGATCACAGGTGAGGCTGTAATCTAGGATTGGGTGCATCATATGACAAGGCGACAAGACTTTTGTCTTGCCAAAATCTGACCTTTCTGTGTTCATTAAATGATCAATCTTTCTTCAGTGAAGCAAATTTATTTTAGTATATTGAGCATAATTTGGGAGGGTTTTAGCTTTCATATGAGACATTTCTAAAACCAATCGATTAATTTAAAGTCAGGTTATAAGCTTTTGTTTCTATAAAATGGATAAGCGACAAGACTTTTGTCAGGGACTGTAGACGAACAAACATTTACAGCCATACTAGCTTGGCTTTAACTAAATTTACATACTTAATTTAGTGTGTCTGCATTTGACTTCAAGTGCTGTTACTCTAAAACAACCAAACAATGAAATCATGTACTGCCGACACACTGAAGGAAGTAAATTGGTTAAAGTCAGTTATGTAAAGCTGTTAAGTAAGACGCAGGATGCTTCACTGGTGCAATCATTTGACCTTTGACCCTACAGATATTAGTATTGGAGATGTGCTCTGAATCACAAAAACTATTTTTGAGATATTTAGTTCAGCTTTCACCATGAAGGCTGATTCGGGTTTACAAACTCTTCCCTAGATCCAGGCTTAACTGCTTTGGCTAGTGGAAACATGTCCAAAGGAACTGCACATGTGTTGTTCTGACCCAGTGTAAACTATGGGTGGACAATATAAGGAATTATCAGTAATACCTAAATAATATCAAACATTTGGAATTTGTATTGTTTATATATCTCATGCTATCCAATGCTTTAAAAACTGATCATTGAAAAAAAAAAAAAAAAAATATATATATATATATATATATATATATATATATATATATATATATATATATATATATATATATATATATATATATATATATATATATGTGATATCTGCATTATTGTGGGTAATTTCACAGTCCTTTCATACTTAACCTTCACAAATGCATTTAAATGTTTTAGTTCTTTAGTCAGACAAATGCCTGATCAAAATATAAATCCAATAAGGGCAGGACTAAATGGATAAAAAAAAGAAGATGCAAACAAATCTCAAAGATCACTGTCTTAATATGCATGTTCCATTTACTGTTAATTTGCATTTATGCTTATGCACTTCTCCTGACACTGCACAATACATACACTTGGCTAGTTTGTGCAGCTATGCCTCATGTCCCACTGGACTGGGACCCTCCACTGGGGCTTGTCTGCTGCCTTCTCTAATTGGCTGTCCTCAAGAGTCCTCTGCCTCCAGTTCCTCTGTGTATGTTATTGGGGAAAAACAGTCAAGTATACTTTTAACTCATAATTAAATTATAAGATTCCTTTAAAGTTACTTTAAATGATCACTGTTGTCATATTAATTTCGCGGTGGGGTGCTGAGTTGGTTGCATGGTCATTTTTCACCTCTTTCCTGTACTTTTAATTTTGGTGGCCAGCCTCAGAGATAATGCAGGGGGTGGAGTCACATAATGACACATTCCAGTCTTGACATGCTGCTTTGAAACTCGCAAGGCAAGTTTCTTACCTTACTCAAAATCTGATTCAAGTGCGTATGATTCATGCTTGATTTCTGTTAAATTCACAGGTTCTCCACTCCATCCAAAATCGTGCCATACAAATTTATTAGGCTACAATACGGCCTGTGTCTTGCCTTTATATGCAGCAACATGAATGAAAAGATTGTTAGACACTACCTAAATGCACACTCACTGATCACGTACAATGATAGAAAAATGAAACCAGTTAATCCAGATTATGCTGTTGATCCAATGGGAGTGGACTAAAAGTCCCAGCGGGTGCTCTGTACGAGCCCGGCGAGACCCTTGGATTACAGGGGCAGACAAAGACAGTCTCTGGGGCTGGCCAGATGATGATACCCGCACACAAACACTGATTTTGTGCGCGCCTTTCGCCAAATGCGCAGTCTATGTAGCTCTGGCTATGCTAATGTTTTGGAATGTTATGAATAGGCCCATGGCTACGAAACAAGAGGCTTGCATGTTGGCTACATCAATAGTTGGTGTGATATAGCATCTTAAACATAACAGTCCTGTAATAACGTTTCCTCCGACAGAAATCATACCTGGTCGAGTGGGAGGTTGATGATTTCGCTGATGGGCTGCAACAAAGTGGATCCAGTGCATGATGCTGTCGTTTGGGTAGCCATGCTGGCTCGGTGTCGTGGAGTCTTTGCTTGGTCTGTGGCCTCAGCCGCTGCTGCTGCGGTGGTAAATCCTCTCTCTCCGCGGCTGCTGCTGTTCCGATGGCTGGACGTTGGTCACCAGCGGCTCACATCCAACAAAGAGCCGTGCGTCAGAGTGCTGTGCCCCCGCTCCACGCTTCGTCAGAGGTTCGGTTTGAGGGCGGGGCCACGGCAGCGGGACGAGCAGCGGGACGAGCAGCGGGCACGGAGGTACAGTGGGGCAGGCTGAGCTACGGGGATAGGCCAGGCAGTAATAGAAATAGAAACAAGAAAGTTGTAGGCTAGGGGCTCAAATGACTGTATGACTGTAAACGGCAAATACGTTATGAAGTTGTAAGTAATAATAGTAAATATTGAACTTCAATGTCTTCCAACAGGAGACTTCCCCATCTAGGACCACATGATAACTTGCCCCAGGCACTCAATGATCTGCTGCTACCCATGACGTTATCTTTATCATTACTCAATAATTGTAATTTTGGGACCTGAGCATTGAGACTGCCCAAGATGTTGGCTATAGTTTCTTCACAACATAAGATTTTGGCGGAGATCAAGCCTTAGATGTATGGCCACAAGAAACTTAGAATACACATCAGGCCTTCAGCGGACAAGAGTCGCCCAGCTGTTGTTGAACACATCTGAGGGAAAGATCTATCCTCTCCTGCTGCCCCCTAGTGGCCCTTTGTAAACCCTACATAGAACCTACCCACTGTAATTTCATAAGGCAAGATATTTGTCCCACAATAGAAAAATGTAAAAGTTGCAACAACAAAGTAGGCTACAAGAACGCCAATAAGCGTATCAATGCTATTTTAATCATCCTATATATTCATAAACCTTTAATGAAGTCCATTCGGCTTATATTCCTTTTAGATAGTTTTGTGTACAAAATAGGTTGTGTTTACCTTGACATGTTTCAGTAGACAGCTGCCAGCTTCCTCAGAAGATGTATCAAAAAAGAAGACATAATGAATTTCACAAACAGATTCATAGACCTTTTAAAACCAACAAATAAATGTACTTGATTATAATTGCAATGGATCCATAGGCCTACATATAGCCGAATTTACTATAAAAATATGATAGATACTAAATAGACAAAAATACATTAGCTTACAAGAAGACTACATAATTAACTGATGACTTTGGGTTGAGCCTACAGCATATGTACAATAGGCCTACAGTGTATTGTATTTATTAAACAGTTCATTATAACAGTATGATTATACAATAGTGGGTATGACTGCTAAAGTTGGTTGACTTATAGCCCAGTTATGTATATGAAGAGTAAGGGGTCGAGGACGGTCCCCTGGGGACTTCCCTGCTGCAGGTCAAACATAGTCCCGTAGATCACAGAAACTGGGGCTGGTTGATAAGAGATATCTACTTGGCCAAGTCAAAGTTCTCCTGCCATCACCTGCCTGTTCCTCAAAAGCACCAGCTGGTGTTGAACACAGAGATCGAAGAACAGAATTATCCTTCTGAGTCAGAGTACAGTGCAGCGGGAAGTTGACAGTGTTCCTTGATGCCAGGCCAAAAGGCAGACTGCAGCAGTTCTATCACTGGTAAAGACTAGCCTTTCCATTGTCTTCATGAAGGAGCATGAGAGCTCCAGCAAAGCAGCTGAGTCCTAAATGTTACACACTTCCAACATATATAGCAGATAGCTACTTGCACGTCGGTGAAATAGTTATCATTTTGTCATTTAAATACAGACTACTTTATTATAGTCAGTTTCAGTTTCAGTCCGGTCGGACATTTTTAAACACAACCTACAGAGGGCGCCATTTACAAGTCAAAGCAGCTCCCTGTAGCCAATAGTCTCCGGGGTGGTCTGCCCCTTTTTAACAAGATCATGCAACTAATTATGCAACACAAAGCAGTCGGGCACAGGTAGTTATTAACGTTATGAACTACTGTGAGAAAGTTGTTGTTTTTTTTTTGTTTGGACATGCTGCTATTCTGATCTGATCAATACTAATTACAGTAAAAGCCACATTCCTCTCATCATTTCATGTCCTGTGCCCTTCAGAACACTAAGGTCAAGTTGGTACTGTTTGTCAAGCAGAGCAGAAACTGCTCTACAGTGTAATTAATGAGGCTTTTAGTGGACGGGATTATAAAACTATCCATCATGTTGGATCCTATCATATAGAGTAGCCTACAGGAGAAGAGTAAACCACAGTGGAAAGAGGGATTTGACTCTGCAGCAGCTCAGTGCATTTTCATTGTTGACTGAACATTGTGGGAGGTGTACATCTAGGGCTGACCTTTTGACCTTATTGATGGATCATGTGTGAATTCAATTTCTGGCTGTCTACATCAGCTATGGGAAGTCCTTGATGGAGGGGGGTGTCTGCTCCTCTCCCAGCTGATGTGATGTAACACTTGCCAGTATAATTGTTCCCTTGCCTTGGGTTTGTTTGACAAATAGACCTTCCCTACCTGCCTCACTCTAAGCCACATCATTTGACCTCAACTCTATCATAAATCATTCAGATTCAAATTGCACTGATAACAATGGATCAGAAACGTTTCTACAGTAACTGGAGGTGACACTTTAATATAAATTTAAAACAATACTTTGGAACATTCTCCATGGAGATAAATAAAGGTTAGGTTTATGCAAGCCCGAAGGACGCATATTTTTCATTGCAATGAGCACAATACATTTTTTGGCAAATAGACAAATATATAGACAATACATGCTTTTTCTCGCTTTTTTGCAAAAAAAAACAACAACAACAAAACAAAAAAAAAAAACTGTGTGGCTTTAACAACACTCTCAAAAAATAGCGCAAATTCATCTTTTGTAAAAAAAATATTTTCCCTTACTGTTTTTGAAAGGCCTATTGCCTTTGAATTAAATTTCTGTGAACAACTTTAAAGCATTTTGCAATTTAAACTAAGGGCAAAACTAAGCGGTACAAAGACAGCAAAGGCAGCGCCGTCTACGCCCGTAGTTTTCTCTCATTGGTCGTGACTCGTGATCCGCTGCTGCCCATTGGCCACTCCTCTCCCGTCGAGTCCCTCCTCTACCTTTGTCAATTTCCATGCGCTCCCGTGGAAACGCCAGGACTGAGGGCTGTTGTTTCAAAGGAAGAATTTCTTTAGATCAGAGAGTAACCGTGAGCCGCCACTTGGAATTTGAAATTGACTAAACTAACTTAAAATAAAGTAGAGGACACGGACAGAAACGGAACTCTCATCTCGCTCGGACATCGACAGCGAGTGGCCACCGGGGCAGGATCGTGTCGCGAGAGCAGCGGTCCTGACATTGGCGCCGCGCGATGCTCTACGTTTTGGGGACAGCTCTGCACTCGCCGTGGTTACTTTTGTGAACTTTTTTCATCTTCCAGACCTCACTTCAAACTGGATTAGGACAAGTTCCATTGATCTACAAAAGGGCCATTATGCCGGAGCAAATTACAGTTTCTGAGTTTGTGGCAGAGACGAATGAGGATTATAAATCGCCCACCGCCTCGAACTTCACTACCAGAATGTCCCACTGCAGAAACACGGTGGCATCGCTGGAGGAGGTGAGTGCGTTTGGATCCGTCTCTTCATCCAAACATATCTCCATCCACTCAGCCTCCAGCCAAGCTGAGTGGCGTGAAAGCCAAAACAATGAAGCTGAGTGCTGTGAGCTCTGACAGCTGTCAAAGTTTGGCCACTTTCCTTTTGAATAGTTTATGTGAAGCCTTCTTGGCACATGAGTTTGACCAGTTTTACTCGTCCATAAGTTAAAACTATGCATTTTAGGTAAGTGGTTAAAAGCCACAGGACAGAAGTCTCGTTGTGTTGCATTGCTCGTGTTGGTGGGTGCAGAAGTAGGCCTGTACAGTGATTTCAGTGTGCGACTGTCAGTACAGGTCAGCAGGAAGGACACTTCCGCTGGCTCCACTGCCTTTCACTGACTCCTCCTCCGGCCCAGTTTCCCTACTTTTGTGCTCACAACAGCCTCGCCCTGTCTCTTATAAAAATAGATTTTCCCACATGAGCAGAATGGTGTCTGCCTCACTAGATGTGCTGCAAGTCTTTGACTTTTTTCCACATAGTCCTAAAATCAAACAAACATTTATGCATCATTTTTTAAATTTGATACACGATCAATCATCTTCTTAAGTTCTGCACATTGTACAGCCATCTGTTACTTGTACAGTCTTTGATTTTCCCAGATGCATGAAAAAAATTGCAACAGTGCAACAGCATCAGAAAGGTACTTGACTTATTCTTAGCTCTTACTTTGGGACAGGAGCTCTGACTGATGCTCCACACCTCCACACACAGCCAAACTAGTAGGACACCTATGTTTTTATTTCTTGCCTCACACACACACATTTCACCACTCTTTCTTTTCCACAGTCTGCTACTGGCTCAGCACTCTCTCCAGAAAAAAAAACAAACATCACTTTCACTGTGTCAAAATGGGAAGAATTGGGTAATGCTGTTTTAAGTTGGTAAAGAACACTAATGTAGGCAACTGGCTGTAAATAAAAGTACTGATAACAATTTACTCTTTTTATCAATACTTTTATTTACAGCCAGCCGTCTCCCACAGCCCATACCCCTGTCACCCACAATTGTAACAGCACTACACTCACAGCATTTCAAATGGTGTTCTTGCAACGCCTCCATGTGATGCCCATGATTGGAAAGATTCAAATAACTTGAGTTTCAAGTAGAAACTTGTTCAGTCTTATGGTCACTGAGAATGGTTTTGCCTCAGTGACGTCAGAAGGTTGTAGGATCCCATAAGTAATCTTGGTCCACTATTTAGCGCATGGCTTTCGTCACTTGATTGTTCCCAGCCAACAGCCTCCCCCAACCCTGCTGCAGGACCAGCCTGGGACAGCTGCCTGCGAACAGGTGTTCACAGAAAGTCTTCAGGCTTCAGTTTGTGATTATCCACACTGCAGCCCTCCTCACACACGTCCTGGGTTGGCTCCTTAGAGCAGGATTTTAAGTTGTGCTCTTAAGAAGATTACTGCTGCCATGGAACTACTAAATAGTTAATCAATTAATCTGATCTAATTTATTTTCAAAATAATCATGACCAACTAATTTAATAAGCGAATAATTGTTCTCTGAGTATACACAGCCTCCAAAACATGTACCTGCTGAGAGGACAAGGGTTTTGTGACTCATACAAAGCAGTAAATGCATCAAAAGACACAGGAGACATGTATTTGGTGTTTTTGATTTTTAAAACTCTGTAAATATACTACTATCTTCAGGAGGTCCTCAAGCAGCGTGGCTTAATCTTTGTTACCACAAACCTATGGAGCTCAACAATGACCACCCAACCCCCAGTTCCAGAAGTAAATTTCTCATTCATTTTCCCCATAGACATTCTGAAAAAATATCTTGAAAGCTTGGACAATCAGCTATGTGGAGACTAAGAGACTTGGTTATCATGATACCTTTGAACTAAAGTGTTTCCATTTAAGCATAGAGCTGCATGAAAAAGAAGCACTGAGTCTCAGTAACAGAGATCAAATCACAATTGGATTTTGGATTGTATATCACCCCTGGGTTTAATGTGCACTTGGGAAGGAAGCAGTGCTGTGACTGCTGTCAGTTATACTGCTTGTTCCTGTAGTGATGGTGGGAATGCTGTGCTGAGGTGGTGTCCGCCGGACAAGGAAAATAAGAGACATAATACAAATACTGCTCTTTTGGAGCAAATTCACAACATCTATCTAGTATGTTTATATTATAAACTTTGTAAAAAGTCAGCAATTTTAGAGCTAATTTTAAAGGAAACCTGTTATGCAAAATTGTCTTTTTAGGGCTTTTGAGGGGCCTTCAGAACACTGATGACGTTAATGGCGATGTACCATAAAGTTCTCCCATTGGGCTCCACAATTTTCCAATCTGGAAGTCACCAGACTCCTTTGATTTTTATTGTTTTAGACCAATATTGCAATATAAAATCTCCAAAATATAACTTTAATAATCGATAGATTATAGTTATGACATAGATAATAACTATCTAGCAGACAAAAGCTCAATGTCTTTTAATATATATTTCTGCACTTTTGCTTTTACATGCTGCAGTTCTGCTGTGGGTATATGGAGTATACTGGACCAGCACACAGGGGCATAATGGTCTTTCAGTCCAGTAACCCTTCAACAGACAGTGGATTGAAGTTAAACTGTCCCTGAATAAACTGCTCATATTTGTGCAGACGGTGCACACTGCAGCTTGCTATGGTCCATTATCTCTATGCTTTACATGACTTCCTTGTTGTTTGGCCTCCCTTTGTCAGTTTGGAGTCCTTTGACACTATTGGAATCAGAACAGCCAAGCCTGCTGCTTTTGTGTTGTTTGTTTATGGTTTCTGCCTCATTAGCGTGTTATAAATGATACAAGCTGATTCATTTATGTGAAAATATTTTGCACCATTTATAAAACATTAGCACCATTTCAGTGAGATTTTATGTCCCCATGGGGACAGTATTGCCTTTATTGCTCATACACAAGCATTAGTCCTGCCTCTACATGTACTGACAGTTCTGACAGTACGTGTCACAACACTGTTTATGTCCCACTTGCAGTTAGCGTGTGTGTGTTTTTTTTGTTTTTTTGGGGGGTTTTTTAATACTAGATTTCTTCAAAATTTCTTCAATTCTTCCTATGAAATAAATAGGAAGAATTGAGGTTGGACAATTAATCAAATTAATTCAGTTCAATTGCTTTGCACTTAAATTGTAAAAAAAAAAAAAAAAAAAAACTCTCTTTGAACTCTAATTTGAACTACTTAAAATAGATTACATATCTCTATACAAATGTAATTGAAGGCAGTTTACTTTTTAATAATTGGATATGATAAGAATGAGAATGTAATGAGCTTAGCATTTCCTGCTCTGTCTTAAAATGACATAAAATCATAAACGTCCAGTGTGTGTGTCTAAAAAAAGATTTAATTTTTTGCCATATCGCTCAACTCTAAGATGAATGGGAATGTATAGTTTATAAAAAAGTTTTTGGGTTGAGTTAGTGATAAACAATAACCTAGATACAGTGACATAGTGACAATTTAAAAAGTGAATCAGGACATGAGCCACCGACATAAAGATTCAAAGGTTACCACTGACATTGATATTGACATACTGACATGTGAAATTGGGATCATTATCGTATTGTGAGCCATGAAGCCTGAACGGTACACAGTTGTGGCAGAGAGTCTAAACTCTAAATAACACTACATAAGAAACATATGGTCATGTGGCTTTAGGGCCTGATGAGGCTTATCTTTGTCCGTACAAATCTGCAGCATTGGCTTCAGTCCACAAGAATGAAGACGCTTACTGTAATTTGGTATACCTCTATAGCTTAGCATCTTTAGCATGTTGTAAGCGATATATGTTTGTTACAGATGACAGATTTAGCTTAAAGTTAGCTCAGTTAGTGGTGTATGTCCAGAAGCAATAACATATTTTTGCTATTTATTCATTATATGCTGTGCACTGTCCTGGCAAATGCATCTTTAACGTCTTTATCCACTCATGGAGGATTTATTTACTTGTGTTTTTGTTTGACTTCAATTCATTCAAGATACTCACTGTTGTATTCGTCAGAGAAATGTTGATTCATCTTCCATATTTATTTCAGATACAGAATGTATTGTTACCAACACATGGAAAAAGAGATGGACCATCTCAAGGGGCATAACAGCAATACATTTCATTTCCCATGTTTATAAGATACTGTACAATTTTCACCAATCAGAAATAAGCACCCATAGATTTGTTACAATTTGTTACATGTTTGTTTAATCATACAGCCATATTTTTAGTTTTATTTTTTGCGCTTCTATTTCCATTTGACTCTTTATTCTGTTCAAAAAGATAGATTTGATGCAATAACTATATACACACTGGGAATGACAGATGGACACACACAGCCTGTGACAGTCCCTAAAAATGTTGCTGCCAAATATAGTCTATTTTTTCCAATACTTGCTGATGGGACTGACATATTGACTGTCCCTAATAGACAGCAAATGAATCTATTCCTTTTGATATTTTTCATGTTCTGATATTATCTTAGTTCTCTCCATGTTGTGTTTGTGTGCAGGCTCTGGACGTTGACCGCAGTGTGTTGTACAAAATGAAGAAGTCTGTGAAGGCCATCTACACATCTGGACTAGGTGAGGATGCCTGGATCTGGGGTCATGTACTGTGCAGCTGGATTAGACAGTTGAGGCGCATATTATTTACTAAGATGGGTGCTAAATTACGAATGCACGCACATTTACATGTGCTATTTGTGGGGGCTTGTTGCACCTGATTTACCATTAGAAACTGTGGCTCTTATTCCTTCTTTTGCATCTGAACAAAAGGACTGCGCTGTTCTTCTCAGGGCGCACACACATAAGCCTACAGAACATGATTACTTTGACTTAGCCTGTTACACCTTTTTATATAGCTTTTTATCAATCATTTAATACAATTAAAAGTAACTTCAATTTCCCAATTTTTTTAAATCATCATCTTTATGCCATGCTCATTGTAGATATGCCTACAGGCATGTAAGCCTTGTGCATGTCGCCCAGCCTCATCTAGAACTGAATTCAAAGATGTGTAAAGGACAATCAGCTGAATCGCGTCCACGGGAGATATGTTGGGAAACACAGGAAAGGTTTTTACCGTAGCCTTCTATAGTGCTGCTGTCAACTGCTGCGCGCAAAGCTTAGCCATTTGGAACCAACACTGAGAAGAAGAACAGTAATCCACGACTCACAACAGACGCCTCCTCCGGTACATCGTGTAGACCCAGTTTGATAGACAGAACAGCTACTAGGACTCTTGCCTCTTTTTTACACCTGTCTTTCCAGCGTGTTAAATATTCTCAAAGTTTTTGCTCTGGCCGTTTTGATAAATCAAACATTCACCTCCTGTGTCCTAAACAACTTCATCTGCATTTTTCTCCTCCTTCTTTTTTGCGCATTTTGGCCAAAACTGCCCTTTTTGCAGATTCATTTGGTTCCAGGAGCAAAATCTGCGCTACGTCCGTAAAAAGTATGTAAGAGACGCTGATCTCAACTATGTTCACTTTTTAGAGTGCCCAATGCATTTAGCACGTATGCAAACACGTAAAAATGCCCCTTTGTGAGGTAACATTAGGGTTAACTCCATGTTCATAGGGTACTATGAATCTATGAAGATGGTAAAATGCCCTGAACAGTTCAAGTGCAGGGAATTTAACTTGCTCTGTTACACATATGTTTTGCCAGCCTTGTAGTGCAGGGCCCTGGAATACTGTGGCCCTTTACACACATCGTACTATATCTAGTATAGACATTTAAATAAAAACAATTGTATACAGATATAACTCTTTTGCCTACCCCATGTATCATGGAGTTTGGGAGCCTCTGTATTACAGTACAATAAAGACTACTCATACTACCTTTTGCCATGTTTATTTTCAAAGTTGACCATAATGATGTCATTTGTGATGTATTTTGTAACTGGCTCTGGTTAGTTGGTTCTTTGAGCTCTAAGGCGGAGGTGGATCCTACTGCATAGTCTCTATTCAGCAGAATACATGCTGCCCTGCTGAGGGCCGCACACAGCCTGAATAATGTGCTGAGGACAGAGGGGCAGCTGTGGAGCCTGGACCCCCAGGAGCCGCTGGGAGGGGCTGGTTTGTGTGTGGTTGCTCAGGCATGGCGGGCCCTTCACGCTTTTACATGCTTATCAACATCAACACATGTATTTGTGTAGGCTCCACACCACAGCATGTTGTGAGGACAGCTGCACTTGAGGACAAACAAATTCCACATCTCCATTGTACAGTTTGCAATGTGCTGCTGATGTTCATTCTACTTCTCTTTTTTTTTTGCTAACTTGGCACATTTATTTTTATGTAATGTACTATAGCTCCAAAAACCACTGCTGAGGTCAAGCAAGGACAGTCTGACATTGATGACAGGAACCCTTCTTGCAGGTCTCTGGAAATCTTGTCCCTGTTGTCATCTGACCAAAATCAAGAAAAACTGACTACTCACTAGGGGACTTTTAGAGCTTCAGGGTTGTTTGAAACTGGAAAGCAGAGCACTGGTCAGACTTATGATAATTTCAGATTTTAGCTACAATTGTCACATAAACTAGCCTAACCTAAATGCTGAAGGCAAACATGACATTCCCGTTTGCATTTCTGACCTTTTCTATAGTGAGTTGTTTCTTTTGACTGTTCTAATGTTAAAGCTCCTGAACCCTGACCGGAGGCTCCAGCTATGTGTCTCTGGGTTTAGATTCATCTCCACAGTCCATGGTTGTCATAGTGACTGCTACTGCCCCATAGTCTGGGTCGCCATGGCAGCATGTCCCTGTGCTCCTCCCCGGCTCCACAGTGTCCCATGTGTGGAGGTGTCAGCAGGTCTAAAAGAGAGGAGAGATACCCGCTCTGAACTGTAATATGGTTCATTTGCATGGTAAAATGAGGTCTGTGCCAGATATTGGTTAAGGCATGGCTTACACAGCTACCCTCTCAAGTAACCTGTGGTAATCATACTGCAAGCAACAGACTCTGTGTCTTATTCAATTCTTGTACTTTTTTATGCTTACTGTTCAGACCCAAGCATTCCTAAAAACACTTGAATTATGTATTTTTGAAATATAATCTTTTGTATCTGTACTGTCAAACTAATGTTGGTGTGTTGTTAGCTCATGTGGAGAACGAGGAGCAGTACACTCAGGCTCTGGAGAAGTTTGGAGAAAACTATGTTTACCGAGAAGATCCCGACCTGGGCTCGGCCTTCCTCAAGTTCTCAGTCTTCACTAAGGAGCTCACAGCTCTCTTCAAAAACCTGGTGAGTCTGCTGTCCCATAATTGGAATGGTACTCATTTCACAGAGAATGAAGCACAGAACAAAACAAAAACAAACTGCAGTTTACAATAATACCCCTCAACCCCTAATGGGATATATAACATAAATCAGATTATAGAGTTGATGTGTGCATTGATCCAGCTGAGAAAGTGCCACCATTTTCTTTATTATGTTAATGCGTAAACGTCTGACAGCGACTATGTTCTACGCAGCTCTGCCTCAGATGACCCTGCAGACCCAGGATGTGTCAGAATAAGAGGGTCGCATATTGGTAGACCTGGCGATGCATCATTTCCTCTTGTTTTGTTTCAGTTTCAGAACATGAACAACATCATCACCTTTCCCCTGGACAGCCTTCTCAAGGGAGACCTGAAAGGAGTCAAAGGGGTAAGTTATGACCGCTGAACTGCCCCTGGCTTCATAAGGCAGTGGCTCTATGATCCCAGTATGATGATGGACGGATCTGTATTCTGTGCAGTCAGTGCCTCTGTGTGCCCAGCCAAGCCCTGTATTTTTAGCCTCAGTTGCTGTTTTTTGGAGCTGACATTTCCTTCCTTGCAGCCTTGTTTTTATGACCTCTCTTTGACCTTCACTCAGAGCTGCTTCCTCTCCGCTTTTCCTTATTTTGAGACAATGTGGGCTCTTTTTTCCTTTAGGACCAATGGAATTAGAATTTTATGTCATTTTTGGCAGCGAAGACTGCTATAACATGAAGTTTACACATGTGGCACAAGAGATAGATCTTAAATGAGCAGTGCTTGTACTGTACTTGTTGTGAGTTGTAGCCAGTTGGCTGTAGGCCTTAAGTCGTTACCATTTGTATTAGTCGACTAATCCTTCTATTTAGAAGGATTTCTATAGGACAACAGCAGAGATGAAAAGTTAATGAGTCAGTGAGTTAGCTAGAGATTTTGTATTTTTTGGTATTTATAGTAAAAAAGGCAAATAACTCTAAAAATATCTCTATTCTCAACTATATATGAATTATATAATTATATATAATCATAACTATTATATGAATTAACCTAAAGATGGTGTAACATAAGTCAGGTTATTGTCAGTAGTTTAATTATTTTATTTGTTGTTTAGTTGTTTTTTTGATTAACATTTTTGTTATTTACCTGCAGGACTTGAAAAAGCCATTTGATAAAGCATGGAAGGACTATGAAACAAAAGTGTAAGCAATCTACCATAGCTGTCTTATCCATATCAAAATTGCATTTTCATAAATTTATAAAATATTTATTTTTGCAATGATACATTGTAATATCTCAGTAATTCATATATTTGGCATTGTCCTATCCCTACCCGTGTTTTTCTTACACATCAGATGCACATAGATTAATATTTGTGTTATTTCTTGTCAGCACGAAGATTGAGAAGGAGAAGAAGGAGCATGCAAGGCAACATGGGATGATTCGTACTGAAATTAGTGGGGCTGAGATCGCAGAGGAGATGGAGAAAGAAAGAAGGTTTTTCCAGCTACAGATGTGTGAAGTGAGTTTCAGACAAATATTAGAAAGTATGCGTTTGAGACGTGGAGTTAATGTAGCTTTTCTCTTTTTATCATTTATGATTTCAGTTTCTTCTTAAAGTCAATGAAATCAAGATCAAGAAGGGAGTGGATCTTCTACAAAACCTTATTAAGTACTTCCATGCACAGTGCAAGTAAGGCTCTTCCTTATGTCAGTTCTTCCTGCTCACGGTGCTCTGCCCACACAACCACTTAACAAGTAAATGTACAGCACAAGCCTCTGAACTTCTTTAATTAACTGTGACTGTAAAATGACTCAGTGGTTAGAGCATTTAACCAGCACCTCCACCCTTGGGCAAGACACCTCCTTTTGTCTATGTAAAATATCATATGTCACGATTGGTGGTGCTTTCAGTTGACCCCAGTGTAGCTGTGGCTGCAGAAGTTTCTAACTACCTTGTATGTATGGAATAAAGAGGCTTTTTAAGATTGTAAGACAGCAGAAAAATAACATGGTGCATGTTTAACTGTATCAACACAAACACAGCACATCACAGATCAGTGAAAAACAAGTTATTTTTTTTTCTCTCAGTTTTTTTCAGGATGGGTTGAAAGCTGTGGACAACCTAAAGCCCTCAATAGAGAAATTGGCTACAGATCTGCATACGGTGCACATTTTTCTGTGTAGTAATAGATTGTATGATCTTAGTTCTTCTGATATGACACCAATCAATTGTGTATTTTCAGATTAAGCAGGTACAGGATGAGGAGAGGAAGCAGCTGACTCAATTACGAGATGTTTTGAAGACAGTTCTGCAGGTGGAACAAAAGGAGGTAAAACAGTGCCAAGCTGACTCCTCATTCTCTCCAATTATATCATGTATGTTACATGTTACTTTAACCCATGAGAGTGGACTCTGCTAAGGACAGTTTAAAGTTATTATTTACTTGTTGCGATGGGCTTCATCTAAATATGTTTTTCCCTTCTGCTGCGTTCAACACAAGTCTAGGAGAGTAAGTGACCTTTCTGTGCTTGTTTTTCATTTAGTGTTTCACTTACTCTTTTATGTACTGTTATAAGCAGTCACACATTTAAATTCTGAAATATTATTTTAAAATGGTGTTTATAAAAAGTGTGACGTGTTCAACCAAAACGTCTTCAAATCTACTGTTGCCTTTTAAAGGCTCATTTTAACATTCCTCTGAGAGGTTTACTTTGCACCTGAAATTTTCTCTATATGAAATGTTATTAGAAATTTGTTTTGGCTGTCTAGACTATAAAAATGTGTGACCTCTACAGATGTATTTATTTTATGTGAGCTTGATTGTTTTTCCTTAAATGCCTCAGGATTCTCAGGTGCGGCCGTCAACAACCTACAGCCTCCACCAGCCACAGGGCAACAAGGAGCATGGCACAGAGCGCAGCGGCTTTCTCTACAAGAAGAGTGACGGGTGAGACCTCAATTATAACTGAATAGCATACTTGTGGTTTTCAGGAAATACTTCCTAAAATGCCTCCCTATTTATCTTTTTTTAAAATCCGCACACCAACATTGTATTGTATTTATGAACTAAATTCGATTATATCTCTGCTTCTTATTTTTGCATTTTTGCTGCAGGTTGCGAAAAGTTTGGCAGAAGAGGAAGTGCACTGCGAAAAATGGATACCTCACCATTTCACATGGCACTGTAAGCAAACTAAACTTTAACTGGTGTGCTCTCTCAGGATGACTTTAGAGTACTGATACTACAGGCCTAAATGTATCTCTCCCACTCATGCTGATGTACAGTGATGAAAAGCCCTGACATTCAAGTCATTTGATTATTTGCAATCATTTGTTATTATTACCATGTGTGTCTTTTGGTTCTGGTCATTCTCATGTGTGCTAAAAGAAATCATTCTGGCTCGTTGAAATGTGTTTTTTCAGCCTAACAGACTGCCTGCAAAACTGAACCTGCTAACTTGCCAGGTGAAACACAACCCAGAGGAGAAGAGGAGCTTCGACCTCATCTCCCGTAAGATCATCATCCCTCCTTCACATCTCCTCTGTTCAGACACACATTGCTCTGCACAGTTTTTCAACTTTTCACTATAGTTTGAACCAATTAAGCAGCTGAGAGAGACCCAGCAAAGTAACTACATCATCTGCATGAGTAGTCATAACATCAGTTTGATAATACAAGAAAGAGTGTAGAATTATACTCGCCTTTCTCCTTTCTTTTCTCACCTTTTATAGACCTTTCTCATAGCTCTCTTTACATAAATGCTGTTGTGTCTGTGTAATCGTTTCAGATGACAGAACGTATCACTTTCAGGCAGAGGATGACCAGGACTGTCAGATGTAAGTACTCTGATATAAGCACACACTTGTGCCTCACACACAATCCATCTCCTGCCTATTACAAACCCATCATAGTATCGGCTTACTCATGCTCTACTCCTTTTATTCCTAATTGAGTTATCTTATCATTGTGTTGGCAGCTGGATCTCAGTGCTGCAGAACAGTAAAGAGGAGGCTCTGAACCAGGCTTTTAAAGGGAACCAGCACACTGGAGAGAATAACATAGTACAGGAGCTGACCAGGGCCATCCTGGCAGAGGTGAAGAGGATGAGCGGGAACGGCGAGTGTTGCGACTGTGGGGCCCCTGGTGAGTGCAGGTGACAGCCAGCAGCATTTAAACACTGTTATGTGATACCAGTGAAACAGTCTGCTCCTTTACTTATATTATTAGTAAATCTCTCACAATAGCTCAGTATATTTTCAATAACAGATGGCAGCAATAAGCTCTGTTCCTGTGTAACCCTCTGCTTACCCTCTCCTGCCCCTCAGACCCTACGTGGCTGTCCACAAACCTGGGAATCCTCACATGCATCGAGTGTTCAGGGATCCATCGGGAGCTGGGGGTCCACTTCTCCAGGATCCAGTCTCTCACTCTGGATGTCCTCAGTACTTCGGAGCTCTTGGTACGTGCTGTTTCGTCAGCAGGCCTTAATATGTAGCACAGCATAATGTATGAAATCACTACCACCTCATTTGGTTAGATCAGAGCTTCACTGACTGCTGCCCTCTGACCACCTGTGGTTTTAGCTGATGACTGTAAAATACTGTTCTGATGTGTGTGTACTCTACAGCTGGCCAAGAATGTGGGGAATGCAAGCTTTAATGAAATCATGGAGGCGGGTTTAGCTGCTCAAAGTGTGGTGAAACCTAACCCAGCCAGTGACATGTAAGTTATCTTCTATGCACACAATATGAATCAAGTCAGGACTGTTCCAGGACTGTACAGAGGGAATTGCTGTGTTTTTTTATACCAAGCAAATGGAATAAAACTAAATGTACAACTGTAAAACTAATTCTCTCCTACCCCTCCTGTGTCTCACCAGGCAGACCAGAAAAGATTTTATTGTGGCTAAATACACTGAGAAGCGTTTTGCTATACGGAAGTGTCCCGATGCAGTGTCTCGGCTGCAGGCTCTGTGTGAGGCTGTGAAGTGTCGAGATATCTTCACCCTCCTTCAGGTGTACGCTGAGGGGGTGGACCTGATGGAGCCTATTCCTCTGGCCAACGAGCATGTCGGTGCCCCAAACATCATGTTTGATATTCAACCTCTTGGAAACTTTCATACGCTTCATTACTTAATGTCTGTGCCCAGGAACCAGGAGAGACAGCCCTACACCTGGCCGTGAGATTGGTTGATAGAACGTCCCTTCATATTGTGGATTTCCTCACACAGAACAGGTTAACTCTGAGTGCTATAATGAATCTTGTTGAATTGCCTGTAGAGTGATAAATATGTATTAATTCCTCTTTTCTGTTTCTGTGTCATACTTACAGCCTGAACCTGGATAAACAGACGACGAAGGGTAGCACAGCCCTGCATTACTGCTGTCTGACAGACAACAGTGAGTGTCTCAAACTGCTGCTGCGAGGGAAGGCCTCCATAGACATCGGTGAGAACACGCATCATGCATTCTCTTATTCACTCTGCTATTTGAGCTTAGTCATGTGTCTTTCCGTACTTTTCTGTAATATATGTTGCTGTTTTGCAGCTAATGAGTCTGGGGAGACTCCTTTGGACATTGCTCGCAGACTCAAACACATCCAGTGTGCGGAACTGGTGAGTATCACATCACACATTGGACTCCGCTCAGTGAGTAAACTCATCTGTCTGTCCTCCTGTCTGTCTGTGTGTCTGTCTACTCGCATGCAGCTGAACCAGGCACTAGCGGGAAAGTTCCATGGTCATGTCCATGTGGAGTATGAGTGGTGTCTGCGCCATGATGACCTGGATGAGAGCGATGAGGACTTGGATGAGAAGGTGAGAGACCTGATCATGTTCCGTCACGGTGACTTGAATTTCTTTGTTGTGATTCCTATATTACCTGTGTGGAACAGCCTAGCCCGCTGCGCAGAGAGGAGCGCCCCCTCAGCTGTTACACCCCCTCCAGCACTCGCGATGGACTCAAGGACAAACACAGAGCCTTCATGGTCAACAATGAAACATACGGCACTATCCTGAGCTCTAACGCTCAACCCGGACTGCCCTGTACTGGGTCCGCCCCTCCACTGCCACCAAGGAACCTGGGTATGCAAGTAAACTATACAATACTGTATACTACACAGTATACAGCATACAACGTTTTTTGTTTTTTATTGCGAGCATTGCTTTTGTTGCAAGAGCATATAGTATGTGAGTAGATTATGGATACAGACTTAAACGAAATGCTTGTTTCTATTTTTCAGTTCAGTTGCCTGGTTTGGGAGGAACAGCTCAAACATCAGCACCCAACTGGAAGCCCAGTACTTTAGACATGTGTGGGCGACAGAGGTCATCTTCAGACCCCCCCAACATGCACCCTCCTGCTCCCCCGTTCAGACTTGTCTCAGCTGGAGGTGGGAAACTTTTTGTACTGCTGTGTTATTCCAGCGTCCAAGGTACTATGTTATGTTTTATATGACTTTTGTGTTTCAGGACTGACTTCCTCTGTGTTGAAGTCAAAGCCGGGCTCTAGAGCAGCACCTCCTCGCTCATCTGCTAGGTAAGTATATTTACAGCATCTCTCACTTACCTGATGATGAATTTGTGTAACAGTGCAGTAACTCGCCCTCACAACTCACTGCTCACTTCAAAGGCAGGAGGCTGTAGATGTCTAACACAGAAGTGTATTTACCACCAATAACAATAATAATGTGAGACATGTAAACGCAATATATTGTTCTTGTATGTGTTTAGTGACGACTAATGTAATTGTACAGGAATATAATGTTTTTTTTTGTTTTCAGATATGACAAAGGCTTCATCCGTGGACCCCCTGCTCAAAGTGAATCTTCTGAAAGACTAGGTGAGTAAACTAAGCAACAAAATAGCAGCTCATTCTGCCCACTGCGCAGAATGCCTTCCTGTTTGACACAGAGAATGGGAAGCCTGTTTATTGTCAAATGTGATGTCACTGCCTCTTCCTGTTCCAGCAAAGGAAGTGCCTGGCTGCCCTCAGAACTCCAGTAGTCAGTCTCAGGGGCCGACGCACAGAAAGGCCTACAGTGTGAGTAATTGTACAATACTCCTGCCCCATATTTTCTTCTACTGCGGTCAGGCTCTTTTTCAGCTCTGTCCATCACTATAATATACTTCGCTTTACCAATCTGTTTTTAAAATAACCCTGTAGTTTTTATCTTAATGACTTTTATAGGCTTAGCCCAAAAAGTTAAAGAGTTTAATCCTTGTTTTTCAGAAGCAGAGGCCAAAGAGAGTAAAAGCCATGTACAAGTGTGTTGCAGATAACCCAGATGAGCTGACCTTCTCTGAGGGTGAGGTGATTGTGGTGGACGGAGAGGAGGACCAAGAGTGGTGGGTTAGTATCTCTGCACTGTGAACTGACATGTAAAGATGGCAAAGAATGAATGTCTGTTGAGCTAAACCCAGGATTTCCTTTATGGTAAATCGGGACCGTGGTTACATCGCTATAGAAACATATACGGCAGAGCTATGGCTCAAGAATAGTTACACATTAAACATACATAGCTGACTTTAAAATTATAAAATGAGAATGAGAAAATTAGATGTCAGACCCATCTAAAATACAGAAATGTAGGCGTTAAGAGATACACAGTTCTTGCACAAACTTGGGTTTTAAGGTAGAATTTTCTGATTTCAGGTTTAAACAACAACATAAGATTTGAATGTTGAGAGGTAATTGTTTTTCAGATTAACCTTATAGTTTCCCAGTGGTCGTGATAGTGGAATTGTACCTTATTCTAATTTAGCCAACCCAGT
Organism: Taenioides sp. WSHXM2023; assembly: GCA_029959045.1. Classification (NCBI taxonomy): domain Eukaryota; kingdom Metazoa; phylum Chordata; class Actinopteri; order Gobiiformes; family Gobiidae; genus Taenioides; species Taenioides sp. WSHXM2023. Next base: position 9,919,310 of record CM057102.1, on the reverse strand, counting down.
GAGTAAATGTATTGCAGCTTGATTATATGAGTTATAGAGTTCATTGAGTTGCTGGACTATATATTATCTTAGTTTGAAGCTTTAGTAGAATATTGTCTTGCACTGTTGGCTGATCTTTTAAGTTGTGTTCTCAGCTCGGACACATCGAGGGTGACCCCATGAGGAGAGGAGCCTTCCCGGTCACCTTTGTCCACTACATTGCAGAATGAGAGGAGCACTCCTGTAATGTTGCTGATTTATAGGGCAAATGGCATCTCGAGTGTCAGTAGCACTTCCTGAACTAACACTAAAAGACTGTTTTAAATCCTCACACAATGAAAACAATTCAGAATTTGTCATGTAGCTGATTGTTCTGTTATTAGAGAATACATAACCCTTTCAACGTTGCTACTGAGTCATCACTGGTCGCCTGCTGTAGAGGCTATGAGACATGAGTCTTAAAACTGGGACACAACAAAGCAGAGCATTCCATAACATAAATGAAAGATAATATAAGTTAACTCACTGGACTTTGACTTTTTTTTCCTCATGTAAATAGAGTTGTTTATATTTTAATGTAATGTAAAAATGAATGTGCTGGGGTGAAGCAGAATTGTAGCTTAGCCTCAGATAGACTTGTGTGCCTAAGTAGAAAAAGAGGGAAATAAACAAATCATTAATATTCTGTCTGAGGACTAGTTTGTTTTACATGTTTAAAATGGAACACTATTTAACTTACCATCTGCACAGACTGCGCTTATATTTGTACTCCCTCTGCTGGGGAATAGTGGTACGATTAGGTCATGCTTTGTTAAACAATTACATACATGGGTGGTGGCAATGTAATTTTTATAAACATGTACAAAATCACAGTACCACATACATGAACAAAAGGTATATTAAAGAAATGACTTGCTTACAGTGCTGTGGAAAAAGTATTTGCCCCCTTACTGATTTCTTACTTTTTTTTGCACCTTTGTCACTCTTAGCCATTTCAGATCAAGCAAACTTAAATATTAGATAACGATAACTCACAAGTGTTTGCATAATTGTTTTAAATCAGCCACATTTGGAGGGTTTCCGAGCATGAACCACCTTTTTTAAGGTCAAGCCACGGCATCTCAAATGGGTTTAGGTCTGGACGTTGACGAGGCCACTCCAACACCAGCATTTTGTTTTTTTAAGCCATTCAGAAGTGGACTTGCTGGTGTGCTTTGGGTCATTGTCCTGCTGCAGAACCCAAGTGCGCCACCATGTTTCACTGTTGGCATGATGTTCTTTTTATCAAATGCTGTGTTCATTTTACAGCAGATGTAATGGGATGCACTCTTTCCAAATAGTTCAACTCTTGTCTCATCAGTTCACAGAATATTTTCCCAAAACCTTTGGGGATCACCAAGATGATTTTTGGCAAAAGTGAGACGAGCCTTTATGATCTTTTTTGTCAGCAGTGGCTTTCGCCTTGGATCTCTGCCATGCATGCCATTTTTGCCTAGTCTGTTTCTTATGGTTAAGTCATGAACACTGACCTTTACTGAGGTCTGCAGTTGTTTAGATGTTGTTCTGGGTTTGTTTGTGACCTCATGGATCAGTCGTTGCTGTGCTCTGCGGGTAATTTTTGTAGGCCGGCCACTCCTGGGAAGGTTCACCACTGTACCATGCTTTCTCCATTTGTGGATAATACCTCTCACTGTGGTTTGCTGGAGTCCTAAAGATTTAGAAATGGCTTTGTAACCTTTTCCAGACTGAGACATGTCAATTACTTTTCTTCTTATCTGCTCCTGAATTTGTTTAGATCGCGGCATGACATCTTGGGTTCACCTTCACCTTGTCACCCAGGTTCTATTTAAGTGATTTGAAAGGTCTGGCAGCAGTCATGTCTGGGTGTGGCTATGAAATTGAACCCCGCTTTCAACAATAATATGACTAATCACAGTTACCTCTGGGAGCAATTATTTTTTCACACAGGATCAGGTAGGTTTGGATAGCATTTTTCTCTTAACAAATAAAATCATCACAGAAAAAACTGCATTTTATGTTTACTTGGATTATCTTTGTTTAATATTTAAATTTGTTTGATGATCTGAAACAGTTAAATGTGACACATGCAAAAAAGTAAGAAATCAGGAAGGAGGCAAATAGTTTTTCACAGCACTGTAGATTAAGAAGTCAAGTTGCTAGTACCATTTATAAGAAAGTTGTTGGAAATAAATGCCCAAAACATTGTGTGCTAAAAATATATATGATTTTAAAAAAGCTAAAATAGTCTTTAGCACATAAAGATTAAAAACTAAAGGTACCACATAAGAGGCAGGCATGGTCTATTTAAGGCTTTGTATCCATTTCAGGTCAAAGTAAAAACTTACAATAGTCTGATTATTTTCAATAAAAGAACAAAACAAAAAAATCTAATGAACAAAAGTGTGGGGTGAATCATGTGTACCAATAGAGACATTACAACATTGTAAGTACAAAGTACCAAATAACTCACACAAGTATCTCTGTATATGTGCTCTTTCTGTACCAAATGTGTGAATATAACTTATACAGTACATTTTGAGGTACAAAAATATTATTCATATTGTCTTGCATATTTCACAAGCAAAGGCACTCATTGTGTGAAGTTCCACTTGCTGCTCAGGACTTCACGGACGCCAGAGCACAGTCAAATGCCGTGGATAGTACCTTACAGATGGCCTGAGCTTGCTCCTGCACATAACAGCAGAAGAAGGGTTAATACAGTGTCTGGAAGCTTACAGCAGGTTTGAGTGCACAAACTCACCGAGCTGTGGCACTGGTACACCCAGATGCTGCACTCTTCTTGGTTCAAGTCTGTGGTTTTAAGAGCCAGAAGATTTTTTCCTGCTCCAAGGCCATCATCGTAACACAACATTCGGACAATTAGGTACAAGGGGTGACGATGCAAGACATCCTGCACAAAAGAGCTCAAATCTATAGCTTCACAAACATTCAGCAGAAATAGAAGTCTAAATAGTAGTCCAAATAGTCCAAATGTAATAATACAAAATATCATTGAAACCCTAACACTCACACACTGGTCAATTGAGGCCACTTTGACTCCATGCTTAGACACAACCAGAATCATCTCCTCCTCTGCAGGCACAAAAGGCAGCTTCCCATCTTGCTGTAGAAGGAACAAAATCGTATTTTTGTTGTGAAAATGAACAGCATACCATTTCAAGTAGCATTAAAAACTTTAAAATGGCACAAATGGTCAGCCACCCCACTGGCTGCCATCCCATTTCTGCCAGGACTAGTATCTGGAGCACAGATGTCACCTGGGCTGTGTCGATGTAGTTGATGAGGTCCAGAGGCTCCTGGAGAGTCCTGCTCATGTCAAACCTCATCTTCTCTAAGGCTCCAACATACTTCACCCTGAACTCTGCACACGCCTCAGAGCTGTTCCCTGCACACCAATAGCACACTGATCTCACTAACACAACATTTATTCTTTATTTATTACTCTACTGAACAGCCAGAAGTTACTAAATGTTATTGAAAATCTCACATGACAGTGACACACCTGAGCTCTTGGCAGAATCTGTGTCGAGGCTGGCGACAGTGCTGGACCTGGACAGCCCTCCTAGACTGGACTCCACAGACTGGGGGGCACAGAGGAGAGTTAGAGCTCTATCCAAACATCATCTGTGTGTATCTGTGGGCTGGGCCTGTACTTTGCTCTTGGTGCTGATCTCACTGCTCTGGGAGCTGCTGCTGCTGTGACGCTTCTTTACTTTCCGGAACATTCTTCACCATGACGACCGCATCCACACTCAAACTGAACATTTTGAGAACACATGTGGGGGAAAAAACAGCACAGTGATAATCATCTGAGCCAGGGTGACCATCACTGTTTCCACAGACTCAGTTTCACAGGCATCAAAATGTTAAAAAGAGAAGCAATACTCTTGGAAGTAATTAAATGTTAATATACTATCCACTAATGCATTGTGTCGAAGACCCAGTCTTTTGGGTCGCCTTGTCAGGATCTGCATGTAGGTCTGCACTATACAGTTTTGACACATGAGAGAGCATTTCGTCAGAATATCCTGTCCTCAGTAGGGCCAGTATTTCTATGCTTATTCCTTTTACTACTACATATATGTGTGAATTGGGATTTTCTGTGCTCATAAAAATTAAGACAAAGCACAGAAACAGACTGAATGCTGCGCCTGATGTGCGTGTTGCACTCTCCTCCTGCACCCTGAACTGGAACACACTACAAAAACGCAGACAAGCCCACCTATCTCATTAGAAATGTTGAAATGTTTTGTATAATATCTAATCTTTTTGTAATTATTGAGTATTTTGTTCCAGTATTGCTGGTTCAATTGAATGTTGAAAAGAAAAAGAAATGGGCTATATTTAATGTCCATATAGGCTACTTATGGACGGATACCTTTGGTTGCTGGTTCAGTTACTGTTCATTATTTAAAACTTGAGTAATACTAATTGTTTAGAGAGACAAGACCACTCAGTCAACAATAAGATATCCTCATTAATGTTCGATAATGGTCAATAATGGTCAAAGCCACCTTTATTTTGTGATTTACGAATAATGTCTACTGTCTTGTGACTTAAAATACGGGTCCCCAGGAAAAAAAAAAAGTTTGGGAAACACTGCACTAATGCACCAAACCACATCTATGCTCTGCTCCGTTTTCACAACATATAGTAGTAGTAATAAAACATTTATAACTCGTTGGCCTACTAGGTGTTCCATCACATCATTTATTGAAGACATGTTTGGCAAGGTTACACTATCTTATACATTTTAGGCATGCAATGTTTCATTGTGTGAGTTACATAAGTTTGCATCACACTAATTGAAACCAAATGCCAACACTTGGCAATATGAAAACAGAAGCAGAATATTCATGAAAGCTGTAAAAGAGTCGCTAACCTGGATCACAGCTATTCGTACCGACGCCTCTTTCGTGCCACCCTTCGGTCCCAGATCTTATTTTTCAGCCCAAAGTCTCATGTTTACTTGGCTTTGAGTGGACGACTTGCCATCACTGAGCTTTAACGTAACCTCCACCCAAAGCTCTTAAAGGGAACGCAGCCGAGAACGTCGCCAATAAAGTTATTCCTTCGTACACTCACTAAATACGCTTTTTGGTCTTTAAAACGTCACGAAGTCCTCAAATATAAACCAGTTAACTAGAAGAGAAAATGTCCAATTCACACGCTCAATATAATACGTGAATGTGTTCGGTTTATCGCTCATTGGTGTCACTAGGAACCAACGTGACAGTGGCTTCTGATTCTACCCGGATGTATTTTGGTTCCATGGCGGAAGTGCTCAGTTTGAGACAGGTCCACCCAGAAGCTGAGGCCCTCCCACTCATTCAAATATGAGCTGCAGCATATCTGATGGAGAGGTTATTATAGTGTGGTAAATTGATAAGGCTGTAAGATATTTTTATGCCCACATTATAATGAATAATGGCTGCAAGGCGCAAATTAGACGTTATTGTTCCTGCCGAGGAAAGTGACCAGCTGCATATTCGACCACTGTAAGCTGCTTTAGCATTTTTGCCTATATTGCATAATTGTGTGTGAGCTTACTAAAGGTTTTATATATATATATATATATATATATATATATATATATATATATATATATATATATATATATATATATATATATATATATATATATATATATATATATATATATATCTAACAGGGGCGCTGGACAGGAGGTTGGGAGGTCCTGCATAATTCTGGAGTTTAAAGGAAGAAAGATAATGGTACAGTATTATATAGTATTGTAGTGATTTTTACTGTATGTATCTCTTATTCTGTAAAGCACTTTGAATTACTTTGTGTACGAATAGTGCTATACAAATAAACTTCATCGAGTGATGCAGAAAAGAGGGAGCCACTGTCTGTGTGAATGTTCATGTAAAACTGCACGTTTTTACTGTAATTTGGTTTATTCATGATAAGGTATGATGGTATCAATATCAAAATAAAATAATAAAATAAAGCACATAAGGTTCTGAAATTGCATCATATTGTCAATTCAGATGACAAATGTAAGGTGTGTGTTTTCAGCTGGACTGTGGGATTCATCCTGGTTTGGAAGGAATGGATGCCCTTCCATACATTGATCTGATAGACCCAGCAGAGATAGACCTGCTTTTAATCAGCCAGTAAGTGTTTTATTCATTTCTCTGTCCATGCACTAGTGTCACAAAATGCAGTCAGATTTTTAACATTCATTTGACAGTTTCCACTTGGATCACTGTGGAGCTCTGCCCTGGTTCCTCCAGAAGACCAGTTTTAAAGGCCGAACCTTCATGACTCATGCTACTAAAGCCATCTACCGTTGGCTGTTGTCAGATTATGTCAAAGTCAGGTTGGAATAGTGTATTTAACTCATATCTGCTCTATACAATCATTCATAACCTTTATTATCCTGTAGTAACATTTCGGCTGATGACATGCTGTACACGGAGACGGATCTGGAGGAGAGTATGGACAAGATTGAAACAATCAACTTCCATGAGGTCAAGGAGGTGGCAGGAATTAAGTTCTGGTGTTACCATGCTGGTCACGTGTTGGGAGCAGCCATGTTCATGATCGAGATCGCAGGAGTCAAGGTGAGAATAACAGTTTCATTTCACTTGTTTCAAAAACAGCAAGGTGTTAAAATAGCTCATAGGCTGGTCACCCTGTGTGCCATGATTAGTATAGAAAGTCATAATGCCACATGCATTGATAAGTTATTCTTTTTTTTTCTTCATCTCAAAGTTGCTGTACACTGGAGATTTCTCACGCCAAGAGGATAGACATCTAATGGCTGCCGAAATTCCGAGTGTCAAGCCTGACATCCTCATTATAGTATGCAACCTTTTATTTTATTAACCTCAAAAACAACACCTAATCTCCATGTGATCAATTTCAGGAGTCCACCTATGGCACACACATTCACGAGAAAAGGGAAGAGCGAGAGGCACGCTTCTGTAACACTGTCCATGACATCGTGAACCGGGAGGGCCGCTGTCTCATCCCAGTTTTTGCTTTAGGACGGGCCCAGGAGCTGCTGCTTATTCTCGGTTAGCAGGAGCCCGCTCATATTCAATGCAGGAAAGTCTGGTTTTACAGCTAATATGTGCCTCTGTAGATGAGTACTGGCAGAACCACCCTGAGCTCCATGACATCCCCATCTACTATGCCTCATCTCTGGCCAAGAAGTGCATGGCCGTGTACCAGACCTATGTCAATGCAATGAACGACAAGATCCGCAAGGCTATCAACATTAACAACCCTTTTGTTTTTAAACACATCAGCAACCTCAAAGTATGTGGCTCTTTTTGTCTGCTCCATGTGTCAACTTTAGTGCAGAACTTTCACGTTGCATTTTCTGCAGAGCATGGACCACTTTGACGACATAGGGCCCAGCGTGGTGATGGCGTCTCCAGGAATGATGCAAAGTGGATTGTCCCGAGAGTTGTTTGAGAGCTGGTGCACAGATAAAAGAAATGGGGTTATCATCGCAGGTTACTGTGTTGAGGGGACACTTGCTAAGGTCAGCTCCCAGCCTACTTGCTAGTGCAAATAGTACCTGTCTGTTTTTACCATTTTTAGTGTTAAATGGTGATAATTAAGAATGTATTCTTTATGTGGAGGGAATTAATAATGAAAGCCATTTGTATTTGTGTTTAATTAGGCCAAATAAATAAAGTAAATTCAGAAATTGAATAAAGAAATAAACTGAAGGAAAATAACTGTTATACATTTTTGTAATTTCATCCAGCCTTAAGATGTGCAACATAATTAAAGGGGCAATAAAATATAATTCAGATGCAATTGCACTTTGCTGACCATTCTTAAGTACTCCTTACTTGCTGTTGTGTTTTGTGTCCAGCACATCATGTCGGAGCCAGAGGAGATCACAACCATGTCGGGACAAAAGCTGCAGCTAAAGATGTCTGTGGACTACATCTCCTTTTCTGCCCACACAGATTACCAGCAGACCAGCGAGTTCATCAGAGCTCTCAAACCCCCACATGTGGTAAGAGCTTCCATGGATCATTGTTTCTTGTGCAGTGGAGCCTAAATCACCCCATCACCTACTCCCATGTTTTAGATTCTGGTGCACGGGGAACAGAATGAGATGGCTCGGCTGAAGGCGGCTCTTATCAGAGAGTATGAAGACAATGACCAAGTGCACATTGAAGTCCACAACCCCCGGAACACAGAGGCCGTCACACTCAACTTCAGAGGAGAGAAATTAGCCAAGGTCATTCTCACCTGTAATATTTTTATGTTATGGAAATTTTGGAAAAGTTCTGTAACTTTAATAAAAACATGTTTTGAGTGAGTCTAGATGCTTGAGCTCTCTTTGTGTTTGTAGGTGATGGGGTCTTTGGCGGATCAGAAGTGTGTGCAGGGACAGAGAGTTGCAGGAATCCTGGTGAAGAAGAACTTCAACTATCACATCCTGAACCCCTGCGATCTGTCGAGTGAGTGCCTTCCTTCTCATCAGCCAATCTAATGCTCTCAGGATTTAACATGTGCTCAATTGTTTGTGTTTACAGCATATACAGAGCTGACAGTAAGCACAGTGAAGCAGAGCCAGGCTATCCCCTTCACTGGCCCATACTCTCTGCTCGTGTGTCACCTCCGGAACCTCACTGGTACTGCTCACATGTCGCCCTCTGATCTCATTCAGCAGAGACACTGTTGTTTGGACTCTCTTCTTGTTTGTGTTAGGGGACATGGAAGAGCTGGAGGGGACAGAGAAAAAAACTCTAAAAATCTTCAAAAGCATCACTTTGGTTCATGAAGCAGGGATGGTGTTACTTGAGGTTAGTCTATATTTCTGTAAAACTGTGCAAATGACATCAAAATAGTAAATAAATCCAAGGCATTTGGATGTTTTTAGTGGATAGCAAACCCTCTGAATGACATGTATGCTGACGTGGTCACAACAGTAGTGCTGGAGGTCCAGTCCAATCCAAGGGCTCAGAAGGGTTTGTCTGACAGCCATCTAAATGAAAATTTGTATTGATGATATTTGTGTATTTTTTACATCATTATTATTTTAGAATAATTTTAAAATGTAATTGGAATGACCTGATTTTCTGATTTTGTTCAATGATCAGTAATGGAAACCCAGAGTAACATTATGGACATGGATTTGTTCCAGGCTCGACTTGAGGTCATGCTGCAGTAAGTGCATCTCTGTGCCTCATATTTCTTTGAGTTTTACCTCAGCTTCACTTTCACTCTTTTGTTTTTATGCTCTGTTTTAGGGATATGTTTGGAGAGGAATGTGTAGCTTTCATTGACGGTAAAACAATTGCAGTGACAGTTGGCAGGAGGGTTGTCCACATCTGTGTGGAGAGCAGGGTTAGACACATAGACTGTATAGGTCTGATGTAAAATACCTTTCATACGGGTGACTGTGTAGCCTAATATATGTTTGTGTGTAGACGGTAGTGTGTGAAGACAATGGCTATGAAGACGACTCTTTAAGAGAAATGGTTGAGTTGGCCATGCAGCGGCTCTATGATGCACTCAACCCTGTGATCTGAGGCCAGTCTGCAACATCATTTATGTATTTATTTAATTATTTACAGTGATTTTACCCTGTCTTTGTAATTTGTCATTTTGATAACTCTATATGGAGACAAAGTAAAATGTTTTGTTTTCTTATCACCCAGTCATCTCAGATGTGGGAGACTTGGATTTATATAAAAACTGAAGGTTTTGCCAAATCTGTATCCTTTTTTGTCATAGAAGCAAAACCTGCAAGCATGGTTGAGGAAACATTTATCTTAATCATGTTTAGTTATATTGTTGGAGTTATGTGATTTCTGACACAAGTAACACTTTGCAAATAAATGTTGGTAGAAGACAAAAGCATGTTTTGCATTGTTTACATTCCATATTTATTTGGCAAACAGAAATCACCCAAGTTCTAATTAATTATGTTAAAAACCATTTATTTATGTGCCCACTGGTCTCTGGGCATTTTAAGACATTGCTGCAATGCCTTTCAAGTAAATTAGCGACTTTATAAAAGTCGTAGATGAGCATTGCCTAGGTGCCAACAATGACACGTCTATAATTTTCCTAACATCAGTTCCAACACTTTCTCAAAACGACAACTCTAGTGTTTGAGTAGCACTTAAAAACAGTTAATACCATTTCTGCAGGTATTGCACAGTGAAAGCAGCAAAATCTCTGCACTGACAATGATGCAGAAATTACAATGTCGTCTTCAGCTGCAGAAAACCTTTTCAAGACACTTTAAAGCTTTTCATAATGCAGGCCTATTGCACTTTTCAGCTCCGTTTTAGGCTGATGAATATTCCTATGGTCATCACCAGGAGCATCGCCACTCCAAACCCCATCATTCGGTCCATTCTTTGTTCCGCGATGGTCTCTTTTTTCTTCCTCAGCATCTCCACTTTGCGCACGCGGATGTCCTGCTCCCTCTGCAGCTGCTCACCGTAGTGAGCTTTGAAGAACTTGTCGAAGTCAAACACCCGCGCGCTTTCCTCCTGGCCCATCACGGATCTTCTGGGATGGTGTTGCCGCTTGGCGGAGCTTGGTGCGGGACTGTCTTTAGTAGAGGGTCTGGCAGAAGCTGTGAGGTCTGAGGAGCTCAATAACCCGCGGTCGTATTTTTTGCGCAGAGCCTTGTTGCCAAGAACGGTGTACGCTTCGTTTATCTCCGAGAAGCGCAGCGTTGCCTCCTCAGTTCCCGCATTTCTGTCCGGGTGATACGCGAACGACTGTTTGTAGTAGGCAGTTTTGATTTGGGCTTGAGTGGCATTTGCTGAAACTCCTAAAATATCGTAGTAGCCCGTTTTGCTTTTGTACAATGGCTCTTGGTAACCACCATTGCCATTGTACGCCCTAATAAAAATTAAAGAGTAATTTCTTGACTTTGGGTTGTCTAGAAGTCGTCTGCCATAGTTTTGAATTCCCTTGATGCGTTTCGGTCCATACAATGTAGCGGATTCCTTTTGATAATAAAAGTCCAGGGTGGACATCACTGACTTTACCCTTGTGCACCAAACCGATGTGGAAGAGTCCGACACACTTCGAGCTCCTTTGCCGCTCGTGTTTACGATGTTTTCCAACAGAATCCATGCTGGCAACGACGATACACGCCGTGTGCCTTTATACCACAAGGTCCCAGTCTTAAGACGAACACAGAATCCAGTTTTAAGTCCAATGTCAGACCCTCTCCTTGTCAGACGCACTGCCCCAGCCGCCATGTTCACAAAACACCAAAACAAGTCACCGGCTCCGTCCTGCTGACGCAGTGCCCCCTAGTGGACCGGAGCGGACTTCCTCAGTGCCTATGGCCCCGAGCTCTAACCTCAAACTGACAGGTTTCTTACCGTAGACACGCTTCTTAAGATGTAATAAATTCCAGTCTAATCCCCATCGTAGCCTTTTTATGATTATATTTTTACCCAGTCTGTAATCTTGTAATCATTTTATTAAAACCAGATGTAATGATTTCATTATAACCATGGCCTTTACTCTGAAAATGCGGTTGTTTTTTCACCTAGCTTAACCGGAAGTAAGTTTGAAAATGTCTAAGTGTAGAGCAGTCGTTTGGCCTAAAATTATATTATTTGGAGATTCCATAACGCAGGTAGATCCTGCATTTGTTAAGCATTTGCTTGATTTAAAGTTTGTTCTTATATTTAAAGTTTGTTCTTATACATAGCTTGTGACAGCATGGCATAAATATTGTACTGCTCGTGTTTCAGTTTTCTTTTCAGCCACATGGATGGGGGGCAGAAATTGCGAACAAGTTGGCGAGGTAAGTCCGACTATGAAACGCCAGTTTTAGTAAAGCAGGTACATTGAAAAATACAGTAAAATGCACGTTTGCCTCAGGAAATGTGATGTGGTAAACAGAGGGCTGTCCGGTTACAACTCCCGATGGGCCAAGATCCTTCTGCCGCGGCTGGTCGGACCTCAGGACTCCACGGACAGCCCCATCGCAGCGGTCACAGTCTTCTTCGGGGCCAATGACGCTGCTTTGAAAGGTAAACAGGAATCGTGTTGCCGTATGAGCATTATATGAGCATTCACTTTAGCTGTGTCTGTTTCTTCTATAATAGTTCTGTTCCTCTTCCGTCAGATAAAAATATACAGCAGCATGTACCACTTCAGGAATATTCTGAGAACTTGAAAGAGTTGACCAAAATCCTAGCATCTGCAGGAGTGTCTGCAGACAAAGTCATCTTCATCACGCCCCCTCCTATTCATGAGCCAGCCTGGGAGAAAGAGTGCATCATAAAAGGTTGACTCATTTTTTGAGTAGACTATAGTGACTCAGCAATCAGAAAATAAAGTCAACAAAACATTTGCTTCCAAAATTCTACTTCCAAACTTCTAGGCTGTGAACTGAACCGAGCGAATTCAGTGACAGGCCAGTACGCCCAGGCTTGTGTGGAGGCTGCGGGTCAGTGTGGTGTGGAGGTGCTGGACTTATGGACTCTGATGCAGAAGGATGGACAGGTGTGCGCCACATCGGTTCAGTGGTTGTATTTACTGTGATTCTTTTACTGATTTTCTTCTTGACTTCAGGATTTCACAGAGTACTTGTGTGATGGGCTGCACCTCTCTCAGAAGGGAAATCAGTTTGTGAGTGAGCAGCTGTGGAGGCTGCTGCAGAGGCGTGTGGAGGACCTGCCCTTCATCCTTCCTTACTGGGGAGATGTGGACACTGCAAGGCCAGAGACCAGTCTGCTCTGTGACTGACACTGCAAGCAACACCCTCAGACCTGTTAGTACTTTGTGATATAGTAAATGTAAAGTATATATGTGCAGACAATTTTTAAATAAATACAATGAAAATGTAGAATAAGCGTTTAGGTTTTTTTTTAATCCATGTTCTTCAATTACATATTTAAAACAATCTGACATTACAAGTCCCACAGATAGACTTAGACAAACTTTATTGATTCACAAGGGAAATTATTTGTTTGATAATACAAATAATACAAATAATTTCCCTTGTGGATCAATAAAGTTTGTCTAAGTCCAAGTTTAAAATACCAGCTGTAACAGTTCCAATCTCACAGTGAAAGCACAATTATTCTGACCTAAACATTTAACATTATTCAAGGCATAAGTGGTGAAACAAGTGTGTTACTCTAAAAAAAAAAAGTTACAATAATAATATATATGTATTGAAGGAATCCCATGTCTCAACAACTTAAATAAGTCAAGTGACATTGTTAACACTCACAAGATACATCACGCAATTAGAAAAGGCACATTAAATACGCTTACATACCATTACTGCCGCTGATGATGTTCGGAAATGTTTTGAGAATATTAACACTGATGTGAGTTACAGACTATTGTTCCCACTGTAATCAATTTGAAATGCTGATAAAAAGCTTGAGTAGCTATTAAAAACAAACTTTCCAGTGTTTACAGAATAAACCTTGAGTCCAGTGATAAATGACAAAGGTGTCTGTATATCTGTATATATGTATATGATGAAGGCTCAGCACTCTGTCTCTTTGGTATCAATGCAGTCCTGCCTGCGCAGGCGGCGCCGCTCCCGACCCGTTGGGTTCTCGCTCAGATCCTCGCAGGAGGATCTCGTAGCCGACGAGGAGGCTCCTGCGGTTGTGAAAGCGCCGGGGGCCTCCTCTCCGAGGGGAGAGTCGCTGCTGTCCTCCTGGATTGTGGCCATCCGTGGGCCCCCGCCGCTGTCCGGGCTGAGACTGGAGCTCTCCCCTGGAGCCGCAGGTTTGCTGGCCATGAGAGGCTGGTTCTGAGGGAACAGAGAAGAGGGCCCGGTCGGGCCTTCGGAGGAGAAGTGTGCTCGAGGAGGCTTGACGATGCGCACGGATATGGATTCCAGATTGCTCAAGATTTCTTGACTCTGCAATAGAAAAACATTTATATTTGTGAACATCTAAAGAACAAATGTCTGGTACTACCACAGAGACAAGGAGTGATTGATAATATGGTACTTGAGTGTGGACACTGTAAACACTAGTTACTCTATCTATGCACCAATGTGCCTTCTGTGTCAAAATCAAAGATTTGACAGTACAGAGAGAAGAGAAAACTGATAATTTGATGACAGATTACTTGGAAAGTTCCTTTATAATAGACAAGTGGTGTATTATAAAGAAAGTTTACTAATAAGACCAAAAAACCTTTTTGAAGCCACCTGACAATACTGTGGCAGAGCAGTAATGCAAACTGAAAAGTTGACAGACACAATGAGTGAGAGTGGGCACAAGACAACAGTGAGGTGCAGTGGTTCACTCCTCTGCACTGGTCACAATTCACTGCTGCTGCTCTCATTTAGTCACTTCTGTTCCTGGTGCCTCACCAAGGCTCAGAATAAATGTGCAGCCACCCAGAGCAGGCATCACATTAAGCAGTGAGTGAGTGCAGAAATATTTAAATTGAGGGCCTCAAACCATGCAGCGCCCTGGACTCATGGCAACACAAGCTACGTACACACACTCACCTACAGCTGGAGCACGACTACAAACCTCCACCATCCGCTGCAGTGTGTGAAGGGGAGGTCAAGGCAGAGAGCAGGTCAGTGTCCCACCTCAGCACTGACGAGCCCTGTCCAGGCCTGCAATCTAATCTCTGGTCTGATGAAAGCCTGGCTGGTTATCCACTCAATCCCTGAGTCATTTAATGAGTCATTTATAACCTGAGTTAAACCTGCTCCAGGGCAGAGGAACCATGTGGAAAGCAGCAATTAACTAAACCAAACCTATATTCCAAGGTTGGAATATAAAAGGCTATGCCATGGTACAAACCAAGTTAGTACCATGGCACAGGCTTTTGAGCATGTGCTTTTAAAAATTATTTCTCTACTTATAAATATGCAGTGACTTCAGTTTGACCATGGGACTTAATTTGGCATGTTAAATTCCTCATGTTGTCTTGTTTCCTCAATATAACCAATGCTTCTCCGATTAAACATGCCATTGCCAGTAAGACATTCTGTTACGTAGGTTAGTGGGACAGACTCAAGCACATAGTTTACACAAAGAATGATGGGGTGACTTACACTGGGAGGGTAGTAAAAGCACTTGGCGTTTTCTTCATATTGCTGATCCAGTTTTTTATCCTGCAGACGCACACAGAATAGTGAGTTAGAATGGTGCACACAGAGAATTAGAAGGAGACTGAAGACTGAGGCTCACCACACAGTGCACCAGGATGCTCAGAGGAATCCAGAAGACCAGGGAAAACACTACCACTGACCCCACAATGTTATCGGCCAGGAACTTGCCTAGAGTCAAGGATAGCTTAAGGTTAGAACTAAACCATCAACCTCTTTAAGCCTTTTTATATACACTCACCAAATGTGTTGATGTTGAGTTTGTCAATAAAATCCCACAGCCTCTCTATCACATCCTGGACCTGCTTCATGCATTTGCCCTTTGATCAAACAAAATACTCTTTGTAATTGTGTTTTAATATAGCATTTAAAATGTGAGAGACATTAGAGACTTACTGCCTCATCGCAGAAGCCCACAGTGCAGGGCTTCCCTTTGCGAAGGAACAGGTAGCTCCCATTAGTCAGCTTAAAAGGAATACATGCCCCGTTCTTCCTACAGCACACTTTACACGAGTGCTCCGTCTCTACAGGACACAGTTACATATAAAAGCAACAGTGCCAACATAACAACTATATCTTGGTAAAGGGCAACATTATAAATCAAACCAATGTGTTTCATCACTGTGAATTCAGCCCCTCTTTTTTACAACCCATTGAATTTAGTTTTTGAAAATAAAGCTGTATCTTCTCATCTTGCTCACATTAATAGTTGTGGTTAAAGAAGGTTTATTACACTTCTACACTTCAGAAAAGATCATACTAAAATGTTGTGGGGGTTTTGACGCTCTCCCCTTGCTCCCCCTTCAGAGTATTATCACAGCACAATGAGCATGCATCTCATGAATGAAACTACTGCACATTGCATTATGTTTGTGAAGTTGTAGCATGTTGTTTTGCATCTTGCCTTTGTATATTTATGGAAAATGGCTGTGGGGTGATGTAGGCTTGTGGGCTGTGCTATGGACAGGATCGTACTTTAAGGAGGGTTCGGATAGTGCTTGGGAAAGATCGCAACATTACTCAAACATGCATGCACTTCAGGCATGTTTTTAATGAGGGAACGACGTTACAACATGGTAGAAAGCCCAAAAGGTTGATTTTGCATAATACTCCCTCTTTATGGATGAGTAAGTTAATACCGTTGCAGGCACAGGACTGGAGGTTCTGCATGGCCTCACAGAAAGGGTTACACTCTCCATTTCTACACCTGCCGTTGTCCACACACACCGTGTCATCAGCTGCATTCACTGGTGGAGGGCATTTACTGCTGTTTCCTATAATAAATACAGATATGAATTGCATATGAACTGCACATGAACTGTAAAAGTTCTTTTAATTTTGAATGTTAAACCTGTTAAACATTCGCACCTGTACAGGAGGAAATGCCTTTACACGTTGCATTGATGGCCTCTTGGCACCTTATTCTTGCTGGCTTAAATGTGCAATTCTGACAGCACGCACTGTTTCTATCACTGTGTTTAAAAAGAAAATATGAAAGCTGTTACAATGAGATATTTGACAAAATGTTATACAAACATGTCTGCCCTGTAAGTACATTAATGTGAATAGTGTGAATAGTCTGGGAGTGTTACCTGCACTTAACGGCAGGTTTGAACTTGCAGTCGGCTGTGCAGCAGGGGTCATCATTGAGGTGGAGCAAACCTGGGTCACAGTCCTCGCCCTCCTCCACACGAGAGTTCCCACATACTTTACTGTTTCGCTCCTTGAAGCACACTGGAGCTTTAAACCGCAATGTCTTTCCAATAGATGTCTTGCTACAGTTGGAGAAACGCTGGAGAGAATAAAACATTAAAGTTGCACATGTCTTTCTTTAGCAAAAGTGTACCAAAACTGGAAAATAGCATTACTATTGCATCAAGAACATTTTGCACATGTCTGTCTAAGTATTTGTACAGGTCTTTGTTTTCACTGTACTGCACTAATTAGAATTGACTTACGTGTGCACATTGACAGTGTGCTGTAAGTTACCTTATTGTTGTAGTGGTCCCCGCTCACGGCGATGGGGTACATGACGAACTTGCCCCCTTGGTCATCAGTGGGGGCACACTGAGGGATGTTGTCAGGGTCGTGTTCGGCTCCAAAGTTGTGTCCTAGCTCATGAGTGGTCACCAAATCTGCCTCCTAATGTAACCATAATGATTTTACTTTAAATTTCCATTAAAAAAAAAAAAAAAAAAGAGAAGGCAACTACCTTTGTTAGGATGGTTTTGCCATAATTCTTGGTGCTGGTCAGACCTGTGTTCAGATAGCTTGGTTTCTTCGCTGAAGCAGACGGATAGTACGCTACAAAAAATAAAAAATAAATGAATTAAGAAAATAATTAACTACATGGGTGGTCGGAATGCTCTATCAAGATCACAAGCCACACTCTTACAAAATCTGCCGACCTTGTAAAAGCAACAAGACACGATGTCTTTTTGTTGTTAATAAAAAGGAAATACTGAACAATAACAGATCTGTAGTATAGCATAATATTTAAGACAAACAACTGAGTACAGTTGGGGTAGAAAATTAAATTGTGGGCCTACTTACGTTTGGGACAGAGGCCACCCAGCGCATGGGGTTTGGAGGGAGCCACATAGGCGAGGCCCAGAGTGCCCTCGTCAAAGTCCTGATAGGTGAAAAGGTGAGCCAGACACACGCTGGATGCATTGTCCGCTATGTCTGCGCTAAATTGCTGTGAAACAAAAAAGGTCATATGTCAGACAAACGACAAACCTTTATTCTGTAGCATTATAGGATAGGATTATCTTGTGATGTAATGTATTTATGGTTTAAAACAAAATTCTCAAATCAAAGAAGCTACTTGGATGACTTTCTTTTGCTCTAATATTCTAACTGGACTTTCATTACATGTTTAATTGTATCACTGGAGTCAGTTATTAACAGTACCTCCAGGAGCTTCTTCACATCCCAGGCTTCCTTTCCCTTCACAGTGCTGTTTTCCATGTTGTAGTGGATCCAGGAGCGGGGGTCACGGCCTGGTGGAGGCTTTGTGGGCTCTTTGTTGATGATAATCTGAAACAATTTCCAAGTTTTATTAGGACATTAAATATAAGAGAAAACATATAATTTACGTTTTCTAGCTTCCCATGTGGGTTAGCAACTAATTACACATAAAATAATTACAAAAGAGAGCCCTCAGATACCTGTTGGATCTGTACCCCATAACCTTTAAACTCCTCATCCCATGTTGTGTTTCTATAAATGTCATCAACTCGATCAATCAGCTCAATCTACAGGATAAAAACAATATGTCATTAGTATGAAAATATAGTAAAAATATAAAGATAAAAACAAGACATTTGCTCAATAAGAATAAAGATTTAATTTAAAGGGAGTACCAGGTAGTTTAGAGTGACACTCTCCTGTCCTCTCCCCATGTGTCTGTAAAAGCGGTAATCGGCCACCAGCAGCAGTGGGCATGTGTTCTTTCTGTGATCGTGGGCGTACCTCTTCTCTCTGCTTTGGTGCTCTAAAAATCCAAAAGACATTTCAAATCAGTACTCTAAACAGTCCAACAAAAAGCCAAAGTAGGGTGTCCATACCATGCTCCTGTGGCCCATGGTTTCGCCCTAACTCTGACAGAAGGTACTTGTCCTGAGCCTGCATATAGCCGCACACTTTTGGAGAAGCCATTCGACTCAAATTTTTTATATCTTCAGAACGATAAACAAGAAGGCTGCTCTCAGCTGCTGAATTTGTGAACCTCCATAATGGCTGCAAAATAGCGATAAAACTGAAACACAGCAAATAATAATAATCACAACATAATTAAAATGTGTGTCGACATAGTGTATACTTCTATTGTATATTCAGACTCCTCAGTAAGTATGTGTGCAGAAAACTCATCGCCATCTATGTGTGCCTGGACACGTGAATGTTCTTCCCCTGCAAAAGATCATTGATAATCAAAAAGCTATGTTAATCATCTACACATTTTAGACAAAAAAAAAACTCACCAACAACATGTCCTGTGAAATAGTTCTGAAGCTGAACATCATAGTCTTTCTCTTCACCATTTTTATCAACAAAAACAACTTTAAAGTCCTCAGTAAAAAGGCCAGTGTTCGAGGTCAGATACAGCTTGAAATTCCTAAAAAGTCAGAAATAATGTTCACTTCAGATATTACTCATAAACCGAGGGATGGTGATTACATTAAGGGCAGATCACATATTGGTGGTGAATACGGTGACCAGTGACCACCTGTTCCCCTTTGTGTGGTCTAGCAGAGCCAAATAGTTTTTTCATTGGTGCTCAGTAAATTCAATAAAAAGTGACCAGAGTGACCAGAGCTTCGCCCTCTATGCCCAATCAACTTGCTTAACTTGTCCCACTTTTACAGTTTAAAGACGTATGGGAATCCAATTTAACTGAAACGAACACGTAGACGACGCTAATACAAGAGATTGAGTTTTAGGAAGATGTCTGCGGACCTCTGCAGAGCAGTGAAGCTGACCAGTCTCTCTAGGTGCGAATGGGTGTGGACATCTCTTCTCCGCACGGAGTGCATCTGAAGACTCGACAGCGGCAGGATGTCAAAATCCGACAGAATTGTGTGGAGAACATCTATCCATATTGAGAGGTGCAATGAAAATACAAGGAAGCTTGTTTATTTAACACATTCAATGAGAAACAGTATCATTATTAGAAAACTGTCTAACATGTAAAACAAAAAGCAAACAAAGTATAACCCATACTTGGCTTTCTGTTTCACGAAATTACCGTATTTTTTGTTTTGGTCGCGGTCCTCTTCGTTAAAAAATTTAATAGCGCCGATTACCCAGTAGGAAACCACTAAGCTGAGCAAAAATAGTATCTTCATTGTATAACTATGTACTAGTTCAACCCCGGCATGATCAGGAATTTAAGAATTAACCGATTTACTCTGTTAGGTTTGCTTTTTCTGATTCAGAGCTACCCGGAAGTGGACTGACTGCAAAACATCCGCAGTGAACGGGTGGGCCGGAGGGACAATTCAGAATATTCAGAATCCGTACAAAAATAATGAGCATTTTATGCTAGTCAGTTGATTTAAACTTATTTTTACATGTGTTAATGTTTCTGATTTCTTTCAATTGTAACAAAATTATATTTGGTTTTAAGTAAGCTGGCCTCTATGATGTAAGGATCGTCCTACCTTCCCACCTCTGACAGCACGTAAAAAGTAAAAGTAACGGGTACAGCCTATGGTAGTCTTATCTTACCCCAAAACAAAGTACTAATACTCTATTTTAAGCAGACTAAAGTACTTTTGGTAAAAGTACTGTGTATACTGATAAAGTTCAAAATTAAAATACACATTGGTTTATAAAATGCTTTATTCTTTTTAGCCAATACACTGGAATCCAAACATTTCAGGGTTTTGAGCACTGCAAAGTGAATATCAAAACAATAGTGGTTTAGATAATTTATGACAATCACTAGACAGATGAACAAATCTGTATGGAAATTTACCATTTTGACCATTTAAAATGTGATAGCAATTGCTCCCATTCCAGTGTGACATCTAAGACAAAGATTTATACTAGAACCTCATTTTGATCAAAAGAGCTCAAGAGCCATGCTTCAAAAAACAATGATACAAGGAAATAAGCATTTAAAACAATCGTTTTAACAATGCTGGGTTAAAATTGTTGCCAGCTTGTCATGAACACTGGCTACTCCTGTATTATAACCATTACAGATCTCAATTGCTCAAACCGCAAGCCCTTGACTAAAGAGTATAGACAAAGGTTTGGAAAAGGCCCTGGTGTAACATTTGCTTTAAAGCATTAGTTCAAAAAAGCAGTATGAGAATTTCCAGTCAAAAGCTGATGGCAGGTTATGCAAGTAGAGGTAAAACTGCACATATACAAGACAGGACAAACCAAAAGGAATGGACAAGTTTTTCATTACTTCAAATCTAAACAGTGAAAATATTTTTTATTTGAAATTTCCATTCACAACTAAGCAATGGGAATCATAGGAAGAATGAGGAGCATTCAGGAATGAGGAAATTACTTAAGATGAGTTTTAGTTGTCATTTTCACCTTCTCCTCCATCTCCATCACCGTCATCACCAGCATTATCAGAGGTCCATAGCTGTAAAGACACAAGGAAAAGTGTTTTTGCGTTTTCATTTTTAGGATTTACAGTTACACTAGAAACTTACTGTCAGGTTGTCTCTCAATAGCTGCATGATCAGAGTGCTGTCTTTGTAGGAGTCCTCATTTAGTTTGTCCAATTCAGCAATGGCTGCATCAAAGGCCTGCAAAAAAAAAAAAAAAAAACAACAATGTGAGAACAAGTAGTAATGCCTGAATATACTTTGAAATTTCCCCCCTGCATCAAATATACACACTTCTTTTGCCAGGGTGCAGGCTTCCTTGGGCGAATTGAGAATTTCATAAAAGAAGACCGAGTAATTCAGAGCCAAGCCCAGACGAATGGGATGAGTAGGATCCATCTCTAACTTACAGCATTCCAGTGCATCCTCGTATGCCTTTTTGGAATTCTCAGTAGTGTCTGGGGGGGGGGAAATAATTTCACAACCATCACATTTTAGTCTTAACCTGCATATTGAGGAGACATGAAAATGTTCTCATTCTCAGTTTATGGACAGAGTATGTCTCAGAACATCCAGAATTCACTCACTGAGCTGCATACAGTCTTTTTAGTAGCTTTTAGACACTGACCGGTTATAATTCTAACCAATGTGTTGGGAGCATTCGAAGTAGAATGCAACTTACCCTTTTTATCAGCATCACTGGCTACTTCAGCAAGGTAACGGTAGTAGTCCCCCTTCATCTTCAAATAAAAAACATAGCTCTCAGCGTGGTCCTTAGAGTTTGGAATTAAATATTCATCCAGCAACCCCTGCAGAGAGAATAAAACAATGTCAGCCCACTTCAGTGAGTACAGCTATGGTTCTACTCCAATGTCTTGAGTGATGCTAAATGAAACAAAATAGACCCAGATTGTTAAAATTATGATCTGGAAGAGGGCAAAACAGGAACCAGCTTTCCTTTAAGGAATTCAGCAGCTCTAAATGAATATTTAAATATTAGACAGTGAACAGTTTTCTTATACAATATTTAATACCTTGGGATTGTTATCTCTTCTGGGGAGAAGTTATGTTAAAATGCCAAAACAGTAAGCCCACATGGGAACAACAAAAGGTGCAGTGTGAGGCTGCAGCATTGGACTTAAAGGACATGCTCAAAGCAAGTTGGGTTTGAGTCATTCATTACCCGTTGAATATTTTGGACATCCTAAATTGCTATTACCAGTCAAGATATGCATAAAAATAAATAAATCATTAGTTATTGCACTACATTCAGTTGTTCACTTCATATCCAATTTGGGGCATTCTTAAAATGCTCTCCATAGAACAAATTTACATTAAAATCTACATATTACTATTTTTTGTTCCCAGTGTTTGCTGAAGAAAG
Organism: Taenioides sp. WSHXM2023; assembly: GCA_029959045.1. NCBI lineage: Eukaryota > Metazoa > Chordata > Actinopteri > Gobiiformes > Gobiidae > Taenioides > Taenioides sp. WSHXM2023. Next base: position 9,896,755 of record CM057102.1, on the reverse strand, counting down.
AGAAAGCTGCAAAGCTTGCAGCAATACCACAGACAAGTTAAGGCATGAGCACTGACACACTTAGGCATCTACTGAAAAGGTCCCAGTCCCGGAAAAAGGCTAAAAAGGATATACTTCACTATACTTTCAATGGATATAGCTTTGAGTGTAGAAAAAAATATATACACGCATTTATTTCCTCCTTTACTCTTGAAAGTTAGCCTTGTGGCACAATTTGTGTAATGAACACCTTTTGAGGTCTACAAACCCAGACTCTGAGCCAATGAATCAAAACAGCTGAAAACAGGGACTGTAGTAGGACTGCATACCATTTCCTGTAACCATAGACCACAGATCCCACACAATATGATGAATGATAATGAAAGAATAATGAATTATTATACGGCATGATCATTATATTTAATTTTTGTAGAGTTTTTACTTAAAGTGTATATCTAATATTCAGGTAACATATGTTGAATAAGGGCAGAAGTAAAAACTAATTGATTACCAAGACAGTGTTGCAGATCGTTTTCAGCTCCTCCTCCACTTTCTCCTGATACTCCTTGACCAGCTTGTGTTTCGACTCGCTCGGGTCTGTTTTGGAGAAAATGCTGAACAGCATCCTCCATGCAGACCGCCTCGCCCCGACCACGTTTTTGTACGCCACCGACAGGAGGTTCCTGTTCTCTATTGACAGTTTTTCGCCCTTCTGTGTGACGGTCTTCATGCAATCAGCCATGTCTTCATAGCGCTCAGCTTGCTCTGCCAGCTTGGCCCTCTGGATGAGCACTTCGATTTCCATTGTTTAAACTGATTTCTGGACGGGACAAAGAAAAAGTTGAATTTTTCTCGAATTTCTGTAGAAATGGGGATGGGACGCGGGTCTTAACCACTGCAAAAAATTAACCTGCGGAAAAGGGTAGGCGTGTGAAATACCACATGAAGAACGTCGTGTACGGTTAAGAAATTGAGATTTCGCTAAACTACAAAAGACGGCCGCGTTTAGCCGCGGACAGTACTCATTTAATGGAACTAACAACAAATAATAAACACAATCAGCCATTCGTGTAAAACAGGCGCTGGAGTTCACGCGGAGCCCCCGCCACAAAGCAGTCTGGAGGGGCTAACTAGCTAGGTAACGCTAGCATGAGCGAAATTTAGCTTTAGCGAGCTACACTGGCCACTCCTTTCTGTTCAACTCGACCGTGAGCACCACTCCTACACTTACAAAGCGTTTGGGAGGCTGCCCTTTTCTCCACCGAGCATATCTACAACACAGTATCAAAAGCAATCGACAGAATAGTACATACCTGCCAAATTTCGATTTGCTTCACGAATTGATACGGCTTGAAAGGTTAACTAGAGGAGCAGAAACGGCGGTGAAAAACCACCTAAACTTGCTAAGATGGAGCAGTCGAACCGAGGGGCAGCTCTCCAATTGTAAATCTTTCTGAGTATTGATTGACAGTAAGGTTCGAGTGTACAGACCAATCGTTGTCCTGCACTGGGAGAATGGGCGGGGCTTGTGTGTAGGTTTGATGAGTGCGCTGCAGTGACCGCACAACGTCACCGCACTGCCGTGCTGAGGAGCAGCCAATCAGCGCGCGCTTTTTGTCGTGATTTTCACACGCTGTACGCTCTGGTCCGCGTGGTAGGCGGGCGTGGCACTCTACACAGTTTCATGCTGTATACACTGCTCTATAATGTGACTTTATAAGACATTAATGGCTATGTTTTATATAGGCCTTTAGTTTAACTGTGAACTACAGACGCCAATATTAGGCTAGGTTCACAGAGTATATTCCCAAGAAACCTATATAGCTCCAGCCGGTGCCTGTTCTGTGAGTGTCTTTATCAAAATCCCTTAATCAAGGGGACACAGTATGTAAAATTTATTTTTATGAAATTTTAACCATATTATAATATTTTCCCCTCACTATGTGCTTACTCAAAGTTGCGTTTGAACTGATTCATGCATGAGTCCATTGTCTTTCATTTGAGGAAATTATAATCCTTAAAATATGTGTTTTGACCGACCCCTTATTCCTGCCCACAGCTCGGTACTTGTGATTATTATTATCATTATTATTATTATTATTTAATTACACTCCAGGTCACATAGTCCCTACACATTTTTCACCAATAAAAACATGTACAGTTAAATGAAAATGTGCAGCTTTCTATACAATGTAATCCCAATACAGTGTCTTTGGCCATAATGAAGAGTTCAGCAGTTTTGATCAGGAAGTAAATGGACCTGTTTCTGTTAGTAGCCATTTTAGATCAAAATAAACAAAATGTAAAACAATTAGGATATCTACGTACAGTATGTTATAGTTTAATTCTAAATCCAGAAAAAAAAGCATTTCTTTGAAGACACAAATTTTGCTCAAAATTGCAAAACAATCTTTAATCTTTAATATAATATATAACATATACAGGCCGACAACAAAGCTTTCCTAAGATGCAGATGTTCTGTAAGCCAATATTACCTGTATACCCTATTATTATGAGTGATGCTCTCCTCAGTTTGTTCTTCTCTGAAAACAGCTCACTCAACTTCAGTCATGGTGCAGCAGGAACACACAAGACCTTTTTAATGGGTTGCCACAAAGGCTTGTCTTCTCCAGTATTAATTTGTAAATGGGTACTTGACGTGATGCCCAGTAATCACTTTACTAACTTTACTTTCTAAATAATATTTTTCTTCCGCCAAAATTCAACTCAGCTGTGCACAAATATCTGTTCTATAAATTACATATAGTTTTAGAATTAAGTTGTGTTCCAATTTTCTAATTTTTAACACACTAGCACAGTCAAATATCCTGCAGTGTGACTGCTACATATATAAGCAGTTTAATGTTGTAATCCAGAGGGTGTCCTGCGGTGTGACATAAAAAATCACAGGCTTAAAAAGACAGTTACATAAAAACTAGAAGGAGTTCAGCTGACATGTATGCACCAGAAAGAGCTCTGTCATTAAGGGTTTTAGCTACAGAACAAATGTCATAATTATCATTTACTTATTTTTTCACAAACGTTTGGGAAAATTTTTGAACATGTGCCTGTTTGATGTCCTGCAGTGACCGCTCTATTTCCTGAGAAAAACACAATTCTAATTGTTAAAAAGATATTCTTTAAGATGGGACAGTTACATAATTATTAAAACAATGTTAAGTAATTAATTCACATTTTTTAACATGGCAAATTTATAGTGATTGTCCAACAGGGTCACGCCACAGGGCATGTTAAAATGTCTAAAATTAAGAGTTACACAAAAATATGATGTGATGTTTACGGAAAAGCTTGTTTACAATTGTTATAGAACTGATTTGTTTTTGAAAATATTTTTGGGATATTGCCACAAAGGTGTGTCATATTGCAGGACAGAAAAAAGGAATTACACCCCCAAACGTCAGGTATCCCATTTCTACCAATACCCACAAATGTTGAACATTATTTATCCCAAATATTAAATTCTTCTTCATAAGTCAAACAGCACTCAGCCATTTACATTAGTGAAGAGAAGAAATCTGCCCACAAATTTCACACATTAGCTCACTGTATTTTCTGAGATCAGTGTGCCATTCTCAGTTAGTCACATTAAGTCCCTTGTCACCAGTAGGCCACCAATGGTCTATAAATAGCAGTAGTTAATGGGTTGGGAAATCCCAGGGCCTTAGTTCTAGTTTTTAAAGTGCTTACAGAATATTACCAGCACATGATAGACTACTACTCTGAAGAAAATGGGCTTCTGTGAAGTTACGCTTAGTTCAGAGTAAGCACCCATCCACTGGTGATGATAATAAATGATGAATGAAGATGAAAGGTCCTGTTAATGAGCCTGCATCATCAAGGTGCAGAGATCAGTGTTTGCATGTTTGGGGTGGTTACACTGAAAGATCAACCAACAGATTATTTGAACAAATACATTTCAAACAAATCTCTGTGGAACCCGCACAGTCTCTGCGCCACTAAATCTATACAATGCAGATGTGATATACCAGGTCACACTCAGGATGATTATTGTCTCAGCTGTCCAAAGATCAGTTGATGAAATTGCTTTGCAATTGCATTGCTCTCATACTTTGGAATGCACTGGCGTTCTGGTAAGACATTCTTAAGCTCTGGAGCCTAGAAATGTCCACTCAGAATCTGCACAAGTCCAGAACCTTCACCCATGAATACAAAGGAATGTGTGGAATAGACTGAGATCAATCGAATATCAGTGGCATAGGAAATGGGTCTAGGCGTTCGTTTGGAAAGAATAATCAGAATGTGTTGTCTTGTACTGCCCTCTGCTGGAAACGAGCAGGTGTGAGAAACGAGCAACGTATGCCCAAGTCTTCCCTACTTCGTTTATTTCAGACTCTACTCTTTACTGCATGTGTTGCTCTGAGGTTCAGAAACTTGGCCCCCATTCAACTGAAACCTTCTGATGCCAAATGAGTTCTGTAAAGACAATTTTTTCCAGGACTAAATCAGGATCTGTGTTGAGTGAACAGACCACACTCTGGCCTACAGCAGACCACACTCTGACCCACAGACCCTACTCTGAACCATAGACCACAGTCTGACCTATAGATCTCACTCTGACCCACAGAGCACACTTTTACCTACAAATCTCACTCTGACTCACAGAATACCACACTCTGACCTACAGACCACACTCTGACCCACAGCAGACCACACTCTGACCCACAGCAGACCAAACTCTGACCCACAGACCACACTCTGACCCACAGCAGACCACACACTGACCCACAGCAGACCACACTCTGACCCACAGCAGACCACACTCTGACCCATGCTCCACACTCTGACCCATGCTCCACACTCTGACCCACAGCAGACCAAACTCTGACTGACCCACAGCAGACCACACTCTGACCCACAGCAGACCACACTCTGACCCATGCGCCACACTCTGACCCACAGCAGACCAAACTCTGACCCACAGCAGACCACACTCTGACCCACAGCAGACCAAACTCTGACCCATGCACCACACTCTGACCCATGCTCCACACTCTGACCCACAGCAGACCACACTCTGACCCACAGCAGACCACACCCTGACCCACAGCAGACCACACTCTGACCCATGCACCACACTCTGACCCACAGCAGACCACACGCTGACCCACAGCAGACCACACCCTGACCCACAGCAGACCACACTCTGACCCATGCTCCACACTCTGACCCACAGCAGACCACACTCTGACCCATGCTCCACACTCTGACCCACAGCAGACCACACTCTGACCCACAGCAGACCACACTCTGACCCACAGTAGACCAAACTCTGACCCACAGCAGACCACACTCTGACCCACAGCAGACCAAACTCTGACCCACAGCAGACCACACTCTGACCCACAGCAGACCAAACTCTGACCCACAGCAGACCACACTCTGACCCACAGCAGACCAAACTCTGACCCACAGCAGACCACACTTTGACCCACAGCAGACCACACTCTGACCCACAGTATGTGGCAGGGCTGTGGGTTGTGCCTGGTAGGGCGCTGGGAGGGTTGTGGGAGGTTGACGGTTGGACTGAAGACAACAGAAACTGTTGCAGGCTCGTACATGTCGCAGAGATTCTGCTGAATGTGTCACTGGGAAACACTCACGCTTAGATTTTGCCAACGAGTGTGAAGTGAAACTGAGCAGGGCCGATCCCTCAGCAGTCAAAGTCACATCAATAAGTTATCAGTTGTCTTGAAAAAGCTATATTTTTCATTATTAACTTATTAACTCAAAGGCAAAAGGAGAAATTCAATTTGTCAACTGGACAAAGTTTATTTGGTTGAATACGTTTTGCAGCTCATCCAAGTTGCTTCTTCAGTTCTGGTCAGATGCTGGTGGACACTGCTTTATATCTATCTGAAGGGAGGAGTTAACTACAAAGGGTTAGGGTTAGGGTTAGGGTTAGGAACCCAGGAGAAAGGGTGTAACTATTCTTTACCTGGCTGGCATTTCCAAAAAACTACAGAGGATCTTCAGACAACATGAAATCCCCGTCTATTTCAAACCCACAAACACAAAAACTGGTCCATCCTAAGGACAAAACACCGAGCCACCAACAAAGCAATGTGGTCTACTCCATTCAGTGTAGTGAAGACTGCAGTGAGCGCTACATTGGAGAAACAAAACAGCCACTTTTCAAACGAATGTATCAACAGACGGGAGAGCCAGAGTGGGCCGCAATCTGCCGTACATCTCCACCTAAAAGCCACAGGCCACTCCTTTGAGGACAGTGAGGTCCAGATCTTGGCCAGAGAAAAGAACTGGTTTGAGAGGGGAGTTAAAGAGGCTATTTTGTCAAGAAATTGAATCCTTCCTTGAACAGAAATGGAGGTCTCAGACATCATTTGTCTCCCATTTATAACTCTATCCTCAAACCTAAATCAAAACAAACAGAGAAAACAATAGGACTAGCCAGGTCAGGTCCAGAGGTGTGAAAACACCCATTATGGCCCTGAATGATTATGCTAACTACTCCCCCACTCCCACTCCATAATGAATAGACTCACCTGACTAACAGAAACTGTAAACAAATATGTGTTGTCTCAGAGTAATTTCATTGTAGTTAACTCCTCCCTTTGTCCAGTTGACAAACTGAATTTCTCCTTTTGCCATGGATTCTACCTGGACGACTGAGGGATTCTACACACTTATTAACTCAAACTATTTAAACTATTATCCTCTGATCACATCACCAGTCTGCACAATGTTCTCAAAATTTGCCTAAGTCTGAAGTTTTTAATGTCCTCATGAACTAGGCTGGTAAGCTGATGGAGGGCAGGTCAGAATTCTGTGGTACATTTTTGTTGATTAACTGGGTTAGTTTAGCTTGTTTAAGCTCAGTCTCTCTGTAATTATTGGGCTTATGAAACAAAAACTGACACCAAGTTAAACGTTTAGGTGTAATTTGTTTTTTTCCACAACAGCATCTTATTCAACCCCAAAGATGTGATTACTGTAAGTTTAGGAGTTAAGTTTAATATGGCAAGTTCATAAATCCCAACAAATAAGTTCAAATAAGTTGTTTAAGTTATAGGGTGGTGGTCCATCAGAAATGATGACATTATCAAATTCTCGAACATGAATGCAACCTAAGCCCCCTAAAACAACTCAAGGAACAGCTACAGACATTTCATACAAACAGCTTTTTTCCATAGGGTTGTAGGACACATAAATCTGTTTTATACTGATTCAGTCCCCAGAACACTGTCAAAGCTAAAGAATCCCATTGATCTCTCAAAAATATACTGAGCAAGATATAATTATCACAATTATTCTCAAATATGGAGACACCATGTATAATATTATTTTTAAATCATTACTTCACTTGCATTGTCTCAAATAATGGATTACTTTATGTGACATTTATTAAATTATAAGATATTGTTGATATTAAATTTGTGATATTATTCAATTCTTTTGAAACTATCTGCACAATAGATGGATCCAGACAACTCTAACTGTGACGACGTTATGTACCCATGACTACACACATGAGCAGTTCACATGGTCTCAGCCCTCTACTGCAAGTTCCTCCTAAAGACGCCTTTCAGGTTTGACCACACTTCTGTTCTGGGAGGATTCCTTTGAGCTCCTCTGTGAGCGAAAAGAAGAGCTGCACCCAAAACATAAACTAACAGAGCAAATTATGAAGTGTCATTATGTTCAGTGCATGATTTTAAGGCTGGAGCTACAAAGTCAAACAGAATAATTGGATTAAGTTTCGATACCAACAGACATCCAATTTGTGTCTGTGAACCTTTTCCCCCCTCCCTGTCCTGTAAAGCTACCAAAATGTCACTTATACTGTTATAAGTGACATTTATAATATTCTCAACTGGAACCCAATTAAATATTTGTTTGATTACATGTATTCCTTTATGCTTGGAGTGTGTATGCTGTGATTTGTGTTGTTATGTTGACTTCAAATCCACCCAAAGATGCTAAACCTGATGAGCGAGAGCAGGTGACAGCAAGTGGCAGAGCTGGTTTTCCATCCCTTAGTAACTAACCTGCTCACTGAATGCCCACAGTGCGTCAAGATGTTAGAAAAGGCCCAAGACTTAACACATGGGACTCATACATATAAATCAATCTGAAAGGGCTTTTCTGCCTCAGCTTCTTAAGAATCGCTACATTTTAAAGGTTCACTATGCAACTTTTCTAGAAGAGAGTCTTCCACTTGCTTGTGTCCATGGAGATGTTCTTGCTATGCTTGTAATGGTCTACAGTATGGCAATAAACATCCCACTGTAAGTAAGTCCACAAGTGACAAAATTGACAATATTAAATGATGTGAACATTTGTGTTTCTTGCACCACTCCTTCAGATATGATGTCGTTTTTCTCATTTTTGTGTCTATTCTTCTGATTACATTGAATTAAAAGTATAAATCAGATTTTACGTCCCAACAGTTACTCTGTAAGTTACAGTCATTCTTTAATTCTTAATTGAGTAATTTCTTGGACCATTTCTTTGTACTTCATCTTGAGTAATTAATTTGAAGTAACAATTTTTGGCTACTCTACCCACCTCTGATTCTAACTAACAAATGTGAACTGCTTCTTGTTCCAGTGAAACATCACCATGAAGAGACAGCGTTTATTTGTTCTCCGTTTTGGACAGAAAGTTAGTGCTTACATTTCTATTACTAAGCTATATCAATATGTGATTTACAACAGATAAATATGATGAGCTACCTATAATTCAAGTACCTGAAAAAAAGCTAAATATGTCTTATATGAATTATAATATTTCATAATACTGTAAGTGATATATTGCTTTGAATACCTAATGGACAATTTCCATGGGTAAGCTTATTTATCAGTCTCTCTTATTATTATGTTTTGCATTGTTTTTTGGTACCTGACAGTTCATTAGTAGTGTACTTTTGACAGTTTCTATATGTTGTTGGAATGTAGCATGTTCTGTTCACCTACATTCCTTCCACCACAACTCATTTGTACAACATGGCTCTGAAAATAGAATATGTTTGAATCAAAGGTGTTTGTGAAGATAAATACAAGAGCAGTGGATGTACAAGTGTCTGAACATTTCATATTAGCATTGACTTTTTGACCGAATTGTGCTTTAGTGTGAGTGAGAGGCCGAGAGGCTGTGTGAGAGTATAAACGTGAAGCATGAGATACAGGTGTGCCCGGCCCTCACCGTCTCTAACTGTTTTTACTGTCATCACTGTGAGGTTTGTGATAAACATCTCTGAGGCTCAGCAGAACGCTTTCACTCAGTGCCCCCCTCCACAGCGGCAGGTACAAGACAAACAGACACTTACCAGGGCCAGCCCACAATGTCAATACCAACATCATCCCTAAATCCTGCTACAGCTAAATGTCAAGAGAAACAATGCTTCTTTATGTTTTATTCTCTCAGAAGTACAGTTATATACTCCCAAAAAAACCTAAAAGATACACATTGTATTGTCTTATCTGCACAATGTTTATCCAATAACAGCCCCCAATGCCTCTGCTCAGTCAGACCCAGTTAATGCCCCTTGAGATAAGTGCAGACATGCCCCACAGTGTCAAAAGTGGAGCTGGATTTGCATCTGATTTCCCTCCCTGCAGGATTCCCCGAGTGAAAGGATAACGGTCTTTCTATCACAATCTGTGGCAGAGGCGCTAAACTGTCAGATGTTCAAAAGTAACACCAGTTTTGGTGAGCATCAAAAACATATAACAGGAGACACTGCTGTTGCTGCTACTACTACTACTACTACTGCTGCTGCTGCTGCTGCTGCTGCTATTATTATTATTTTACCTTCAGATTTTTGGAATGCAAAGCAGATAAACAGATAGCTGTTCTGACCACAGTGAAAAAACATAAAACAATAAAAAATGTATCCCACATATCAACCAGAGCTTATTGGTCACTGGGTGCTCTGGTAATCAATTTAAATGCATTTCTCTTTTCATTTGCCAGCACAAGTGAATGCTTTGTTTGTTTTTGTTTTTCTAAGAGAAAGGAACAATAAAAATAGATACCTTACTTGTTTATTGCAATAATAATGAAATTAATTCTGCAGCTGGAAAAATGTTTTTGTTCACTTTTCCTTATGTGTGCTAAAAATGTGTTCTTTGATCCACTATTTTCAATGTTTTGGCTTAGGGGCCTGTGTTGTGTCAGCATCCCACACTGTCCCATGAAGCTGCAGAGCCAACAGAGAGCAGGATCCAGAGCTCCGGGGGAGGGGCAGGGGTTTCTGTCCCGCCTATGATAGGGGGCAGGGAGGGCTATGTACTTTGAATATGGCTGATAGCATCTCTTAAGCCTCTTCTCTCCTTAACAAAGCTGTTTGTTGTCTCTGTTTTCATGCCATGCATCTGTGTTGTTGAATTTGTTATACATTTGAGACCACAGGGAAGCCTTAAAACACCAGTGATAGACCTGCATGTGTGGAACCTCGAATACACCTTAAAATACAAGCACCTTAAAATACAAGCTTCCTATTTCACTATAGGCTCATATGAGACATTATGGAAATAGAATACAGTCAACATTACAGGGGGTTCACATTGTGCTCTCACAGTTTACTGTCTCTGTATCACCCTAGAATTTCATTTACCTGCTCTTCACCTCCAGCATCTGTGACGTTGCCAATCTAAGCCAAGGCTGCGCCAACAGCAGCTTCATGAATGTGCGGCGCAGCAGCATCTGCAGGCACCCCAGCATCTGCAAAACACACAAATCAAATACAGTCACCCTATAACTCTATCCCCATTGTCCACGTTTATATATGTGTGTGTGATGAAACAGGAAGGATTCACTGGAGTCCTAACCCATACCGACCAATTAATATAATATTTCATTAGAAGTGCACACTTAAACCCAGGGGAGAACATTTGTCCTTAGACCCACAAATGACAAATATTATGGTTTTGTTGTGTAAAGCATATATATAAAATGTTTTATCTGTGAAATTATCTTGTGAAATAAAGGCCAAACTACACTGAACGCAGGGGCAAAGAGCCGTAAACAAAAGACGTAGGCCTGTATTGGCATCGTGAAGCATTGAATGCGCAGGTGGTTTCTCTCTTATTCTCAGTCTGGTCTCACAAGAGAAAACGACCCTTAACATCTGCAACAAGGCCTCTACACGTCAAGATGACCAAAGGTCCGCTGAATTTCCTCACAGTGGCCTCAAGTAGGCTATCAGTTCATCCAATGTTCACCAGAAAATAACACATTTCAATCTAGGCCTAAGCACCCTAAGCTAATTTGTAGTTTATTTGTGCAGTTTGTATCAAGCCTAATAATAGGCATCCAGTGACGCAATTGCCGCTGTTTCTCCGGTGCTGTTCACTTGCACCGGTCCCCCCTGCAGCTCAGGTTGGACAGCTCCTGTCCAATCACAGAGCGCACAGACGAAATTTAGCGTTAGGCCCCGCCTCGCGGCTCACCTGTAATCCAATCCGCGGGCCTGTCACAGGTAAAACCGGCCTTAATTTCTCTGTGATGCCCCAAAAAGCGAGAAAAGCTGACAAAACGGGTTCTCCTGTTGTTTGTTGCCGCAGCCCTCATCCACTGCGTTAGAGTAAGCCAAAGAAGACGGATCGGATTTTCAGTACCAACTAGAAAGTCCAGTTCGACCGAGGAGATGTCACAGGAGCATGACAAGTAAGTAGTCCCAGCTCCGGCGCACACAGCCCCTCTGCTCTGGCCCAGTCACTGTGGGAATTTCTGTCCATTTTAAGGATTTTACATTTATTTAGCTGCCCTTGACCTGCTGCTGGCCTTCTGAAATCTGTTGCATGTCTGTTAACTACATTTGAGTCTACAGATTTTTGTGCAATTTTTATGTTTATAATTGAGTTTTGTTTTGTTTTGTTTTATTTATATAGGCTTCTTTATTTCTTTTATGCACTCCACTCACATGCTTATTTTTAGGGCAAACTGTAAGGTCGTGACGACTGATTCTGTTTTTCTTTTTCTTTTCTCATGTTTGCTGATATGCAACTTGCAAAAAGTAGACTTGACTAGGCAAAAATGTCAAGGTTTACAAATGTATTTTATGAGTTGGCTATATGCGCCTATCATATAGCTAAAAGACTTGCTCATTTGGAGGGAACACGAGCTTTCGGCCAGTTTATTGCCGCGCAGCTCTTGGGCCTCTGGGCCGTGTTGGGACTGTTTATCACGGACATAGGGCCTACTTTATCAGAGCGTGGCTGCCCAGCGAGAAAGTTGTTTCTCTACAGTCGCGGGTGTTTTTCCCACGCAGGCAGCGCCTCAGCGTGTTCACCTGTCATGTCGGAGCCTGTACAGGTGTATCTCCACCTGTCGTGTTGTGAGAGAGCGTCCCGTGATCGCGTAGGGCGGTGTGTGTTTGGTTTAGCTGTAAGCTCCAACAGTTCTGTGGATTTGTGCTAATCATGTTTGTTTAAGGAAAGATGTCTCCAACCTCAGAGCAGTGCAGTCATGTACCGGTCCCTTACATGGGGTAAAAGGGGGTGAAAATAGATTTTGAGGATATGACAGGACTTTTGAGGGGAATGAAACTGTACACCTGTTAGGCGTTGGCTCACTGCTCATACACACAATGTAAAAAACACAGGGTGCTTTTCACGTAGCCTAACCAACATCCACTAAGTCTTTTGCCCCATCCCCATATAACACTCACATAATATGGCTAATAGTAGCCATTGGCGTGTGCCTGTTTGAGTTTATTTGGACTCATTTTGCATGCACCATTGTGAGCCTTTGGGTTACATGTCATGTTTAAATGTTTAAAACAATTGTTTTCAATCACGTTATGGCTTTAGTGTAGGTAGGCTGGGGTATTTGAATGGAGTCTGTAATAAACCTGTCAGTCTTTGTTCAAACTAAAGCCCACTGCCCACATGAATGCTTCTTATCAGGTTGCAATTTGTCAGTGGCACAATTAGATCTAGGATTACTAATCATCACTTCAGTGGCACTGTGGAGTTTAAAGTTGTATTTGTTGTAGATACTAAACTTGGAAACTGAGCCTGTTCGTTTACACTTAACAGTGAGATTTCCATAGAGCATGAGCTGTGATAGTGGCATGTGGGTTCCACAGAACAATCCCAACAGAGTCACAGGACCTTCACACATACCAAAGACAGTTAAGATGTATGTTTTGGGAGAGCAGAGAAAGCATTCTGCTCTGGATATGACATTGACTGGGGTTGCAAAAGACATTGTATTATTACGATACGATTAAAACAAGTTCTTTCACACTTAGTGGCACAGCCTCAACACATTGCAGGAATGTGGCAGGGCCACCTCCGTCACCTTCGCTCAGCTCTGAGCCAATCAGATGTCACTGAGACCAGCTCCGAGCGAATGAGAGGCTACACAGAAAGGGTAGAGTTGTTACACTGGACAGGGCTGTGGAGCATCTTTTCCCTGCTCATACCATGGCTCAGATTTGTTGCACAATCATTGAAAAGCCTGTACAACTGGTCTAACCAATGCACAATCTGCTCTGACCCAGTAGATGATTTAAATAACTTAAGTGAATCTTACATTATATTTATTGTGTTGTTACGATAATTTCCAAAATGCTGTGGTATGTTGCAGTAAGCGAGCCGTGCTGGTGCTCCAGAATGAGACGGGCTATGGGGGGCAGCGTCGGCCCTTCACAAACGAAGACGAAGCTTGGAAGTCGTTTTTGGAGAACCCGCTCACAGCTGCCACTAAAGCCATGATGAGCATCAACGGAGATGAGGACAGTGCTGCTGCTCTGGGACTGCTCTACGACTACTACAAGGTCCTCCCCTTACTCATAATCATTACCGTATAAGCCCTTTACCCTCTTATCCTTACATTCTTGATTGTGAATGGGACCAATATCACATTATATCACTGGCACTCAGCTGCATACTCAACTGCTTTGGGGCAGACTGATGGGAATATGACCATTTTGCATATATGGGCTGTCTGACCATCACATATCACATTAAGAACAATTGGGGCTGTAGAATGATGTACTCTAAGCATGTGTTTACCCTCTCACAGGTGCCTAGGGAGAAGAGGACAATAGCTCAGGGCAAACCCGATGCACTGCTCTCTGATGTGGATCACAACAAAAGGTACAAACATGGGCCTAACTCACAGTGGCCCTCTGAACACAAGCACATTAAATTGTGATGCCAAAGTCCTTAATTTCATGTAATTACAAAAGTTTTGTTGGTTACATCTGTAGTAGTTTAGTAGTAGCACATTAGTAACTTGTTTATGAATAGTGTTACTGTTTGAGTTGTTGAGTATGATTGTGAATAAGTGCTTGTTTGTTCACAGGCAGCAGATTCAGACAGCACATGCCATAGGTCCTCTTCAAGAGGTTGGGATGGAGAACCGTATTCAGGTCCTCAAAGGGCCCTTTAACCTGCTCCACCTAAACCCAGACAAACGGAATCAGTTCGCTTCTCCAGGTGAGACCAGACTGAACATAGCACATATACTGTAGTTCACTCGTTCATAAAATTTCATACATATAGATAAATAGAATACAAAAAAGTCTGGCTTGTTTACAGACACCACTGTGACTGTGTCCATCGCTGCTGTGCCAAACTTTGCTCCCATCAAAACAGAAGTGCCTACGCACGGCTTCTCTGTCACTGTACCAAACAACTGTGCTGAAGAGGCCCATGTGGGAGTGTTTGACCGACAGCTCGCCCACAACACAGTGCAGTTCAGCCCCAACACCCAGGCCCGCACACCCCCCGACTCCACCTTCTCAGAGAGCTTCAAGGACGCTTCCCAGGAGGTACGTTTCTCTCTCACATCCTGAGAACAATAGAACTTTTCATCCAATCCATGCAGCCAGTGGTGGGCTCAGCCTACCCTGGTTTTATTTGAACATGCCAAAATAGTGGCCAGTGTGTTATTATGCCATTGTCTCACCAACACAATAAAGTGCTGTACTTTACTCTCACAATAGCCAAAGCCCTCTCTCTCCTTTTTACTCTGTTTGACCTGGAGGGGAATTACCTTAGAAAACAGTAACACAACAAAAGACCTGGTACAGGACGGACGCAGTAGGTAGACTATAGAGAGAACTGTCAATGAAAAAAAATAAAATAAAAGGATGTATAAAAAATACCCCAAAAATAGCAATAGACTGTTGTTTTGTTTGCAGGTATTTTCCTTCCCAGGGGAACTCCAGCTGCGGATGGCTTCTATGACGCCCGAAGACTATGCTCAGTTTGACACCGTGCAGGGGTAAGCCCAACCACAGCACCTACACCACCCACACAGGCCACCCCTCAGCGCATTCTAGTCATGTATAAAAATATGTTAACAATGGTTTATTCCATTGGCTTTGGCTGATGAACGCACTCTCCACTTCTGTGTCATTTACATGTGATCACAGATTCACTGAAAAACATTACAGTTACAATGGACGCAATTAGCAAAAAGCAAAGGCTGCAATTTTTAAATTACCACAATATATAATTCTATTTTGCATAACGGGGCTAACGCTGTAGTTTAGATCTGTACAAACAGGTTGAGAAATGTGAGTCTGTTCTTGTATAAGTTTGTCAGTTTATATTTCAGTGTTTTTGTCAATTCTTCTGGACATGTTAAAAATATGAACTTGAATGAATCACATTTGCAATGCTTGTCAGAAATTAGATATTTTTCCCTAATGATATACCCCTACTTGATGGACAATTTGTTATAGTGACTGCATTATTTTTTTTTCCCTTTCCTTTTTCATTCAGGAATAATTTTGAGTACACGTTGGAAGCCTCCAAGTCTCTTCGGCAGAAAACAGGTGATGGGACAATGACGTACCTGAACAAGGGCCAGTTCTACCCCATCACTCTGAGGGAGGTGGACAGCAAAGGACTGCAGCAGCCCATCACCAAAGTGCGGGTGAGTGTGTAACAGAGGAGGGGCAGTGGGGAAGACGTGGACTACTGAAGGTTGGGGACTCATGGTCTGTGGTCTGTGTGGCAGAGCGTAGTGATGGTGGTGTTTGGAGAGGAGAAGTGCAGAGAAGACCAGCTGAAGCACTGGAAGTACTGGCACTCTAGACAGCACACAGCCAAACAGAGGTGTCTCGATATTGGTAAGAACGTTGTGTCAAATGTATTGTAGAAGTAGTGAGGCCTGCTTATCAATGCTGAAAGAAGTACTGGTGACTTCCAGTCTTTGGAAAGCAGGTCAATGCCTCAGTCATTGCTCTTAATTCCAATAAAATATAACGTGGCCTCACTTCTAATATTGTTTTACTGCAGTTTGAAGGTGACCAAAGGGCACAGACACCTCAAGCCTGCTAACACTTCCAAACTTGTCTTTTTTCAGCTGATTACAAGGAGAGCTTCAATACCATTGGAAACATTGAGGAAATTTCATACAATGCTATTTCTTTTACCTGGGACACCAATGAAGAAGCCAAGGTAAGATGGTGAAATATAAATGCAGAACAGTCCCATTTATTTGCAAATTGAAATATCAATTTTAAAGTTTTCAGTTTTATTAATATTAATACAATATCTGTTTCTCAAACTATAACATAAACATCAAACTTTTATCTGGATTGAAATAAATTTTATGAAACCTTTAGTTGTTTACAGTTTTGAGGGATAGAGTACTGGAATTTCAGGATTTGGGATCATATTAATAAATAATAAATACATACATTGTACTTAATTAATTAAGTACATATTTTTGTGATTTCTGATTTGATTCTTGATGGAATTTGAAGTGCAAGAATTATAGAATTGACGGGATACATGTTGGAGCTATTGAACTAACTATTGAGCCACTCTATATTGTGTGAAATCTTAAAAATCATGAGGGCACTCACATTGAATCTAGTTTTGAGGGGAATGGTGACAGAAGCTGATCACAAGGTTGTTTATTGTTATCCGTAGTAGCAGGGTGATGTCACGTCTGTGTGCTAGGAAAGGGTGTCTGGACTGGTCCAACCTGCCTGTCTTCAGTATTGTGGTGTCCAATGCAGAGAGGAGGTATTTTTGAGCAGGAATGAGGAAACTCTCAGACGCGGGAAATGGAACAGTCACTGGTCCTGTTTAACAAGTGGCAGAAATGATGTAGAAGGCAGCACAATGACAGAAGTGATGACAGTTAGAAGGCAATGTAAGAACCAGGAAATGCTGAACAAGGATGGCTGTGGCACACTCAAGGATGTGGATCCTTATAACACTGTGTTATTACTTTAAACGTTGAATGTTTTAAATGGCAACCCCCTTCTACCCCCGCAAACAGCCTGGTGTATTTACTAAGGGCAGAACTGTTTACCTGCTCTGAGGCTGTTTGTTCAAATGATCTGTGATGAGCTGTTTCTAACTGTCCTGGCGCCCTGAGGCTCCTTGTCTATGTGTCCGAATGAGACAGGTGGGAGGCAGGGGATTGAGTTATAACCACTACACACTCATAGAACGGTATGGTTGAGACTGTATAGATAAAGGCTTTGTTTGTCAGAACAGTGTAATATTTTAGTTTGGCCAGCAGAGGGAGGCAAACGACTATCAGCACAGGGACCGGGGACAGCTTACGCAAACCTCCTGACCCTGGAATGAATAACCTGGAAATGGAAGGGTTACGCAAGTAAATAGGGTTTGCTATTTTGCATTAATAACTTCAGCAGCGTGAAAGATGTATTGCAAGTACATTTTCACCAACAAGAAAAGGCATGAGAGTATGAAAACATCATATACGTATTCATCACACAAACATCATTGAGGTTTCATTAGCAAGAAAACAGTAAAGTAAAAGTCTGTAAGAGTTTGCAACAGTGTGCCCTCCTCAATACATACTGTTCTAACCATCTGCTCTGGTTGCAGATTTTCATCTCAGTCAACTGCCTGAGCACAGATTTCTCCTCTCAGAAGGGCGTGAAGGGCCTACCTCTCAACCTCCAGATCGACACCTACAGCTACAACAACCGCAGCAATAAACCAATCCATCGCGCCTACTGCCAGATCAAGGTGTTCTGTGACAAGGGAGCAGAGAGGAAGATCCGTGATGAGGAGCGAAAACAGTCCCGACGGAAAGGCAAGGTGTCCGAGCTGAACCCCAGCCTGACCTGTGAGTGCCCCCCTCTGATGCCCTTAATGCCACTGTCACATGCACAAGCTCATCTTTGTCTGTTTACAGTTGTGGACGTGAAAGTGCCCATCATCCAGAAACGCAATGATGTGACCATCTTCAAAATGATGAGTGACCTGGAGACGCAGCCAGTGCTCTTCATCCCTGACATCCACTTCAGTACTTACCAGCGCCATGTGAGTGCAAAAGCCACTCTGTTCCCTCCGCTCCTGCTACACAGTCAAATATATGTGATTCTTTAAACTTTAAATTCACACATTTACCATATCAAGTGAACATTTAGTTTGACTTATGAATCATACATAAATGAAGTGCTTTAAGTATTTCATTTTAATCAACTGTAACTGAAGAACAAAACAAAAAGCAGCAATTATGTCTCAAGTCTTTAAGTTTGAAGTGCCTTCTTTCAGTGCCCCACTTTAGTTGGATCCCAGACAGTAAATCCAGTCTGCCCCCTACAGGCTGAGAAGTGCAGCTCCACATTTCTTATCTGTGTGAAAGGTCTGTTCATGCGAAGCCCATGCAGTAGAAGCACAGTATTTTTAGAGCAGCAGCAGTGGGGAACGTGACTGGACTGGGCAGGCTGAAGATAAGGCCGTGTCATTGCTCTGAGCAGATTTCTATTAACAGCAGCACTCAGATCAATGTGTTTGCAGAGTGTAAGGTCCCATCGAGCGGTTCAGTTCCTGGTGTCCAAAACATTTGTACAAACCCTGAAGTGATTTAACGAAATTATTTTGTTTGCAGACTATAAACAAACAGTGGACATAACAGGACACCAGTCACCACAGGCTTTATTATAACAAAATAACAATTAATGGTTCAAAGTCACCAAAGTTTAAGTCACAAAAACATAGCCTAAAGTTTTGCTGCTCTTTGACCTGTGTTTAAGGACAGTTACAAAGGGCAAATATGATCTGCCTACGGACTTCACCTTTGGCCCAGTTTATTAATTCACAGCATCCAACATCCAAAATGCCTCAGATTTCCCTACTCTGACTCAAAAGGACCTATCTGGACTCTTTACATTGTTTTTGAGAGAATGATGATATAAATGTAAAAAAGCTAAAATCTGTTTGCATCTTTGTTTTGCAGCCATTCACATCAGAAGAAGGAGAAGACAGGTGAGTGTAAATTCAGCAGCATTCCTGTCAAAGACATATGTGCACACAGACTTCTAGGAACTAGAGGCTGTGTGCACTCCCTCACCTCGTGTGTGTGGCCGGGTATTTATCACATTGTGGGGACTAAAATCTGTGTAGACATTCAATTCATGGAAACTACCTTATGGACACTAATTACAAATTTGAATTGGTTAGCATTAGTGTTTAGGTTATAGACTATTGGTGACTGACTATGGTTATGGTTAGGTCAATGTAATGCTCCCAGAAAGAGTGCAATGTGTATGCATGGTTATATGTGTGCATGTGGCTGTGTATAGGAAAACTAATGTGTGATTTATGTGTTCAAACGCAGCTCGGGCATAAAAAGATTACCCTTCAGCGAGGATGAGTTTGCTTCTCCTCCAAACAAAATGGTTAGACTGGATGAACCAAAGAAAGGTATGTGTGTCACTCTCACATGCTGATCAGGGGAAGTCCATCCCCCACTCCAGAGCCATGTGATCAGGGGCTCTTTCAAAACACTCACATGTGCCCAGTGCTTGCAGCCCCAACAAATACTTCAACTGCCCTTTTGCCTAATTTACACTGACTTGCACACAGCTGCACCTGCTTTACTTTTTCAGGTTGTAGATTTACACTTTCACTACAATCCAGTCACAAACTTCAGTACAGCATGTAATTATGGATTGAACTTTTTATGAGAATCTGCAATGATATAGATGCAAGCTCATACATTCAACATACATAATATTGTATGCCATTCAATCTCTCAGCCTCACAGCATCTCAGTAAAATAAGTGCCAAATTGAGAGGCACAGGAAGACCCAGGGTTTAACTATGATTGTATTTAAAGCAGTATTAATGAGGTTTGCCTGTTACAGAGCCTATAGTCCAGTAATGAGGCATATGTCTTCATGCCGTGACGTTTTCAGCTCCTGATATTAACATAGAGGTGACAGACTGACTTTTCTTGTCTATCCCCCGCAGTGCTGCTGTACGTGCGTAAAGAGGCAGAGGAGGTATTTGATGCAGTCATGCTGAAGAATCCTACTCTCAAAGGCTTGATGGAAGCGGTGAGTTCAGGTCTCATTGGTGACACACATTTGCATTTGAATAAGTAACGAACTATAATTAACTGAATCAAACTGATTGTTTTTCAGATCTCCGAGAAGTATGACCTGCCTTTGGACAAACTGGGGAAAGTGTACAAGAAATGTAAGAAAGGGTGAGTATACTTTTTAGAAGAATTCTTTCCTTATTGCTATTAAATAATTTGGTCAGACATAAGATTAATGATTGCATCAAGACGAGATGTAAGAAACAGTGCAGTGAAATAAAATGTGGAGTAGAGATGGAGCAGGTAAACTGACTCTTTGTGTGTATAGAATCCTGGTGCACATGGACGACAACATCATCCGGCACTACTCCAATGAGGACACTTTCCAGCTGTCTATAGAAGAGAGTGGAGGCCTGTACAAACTCACTCTTACCGAGATATGAGCGCCTGCACAGGAAGTGACATCATCATCAATGCAGAGCGTGACATCACAACCGTAAGGTTAGGACTGGAGTCTACAGGAGGTTTACATGTCCCAGAACTGTCTTTTGTGTCAAAAATAGAAATCTAAAAAGGCATATAGCTCTTAAAACAGACACCGTGTTTTACAGGATTTACCAGATTCACCTTATTCTATCTCACTCCTGTGTAAATATCACTTCAGAGCATCTGAGGTTTCCTTTCTTAAAGCCATAACACTAACTCCACTGTAAATGCAGGCGCCAGGCCCCCAGGGGCCACTCAGTGTATACATACAGCAGTATTTGGTGTTGATGTTCAACAGCAGAAAAGAGGACATATTGTAAATAACTTTTTAACTAATGGAGACATATTTTTAATGATCATTTAAAAAGGACTGCAAGTATTAAATGATGGCATTTTTCTGCTGTTCCTGTAGAGAAATATTGAGGAGTGTCTGTTATTTGTATTTTTAAGTGAGATTTGGACAGTCAGAAAATACTTATACTATAATTACACTTTATATTAATATAAATGAAAAGGTATTTCTTGTATATAAGAAGTGGTATCACAGTACTTAATTCGTATTTATTATTATGCCATGGATGTGGGTTGATATTTTTTTGTTTGATCTTTAACAGTAGTATATTTGTATTATTTCTTTGTGTGTTTTTATAAGAACTTATCCTATCATGTAAAATGCACCTGTTTTAAACATTATAAAGGTTTTGATGCACAAAGTGCTGAATAAAAGTCTTGAGCTGTGCATCTGTGTAACAGCATCTCTACACCACACCAAAACCACCATAAAGTTACTATTACTATTTATTTATTACATACATGGTCACAGGCAGACCACGCAGCTGATGCAACACATAGAGTGTATAGCTAGTGTTAATTCCAACTCCTGTCCCTGGTTGGGCTTTCCTTACATAAAACAGTTAAAAACAGTAGGAGGCCAGCTTTTAAATGACATTGCCATTATGGGCAGAAGCCTGGATTGATTGAGACAGCTGCATCATGAACTTTAAGTTTCTGTACTAGAACAATACAAAAGTGACACTTGAGGATGGGAAGAGCAAGGAGTGGGACGCATCCAAGCTGTGTTTCTGGTGCTACCATCCAGTGGAGAATGTCAGTACAGCAAAGCTTTAACTAACTTAATTAAATTGTAGAAGGCAGGTAAGGATGTGAGTGCTTCACTGGGTCAGGGTGTCCAGAACTATAAAAACATCAGGTGCTCTTCGAGGACGTGCACATTTACTGAGAGAGAGAGAACCCAAACTTGCCTTAAAGAAGTAGTACTGATATAATCAAAATCCGAGGCACACTGAGCAGTTGTACAAAAGCCAATTATTACAAATTACGGCATCCGTTTTTGGACTGGTCAGTGTGCCTCGGATTCTTTTGCAAGTCTCTAAGATGTTTATAATAATAATAATAATAATAATAATAATAATAATAATAATAATAATAATAATAATAATCTTCATTTCTATAGTACTTTTCTGAACAAATTCCAAATTTAAAAAACAGAACAAAATAAAAACAGTTTTAAAAGTAAACGAGAAAATACAAAAATACAAATCTTTATCTGGAGTGTAATCAATTGGCCCCTACAATAAAACACTGAAGACTGGACAGGAGACAGGACTATATGGAGGACATGTCTCTTAAATGGAATGTATTGTTTATACTTTCTGTGTTGATAATTACATTGAGAATTTTGAGAATTTTATTTGCCAATTCAACTATAAAGTGGAAGAGACTGCAATACACAGTGTAACATAAATACAGCAGCGAACTTCATACGTAACATTACATATCAGCCTCAAACAGGTCTGGGTTGTGATTCAGTGATTCAGTAGATGCCAGTCCTCCACAATGTAACCTCACACACTCCATTCACAAGCTGGCACCCTCGTGCGTGGCAAGGGCACATTTAACAAGCACATATGCATTTTTAAAGGAAAACATTTTGATTACTGGTTTCACACATGCTCAGAGTGTGGGCTACGACTTAGGGCTCAAACCTGCCTCTTGTTCCTGCTGTTACCAGGACGACAGACAGCAGTTAGCAACACACCGTCACGTCTCTTAGCAACAGACTGGCTTTGGGGTCTGGTCTAGACCAATCAGAAAGCTCGCTCTTGCAGCATCCTTCAGTGGCGGCCATGGGATTGGTAAGGGAGGGGCCACACAAAGCGTCATCGGGAGTAAAGCGAACAGTGATGTAAGACCACCAATGACCAAAACAAAAGGATTATGAAACAGGAAGATTACATTCATTATACTCTGGAATGTCATTCAAATATGCTAGTATTTGGCATTTTATTTCAATCATCTGATACTGTATATATGTGGTAAAACGTTAGATAAAACTAATTAAATTAAACGACCAATCAAAATGTCATTAGCCCACAAATAAGATACACTTTGCCCCACGCTATGGACCAGTAATGGGAAGAATACTTTTAAAATGTATTTAGTTACAGAATACTGAATACCTGCATTAAACTATATTTTGTAATGTATTATACAGTACAGAGATATACAGTATTCTGACATGGTCCAGTCAGAATACTGTATATTCTGAATACTCAGAATACTTTCACACAGAGTTGCATTTTATAGTGAACATAGGATTAAAAACAGTTTAAAATTTGTTTTCCCAAAAAAATAATAAAAATGTGACCATTTACCATGTGGTTTGCATTTATTTATCGCTGATCAGAGAAGTAAAAATCACGCTGCACCACAAAAGCAATGTTTTATATTTTTCTCACTAATTATGTGCAGCTTGAAGTCATGTATTCTTTTGAGTTTAGAAAAGTAACCGTATTCTGAATACCACCAAATGAAAAAGTAACTGTACTGGAATAGTTACTCAGATTCACAATACGTATTCTCTGTACAGTGTCCCAACACTGCTCTGGACCAATATCTGTGATAGACTATAGAGAAAAGTCCCAATGCCAGTCTGACACTACAATACAAAACAATAAAACACTCTTGAGATAACAATAGTCTTTTGGTTTTTGTCTCGGCCAAATTTCCGCCAGGCCAAATACAGTCAGGTTTGTGGAGATGCAAGCCCACTCAACAAAAATGAAAAAGCAAAACAAAAAATGTGCTTTTATTTTAGTCTATTTTTGACTGTCTTTTGCCTTTAATGTACATACATCAACTGAAATGTCTGAACAGCATCCAATCACCAAACTCTTATGTTTACCACAGTGCTGCTGGAACAGGTGACAGGAGGTCTTCTAAAGTTCATGTTTAATGTGGGTGCTCAGAACTGTTCCTCTCTAAAATACACTGGAAGCTTGTCATGTGGAAGTAACACTGTGGACATGACAGTGGATGTATGTGCTGACAAAGCCTGCAGCAGGCCCTGAAATGCAGCCTATGGCTGGTATATTTAACCCACCCCTTTTGGAGTGTCCCATGGTGGAGCATAGAGTTGGGGTGTTGTCCTGCCTGGGGAGGTGCTGAGGCCCACGTCAGCCTGTAACCTTTCCTCCAGATTCCCTGACTGGCCCACTTCTGTGACAAACAGGCAGCTGCTGAGCCAACCTGCCAGGTCTCAACTGCTTTTCCTCACAGCACCGCCCTACGGCTCATAGAATCAAATGGCTCCTGGGGCCCAGGACCAGTGAGGTCACAGAGAGGCAGGCTGGTTGCATGGTACTGTTCACTTCAGACACACCTGCAGCATCTCCGTGCATTATTGGCAGAAGTGGCAATGGGCATTTTACTAGGCCAGTTTAGAGTCACCATTTCACCTGCAGATCATTTGGGCACTAGGAGGAAGCCACAGTATCTGATAAGCACAGTGACAAGCGGATGTGAGAAAAATTAAAGCATCTTTCTTGGCTTTGTCTTGGACACTGCATTTAATGTTATGTATCTAAATACACTGTTTGCAGTTTGAACTTGCATTCTACCCTCTGCATATATGGATGTTAATGAGCATCTCTACTACTGTGTATACTGAAACATGTATCACACGATTACACTCAAAAATAGTATTTTTTCAGCGCATACACTTATCTCTGTAGTTAATTAGCTGCATGGGAGAGCAGTAAGCCTAAAGTTCTTTTGACCTCAAGAGCAAAATCTTTGTGCAGAGGAAACATTCAAATAATTTCTGCCAAAAGTGTAGGCTACAATAAGAGGGGAGATGCTGGCCCCACCCAGTTACTGCTCTAAAGAGGCGACACCCAGGGACGGAATAACAACCTAAAGATGAGATCATGAACATTTTGTAGGTCAGCCAGTTATACAAGGCCGCTAATATAAGGAAAGACCCATGGGTTTGGAGGGAAGAAAGCCATCACTTTAATGTGAAATATCAGATACGGCCAGTGTTACATTCCAAAAATAAATAACATAGTTCATAAATGTAACTTTATGATTAATCGTAAGCCTAAGCAAAGCAAACAAGTCAAAAACTTCAGACATGCACTCAAACCATAGACTGACTCAAACTCACTCAGCTGATGCGTTCAATGAATTTAAGAAACAGTTAAACTTGCACACAATGCGTTTTGTCTAAAGGTTGAGGTGGAAAAAATACGAATTGATTTATAAATAGGTCCATATGTAGTCTAATACAATAAACACACAGTATCTCTAATTGTATTTTTTTCGTTAGTAGGCCTTTGAGATTGCAGAAAATAATTGCTTACTTTTTGTATCTGCCTTTTGGGTATCTTTCTCCGATTGTAGCATTAACAATGTTCATTTTCTATCTGTCCATAAGCTCAGCTGTAACACGTGAAGCTATGGTGGAAGAAAGTAGATGAGTGTGTGCGAGTAACAGCGCTCGCTCGGATGTTCCGTGAACGTCGCATAGACTGGATCGACCTTTTGCCTAGTTTAACGGGCGGCGGTTCATCGGGTTTACTCTGACACGGCTGACTCCTGAAGACACGCCCCTCATCAGCCACGCACCCCGTTTCCTCCAACCGCCCCGCGAGCACGCGCTGTTCACGCGGACAAAGCGCTGGGATTGGCCACCGCCCCGCACACACTCGCCTCTGATTGGCGGAGTGTTGCCACCCTCCAGTGCGTGTTGTGAGTTTTGTTTTTCTTTTTTTCTCCTCCCCATGTTTTACACACACAGCTGAGAGAAAGGGGAGCCAGTCAGAGAAAAAATCGCCTCCATCTCCAGCCGAGAGCAGGCAGCGGCACTGGCAACCGCTGGCTCTTTGTTCTGGACGGGCTTTGACAACACTTCAGTTATATTTAGATTCTTCGTTTCTTCATGGCATCGCGAAATTTCACTGAAATGGACTCAGAGGGGGTAAGGACAAAGCTTTACGATTGTTTTAGCGTTACCTAATCTTTTGTCTTGTGATAGACCGTTATTGGCTTCTAGTTGTTTACTCATATGGAGATGTGATATGTCAGTGCTTCTAAATCAAATTAATAATTTTCTTTTAATTTTACATTAATTTTACGTGAACGAACACACTCAAATAAGTGGCGACAATAATTAAAACAAAAATTATGGTTTTTTTTCTCTCAAGTCACATCAACACAATTACACAACATGCATGTTTGTGTATTTATGAATACTATAATTAGATATCATTGTGATTATTAGTTCATTACTCCGTATATCATGAATAGTGAGTTACAGTATATTATTACAGTTGTAAGGAGGCTACTTCCTGGTGCAAACCCGCTTTATGGGGATTTCACATGGCTCATCTCAGCAGCGCGTCACTCTGTGGTCTATATTTGGAGATGGGAGGTGTTCTGGCCTCTAGCCAAAGGCAGTGAGTGCACGGTGCACCGGGGGTGTAGTCCCACACCCCTAGCTTGCTACTGCCCCCACTGGAAATCCATATTAGAGAATTTATCAAAGGCTTTGAGTCTGTACGCTTTAATAGGCAACGTTATCATTTTGAAACTGAAACAGGCTCTAGGCATTTTCCAGTAATATGTGCCCTAAACACTGCACTTGCTTTTGTTAAAAAAAAGAAAAAAAAAGATAAGTAAGTCTGAAGTACAACAACACAAAACCAGTAAATGATAATAATTGAAGGTGGTGCAAAGAAAACAAATTTGACATTTCCAGCTGGTTTTACATAGTGTAATAAAGATGCAACACTGACTATGCATCTCCCATAATTGCTTGCAGCCAAGCCTAATGTTTGCTTTGTTTATGTTTTCAGACAGTTTATATAGAAAACTGCGGGCCCCAACCAAAGCGCAGGAGACATGACAGTGAGCAGAGCGGGGCAGGCCCTGGGCTGGAGTACACAGACCTGGAGGCCGCAGAGGCCCTGGTGTGCATGAGCTCATGGGGCCATGCTCCCCTGCTGCGGAAACCACGACCCCTCACACCCGCGTCCGACTCCTGCGACTCCCTCCTGCCCCCAGAGATGTCAGAGTCACCCAAGGATTTTGTATCCCTTTCTTCCCTGGTGAGACATTTTAAATTAATTTTTTACAATTTGAGATTCTGTTCATTTTTAGCTGATTCCTGTTGTCCCTCTTTCTCCCAGTGCATGACTCCTCCACACAGCCCAAGCTTTGTGGACTCTTCAACCTCAGGTTTGAGTCAGCGATGTTCCACCGTTCTGGCCCATATCACAGAAAAGCCCCCTTCTGGGCTCCGGCCACCACAGCCTTGCAAAGCCATGGCCACCAGTGTCATCAGACATACTGCAGACAGTAGTCCCTACCATGTTCCAGCAGCACCCAGCTCAGAGTCTCCTGTCAGTCCAGGCGTGTGGCAGAATCAACAGCAAAAGACTGTGACCATAAACAACCCCTCTGCTCCCTTTCCTACAGCACAAACTTCCACAAAACTATCTTTGGACAATGTTACACAAAACACTCCCTCTGCCCCTCCCACGTTGTCCCCTCCTCCTGTCTCCAGCCCCCAAATCATCTGCCAGATGTTTCCCGTCAGTAACCAATCAGGCATCATCTCAGCATTCATCCCCAGTGCAGTGCAAACTTCATCTCCTCTGCGACCCTCCTCTGGCTGCTCCACATCCACTGTGCACCAGCCTTCGCCTGGGAGCAGCTCTTCCCCTGTCCCGTCTCTTCTGGTGGGCTCATCAGTACCTCAGGGGACAGTAATGCTGGTATTGCCCCAGCCCAGTGTCCCACAAACCCCACACTGCCCTCAGACTGTTATGACCCTGGGCAACACCAAGCTGCTACCTCTGGCCCCGGCTCCTGTGTACGTCCCAGCAGGGCCTGGGGCCACCACCACAAAAATGGACTTTTCTCGCAGAAGAAACTATGTTTGCAACTTCCCTGGCTGCAGAAAAACATACTTCAAGAGCTCTCACCTCAAAGCCCACCTTCGCACACACACAGGTATGTATCCTTAGTACCAAATACTTTGCAAAGTACTTGAATGTACAGTTAAGAGAAGTTGGTGTAATGCCTGTGGGTTCACACTTGTAATGTGCTTGCTCCTTCCCCAGGAGAGAAGCCCTTCAGTTGTAGTTGGGATGGCTGCGATAAGAGGTTTGCTCGCTCTGATGAACTGTCCCGTCACCGGAGGACTCACACCGGGGAGAAGAAGTTTGTGTGTCCTGTGTGTGAGCGCAAGTTCATGCGCAGCGACCACCTCACCAAACATGCCCGACGTCACATGACCACCAAGAAGATTCCTTCTTGGCAGGCTGATGTCAGGAGCCTCAACAAGATGGCTGTGGGTAAAACAGCCTCCAAACCAGGCCTGGCCACCCTCAGCATGCTGGTACCTGCTGGCTCCAAATAGACTAGAAAAATGCCATGCTACAATTTCTGTTTTTCAGAATCACAGGGAGCAGCCAAGCACAGACGGCTGCCACTATTCTATTCATGGGAATATATAAAAACGTGCACTGGAAAGACATTCTTTACTGCTCATTTGTACATGGATATTTGTTTACTTTATAAAACCTGAAAATTAATGCACATTGCCAAAGCCTTTGTATGAAGAGTATCTTACACATTTCACCCTCTACACTTGTGTTTAATTTGTGTATTAAATGTATACGTGAATGTATAGTTTATTAAACTATAAAAAGCATTTATTTGTCACTTTTGGGAAAATGTAACACCAACAGAAAATTTATAATCTATATTAATCATTACTTTAATTAAACCTTCATGTTTAACTTTTCATATTTAATACTTAAATATTTGTAATAAAAATGCTGAGGAAAGTGATTTGTTTCATTGTTGTCTTTAAACTATAAGCCACAAAAATAATCTAAATTCTGGTAGGCTGAAGATGAGTCTTTTCACCCATGTTTGCGTTTGCGTGGTATGCTCATATCCTCCATGCGTTATGGCGCACAGCTTCCAATAGAGTGGTATGAGACCAAGTGCTGAGTGGTCTGTGCTGTGGGTGCTTCCAGTTCCTGTTGTCCCACTCACTTTAGTCATCGGAACCGCCACTCAAAAAGTGCTTTTATAACACCTAATGTGGTATAAGAGCAGTCAGGCAGAATGCACAGTGAGTTGGAGGATGACAACAGGTATAGACAAACTTTATTTGTTGGTCCAGATGATACACTCATCTGGGGTGTGTCCAAATCTGGATTAGTATGAACTATATTGAAGATATTATCTTGGGGATGATTGAATAAAGAAAGCAAAGGTTCTATAAACTTTCCATATTTTGAAAGTTTTGAAAAATTCGAAAAGGCTTGCATAATGCAGAATTTCCAGCAGAGGGGCTGTTTGTGACCTCTGCCTGGGTGCATGCCATACACACACTGTAAATGGCCTCACACCTAGTAACAGTGCGTTATAACCAATCAGAGTGTGCGAAATATGAACAGTTAGGGGCGCGCCCAATGAGCTCCCTCGCCTTTGGACCCACCCCTTTGCCTTACTGACCGACATCCACGGGCTAACAGCGGCTTCGCCTCTCTCTGCACAAACCGCAAACTGTGGAGTCCAACGGCACCTGCTGGTGAACAGGCGCAACAAACGTCTTTAGAGGCCAAGAAGAGGCCGTGTTCGACTCCGTTTTATTTTTATTTTAAAAAAGCGTCACCATGTTTTGTTTTGGTTTTTTTTTTTGGGGGGGGGGTTGTTTTTTTTCCTGTGACCACTGTTTTTGGGGGTAATATTTGATTGTTACACCGCCTTTCGTTGCCATGGTAATATCAACACGACTGGTCAGTTGAAGTTTTCCCTTGTTTAACGCTAGCGTTACTGGACTCATTTTGATCTGTCTTCTTCACCACATTTATATATCTCGGATTATTACCACATTTAAAACGGCCATGGAGCACGAAGATAAACTTTCCGAACTAAATTTGACGGAAGAAGAAATAGGAAGGTTTACAAAGGCTTTCAAAGATGACAACTTCAGAAAAATGCTACGGGACTACGCCGAAGAAATATCCGACCCCGAGAATAGAAAGAAATACGAAGAAGAGATAGCCATCCTGGAGAAGGAACGTGGCAATAACGTCCAGTTCATTCACCCAACTCCTTTCAAGTGCATCAGGACCAGCGTTAATGGGCAAAACAAGTGCTACGTTAATGTATGTGCCAATGACAAAATAGGAAAGCCTTCATGTAAAAGCGGGCTGTCTGAAGATGGAAAAACTGGGCATCACTGGTCTCTTCCATACAGCCTTCACCCAGAGAGGAAAGAGCTGGATCCAAAAGGAAACAAAATCCTTATTTATGATGTCATTTTTCATCCAGACACTCTTCACATGGCCAGTACAAACAGTAGGTTTATGAATATGGTGACAGATGTTGCAATTCAGGGTATTCAGGATGGATTTAATGTGTGCCTAGATAAAAAGAACATTAAGACCCTGAGTACAAAATATAAAGGGAACCCACAGGCTTGTGTCATTCGAAAACCTATATCTGGATTTAAAGCAAAAGATACCCGAGATGATCCCGATCCTCTGGCTTTTCCATATCCTGATAATAAAGCCACCATCTCCAAAAAAGAAGAGCCAAAGAATGGTCAAAGTCACTCCAAACATATTGCCAATACCCAGGGGCCAACAGTGCCTCTCTACACACTCAAATACCGCTCATTCATCGATCTCCAAGACTTCAGGTGCACCAGAGATTCCAACCAGAGCTCCAGGCCCAAAGAGATCATTTTAACTGTTGACCTACCGCTTCTCAAATCGGTAGCAGCCATCACTCTTGAGGTCAAAGAGAAAAGTCTTCTGCTGGAGTCACATGATCCTGTCTACAAACTGGAGTTGTCTTTAGCCTATGCTGTAGATGATGACAGAGGAGCAGCCAAGTTCAACAGACAGACAAGGCAGCTGGTGGTCACACTCCCTGTACGGCCTCCAGAAGAGGGGTTACACATAAGCAGCAATCCTCAGGAGTTTGATAATGACATACAGGATTCTGACGGTGTATTTAAGAGAGGAAGTGAAGTCGAACAGGATGACACAGGGCATTGTACTGAGGGGAGGGCAGTAGAATCACCAGAAAACTCTGCTGCAGAGGAGACTGGTGACATGTGTGAAAGAGAGGAAGAGGGTGTAGAAGTCAGTCAACATCAGGACAGAACTGATCTGAGGCTGTGTGTGGAGCACCAAGATGGAACCATGACCGAGGAGCATAAGGGAGTTACTCATGAGAAGGACCAGAAAGAACATCAGACAACACACATAGTCCAAAACTGTGAGGAGAAGGAAGTAGAGAAGGAAGCAATATATCAAATACAAGATTCAGAAGAGGCTGGGTCAGAATCAAAAGATTTAATCAAAACAGAAACAGATCAATCAAGAAAGGTAAACAGAAGTGAGTTTCTCATTATTCTACCTGTCCGTCGAAATTAATTTCATCTTTCTGTATTGTTTGTTAGGCATTGGAGGATCTACCTGGAAACCCAGAGCCTGTTACAGCTGCAGAAGAGGTGGATGAAGATCTGAAACCTGAGAGGGACTTTGAAAACACCAGTGTTCCCCCTGTTTTATTGAGGGAGGTGAGAGAGGACGGCTCACAACGAGTCATCAGTGATCATGTGACCACCGCGGGTTTCAGCTTCCAAAACTCCCTCTTGTTTGAGCTAGACTGAGGTCATACACATGGCACAAGTTAAATGGGCTACTGAAGCAAATTTTAAACATGAAATGTTCAAATTAGAAAGTGATGTATTATTTTCATGATTTATTAAAAACACTTGCCATTTAACTGCTTTAACTGAACGCTTTCTCCTATTCCTTACTACACAACCGCCTATACGTACTGGTCAAATGTCACTGAGGGACAGGGTCAGAATACTCTAGTTTATTAAATGCTTAAACATATAAAAGTTACAACAGTCCACTCAACTTGACCCTTTATGAGACACTGCAGAGATGCAGTGAAGGGTATTTAAAGCCTGCTGATTAAAAAGACTGAATGGAGATCCCATGCTTTTGTGTAGTGAATGTACTGGACAAATAAAGTAAAGTACTCTGTAGCAGCCTTGGGGATGTTTGGCAGGTTATGTTCTGGAAAATAGTTGAGAGTTCATTTTAGTTGAACTGATAGTATCGTAACAACTGAATCTTGCACCTTCACTGTCAAAGTGAAGCTCTTATCGGGCTGCCCTCTGAAGAGAACTGTCCAAGAAGTGGGAGTAGCAGGTGAGTGAGCAGAAGTACTGCTGGACAGGGGCATCGGTGCCCCCCATGTCATCCACTAACACCACAGTGTGGGACACCTGGTGCAGGTTCATGCTTACGCTGCTCTGGATGTACTGGCTGATACACACTTGTCCACAGCAGCAGGTCTTTGCCACCTCCAGGTCCCGGCACAGGTGAGCAGGGATGAGCTGAGGGCCAAATACTATCCTATCAGAGAAAAGGGACAAACAATTTAGGATTCAAATTCTAACCTCTCAATGTAAATGAACACACTGGATATGAGATAACTATTAGTTTAAAACATACAGAAATGTCTGATAATAACCTTTTAACATCAACAACTAATTTGATCATTTCTTTAGCACACTGTCTGTAGTAATGTAACCTGGACAAAAATCTCCACCTTTTTGAGTATCATATAATATCACATAATCTACAAGGAAGAAAACAGAACTAAAAACAATTCTGTAGGAACTAGGGTTGCCAAATGTATCAAAAATCAGATACTAATGAATACTAAAATTAGAAACTAAATCTAGTATTGAAACTAGATACACATTTGAGCAGGTATAGACACAAAAAAGTTGCATTCACAGGACAGAAATTAACCTTTCCTGAAGAGCTTTAGAATGATCTTGAGCTGTATCAGAACAAGTATAAGAGCACATAGTCTGGTATACACCCATGGAGCACTATGGAACCTACCTGGACGGCTGAGGGATTACACAGATATATGACTGCATGTTAATATAAGAAAACAGTACTATTATTTAATGTTGCAAATCACATTCTACTGTCTAAAGACAATGTTTTTTTATTTATGTTTTTAATTATCATTGTGGTCTTGAATTGGTATTGAGTCTATTCCTTAATATCGAAATCAAGTTTGAAATGTTAGTATCACGACAACAGTAGTAGAGACCGTGTGCATATTGCATAAAGATGCTAACATAGCAGTATACACAAGAGCAGACAGTACTGACCTTTGGTCTGCAACAGCCCTAGAAGCCATCTCCTGTAGAGGAAGAGGGAACGTGAGTTTGATGGTGTGGTCCAGAGGATTAGGCTGGATGAAGGGGTTCCCAAACAGGTCCAGGTTCTCCAGGCTGAGCTTCCTGAAGTCCATGGGCAGCACAGACAGTTGGTTGTGGGCTGCGGACAGGAAACGGAGCTTGGACAGGCGGCCGATGTGGAAGGGCAAACAGACCAGCTGGTTGTCATCCACTTTGACTGTGACCAGTTCTCTGAGCTGGCAGAATGCTGGGGGGAGGGAGCGCAGCCGGTTGTGGGATAAGTCTAGGGACTGTAGAGTCTTCTGAAGCGTGGACAAACACAGAGCCTCACTGAATGATTCCAGGTGGTTGTTCCGGAGGTTCAGTTGTGACAGGCAGCCCAGGTCTCCAATAGTCGCTGGCAGCTTCTTTATGTGATTACTGCTAAGGTCCAGGACACGCAGAGCTACACAAAAACAGTGATGTAATCAGACTGTGGTAATAATTAATTCATTAATCAATTATAAATAATATAATGACAATATTATTTGTATAGCAAAAGGAGAAATTTAATTTGTCAACTGGACAGAGTTTATTTGGTCGAATACATTTCGCAGCTCATCCAAGCTGCTTCTTCAGTTCGTACTGAAGAACTAGCTAACAACAGCCAACATAAAGAACTTACTGTTATTAAATTATTAAATGACTACAAAGATGGTTAGCAAGTAGCTTTTTCACAGTACTGAACAATGTATGATACCATGCATATAGCATATTAATATGTAGCACAACTGATATATCTTAATTGATAAATAGGTTGCATTACATTATAGTGTAAATACATATTTGTTGCACTGCCTATTACAGTTTGAAGCCTAAATTGCATGATTAACTACCAAATGAAGGCTGTAATACAAATTTTTGGTACATGTAGTACTTCCCAACACTGTCCATATGGGACTGACCTTTCAGGGAGAGCATGCGCATGTCGACTCGCGTCAGTTTGCACCAGGACACCTGCAGCTGCTCCAGAGAGTACGGGAAGTTGGAGGTCAGAGGGTAGTCCCTCTTTGAGAGGATGGAGAGCTTCTTCTTGG
The DNA here is from genome assembly GCA_029959045.1 of Taenioides sp. WSHXM2023. NCBI lineage: Eukaryota > Metazoa > Chordata > Actinopteri > Gobiiformes > Gobiidae > Taenioides > Taenioides sp. WSHXM2023. The sequence continues at coordinate 9,862,360 of CM057102.1, read as the reverse complement.
GCTGCTCCACGTCTCGAGCTCGAACAGGAGTGAGTGTAGACAGAGGAAGGCTGCTGGTCTCACTCCCCCTGTCTGCCAACCGTGCTGCAGACAGGAAGTTCTTCAGGCTGTTTGGATCTGCCTGCAACACATACAGGTTGTAAAAATGTATAGGTTGTTGATTTTTATTATAACAGCATATTTTTAAATCAACAATGAATAGTGGATAAAAGTGCCCTCTACCTTATTGATGGTATTTTAATTTTATGGTGGCCAAACCTTCTTGACAAAGCTTGATCTCGCCAGATCTAGTGAGTACTTGGATGGGAGACCACTGGGAATACCTGGTGCCACAGTGGGGCTCCAGTGGCAAAAACTGTTGTTGTGTCCTTAGACAAGACGCTTCACCCACATTGCCTAGTGTGGTGTGTGCGTGTGTTGGTGGTGGTCGGAGAGGCCGATGTCCCAGACTGGCAGCTTTGCTTCCATCAGTCTGCCCCAGGGCAACTGTGGCTACTATGGTAGTTTACCACCACTGGGCGTGGAGTGAACCAAGAATGCACTGTAAAGAGCTTTGGGTATCTTGTAAGGCACTATATAAATCCAACGCTTCATGAATCCATTACTATATAAATCTTACTTCAAAAGACACATCAGTGGGTACCTCACTGACAATAAGTTATTTAAAGTAAAACTGGACCACAGCACAACCTGACAGTCGTCAACAACATGAGAGCAGAGAAAGTAGAAGGAAGTACCTTGCTCAAACAGATGTCAACTGTTGGCTCTTTTAATCGGACAGTAGCTTTACCTTCTTCCACAAACCATGTGAAGAACTTCTCAATGTTGTCTTTGAGCTGCAACAGAAAATTGATGGCAACATCCACGGCAAATGGATTAATCACAACATTACTGTCCTGAAAGGAACATTGTAACTTACTAAATGCTTATGCTGGTAAATTAAAAAAATGACATCAAAGTTGAGTAATCACTAATACAGCAGTAAAGGCATTTTAGCTTCTACAGACTAGTCACAGCTGACTCCTGTCTAATTGTACAAACTAATCTGTCATTCATTCATACTGGTAATTCAGATTTACTAAAGCATGTGGATTACATCCATGATTTCTAAAATGAGACTAGTGGAGGGCTATTTGATTTAACTGAATATTTACAGCTGGGGTATAGTAGTTTGTGTCAAAAGCACTACTGAAATGGGCTTCAGTCTAAACCTAGGCAAAAGTATGATTCATGATATGATACATGTTTGTAGCCTGCACTCTTTTAAAACAGGTACCACAACCCAGGTACTGAACCTGGGTTGGTTATGTAGTGAGGATTCAGATCAGAGAGTCTAGGTTTAAGGATTAGGATTTCAGCATTGAAACTGGCAACCTAAATGAGACTCATGTGAGACTCATTCTGCTTTCTGATGGGACAATCAACCAAAACCAGTGTTTTTGTAATTAAGAATAAAATCAGCACCACAATTATCAGTAGGCGCTATGTTTGATCTGAACATGTGCACCTCGTATCTGAGGACACAGATGGGTCAAGTTTCAAGTAAAAATCTCATATACAGTTCCTTTAAGACGACCATCTTTAAAGCGTAGACTGAAACATAAATACAACTGTAGCCAAGATAACAGGTACAGAGGGCAGAGTAGCAGATGGCTCTGAGTGGGAGGAAGCCCACAGTTTCAGAACCAATGCTGTGATTATAAATGGATCGGTTAGGGCCACTTCCGCGGTTAGAGAATGGTTAGGAGCCGCTTTAGCAGGGGAGAACGGAGCATACGGACCTTGTACTTGGATCCCGCTCGGTCTTTGGCGGTACAAATCAGCATATATACGCTGCTACGTTGACATGTTTTGTCCAGATGTTTCCCGATGGACAGAACAGCTCTCGTCCCCTTTCCACGACCTTTCATTCCGTACGTGGGAAGCTGACGATTCAGTACTTCGACATCGCACTGTAGTTTCATTTTGCTCAAACAGTGCACAGTGGTAGTATTAGTCCTGCTGTTACTGCCGAATGTGCAGAGATTATAGAGATCATTTAAAGAAACGTCCGTGTTTCCTACTTTGAACAGATGTAGCTGTATCTGCTGCCATGGATGTCAACAACAGAACACCCTTTGCTCCAAACAGCGTGAGAACTGCCTCAGAAAACTCTCACCATTGCAGAAAGGCAACCCGGCAAACAGCATAGGACAATGAAGCGTAAATTAAATAACGTGGACAAACTAAGCCTTCAAATCAAGTAGAGTTTTTTGAGCTTGGTTCCGAACAGAAGTTAGCCCGTTAGCGAGCTCTCGCGCGCAGGAAGTGACGTCACAGAACGATTTCTAACAACAAACCGTCCGAGGGAAATGTCAAATAAAATGTGCGCCTACTCAAGATTGTTTTGTTTTGTTTTTCCTGTCATTCAATTGCTGTTATGTTTTACAATTATAATTTGAAAATCCAGTTTATTAAGCAACATATGAGTACATTATAAGTATCTTATATTCATTAACAAAATAATACCCAACGTGTTGGATAAGATATCAAGACCTCTATTTATTAGCTTCTCAATTTGCATTCGATTCAGCAACAGCATGCAGTTATGGAATTAAATGGCTTCCTTCTTAAAATAATAATAATAATAATAATAATAATAATAATAATAATAATAATAATAATAATAAATACATACTGTAAACCCCATACAGTCTATGGTAAATACTGACAGGCCTCAGGAATGGATCTATGGAAGCGCTAGCCCTTTCACTCAAATATGTACTCCAATGTAGAGAAAAAGATTATTTGATTTAAACTAGCATGCATTGAGTTTTTCAGTTTACACTGCAGTGTAATTTTTTCAAATTGTCACAGTGCTGTCTCCACACATGACCCCCTACGTAAACAACAGCTCCTCCCCTCATGTCCACTCTCACCACCTCTGCCCTCTGAATGCTGCACTATCAGAACAGGGAAGAAGTGTGCGTCTCTGTATGACGGGGGGCTGACACTGGTGCTTGGCTGACATGACTGCTCACACCAGGGTTCACTGAGGCTGCTGCTGCGGCTCCTCCAAAAGCCCAGGGTGCGCTGGGAACCATACATGCGGCACAGAGAGAAGCGTGAGGTGTCTGAGGACGGATGTGAAAGGTACAGTGTCCCACGACATGACAAGACAGAGGAACAGCTGCTTGTGATGGTACTCCTTCTTTGTCTCCCCTCCTGTTGGATAGGCCCGCTGCTTTGCTCGCAGATATCTGGTGTGAGTACTGCACCGTAACTGAGTGGAGTCTGACTGCGATCTAACAGGAGGCAGTCTGAGGAGGAGGTGTAGTCTGTGTCGTGTAGAGAGATGGAATCAGTGGTGCTTGTGTTTATTAGCATAGCCTCAGAATAGCTAGGAATGACTTGTCTATTATAATGTATGTGCACCTCCATCTCTGTGCTATCTAATGTATCCACTCTAGGAATGACACAGCCAGTATGATTTTCAATTAGTTGGTCATTTTGTTGGTTAGAGGATGCGCCTGGAATGTACTCTAAGCCAAACAGTTTTTCTATTCTGTAGTGCACAAATGCAGTGCGATATTCACTGAGGACTCGAAGTGGCCAAGACAACATGAGGAAAGCTGCGAGCCAGAATGCCATCTGTGAACTGTACCATGGCATCTTATCAGGGTCCACATAGACCATTATGTTCTCTCTAAACTCCACATTCTTCAGCAGCATACCCTCCCTAGCCTCCATATAGTCATCTAAACCCTCCACTTCAGAAAAGAACCGTGCTCTCTGGTTTAAATAATCATTTTCAGGGCCTGTCTCAGTAAAACTGAAACACTTAGTAAATCTGAGTCTTGTGGCTGCATGGGCCTCCAAACCCTTGAGTTCACGAGAAACATCCTTCACACCACATCGGCTGTAGTCAAACTCCCCCTCGGCCAGATGGGTGTTCACTCTTTCGTGGTACACCTGAGTAGAGATGTAAGCGTCGCCACTTCGATATCTAGTCACCTGCCGAGTCCGGCGGACAAAGTGGTAACTAATGGCTTTCCACCAGATGCAGGGCTGGGCTTGTCGCATCTTTAGCACACGCTCATAGACGCTGTCAATGTCTGCCTTACGCTGCAGCTCACTTCTGGCTTGACAGTGCCAGCATTCCACCATGTACAGCACATAGAGCATCACAAGGAATGCCAGAGGGATGTAGATGTAGCCATCAGAGCAGGGGCTGTCATGGTAGATCATGGAGTGGCCCCCAAAGCCCACCCCAGAAAGGCCCCGCAGAGGTGAGGACAGAGGAGCAGTGAGAGGGGGGCTGAAGGAAGACTTGAAACTGATCTTGGTGACAGTAGTGAGCTGACACCAGGCCACTGTGCCCAGGCAGGTGTACATTAATAGAGAGAGGATCAAGCAGCGCCAGTGGGCCTCCCGGCACATGCACGCTCCCAGAGACTGCTGCTCTGGACGCTGCTGTAAAGAGAACAACAGAAGCACTTAGAGCAATGAGCCTATCCACTCACAAATGCAATACTAGCTAACTGTGGCAAAAAGCTTTTCCATAGGCAAGCATTAAGTAACCTGAACTCAAGAAGACATTCGGGGACACATTTGCCAAACTATATTGCAAGCAAGATAACTTGCAATAATACCTTGATAATCTTTGATATCTTAAACCAACATCATAATAGGTTTTGCTCACACTAAAGTACAAGGCAGTGGCATGTAACTAAGACAAAAACAGAGTTTGATGGGTTTTTTTCCTGGAAAAGTGGAAAATTACATATTTAGTTGATTTATGCCAGATTGGCACTGGACTGAGGCGGTCAGTTCCTACTTCCTATTTAAAGATACTGTCACAATTTGCTTCTCTGATATTTTAAGTAAGTATTTTACTGGTTAGATTGTAAAATTCATTATGATTCATGCCATATTCTATATTGAGTTTTGCTTAAAGAAAATGGATCAGGCCTTTCTACATCCTTTTCTCATGTGACCTTGAATAACTGGTTCCTAACTGCAGAATGATAGGGTTAGGATTTAAAAGTAAAACTAGAATGCATTGAAACACACTCATGCCATCTTTAATGGCCTTTATGGCATCTCCTGTTACACTTCTCAGGCTTTTGACTACTAAGTGAGATTCATTCGTTTTAACTACATTTTAGTTACTTTAAATGTAATGGAGCCTAAATGTAGGATATTTTAGTTTTGACACAAATTAATGACTCAGACATTAGGAAAAGGCTTTGGGGTATTTTCCTATTTAAATAATTTTATTATTGGTTATCTGTTGCCGCCTTACCTCCTCCGGAACATCACTTGCGCCTGTCAACTCCTGTCTTCCCCCTGTCCCATCTTCACTTGGAGCCGTGGCCGCGGTTGCCTCTTCACTCTCCAGATTTAGGGAGCTCATACTGTGCTCTTTGCATGTCCGGGAATAGATTATGAAGTTTTGCTCACTGGCTTTGCTGTAGCTGCGTTACTTCCGCCTCTCTGTGCCTCCTTGGAGCGCTGCAGGTCGGGGAAGGAGCCTCCGTGGTGCTGATGCTGCTGGGAGTCCCGTGGCGGTGCTGGTCCTCCCGTCGGACTGCTGCACCGCGGGGGGAGGGGTTCGGGGATTTCACCGCAGCAGAGGCAGCAGAGGTTCACCATGGTGCAGCCAATCAATTGTAATAGCAATCTTGTCACGGCGTGATATACTGTCACTTCAGCGTCTTGAGCCTGGGAAAGGCTGTGAAGAGACGATCGAAAAAGTAGCGATGTCCAGTCCGAAAAATGCAACGTGCAGCGTTCATTGATGTTCACACGGTCAATAGTAAATCATAATAATGAAGAATAAACGAATGAAGTGTTTTAGAATGATGCAAGTAGCAAAGCTAGGCATCCTCGCGTAGGATCATAATGTGTAGGATACGTTGATGGCTGGCTGGTAGTTTTATTTTGAAAACGGAAGTGAGTAGTTGCTTGTGCCACATAAAAAGAGTTCCCCGTGGTTGTTGTCAGCGCGGTACATGCATGTCATGGAGTGCTACATCCAAGAACGAAAGTCATAGGTGTGCCTCTTGAAAAGTACATTTTTAGTAGTTTTTTAATGTTTGGGTTGCAATGTGAGATGTAGATACATTGGCTCAACTCTATCAATAAGTTCATGTTAGTTGTTTACTGATGTAAACTCACATGCTGTTCCTGTGAAACAAGTCCCTTCTTCTTCAAGGTTTGAAAAAGCTATGACCAAATTTAAATGGTAGCACATGTGCGCATCTTGTTGACATAATTGGGATACTGTGTTATGTGATGTGAAGGATGCTGCGGCATCTCCCACCTACAGACTCGGAGGCGGACTTGTTGAGGGAACAGGAGAGATTCCTGAGCTCGGGAGCCCGGGCGGCTGCGAGTGTGGTCCGCCGGCCGGACAAAAGAAGACCGCAGGGTGGAGCAACGGAGGTGCCACAGGAGAATGTAGATCGGCAAAGGGATGTCGTCACCATAGAAGGTTTAACATCCAGCTTTTGTTGTTCTCACGTTCAGTATTTGTATTTTTCCACAATAGAAAATGGTTCTAGTTATATTGAAACTAACTAACCCCAATAATTTAGTGTTAATGTGCTGAGAAGTGGTGGCTATTAAGAAGAACACACACCCTAGTAATTTTCAGTAGCATGTTAATAACTCAGAAATACATGTACTGTTTTGTGTCATACAGCTGAAATACTGAATATGTGTCTTTTGTAGACCTACCAGATGAATTGCCCTCGCTGACCCCAGCACCACCGAAGAAGTCCAGGTTCAAGTCCCGCCGTGTGACCTTTGATCATGAGGATGCAGAGGAACAACTGGACACATATGACACTCACATCAGTGCTGTCCTATCTAGAATAATTGTAAATCGAAAACATGTTTGTTTGTTTGTTTGTTGTTTGTTAGTTTCTTGTCTTGAAAACAATATCATTCGTTAAGGAAAAGGATACCAGCTCTGTTCCTGTGTCACTACCAGAGTTCACTGGTATGGCTTTTCCTAAAGTACTCCATCGCTCTCAACACTGTGAGGTAAAACTACTTTATTTTTTAAAATACTAAAACAAAAAAGTTAAACTTTTATTGAAGCTGAGTTTGTGTGAATGAATTCTTGTCTGACAGATGCCAGAAGCTTCAGGTCCCGGTCGTAAAAAGAGCATCTTTGCACGTCACATAACTGCTCAAAGACTTAAAGAGGGAAAAACACAAAGTTTAACTTCACAGGCACAAAACAAGAAAGAATTGATGATGGACTGCAGTACTGGTACAGGTTAATATATTCCAAAATAATACTTCTGTTTGTGCATTTGCAACTTCTCTGTAACAGCTGTGTGAATGTGTTTTCAACAGACCAAGTTGGAGAGGCAGGTTCCAGGCTGATTTCAGGACAGGGTCTTGGGGTGCGAGGTGACTCAGAGGAGACCATGAGAATCCACAGAGAGAATCGAGAGAATCTACAGGGCATGTCGGAGTCCGAAATCCTGGATGAGCAAAAGAGGCTACTGTCTCAGCTTGGTACAAAGTCATACACAGCATTGGCAGACACAAACCTGAATAATATGGAGTAATAATTGAAATAATCACAGTGGTATCAATGTCAACTTCTGCACTTCCTGATGTTTGTTTTAATTATACATATGGTGTATTCTTCACTCCTCCTGTTGTCCCCTGTATCTAGATCCAAGGCTGGTAGAGTTTGTAAAATCATGCAAAGCCCAAAACATTCCATCCTCTGCACCAGCACCCCATCCGTCGAGAGACCAGAGTACCCCTCCTCTTGATGCTGTGGGTCAGTTGCCATGTGCTCATGTGGAGAAGGAGCCAGAGCAAGAACCTTTCACCGGTAATGTGCCTGTGTTTCATGTCTTTGGTTGATCATTGCTGTTTGAATGGTTTCAAAAATGGAATCCCGTGTTGGTGAAGATGGATAAATGTGTGCATATGTATTTAAACTGACAGGGAGTCATGTCTGATAACCAACACTTATATTTTGCCAAATTTTACAAAGTCATCTTAACATCCTGATCTAGTTTCAGCTCAATGAGCACACAGCCAATATATTTCTGTATGTGGAAGCAGAAGCAGACCTGCCAGTGAAGCCTCACAAAAACTGGGTGCATATGGATAAGTTGGAGCCTGAGAAGCTAGAGTGGATAAGAGACTTGCCTCCACCAAGAAAAAAAGGAACCAACAAAGTAGGAATTTCTACTCTTCTATTTTTTTTTTTTGTTATCTACTGAGAACTCAAAACTAGCATATTTTGGCAGGCCATGCAGGCACGCTTTGACTTTGCAGGGACTCTGATCCCTCCCACTGAAGACCTGCCCACTCACCTGGGTCTGCACCACCACGGAGAGGAACCAGAGGTCAGAGCTGCTAGTTCTGATTGCAGAAAACTCACTTTTAATTAATGTATTAAATAACCATTCCCTTCTTTTCTTCACAGCGAGCAGGGTATTCTCTCCAGGAACTGTTCCTGCTTTCTCGGAGTGAAGTAATCCAACAGAGGACTTTGGCTCTTAGCACTCTGGCTAATATTATTTCTAAGGTAATCTCGCTCATACATGCTACATACTTCATTAAAGCATTAGGTTGATGTATGTGTAGAGATTGGCTCCAACCAACCTTGTTTGCTGGACTACCTCAAGAAGCACTTAGACTTAAACTTAGACAGACTTTATTGATCCACAAGGGAAATTACTTGGACACAGTAGCTCACACATCACATTATATTACAATAACACAGATTTAAAAAATATAAAAAATCGTAATGAACTTTTAAAAAAGCAGCAATAAAAAATAGCAAGAGATTGGTGTCAATTAGACATAAATTATATCAATGTATATACAGTAAGTAAAAAACAAATACCGTAATATAAATAGTATATCACACGAGTTATTAGCAAGAGGTCATAAGGAAACAGTGAATAGGCTTATCTGTTACAAGGGTGAACTGTGTGCAGTTGCATGGAGTATGGTATGAATGTATGTATGAATGTATGTCCTGTATCTGTTACTGTTTGAGCAGAGCTGTAGGAGCCTGTTGGAGGATGAGCTCTTCTGTCCCTCTATAGTCTGGGGCAGTGGGTGAGCAGGAGTGTCCATGATGAAGAGCAGTGTGTCCAATGTCCTCCTGTCTCTCACTGTGTCAAATGTCTCCAGCTCACAGCCGATCATGTGACCAGCTTTACGAATCAGTTTGTCAATCCGCCCAATGTCTCTTTTACTGCTCCCCCAGCAGACCACAGCGAAGTACAGGGCACTGGCTAGATCTCCAGTAACTTGCTGCATACATTGAAAGATCTAAGCTTTCTCAGGAGTCTTCTCATGCTCGTCTTGTACACGGCATTACTGTTGTCCCTCCAGTCCAGCCTGTTGTTCACATGGACGCCAAGGTACTAGTTCCATGTCATTCCCCTGGATAGTGACGGGCTCCACTGTTGTCCTTTTCCTCCTGAAGTCAATTGGCTGTTCCTTGGTCTTGTCAACGTTCAGGAGCAGATGGTTTGCCTGGGACCACTCCAAGAAATTTGCATTTAGTGTCCTGTACTCGAGCTCCTGTCCATATCTGATACACCCTACCACTGCAGTCATCAGAGAACTTCTGCAGGTGGCAGGACCCCGAGCTGTACTGGAAATCAGAGGACTGTAGATTTAGAAACACCCAGTAGTAGTATGTGTATTGTATTTGTAAATGTGCATTTTCAATCCTGGACACTCTCCTCCAGGCCCGATGTGGTGGGTACCACTCCTCCTTGACGGGCTCTGTGCTCTCCTCTTTGCTCGACGCTGGCCTGGTCTTCCTGCTGCGCTTCTCTCTGGACGACAGTGTGGAGGGGGTCCTGTGTGCTGCCATACACGCTCTTCACGCATTACTTGTGTGTTCCGAGGATGAAGTAAGTTCATCGTTTTCTAACAGTTTCTGGTTCAAAGGCCTTACTAAATGACATTTATCTTTGTTTAGTATTATTAAAACATAAGTAAGATCATTATCTGTTTGTGTGGAAGACTAAAGTTGTTTGTGTTTTGTGTAGATTCATTGCATGAGTGACACTGAATATCCAGCATTCTCTACTTTGCTGACTACAAAATATTATATTTTTGCAGTGCTACACATTTATCAGGCCCAAGACTTTTTTCTTTCCATCTTCTTTCAGGCATGTATGGACAGCATTTTCTGTTGGTTTAGTGGCATGGCCTTATTTCCTCTGCTGCCATCTGCTGCTGAGGAAGAGGAGGATGAGCAACTCAAAGAGACCAAAGAAAAGCAGGATGAAAAGAGTGACTATGAGGTGGCGAGGCAGGATGTTGTTAAGGTACATCAGTGCTCCCTGGTCATGTTCTTGTGTTTGTTTCTGACTGATTAGGGTTTTTGTTTTAAGGGTTTGCTAAAAATGAAGCTTCTTCCTCGACTGCGATACATTCTGGAGGTTGTCCGTCCATCTGCTCACGTCATCCATTACATAATGGAGATCATTATTCGGCTTGCAAGGCACTCCACTTCCTCTGCCACTCAGGTGCTACCTGCTACATAACATGATTACAGATCAAAAGAATGAGACTTTTTACATTGTAAACATGCTAATAATGTGCATGTTAACACCTATGTGTGTGTGATTTCTCTTCTCGTGTGTAAATAACTTATTGTGTGCTATGCCCTGTCAGGTTTTGGACTGCCCTCGTCTGATTCAGGTGATTGTGCGGGACTTCCTGCCTGCCACTTGGATGGCCCCAGCCTCAGCCCCTCCTAAGTCTCTGTATGAACTCCCTCAAATCAGTGTGCTAAAGCTGCTTAGAGTGCTGTCCACAGCTGGCAGACATCTCTGCGCCAGAATTGTGAGTAGTTTTAATCTGAGTACTCCTGTCTCGACTTCAGGTTTCACATCAGTCTAAATGTGCCTGTGTGTGCTCCAGTTGAACTCTCATGGGGTGAAGGAGCGCCTCTCCTGCCTGCTCAGTGCTGAGCCCTGTGACCTGCTGCTCGGAGAGGCTGAGGCTATAAAGCTCTGCACTGAAGCCTACCGACTGTGGGCTGTGGCGGCCCGCTATGGACAGGCCTGCGACCTATACCTGTGAGTGCATATTTACCTAGAGATACTGGGGTTTAAGAATGGTTGTTTCATATAATTATAAAAGCATATGCATCCTTTTGTCGTCTCAAGTGATCTGTATCCAGCCCTCCTGAAATCCCTCCAGTCTGCTGGGCCCCTAACTTCGTCAGAGCCTCTGTTACCGGAGCGACTGCAGAGGCTTCTGGCCCTGATTTGTCTGCTCACTCAGATCACTCACACAGCTGGATGCCACCAGGAGCTGCAGGCTGCTATGCTCAGGTTAGAAACCAGTTTGTGGCTGCGTGTCATGACTTTGAAAGTATTATTATTTATGTTCTTTTGAACTCTGTATGTAGTAGTGGTGGTGAAGAGTGCCTGCCTCCTCCCCCTGTTTGCTGGGAGCATGTCTCTGGACTGCAGCAGACCTTGGTGTCTCATTTAAAGAGCTTTGTGAAAGGACTTGATAGTGACGATCAGAGAGAGATCAGCCTTGCTCTTATCCCTGCTTACCTTGTCTACCTACAGGCCTATTATCATCAACTCTCTCTACAGGTACAGGTTACAGACTCACAAATAGAGCAATAATTTACAGTGAACATGTATAAAGTATGTATACATGTATAATACATACCAGAATGCGATGCAACATAATTATAAAATAAATAAAATAACATTATAGACGTTAACCTATATAAAGCCAAACAACATATCTTCACAGAAGAGCTTCAATCCAGTACACACCCTAGAGGAACTGGAGGGGCTGGCGTCAGAGCTCATCTCTTTGTTGTCCCATTGTGTGGTTCAAAACCTCATTAAGAATCTCAAGTGGGCAAATTTCATTACATTATAGGTATGGTGATATTTTATATCTGTGTTAATATTCATTATATTTCCACAGGTCTTTCTCAATGGTGTGTAATGCTCTCCAGTGCCATGCTGAGACCACTGCGAGTCTACCTGGTCTGTCTTGTTCTGGATGGCGGGACACTCCTGGTCTGGCTTCTCCCACTTCCCCTTTCCCTCTGTTGATAGGACTGGCCCTTCTGCTGGACACAGTCACAGTCATCCACAAAGGCCTCACATTAAAGGCAGGGAAATGGCTGTAAAACCTTGTCATTTACTCAAACCATTCCTTTGTGTTTGGTCTTTCATGATCTTTGTGTTTATTTAGTTCTCAGGTGTATTTTCTGAGCCTGTTCTTGAGTACCTTTGCTGCACTGCCCGGGCCACCCCTGCCCTGTTCATCACTAGAGCCTGGCTCCTGCGTCATGAGCACTTTCTCCTGTACCTGCTGCTGCGACTGGCCCACAGGCTGGTATGCTTCTGTCACTGCTGTCAGCCACAATAGAATCTGAATTACTTTAGTTTTTTTATCAGATTTACTTGTTTCTCTAAAACTGAGGCACCATAGCAGTTAATCCAACTTGAACGTTGTTGTTTTTATATCAAAAGGAAAGTATAAATAAGCTTTTTAGAGTTGCAGCTTTGTCATTTTCCAATGATTATGTAAAAGTATGATTTTGAATGCTACTAAGCAAAGACCTCTGGTAATAGCATGGCCATTGTAAAAACAGAAAGTAAATCTAAAAATCTAGACCAAACACAATGCATAATTCTATATGTTCTGCAAGTCTCTACTATTCCCTGCTTTTTAGTGACAAGTGTGACCTTGTAAGACTCCTAGTCAAATTAAATACATGTAAAAGACACAAGTTCTGTTCTTTGTGCAGAAAGATGGGGTAAACAGTTGTTTACAATGTTGTTCATCTGAGTTCAAATATTTTTATTTGTGCAGATGCCTGTTAATCCAGAAGTAGCCAAACAAACCCCACTTTTCCACCAGATGGCGCTGGTTCTGTTGTCTTGGCTTTTACCTGGAAGTGAATTCATGGCTCATGACCTTCTCTCAAACATCATTTTCAGCAAGTCCTTCATACCGTAAGCTATACTTGGATTTCTCATGGCGTTCTCATCCAGTTGTAAGAGTTTCAGTTGAAGAGTGCAGTACTTTCTTCATTGTTTGCATGTAATACTTGCAATGTATTGTTTGATGGAATGCCTTTAATATAATAAACTTTAGTTTAAAATCTAATAAGTGTGATAAATTTCTTGTGACACAAGCGGTCAGATTGATTTGTTTTTTTGTCTGCAGAGAGAGCCACAGTGGAGGACCGGAGGCAGTTGATCTGGAGGAGCTCAGGCTCCAGGAGGAGTGCCCCAGCTCTAATCAGGCCCTAGGCTCTCTGCTCAGAGAGGCCTGTGTCCAGCTGTCCTCCATTCGGGCCTGCTTCCTCTCCCACTTGGCCCATTTAGCACCGGCTGTGGTAGTGTCCAGGAACTCGCTCCTCGGTCGAACTCCTTGGATGGCATCTCAGTTCCTCCCAGAGCTCAGCGGCCCCATCCTGCCCTCTGATTGGCCCTACCTTCCCCTAGTGAGCCTGTATGATCGGGCTGGGGTGTCTGAGGGTGGCGGGCTATCTGTTCAGGAGCTACCCTTGGGGGCACTCATGGCTGTGACCCACTGCCTCCAGTGGCTGCTGGTGCTGGAGGTCTGGAGAGAGGAGGCTCTAAAGGTGCACTGATAATTGCCATGAATATGTTTCATCACTTTGTAGACACCACATCCTGTACAACATACATAAGTTTAACCACCTTTCTGCATTAGATTTCTGGATAAGTTGAATTCATAAATGGACTGATGCGGTTGAAGTGATTTTGCTGAGTATGTGACCAAATGTTCTTGTTATAGGTGATTCTGCCTGTAGCCAAACTGTCCCGTTTGTCCTGTGTGTTCCTCTGCTCCAGCGACCTGTTCCTGGAGAGACCCATCCAAAGTCTATCCTGGGCTTTGTTCAGGCTGCTCACCAGGTTCATCTCTTTAAGCACCTCCTCTTATAGATTATAGAACCTCGTGATCACATAAGTTGTGCCGTTTCTGTTTCCAGAGCTTCCCGCCTGAATTCACTGGACCTGAGCATCCCTCCTCCAGGCCTGGCCTCCTTCCAGGACCTGTACTCAGCCCTGCTGGCTCATTATGAGGCTGTATCATTTGGGGACCCCCTGTTTGGCTGCGTCATGCTGCTACCTTTGCAGCGGAGGTACAGTGTGGATCTGAGACTGGCTGTGTTTGGAGAGCATGTCGGGATGCTCCGCTCACTCAGTGTCACTGTGAAACAGGTTATTACCCCTGCCAGTTAACTACACCCTACTAGTTGTACACATATTACATAATTTGTGTATTATTTGTTTGATTCAGTTGAAGCAAATTCAGTGTAAATGCTGTAAATGTAAATCTTAACATCCTTAGCTGTTCATCCCCCTGGAGCGCTTCACCTCTCCTCCTGAGGACTGCCTGGCCCTTCTCCGTCTTTACTTCCGCTGTCTGCTCACTGGAGCTCTGAAGCAGCGCTGGTGTCCTGTGCTCTATGTGGTCGCACTCTCTCACCTCAACACCTTCATTTTCTCCCAGCACGCTGCAGCACAGGTAGCATATACTTCCCTGTAAAGATATATCTGGCAACAAATCTGACCTTTTTGAAGGCTACTTGCTTCATCCATTTATTTTGTAAATTTCAGTTCAGCTCCGAGCTCCCCAGTTGAAAGTCTATGATGACTGTCTCTCATCAAAATGGGCTTTGAGACGCACATTTATAAATGTCAAAAATCATACAATCTCTAATGCAGAACAGAAAGGTGATAGGAGCTTGCTGTGAACCCAGTGTAAAGGAGCCTGGAACCCACAGCTCATGTGGAAGCGGGTCACATACCTCACATAGTTAGACACTGTAGCTGCTGCACTGAAGGGAAATACACACTTATGGAGGATATCAGCCAAGTCATGGTCATAATTTTCCATTAGATTCTTCAGAGTGCACTCTTAGTCCAAAATGTACTACCCATTTGTGTTCATAACATGTCCCTATTCCCAAGGTCATATTTTTTGCTCCAAGAATTCACATGGCTTACATTGATGGTATGTGTATGTGTTACAGGAGGTGGAGGCTGCTCGCATCACTATGCTCCGGAAAATATTCTATCTGACTGATGAGGTACCTCTCTGCCCCAAAAAATCTTCACTTCTTTTGTCCCACTCTGCTTTTCACTTCCATTTTAAAAAAAAAACAAAAAACTCACATTTCAGCTCAAACTCTTTGCTCTGAATACAGATACACTGACCAGTCTGTACAGGAACAGCTGACTGGGGCATGGGTGATTGGACTGTTATACCTGTGTAAAGTGTGTAAAACCTTGTGGAGCTTTAGATTCTATAATTTTCCATTTGGATACTCTTTTCATGAATGCTCCTGACATAAAACCAGGACGTATGCTCATTTTAGTCCTGTGGTCAGGTCTTTGCACTGGTTTCCAGTAGTTTAGTACAAATTGTGCTTTACAAATAAACCTGCCTTGCCCCGAGAACACATGTTAACTGAACACCTTTTCCTCAGGTGTTGAAGAAGCACCTCCTGCTGTTTCGTCTGCCCCAGCAGCAGTCAGACTGTGGCTTTGACCTGTACGAGCAGCTGCCTCCCATCAGGGCCAGGCGCCTGGAACAAGTCCTGCGACCACAGGACTCCAGTAATTACAAAGACCACCGAGCTGAGAGTGAGAGGTGAGACAGAGCAGGGAACACGTGTGCTCTGGTTCTTTACTCCAGACCCCAGACTTGTGCTGCATTAGTAAAGAGATCCTCTGAAAGTCATCTATAAATTGTAACAGAAGTGTTTATGGACGTAGTGCATTACTGGCAATAATCATAATCTGTTTCATGGATTTTAATGGTGGTTTTGAAACTATGAAACACCTAGTGTTAAGAATAGAAAACTTGGGGATGAACTGCAGATGGAGGGAAAAATTAGTTCCACAGATTTTTCCTTTGGTTAAGAACAAGAACACAAAGTTAACCATCTCGCTATTCTGGCCAAAACAAAAATGCTTGTTTACAAGTTCCTGTCTGGGAATAAAATCTGATTCTCACATCATCTTGTGCTTTCTCTTTTTATTAAAAGCAACATATCATGTAAAATAATCTTTTATGATATTTTAACACTGTTATAACGGTGGGATTACCCAGTTGTATTTTGATTTATTTATTCATGCCTGAGTGATCCTCCATTGTCCTGCATTTGAGATGCTCAGAAAATTTCATTTTTCACCTACCCCTTATCTCTGCCCTCTCCTCTGTCTTTGCTTGTCATTATTCAAAACAGTAGTAGGTTAAGTGTGTCACTGAAGAAGCAGCTTGGATGAGCTGCAAAACGTGTTCGACCAAATAAACTTTGTCCAGTTGACAAATTGAATTTCTCCTTTTGCCGTTAGTAGGTTAAAAAATGTTGCTGTTTTGAACAGATAATCTTTTTTTTTTTTATGAAGCAATTTTAGATTAATATTGTGTTTTACAATGAAATAAATGTTAAATGTTGATCTATGTATGTTTTAATATCAAAAAATAGCATAATATGTCTTCTTTAAATACTAGAAAACTAAATGTTAAAATACTAAATAAACATTAACAGAAAGGATTAGATAAAAAATGCAGGTTCTTGCAAATGTTAAAACCTGTTTTACATAAAGTAGTGCTGTGCTCTGTTATTGATCAGTCCCTCATTTAGTGGACCCCATTACTGCTCATTGACGCTGGATTAATTACTGTCTTTGTTCACATAGGAGATTGGAGGGGATTGCCCTGAGGGGATTCTGTACTCAGAGTTTGATAAAAGCCAGCAGTGATCAATGCAGTGCCATTTGAGAGCCCAAAATAAGTTCCATCAGTCACATTTATGGACTTCTCATTAATAAAAGTTAACTGTATAAGCTTGAAAAACATCAGCCAAACTGAACTAAACTTATTTTTAGAGAGGGCCATCCATGATAATATCTGAAGTTTTTACCTAAAACTTATTTGGATGTCTACCTTCTTCTACAACTCCTGATTTTGCTAAATCATTCACCTGTGTGAATATCCAGTATGAGGTCAAGCCTTTGATCTGTGTCTTGACTTCGTAGCTTCTAGAGACAGGCAAAGTTACTCTAGAAAGTTGTGTACATTATGAGGTTCATTAAAATGTTCAAGAAGTTATGACAACATAGACTTTGGTTCAAAATAGTGCTGTACAGTGCATCTCCCCACTCTCAGACCGCAAACCTCAACCATACATTCTGTAATACACAGAGCACAGCCTCCTGTTTTCAAGGTCCCCTGACGTATGATCAGATATTCACTTCGGAGAGTGTGTATATACTGTATATATAAGCTTGAGAATAGCCAAGTACATTATCAGGCCGTCAGCGCGGACTGGTATGTTGTGTCCTTATGTTCCGTTTTGGCCTGTGTCCAGCCCATAGATTACGGTCCAGCCCCATCAGACTAACATCTCTATCTGCTTCCAGTGGTAGCACTTACGACACACATCCACAGACACTCTCTTTTACCTCACGCTTCTCACTTGGTTGCAAATCAAAGCTGCAGATTCAAATGAGGATAAGTGGCTCAGTGCATAGAGTAATCCTTAAATATTCAGGAACCAAATAGTCCTGTTTTTATACAACCCCATATAAAAAACTGTTATATAAGGCCTTGCGGAAGGGCATGTGCATGTGTTTAAAAGCTTCATCCATCCACAGAATGTTACAGAATGATTTATTATTCATTAAATAAGCCATACATTTTTGTGTGGGATGAACTAGCAGCAGCAACACTATGCAAATCTTAAACTACTAAGAAAGTATTGGAAAAGACTTGTATGATTCTCTAATACAGACCAGACATATTTTTTGCTGTTGCTGTCTGTTTGTTGACCCAGTTAGATACTACGTTTTGCAGGGATTTGGGAATTTAAAAATAATCTGTGTAATTTTACCTTTCTTTTTTTTTTTTTTTTAATAAAGAGATTTGTAACACTATTTGTCACCACTGCAGGTTACAGACTTTAAGAATAGAAAGACCTCCCGAGTATATTCAGGAACCTTTTCATCATGCCCTATTGTGGCAGATGAGCTCACTGTCAAAAGAGTGAGGTCTTTCTCATTGGCATTAATAACTCGAATATTACAAAAAGACAAAAATGATTTTTGAATATGTTAAGTCAGACTTGGCTTGCAGATAAAAGGCTCTCTGTTCCTCCTGAATAGGTGTCATTAATTGAAGACACTGAATATTCATAATGTAGCAATAATAATGTAGTAGAAATTTAATAGTAATAATAGTGTCGTCATAATTTTAAAGGTCTATTCAGTTCAGCTATTTTTGTGCGAGGACCTCCTGCCCATGTGGTGGCGCTGTATATACTGCAGTGTCCAACACCACGAGCTACAGGACAGGACTAAATGAGTGTCAGCAGGTCCTAATGCCATTAAGCCACCATAATTTACTGAAACTGATTTAATTTGGCGCAGGACATGTTAGACACAAACAAAGGCTTCATTCAGCCGCTGTCCCTGCAGAGCAAAACGGGCTGAGAAGAGGGGGCGGTGCTACCGACCCCTGGGGGAGGGGCCTGTGGGATGGCTCACACATGAGGGAGGTGCCTGTGGGGCGGCTCACACCTGAGGGAGGTGCCTGTGGGGCGGCTCACACCTGAGGGAGGTGCCTGTGGGATGGCTCACACCTGAGGGAGGTGCCTGTGGGGCGGCTCACACCTGAGGGAGGTGCCTGTGGGATGGCTCACACCTGAGGGAGGTGCCTGTGGGGCGGCTCACACCTGAGGGAGGTGCCTGTGGGGCGGCTCACACCTGAGGGAGGGTCCTGTGGGGTGGCTCACAGCTGGGGGAGGTGCCTGTGGGGTGGCTCACAGCTGGGGGAGGTGCTTGTGGGGTGGCTCACACCTGAGGGAGGTGCTTGTGGGGTGGCTCAAAGCTGGGGGAGGTGCCTGTGGGGTGGCTCACAGCTGGGGGAGGTGCTTGTGGGGTGGCTCACACCTGAGGGAGGTGCTTGTGGGGTGGCTCACAGCTGGGGGAGGTGCCTGTGGGGTGGCTCACAGCTGGGGGAGGTGCCTGTGGGGTGGCTCATTGCTGGAGGAGGGTCCTGTGGGGTGGCTCACACGTAAGGGTGGAGTACTTTGCTGTGCTGTCAATTATTCAGATTATCTCATTTCTCTCAGGTCCCCTCTTTCTGTGGAGATGTAGTAGAATTGCGGATAAAAGATTTTGTTTGTGACTAGTATAAGATTGTATTCTCAGCATGTACAGATCAGCAGGACTGGAGAATGGCGAATAGCTTTCTTAAATGGTTTTGAATTATGTAATAAATGTATGTCATTAGTCATTGAGAAAGAAAGGGCCATCATCTATCTCAAAATGTACCACTTGCAGCAAAAGCAAGGAAAAAAATCTTGATCAGTGTAATGATGTAGTTATGGTGTAAATGTGTTGTGCAGTTGTTTCGTCAGTCTACTAATAAGCTCTTGTACAGTAGCCAGGTTTTCAAGTCATGGATGAAACATGGATCTGTGTTATATCTTGTTATATGGGCAAATTTCTTTTTAAGACAGAAATTTTTAAATGATACTTATAATAGAGCCCAATGTTGCATTGTTCAGTATTTCATTTTTACCCCTACTTCCTTGTGTTTTTCTTGAGATAAAGAATGTTCAAAAATGAGCTCATTCAAATGACCCCTGAAGATCCCTGCGCCCCATACTCAGAAAAGGGAACGAGCCTGTGCCACTCCTGTATTCATGATGAGAGACTTTGAAGCTGTGCATGTCCAGCTGATTGCCTCTGCTCCTACTAGAAATCAGAGCACTCTTCTGTGGACACTGCAAAGCTTTTCATAACAAGAGCTCACCATCGAAAGGTGACACTCCTAAATATGAATAATAATAATATCAGTAATAAAAAAAATCAGCTAGACAATATAATTTGTATTATTTGGTTGAGACAGATGATGATCATGAGGACTAATTCTGCCTCTTTGGTACTGCAACACACAACAGTGTAAATCAGAACCACTTTGAGCAAGTGTGTGAGTGCACATGTATTCAAAAACAATGTTCAACAAACTTCTTCAGATTATGTTGCCATAAATTGTGTATCTGTAACTCTGTAATAAAGTAGACATACGACCCTGGAAAGCAAAACAAAAATAAGTTGTTTTGTACTTTCAAATGTTCTTTCAAGTGCCCATCTAACCATTTCATCTGCATCCGTAATTGTGAGGTGGCTTTTACGGTCACAGAGAGGTGGAAATCTCACTGATTCTATTGCATTGATGGCATTACGCTTGAGGTCAGCCACTTTAGTCGTTCAGCACTAATGAATTGGACTGAGATGAGAAACACTCAGCTCTGGTCAATCAATGCTCCACCCTCTGCTGCCCTGTGCACTCTCTGTGCGTGTTACCAGTCTATCTGACACTATAGGGAGGTGAAACTATGGTCTGGCCAAGACGTATGGTATATGTCCATTTGATACATTGTAAAGAAGGAAAAGAAGGTGCTGCCCAGCTCCTGTCCACAATGAGGGGCTGACGTCACAGAACTGACCTCCTGCTGGAGCTGCAGCGAGCCAGCTGGCAGCGACAAGAACGTGTACATGAAACTACATGTCCCCATGTGTTGTAAGATCAACACTGTGCTGCTCAGATGGGTAGCTCATGTTGTTACTCAAATAGTTCTTGGACAGACAATGAATAAATGCAAACTTAAAGAAGGCTACAGCATTGAACAAAACACAACCAAAGACACTAATGATCATGTTTTATGATCGATTTAGGGGCTGGTTTAGTATCACCCACCTCTCAATAGTTAACCAAATAGTTTACATTCTGGTCAGGAAAATTTACCTTTACTGTACAAGTGCTTTCTTTCTTATCACCATCCACCCATTTTTTTGACATTGGAATGCTTATTGGCTCTTGTTAATCTGTTTTTTTTTTTTTTCCATCATCATTTTTCTTGTCCTTCGAGAGAGAAGATCTCCAGCACACTTCCTTTCTGCACTACATTTGTTCATATGGAGACAGTGTCAACTATTTTAAATGTGAACATGTCCAGGTGTTTTTGCACCAGCAGTGTTTTAATACTCTGAGCCTAGAAATGAATTCATCATAAGTGAAACCAATCCCCGTTGTTCACTTGCACACTATTGTACTGTTCAGAAGAGCTCATCCACACAGCCTGTTTCTCTGGATTTAGCCTCATCCTATTCTGCAAAGGATTCACTTCAAAGTCGGGTTAAACTGGAACCAGCTCACCTACACTGTTGACCACAAGACACTGGCACTAACCATTTTGTTTGATAGAAGACTTTTATAAAACCTGTGAAACATGGCATGGCGGCATACACACACTGACAAAGGGACAAAAATAGTTCTCTCTGATGCTCAGATGAAACCAAGTACCTTCACAGTCACTACTCCATGTGCATGTATTGTATATGTATGGACCAGAGTGAACAGGGAAATTCCTGGTGAGGCAGACCGATGTTTTTTCAGAGGAGCTGCCACGGGTACTCATCTGCCAAGTCTTTACACCAGATTTGAATGAACAATACCGTAGTATCATGTGAAGCTGAAATGTCTTGATCAGGGACATGAAAGTAAAGATTGGAGCTAAACTAAAGAGAATACTAAATACTTAAGCAAGCACTGGAACAGACTGTGTATAAATAGAGTTTGGTGTTAGGTAGTGCTTTATAATATGAACTCCTGGGAAATTTGTGATGTGGCCCATTTGTCACACATTCCTCTTGAGCTCACACATGCTACAGAGAGTCCTCGTGTATATGCTGTTGTGCCTCCCTGATCACAGTTTTTGCCTGCCATGTGACCACAATATTTTTTATAATTGAAGATGGTCTTGAAAATATTGCTAATACATCTAACAAGTTAAAGTAGATCATTGTCTATATACTGGTATAGCCTATAGAAATACCTTCACAATTGTATTAGAGCGTAGATCGTGATCTGCTACTTTGGAGAGTTTGCACTATATTGTAACGACTTAACTCTGCCTCTCACTCACCCAGAGCATGAAGGACGCTGACAAATACAAAAGTTGCATTAAACTGAGAAGCACTGAATCACTTTATAATACCAAAATAACACCACCACATATTCTCTGACAACTACAGGGAAAAAACCTTATTAGGGTCAAACACACGAGAGAGCAGTAAGGGACTGCGCCAGTGCTGGTTTAGGCAAGAAAGTCGAGGCTTTTACCGCAGTATTTCCTCTAGGATTCATAGAATGGTTGGCTTGAAATCCACACTAGTCTGTTTGTAGGCACTATAGATTGGTAAGTAGGACAAATAAGATTTAAACTATGAAATGTATATCACAGGAAATAAAAAAAAACTCATCAATATGCAAACTATGGCGAGTGTGTTTTTTATTTGCACACCATCCTGTCTGAGCCAGTTCTGAGACTTGTTTTTTTCTGATGATGAATGTCAAGACTCTTACTCCTACTTACTTTGGAGCTGATGTCATCAACATTCTCTGGGTGTGTGATGCTAACCGTAGGCACTTTTCTGTCTGAAGCTCTGTTACTCAACTTAGACTTTTATCTGAGCTTTGTTTTAACACAATCTGACCATAAAGTACTCACTAAGTTGGAAATACCACAGGTGAGCTGATTTGTACCGTTAAACAAATCTCTCACACATAAAATTAAAGTCACAAGCTAGCTAGTATTAGATTAGCCAACAGTTTTTATCAGTTTTTAATGTATCAGTATGTGACTTGATTTTATAATTTTGCAACATTCATTATAACCTGCTTGTCTCCATGGAAATGTTATTGCTTTGCCTGAAATGTTACATACTGCACTTTAAGTATTTATCTAGCATTTATTCATTTACAGGCGTTTGCAATTCTTACTGAGAACTGGATTAGCTCACTGTAGAGGTGACCTGTTCCTTGACCTGATGGCTTCACCTGCGTGTCTTCATGGAAATATATAAGTTTAATGCCATACTGTGGAACATTCCAAGCAAAATAGCACTAAGCAAATGACAAGACCACTGTGTTTGAAAAATCTTTTTAAGAGTGGAAGATCCACAGACTCAAAGAATGAACCAAAAAGATCCTAAGTATGATCAGGGAATACATTTTAATTGTGTGCTTTTCTCTTGGGATGGTTTGTCAAATGCTTTTCTCCGTGGAGATGTTTGTCTGGAATGTTTCACAGTATGGTATTATAGTATTGGTACCTTTCTATCTTCACAGAGACCAAACCAAAACCAAACCAAGTTACAGATCTGTGGAGAGGCAACCCCGCTCACAGTCAGAATGCAGGTTTTTCTAGGTATTTTGAGCAATGAAAACCACCTGTAATTGAATAAATGTAAGGCAGAGCTGTTTAATGTCATACTGTGGAACATTCCAGGCAGAGATATGACATATCCAGCGAAATAAGCAGGTGATGGACCCCCAATCAAAAAGTTCACACAGACGGACCCCCAACCAAAAAGTTCACACAGATGGACCCCCAACCAAAAAGTTCACACAGTGCACCTTTAAGTCATAGTATTTATGACATGGCAATCCTTCCAAACTATGCATGGGTTTAAGTTTCTCTGCTACACTGTCTGGTTCATTTAAGAAGAAATGTCAAGAAATGAGGACAAGACAAAGCATTATTTCACCAGCCAATTCAAAGTAATGAGCTTCTTGTAATTGAATTAGCTGATTCGATTTGAGATGATCCCAGGAAACTGTGCCTGTGGATAAAGGTCAGAGGTGTGGTGACGTGGGGTGAACACTGACCCAATAGTGGTGGGACACAACAGGAAAACCCAATGTTCACGCTTCAAGGAAACGAAGGAGGGGGGGCCTGCTTGGCCTTTAAACTCAATGGACATTTTAGGACAGACCAATTAACACAGACCAATCTCTCACTATGGAGATGTTGTTGCTTTGCCTGGAATTTTTCACAGTATGATATTAAAATGGTCTATTTCTACGAAAACAAGCACCACGCCACTTTACAGGTCAGATTTGTGGAGAGGTGGACCCGCTTACAGTAGAATGCATATTTTTCAAGGTATAGTTGCACCGTTAACTTGAATTAACTTACACCCAGGCCTAAACTGTGAGTGAAGAGAAGGACATTGAGAGGCTGCGAGGGCCAGTGGTTGTGCTGCTGCAGTGGAGATAGAATTGGCTTCATACTCCCTGGCTCCTTGGTAGTTTTGGTCTTAACTGCAATTTTTAGAGCTCCTTTCACTTCCATTAAAATTTTGGTGGGAGTTGTGCTAAAATAGACTTTTAGTAGGCATGGAAGAGGTGTCAATACTGATCCACTTCAGAAAGTTTAGAGACTCCATTAACGTGCAGGTTAGATGTGTCTGCCTGTCTTAGAGCATGTGACTCTGCTTTAGTTCATCCACTTTCCATACAGTTACAGAAGGAGACTTTTCTTTAAAGACAAGAATTTAAGTTTAATGTCATAATACAGAACATTTGACACAAGCTATATCAAGCCGCCCCTCCACCAGAAAAGTTACATACTATTGTTGTATCACTGACTTTCTGGGCAGCTGTCCGTCAAGTAAAGAAGTGTTTGGGAACTGGGGGGTTGTCTAGGCATATCAGACCAGTCTTACTGTTGTTGTGTCCCTGGGAATTTTAGTTTAAGGCACACTGTTCCCATAGGGAAATTTGTCCTCTGCATTTGAAAGACACCCTTCCCCTCAATCACTAACTCCAGTTACAGTGATGTGGCTGATTGCATGTGGAAGAGCATCTGGCATAAAATCACCATGCACACCCTTGTGCATGAGCAAGTAGGTATTTTTTTAAGTTTGGGTTCTCACATGTGGTAACTTACGACACTTGAAAACGTTGAAGCTCAAGGAACACACAACTGTCTCTAAGTTCTATGACAATAAAGACAATAAAGAAATGTTAATCGAATAGGGGCACAGGGTCTCAGAAGGTTAGAAGGCACATATTTAGCTCCTGTTGGTCACACTAAAGCATCAAACATCAAACAAAACGGTCACAAGGTGTTTATCATGGACACATGAGGACAACCAAACTGAAAACAGTTTCCTATAAACCGGTCCCATACCATAGTTTCTCACAAATAAAGCACCTGTCCCCACATTCAGTCTGTTCTGTCTGGTTTTAGAGTCGTGTGGAGTCCCGGTCCATCAGGACAAAAACGTTGCCTGAAATTGAAAGTTGTTCTTTTAGGGAGTGTGCTGTGTGAACTCTGCTACTTGACTTTTGTGGCTGTAGACTGTTGGCTTAACAATGCTCTTGGTCAAGACTAGAAACAATAGGGTGGGACAGAAATATATTTTACTCTCTGTGTATGTTAACATTACATAATATGACTCTTTTCAACAAACATGGTGTGACGTCAGTTGAATGTCTTTGTCATGTTGGATGTAAGATGGTAGTAGATGTGGGCCTACAGTAGAGCTGTATAAACAGTGGGCTTCCATGCAGGATCTAGTTCATTACTTACATGTCACTCTGTTCTGTTTCATTTCTCATAATAATGACTATTTACCTAATTTCCCTCTGCCTCCTATAGTCGACATGTGATGCAGAGTGGTATACTCCTTTGGATCTGTCCTGACCTCGGTCTATTTTGTTTCATTCTCAGAAAAGCTGAGAAAAGACGTGGCCACTTGTAGAATTGACATTAGTGGAGTTCATCAAGGTATTACATGGAAATGTAGGCTACTAAACGCACAGAACTTCCTCACCACTTTAGCCCAGAATTAAATTTAGTCCTGAAAAGTGGACAGATGTCCGGAACATGTTCACAGTGTGTCAGTCAAAGCCCCACTGTACACACTTGCCTTGTTCATTTACGTTGAAACCCAAACGAATGCATAAGTGCTATGAGAATATACGACCAGACAACTAACCTTTTACATATACAACCTTTACCCAGATGAAGAGGCGTATCGTGGACACGCAGAACGTAAACGTTAGTTCGTGCGTCATGTTGGCATCTTCAGTGGAACAGGAGTGTCGTCACAGGCGCTGCAGCATCAGCAGCCTCAGCAGACACAGAGAGAGAGCAGCGGCCGCTTCTCCCGGAGCCCAGCGCTGGAGCACCTTCATCCATGTGGACGTACCGAGGGTAAAAGTGCACGGACCGCGGAGCCATGGAACAGTTTAAACTCTGGACTCCTCTTCTCTCGGCTCTTATTCTGATGGGTAAGCGGCACAAGTTATGAACTTGATCTGGACCATTCTTTAAAATGTTGTAGTCTACCCCATAGGCTACAGCTCACTTAGTATTTTCCCATAACATTGTGTGGCTAGATTTTTTTTTGTCAGATATAGGGGGCTAAACTTTATATTTCAAATGCTCCATAGACTGCAGGTTAAGTTGGTTGTTGTATTTTGCTTTTTCAAAACCAACAGGTCACATGACTGAATTTTATCAGGCTAGTGCCCTGAGTCTGCAGTGCTGTGCGCGCTAAATCTACAGAGCCTAATGTTTTTGGTGTATGTTCTGGCTGCGGCTGTGGCTCATGTACCATACAGTTAGTTAAATCCATTTTGGTAATGGAGCGACAGAGAAGAGCTGACGGCACAGTGCGCGCTGCACTGGAGTTGTTACTTGGACCTTAGCAGAGCTCGGAAACAGCATTATAACTCTAAACCACGACTTTTTATTTATTTATTTATTTGAGCAGGCGTCAGGTCTATATGGAGTTTTAGTTTGTTAAATCTATAAATAACTACATTTGTTTTGTGGTGGCACAGTTTTGTCCAAAACCAACCAACAATTTTAAACTAAGCTACTGTTCTATAGGCGTTTTCACACATAACAAAACCAAGACACTATAATCCCATAGTTCCTATTTAATCGGAGGGACCGTCTCCCTTTCGTGCATTGGCACAGATACAGTGGCTGAAATTGGGGCTAATATGGTTTTAAATGTGCATCTCTATAGTTGTACGTACATTTAGGGAACAGTAAGAAAATGTTATTTTATTGAGCACTGTACCTAACAACAGAATTAGCCTACATGAACAATTAAATTATTACCATAGTTATTCAGAATTTGAATTACTGCTTACTAATGAAGTATTGAATTTTTGGAGCTACTGTGTCCAAGTAATTTCTCTTTTGGATCAAAAAATGTTTCCAACAAAGGCAGTGTTGTAGGCTACTCTCACCAAAAGGTTCATGGCTCCAACAGTGTGAAAAACCTCTGATGTGATATGTAGCCTACCTGGACATTTGGACTGTCTACTTTCTTTTTCTAGTCTTGTTTTTATGACTTAACTTTCTATAACTCACTTTAGGAACTGTTTGTGGGGCTTAAGTGCAGTAGCTATATTTTCTGTAGGCCTATTCATTGTCACTGTAAGATGTAGCAAAATGAATGTGCATCAGTATTTGCATACCAAGTTCTTTTTTTACGCATATTGCTTTAATTACACACAAACCTTGTCAGATTCATATTATTGTGTCTGGTTTGTGTATGTTTTGCTTCGTTCAAAAACAGATGGCGTCAGGTGGATTGCTTTGATTTTATATAGGCACAAATTAGCAATAAATCAAATGCGTGATTCACCTGTTTCTTTCCATTTGGACAGTTCATTTGGACTGCCTACTCACAAAATACAGAAGAAAAGCCTGATGACATGGACTAACACATTCTGGCAGTGATGCAGAGGCTCATACACTGATGCCGGAGTGCACAGCTGGGACAAACTGGCACCGTTCCACAAATGTGCAATGAAAGTGATCAAATGGAAGGATATACTTCAGACAATATGGGGCTGTACAGAAAGTAACAAAATAATAAAAATCATGGCAGAGCATTTTTGTACATGATGTCTGTCCATTAGACTCTTCAATATATTGGGACTGGGCCCTGTGGTCACAAATAACTGGTCTAAACCAACTAAATTAGAGATACATCAGTTAGCCAATATTTTTAGCATCTGGGCTATCAGCTTTAAATGTTCACTATGTAGCTCTTCTGATGGGGTCCGCCCGGAATGTTTACAATGTTTTACAAAATTTGCCAAGTGCACTAAACAGAAGACCCCATGGACTGAGAAACAGCTCACATTTCTGCAGAATAAATTAAACATTTAAATTTGTGTTAAAACAAGTTATATATTTTATTCTAAATGATGCAAGGATATTTAGCTGTGATTGAAATGTCCTAAATTGAATACTGAATAATTCATATGAAGATGGCACTGCACAAATGGGACCACACTGCTCTCTTACATGTGTCTATGCCACATACCTCCACTATGTAGACTCTGTGCTTTGTTTGATACATTCAACTCTGTTTGCGACAAACATATGGACCCTGGCTTCATTTCCTATGTATCCGAGGACAACCTTTGAATCTGTCCAGTAGGTTTCTTGTGAGAATCCAACTTCCAGTTCCTTTTTCAGCATATCACCAGTGCAAACAGCAACTACAGTAGCTGACAATTCAAGTCATGGGATGGTTGTGACTTTAGATGGTGGAACTCTTGATCTTCCCATCACCAGGGAACAGTGGACTTCACCAGATGTGCTGACTGCTGTGAGGTAGGTACACATGCCATATCCAGATGCACTTGCATTGGAGAAATAGTGCAGTTCGTAATGCTTAGCCTTGAAGTTCTTCCGTTGGAAGTGAAGCTAAGACCTCGGTGCTGTTTGAGATGAACTTGTGTAACTGAAGACTGCTGGTGCTGCAGAGTTCACATGCCTCTTTGACGAGCTGTATTGCTTGGCTTTCTGTATCAACACTTACTAATCCATCGTTGACGTAGAAGTTTGTTTTCATAAACTTGACTGTTTTGTCACTGAAGCGTCCTTCTCCTTCAGTTGCCAGGTGCTTAAGACCGTAGTTAGCGCAGCCTAGGGAAGAAGCCGCAATAAACAGGTGAACTTTCATCCTGTAGATGGCAAATGGGGCGTTGAGGTCGCCATTCTCCCACCATAAGAACCTTAGGTAGTCTTGGTCAGCAGCACACATGTGAAACTGGTGGAACATACATTCAATATCGCACATTATAGCCACTGGGCCTCTGCAGAAATGACACAGAACTCCGAGCAAGGTGTTTGTAAGATCTGGGCCGGTCAAGAGATGGTCGTTAGTGGATGTTCCTTGAAACTTTGCAGAGCCATCAAAAACAACACGAATCTTTTCTGGTATTCGACCGTGTCCCTTGTGGGGTCCTGTGGGGAGTGCTCCGGGAGTATGGCGTCCGGGGCTCTTTGCTAAGGGCTGTCTGGTCCCTGTATGACCGGAGCAGGAGCTGTGTTTGCATTGCTGGTAGTAAGTCAGACCTGTTTTCAGTGCATGTTGGACTCCGCCAGGGCTGCCCTTTGTCACCGGTTCTGTTCATTGTATTTATGGACAGAATTTCTAGGCGCAGTCAGGGGCTGGAGGGGATCCAGTTTGGGGACCACAGGGTCTCATCTCTGCTGTTTGCAGATGATGTTGTCCTGATGGCTTCATCAGACCGGGACTTCCAACATGCACTGGGGCGGTTTACAACCGAGCGTGAAGTGGCTAGGATGAGGATTAGCTCCTCCAAATCTGTGGCCATGTTTCTCGACCATAAAACAGTGGCTTGCCCTCTCCGGGTGGGTGGAGAGTCCCTGCCTCAAGTGGAGGAGTTCAAGTATCTCAGGGTCTTCTTCACGAGTGAGGGGAGGATGAAGCGTGAGATTGACAGGTGGATTGGTGCAGCGTCGGCAGTGATGTGGTCGCTGTACCGACCGTTGTCGTGAAGAGGGAGCTGAGCCGAAAGGCAAAGCTTTCGATTTACCGGTCAGTCTACGTTCCTACCCTCACCTATGGTCATGAGCTTTGGGTAATAACCGAAAGGACAAGATCACGGATACAAGCAGCCGTAATGAGTTTCCTCCGCAGAGTAGCTGGGCACTCCCTTAGAGATAGGGTGAGAAGCTCAGTCACACGGGAGGAGCTTGGAGTAGAGCCGCTGCTCCTCCACGTCGATAGGAGCCAGCTGAGGTGGCTCGGGCATCTGTTCCGGATGCCTCCTGGACGCCTCCCTCGGGAGGTGTTCCAGGGAAGACCCAGGACACGCTGGAGGGACTATGTCTCTCGGCTGGCCTGGGAACGCCTTGGGGCCCCCCCGGAGGAGCTGGAGGAAGTGTCCAGGGTGAAGGAAGTCTGGGAGTCCCTGGATAAGCGGAAGAAAATGGATGGATGGACACTCATAGAAATAGTACAAATGCTTTTCACATGGCTTAAATAATAAAGTACCTTGTTCGAAGCAATATTCTTCCTATTATTGCATTTATGTCACAATCACCACATTTTGTCACAATCACCACATTTTGTCACAATCACCACATTGTCAGAAAAATGTTTCATTTTAACTTTTTATTCACAAAAAATGATATTGATATTGCATTGTAATGGGCATAAACTTGGGACTGTGATTTCCTTTAAGATGCTTTTTTCTGTGATGCAAAAATCATAGTTTCACATAGTGTCATAGTTGAAACTACTGTATATTCTTATCTATTACATTTGTCTTCTCTGTGTATTGATAAAGAGGTCTCACTGTCTTTCTTGCAGCACCAGTCATTCATTTACAAAGTTGCAACATTTCAGCCCTTTTTTGCAAATTTGCTTAATTTTGCCTGAAACACTGCAACTTTCTTAAGTCTGGCGAGCGGTGCATGTGTCCTCTCTTACGCCCATGTCCTGAAATAGGATGTGCAAAGTTTTTCTGTTGTAAACTCTGTGTATTGGTACTGATGGAATGATATAGCGGAATCTTGACTGCGTTAACCTCTGATGAACATGAACATTCCCATTGTTACTGAGAGGAAAAGTCAGATTTCATGGTTGAAGATCTAAGCTGGTATAGTTCACGTGACTGACAGGATGTATAAGCACGAAGAAGCAACAGCTGTCTTTAGTCATGATGGCTTTGTGTTTTTTGTGCTTCTCTCAGTTCCTCACAATTTAAGTTAAAGGAACTATGTGTAGACTGTTTGTTTGTTTGTTTGTTTGTTTGTTTGTTTGTTTAAAAAAAAATAACCTGGGTTGGGCAAAGTGCCTTTACCTGCATATAGAGGACACATACACAGAGAGTCATCTTAGGTTTTAACCACCTGGATTTCAGCATTGAGACTGGCAAATCAAATGAGAGACTCATGTGAGGCTTATTCTGCTTTCTGATTGGATAATCGTGTTGAGAACCAAAACACAAAATGATAACAAATAACTTGGCCATCATGTCCACTGTTCCCGTGCAAAAGAGCTTTAGCCTAGAAATAAATCAGAGTTACAACTGTTACAAGTAAGATCTGTATTTGAGTTGTACATGTAATATCTTTAACATTGTGTGTAGAATCCCTCAGTCGTCCAGGTAGAACCCATGGCAAAAGGAGAAATTCAATTTGTCAATTGGACAAAAGTTTATTTGGTCGAATACGTTTCGCAGCTCATCCAAGCTGCTTCTTCAGTTGTGGTCAGACACTGGTGGACACTGCCTTATATCTGCCTGAAGGGAGGAGCTAACTACAATGAAAGTACTCTGAGACTACCACACCTGTTTACAGTTTCTGTTAGTTTGCTAGGCCTATTGAATATGCACTGGAAAACTAACAGAAACTGTAAACAAATAGGTGTGGTATTCTCAGAGTTATTTCATTGTAGTCAGCTCCTCCCTTCAGGCAGATATAAGGCAGTGTCCACCAGCGTCTGACCAGAACTGAAGAAGCAGCTTGGATGAGCTGTGAAACGTATTCGACCAAATAAACAGTTCACAAATTGATTTTCTCCTTTTGCCATCTTTAACAGTGATTTATTAGTTTCTATTTACATCTTACCTTTTCTTCTTCTTGGAGATTTTGGGCTGGTTCCATCATCAGCAGCAACTCTCCTACCAGTGGTGTCTGAAGTGGCTATGGAAACAAAGTAGAATTTGACTTGTTAATAAGGCTGCAAAATTAATCTCAATGGAATTTTAAATTATCATATCAAATATTATTTAGGAAATGTAGCATTTCCGTAGTAAATAACAAAATATCCTGTTTTTATGGAAAAGTACTAGCTAAACCCTGTAATTTAAACTTCCACAAACGTGTCCTGGAATTTATGGGATCCTTTTATTAATTAACCTGTAGTTAGTTATTAGTTAAGGGTGAACTGCATAACATTTCTATTGGACAGTCCACCACCTGCTTATTTCTATGGGAATGTTATTGCTTTGTCTAGAATGTTCCACAGTATAGATTAATGTCATACCATGAAACATTCCAGGCAAAAAATATCTCCATGGAGACAAGTAGGTAGCGGAACGTCCACCAGAAAAGTTGGGCAGTGCACCTTTAACTCAAATGTCAATGCTCCATGATGTGTTTGAAATGATGAAACAGAATCTTTGACCAAAATTGAGCAGCCTTACTTGTTATATGTAGGCTATAGTGATTCCTTACTGCTGAAACATGGGCAGTCTCCTCCTCCTCTATTTAACATTCATATTAGTGCTGTCTGTGAAGGGTGCAAAGTTCTTTTATGTTTTCACTTAAAGTGTTTGAGTGTGCTGCGTGTGTCAGTCATATCTCCTGCAGCGTACTTCCACAACGTCAATGTCAGGATTATAGTTAGTGACAGCGGAGGTGGGTTAAATGAGAAGAGCTCATCACACTGATTACATCGCAAGACATGTCTGCAACTCTTCAATCACTCGCTGATACACCTGTACCTGAACGCCTCATAGGATCTAGGGAACAGCTACGTGCACTTCATGTTTAATGCGAGACAGATTTGTAGACAGACAAGAAGAGGGAACAGGGATTTGAATCTCGTGTTGCCACATCATGAGATACTTACACTGACACTGTCACGGTGATGTCGTGACCTCTGCTGTGAAGGGACAGTTGGAAAATTCTATCTGTTTTAAGGAGCATGAAGATGAGAGCAGGGCACATGTTGATAGTAGTGTTTCTGCTGTGGTGGCTTTTTTTCACCCATATTGGTTTTGATTCAATGAAAACAAATTAAATGTCTTTCAATTGGAATTTCCTGAAGATAAGACTTTTAATCATTGCCATTCAGTCAAATCAAATCTCTTCCTCCAGTGTCTAAACTCTGCTCCAAACCACATACTTTGACAGTGGATTGGCTGTAGCTTGCTCCATTAAAAAAGTGGATCATTGGCCATTAGATTATATGATTGAATCGCAATTAAAAGTGCATTAACCGCATAGCCCTTCATTAAAGTCAGTTTTTTTCTAACTATAACCTTCGTTCCATGTGTACTGTTAATAGACATAGCATGGCTAGGTTTGACGGGTGACAGTTAAAAGAACCCTGCATGCAGCGTGTGTACGAGTTTGTTTACTGAAACAGATGTGTACTCATTTGTATGTGCAAAGTATTTCTATGGTGTCCTGGGTGTTTCTGTGAGTACAAAATTGTCCCCATAGACAGCAGGTAATTGAAACCGAGCTGCAGCCACTTACATCCAAATTGAGTTACAGGCCTCTTGACAAACAGAAGACTGGTGCCTCACATGGACCACTGCAGATGTACGCACGAGCAGCCCCTCCTCTGGTCCGGGCAGAGAGGAGGGCTCTTAGGAAAAGATGGGAGCAGGTCCAAACTATTTGTTGATGGAAGATTACTTTACAGATACTGGAGCAAAAAAAAATTACTCCATTAAAAGCAAAAGTATTGCATAAAAATATATTCAGGTACCCATCTAGTAACGATTTGGAGTGTACTTTAGAGTTAAATTTGAGACTGACTTGCCTAAGGAATCAAGTGTATTAAGAAATGGTGCAGATTTTGATCAGTAGAGTTGTTTTTTTTAAATTTTCTCTTTTGCTGAAACTCAGGATTTAACTTCCAGGAGGCTACACTGCCATGATTGACAGATTTGTTTTCCATTAGATCAGGGTCCAACTTTTTATGACTTTTAGGGTCAGAAGATAGCAATAGATCTATCCATAGATTTACATAATGAGCAAAGGGGGATCAGATCATCCATCTCCAGGCCACTATCAATTTTCTTCTTCATTGATGATCTCTACTTTATGATGCTGATATGGCATTACCTAATTAACTTACTGTTCTTTGGACTTGCACGCTTTGCTGTTAGTTCATACTACATGCATTTCACTCCATTTCAATTTTTTTGATAATTCTCAGTACATGTCATGAAACCAAGATTTTGACTTTGCTGTGAGCCTGTGTTGTTCCCGCATTAGAACAATAAGATGCACTGACCAAACTACACAGAAGTCAGTCAGCTCCCCAGAATATAGTGCTGCATGGCTATTTTTTGAACTGTTACGAATGAGAACTGGAGCATCCTATTTTGGTCTCATCGGCACCAAAGTGTTATAAAAACAGCACCGCAGATATGTGCTTAATACAGATGTGTGATATGATATTTCTAAACACCAGTACACCAAAATACTATACATTGTTTTTGAGAAGTAAATCGAGAGAAAATCGAGCGAAATCCTACTCGTCATTATCACTTCGAGGCTTTAACTTCAAGTAGTTTTCATGTAAACAGCAGATTTTGTCTTTGATTTCCTAAATTTGGTCACATCAGTCACTTAACCTAATAATGCAAATCCACTTATCTAAACAGCATGCATATGACTATAATTGTATTCAGTTAATTCATATGCCACTCAGAACAACAGAAATAACTTTTAAACAGTTAAAAATATTTTGTAAGATTTGTTTTATCGTTTGCTTAAAAACAAATTATATATAGAGCTTAGGTCTGTTGGCTTTATAAGACTGGACAGTATAGCATGAAATGGGGGCGAAGAGCAGGGAGGACATTCAATTTTTTGAAGCCAGGAATTGGGTCTTGCAACAGTGAGTAGCACAAAAACAAATTATAAAACCAGTTAAAGTTAAAACCATGAAAAGAAACCATTCCATCATTGCAATTCACTGCACAACCATCATCTGTGGCTTCAAAGGAAAAACAATGTCTTAGATAAAGAAAAATCCAGCAGTTTCCTCGTATTTCTTGTAGTCCTGGTAACATGGTGGTGAATATGGTTCGTGTTTTAGATTACGTCAGCAGTGGTCCTCGGAGGTTTCACTCTGTAATACTTCTCACAGT
Source organism: Taenioides sp. WSHXM2023 (assembly GCA_029959045.1). NCBI lineage: Eukaryota > Metazoa > Chordata > Actinopteri > Gobiiformes > Gobiidae > Taenioides > Taenioides sp. WSHXM2023. The sequence goes on along the minus strand of CM057102.1, from coordinate 9,827,302 downwards.
CTTGGCTCATGTTGGACACATTCTGGTGCAGAGCAGGAGGCACAGTACAGTGGGAGCCATGCATTTACAGTTGCACCAAAGCCAACTGCTGTGCTCTGGGCCTGGCTATGCACCAAGTACACCACCCTTCATTCAAACACTGCTTCTGCTGCAGAGGTTTTTTTTAATAAATAGTGTTTGCGACAGAGGGAACTGGGGTGGGCGATATGCCAAAACACAATTTTTTTTGTATCAGATCAGATTTCAGTGTCATCACGATTCATGTAAAAGTTACTATCTTGTATTATATCTTATCTCATATTATATTGAAGAGGTAACTAAAGTCATCTGCATCTTCTGAGAGGCCACTCTTCTTTGTGGCCATATCAGCTTGTCAAAGCCTGATCCCGTCAGATCTCAGAAGCTCAGCAGGGCCGGGCCTGGTTAGACTTGGATGGGAGACCGCTGCGAAAATCAGGTGCCACAGTGGGGCGCCAGTTGCAAAAACTGTCATTGTGTCCTTAGGCAAGGCACTTCACCCACATTGCCTAGTATGAAAGTGGCATGTGCATGAGTGATGCTGGTGGTTAGTCCAGTCTGCCTCAGGGCAGCTGTTGCTACAGTAGTAGCTTACCACCTCTGGGTATAGAGTGAATGAATAATGCTCTGTAAAGCGTCTTTGAGTGTCCAGAAAGGTGCTATATAAAACTGATGCATTATTATTATGTATTTATTATTATTGTAATTGGTTAAATCTCCTGCCACTAACTCAAATGGTATATCACCTTCAAGGCACTCAAAGCTCTTTATATCAAGGAACCACTCCCCCATTCATACACACACTCATACACCAGTGTATACGGACACTAGGGGCGAGGTGGCTTAAGCATCTTGCCCAAGGACACACAACAACAGCATTCATCTGACTGCTCTATCAATAATGTTCATCTCAAACCACCAACCTTCAGATGAGTGGACTAACACTCTACTGAGCTACTGTCGCCCAAAGCATTGCTGAGGCTGACCAATAGGTGGCATGGGTATTAAAAAAGAAAATACTGTTTGAGCATAGGGCTGCATTCAAAAGAAAATTTGCTTGATTTGGAAATTTTGTGAAAATAGCTGATTTGATGGTTATTGCTTACTTTTAACTGATGGCAAGATAAGGAGTTAGAATAGAGTTATTGTATTTCACAGATTTTTTTTTTTTTTTTTTTTTTTTTTTTTTTGAGTGCCATAATATTTTTGCTACTTTTCTTTTGTGATTCTCAGTGAAAGAGTGCTTAATGGGTCTGGGTTTTCCCTAAAAGTCCAGATGCTGTGTCTTTTTTAGCCTCTTATTACTTTCCGGTTTAACTTTATGACCCCCAACTTATTTAATAATAACCTCTAAATGAGTGTACCCCCTCCTCATAATGTGTGCCTTTATGAGTGGAGATGGTGTGACCTTTGACACCACAAGCCATACAAACACACAGGACCCTGTTCAGTCTCTGTGGTACCCTCTTATATCCATCTAATTTATGTAACATTTTGAATCATTTCCATACATTCGTCACTATATGTGTCAACTTTGAAAGACCCTGAATGACCCTTTGTGTTCTGTGTAGTCTACTGTTGTCCCAATACTTAAATTTCAAACTCGATATCGCTACAAAGGAGTTGACTTGATTCTCAATACAGATTCTAATACAATGATGATTTAGACAGTAGAATGTTATTTTCAACATTAAATTGTGCTTTCATTCATATTATCATGTGGTCTTATATCTGTGTAATCCCTCAGTCGTCCGGGTATATTTGGTCTTACTAGTTCTGATTCTGATTCTAAATCTATTCAGGAAAAGTTAATTTCTGGCCTGTTGATGTGACTTGTATCGATACATGTTCAAATGAGTATGTAGTTTTAGTATTGATTTGTATCTGAGTTTGGATACATTTGACAACCCTAGTAGAATTAGGAGTAGTTTTACTTTACTTTTATTCTTACCTCTTCTTTGTACTTTTACTTACTTTTTGTAATAAATAAGTAACTCTGTTAACTAAAGTGTACATTTTCTGTTGCAGTGTGCAGCTCGAGTCATGCCCTGGACCATCTCCTGGAGTCCTTCTCTGACCCTCTGGCCTCAGACCCCCACTACTGTAAGTCAATACCTCCAGAATAATATAACAATAAAATAAAATAAAATAAGACATAGCATATATATTTTTACCCTGATGCCTGGAGGCAGTTGGCCCTAGTAACATTTTGGTCAGTTTCCTGTGTAGATGTCACATGATCCCCACCCCCTGCCGCCTTCACACACACACACACACACACACACACGCACCCACACACACACACACACACACACACACACACGCACACACACAGACACACACACACACACACACACACACACACACACAGATCATTGTCTTTAGTTCAGCAGAAAGAAGTTTGTGGAGCTGACCAGTGCCAACATATATCAGCAGAGAGCTTAGTTTGATTTGATTTTCTCCATAATCCATTTGAGGTGTGTACATGTCTGGAATGCTCAACTCTGCTGCATCAAAACAAAATGGCAGAAGGGAAGACTTGTTTTCATAGTATATGTTCTAAGTGATACATGATGATACATGATAATTTGATTTTAATAATTGATTTTACATTCACATTTGAGAGTGTTCACAATGTATGCTCTGGGCCAGTATTTCCCAACCAGGAGTAGTACTTAGAATGGATTCAAATTTTAAAAGAAGGTGAACTGAATAGTATTTCTAGTAAATCTTACATCAGTAGTAGTTGACAATATACTTATACAGTACTCAGCTGGTTTCCTGAGGCTTTTTGAAGAAGTTACTGTATATAACAAAATGGCTGGTAAGTAAGTGATACATGATGATATATGATAATTAGAGTTTACTAAATGATTTTACATTCATATTTTAGAGTCTTCAAAATGTTCGCTCTAGTGTCAAAACAAGATAATAATAGTACTTAGTATTATTATATAGTACTTCTTTTAGTACCCAAGTTAGGGGATACGTGTGTGAGATAAAGCTTAGAGGGTACTGTAATAATAATGTAAGCGCCATTTCATAAAGTTTACATTTTTACATAATGTAAAATCCCTCAGTCGTCCAGGTAGAATCCATGGCAAGCTCCAAGCTGCTTCCTCAGTTCAGGAACTGAGGAAGCAGCTTGGATGAGCTGCGAAACGTATTCAACCAAATAAACTATGTCCAGTTGACAAATTAAATTTTCTCCTTTTTTGCCATTTTTACATAATAATTAACAATTCATAATAATTCATTTGTACTTTGATTTAAAAAATGTAAAATGTCAGTATGTACATGATTTGATGTTGATTTAAATAGAAATTTGATACATGATTTGTACATTTTGCACTACTGCCTGTTGTATTGTCATGTAATACACATGAAGAAATGCTGTTCTTGAACTCATCTTGAGTCATCTTTCTTTAGTGAAGAATGATTTTAAGGTCAGCTTCTGCGATAATGTATAAGCTAACTATATATGTCCCTCCAGCCTCTTCCTGTGATTTCGAATCCATTTGCCAATGGACGTTCTCCAACCACAGTGAGCAGGGCGACTGGTTTGTGGTGTCTGCCGGTGAGGCCAAGCTGAGCAGAGTGCCCAGGCCCCGTACTGACCACTCCCTGGGCACAACTAAGGGTAACGCACTGCTGCTGTGTCGTCACTCCTATCTGCAATGTTTTAAGTAGGATGACTGTAAACCACAAAATACCCTGTTATTGAAAAGAAAATACACACATGCTAACCTTTAGCTTTTAGACTTCTAAAATATGTTCTGAAATGCTAATCAGATTTTTTTTTTTCTGAAATTGTGCAGCCCGAATCCAAACACAGTCCAAAGTAACACAAAGAACAAGGCAAATTGAAATAACCAATCGGTTACATTGTTACATACATACTCTAAACTCAACTCTAAAGGTAAACATTTTGTCTTGGTTCAGGACATTTCCTTGAACTGCGAGCCTCTCCAGACCAATGCAAGTACTACCTGACCAGTCCAGTCCTGCCCTTCAGCTCGGAGCTCTGCAGCTTGCACTTAGCACTGTTGGACTGGGCCCTGGGAAACCTCAGCCTCCTGATCAGACCCATGAACTCAGACCCCCAGCCTCTGCTTATCCACCCAGTCCGCAGCAGGTAAGCCATGGAGGATGTCAGGAGCAGACACACGCCTTTGAAAGAGCAAGGACAGTCCCAGTAATCTGTTTTTATTCCTGTCAGGATGCAGACAGCACAGATGAATGCATGTGTAATTGGTTGGGACAGCGGATGGTCTTCATGTGACATTACAATATTGTAAAATCCCTGTATTTTAAATTGAGCTAGAGAGCAGGTCAGAATACATTGGTGGAAAATGCTGTTTACACTTTGCATCTGATGTCATCAACATTCCCTGGGGGTGTGATGCTAATGCAGGCTCTATGTCTGAAGCGCTGTTAGATTTTAATTTGAGTTTTATTTAACTCAGTCTGACCATAAAGAACTGATTTATCTGGAGCCACAAGAGGTGAGCTGATTTGTGCTGTTAAACAAGTCCCTCTCAAATAACATTGCAGTCACAGCAGCTTTTCAGTCACTCTCACCTTTTTGTTGAAAATGAAGCTTGTGTTGATCACAGGCTCCTGAAAATGTGCTGTTTAAATCCATTTTGTATTTAATCTAAAAAACTTTTTGACAGCGTTTACTAATGTGTTCGTTGTGTCTCCATGGTAACTGCTGAACATTCTGCCATAGAGATATATGTAACACAGCCAGTGTGATGTCACTGTAAAGTATCAATATCTATCTTACTGAGCCTATCCACATGAAACAAAAACTAGGCTCTTCTCTGTCAGCATAAATAAAAAGTTAACTTATATTCTCCACAATAGCTAATTGGGGCCATTATTCAACATCAAAGACGTTACTGTTGTCAGGTAAAAGGACTTAAAGCTATAATATTCATTTGGCAAGTTTGTGGACCCAAGACAAATAACATTTGTGGATTGTAAGTGTGGATATTACTTTCAAAAACACTTACTCTCATAGTTGTCATGTTCTCGTGATGATGCTGTGCGATTGTTGAATGCAGGTGTGTGTGTGCTTTCAGGGGGCAGTGGGAGGAGCTGGAGGCTGTGATTGGCTGGATAGATGAGCCATTCCAGGTCACTCTGTTGTACACATCCTGCCAGGCTGAGGGCAGCACTGTGGCTCTGGACTCTCTGGAGCTCCGAAACTGTGAAGGTGAGATCCAGGTCCGAGGATCCCAGTCCCACTCATGGTTTAAAATATCTTCTCAGTCCCCTGACAGTTTGTGCTGCCCTGTGTCCTCCTCACTCTCTCTTCAGTTTATATTACACATATTTCTGATGGGATAAAATGGTTATAAAAGAACAGATTTTTTCTTTGTTTCGAGTCCTCGGACAAAGGCTTCACTTAAACTGAAGAATGTCTGTCATTTTGATTTAATTTAACATTCTCTGGTTGGTGCCATTATTTGATGTGTTAGGGATAGGTTGGGTCTGTCTCAAAATAGTGAGTTTGTGCTGTGATACTGTGTGCAGAGCAGCCTCTGCCAGAGCTGAGCGCTGCCTGTGGGGAGTCCTTCCATTGTGATGCCACTGGGAGCTGTGTAGACCCGAGCCGTGTGTGTGACTTCCACAGTGACTGTCCATTTGGAGAGGATGAAGGCTTCATCTGCGGTACGGCGTGTTGTACACTGTATGGACATTTTATGTGAGGCAGAAGTGAGTAATTGGTGTTCTTGATGCGTTGCAGGAGCCCTTCCTCTGGGCTCTTACTGTTCGTTTGAGCAGGACGACTGTGGCTGGTCTGTGGCCATGCAGCACTCTCAGTGGAGGAGACTGTCAGCTCATGATCTGAAGGCCCAGGAGCAACTGGGAGAAGTTCTGCTCTCCACACCTGGTCAGTCACACTGCAGTCGCACTGGAACCTTATTTTATAAAGCTTCTACTTACTAAAAATAAGGCCAAAGCTGGGATATGTTACTCCTATGCTGAACAAAGGCGACCCAGAACGTGAAGTGGAGCCCTGAAGGGAAGCACAGAGGTATACATGGGGGAGATAATGTGCAGGTGTGTGCACACAAATGTGTATAATCAGAATGCTCTCCCAGGCTTTTTATAAAGGTTTTTCTATACATTAAGTGTGTTCCGTGTTCTTATGTTCTGTTATGTTAATGCATTGTGCTTGTATGTGCTTGTACATGTGCCCTCAGGGCACTTTCTCTTTTTACAGGTCAGAGACAGCAGTGCTGCCAGTAAAGAGTCCATCCTCAGCCAATGGTTCCCTGCTCCAGTCTCCTCCAATGACTGCCAGGTCAGTGTCATTATGCCTCTGATTCCTCTGATCCCTCTGCTGTGCTGGGCTTGTGTCTCACTGCACCTGACTTATTGTCCACTGTGTGTGTAGATGTACTTTTCTCTGTACCTCTTTGGGGACTTCAATGGGACTCTGGTGGTGGCCGTAGAAGAGAGTGAGACAGCGAACAGCCCTCTGGTGTGGGAGAGGAATGGCCCATGGACAGACAACTGGGACCATGTTGCTCTGCAGCTGACTGGGATTGAGCACAGGTATGGAGAGGGGCTGGGGTAGGACAAGGCCATACCACCCCTCACTTCTGTCTGTGCAGGTTTCACATGAGGGTGACTGCTGTGTGGGCTCCTGGCTCCGAAGCTGATATTGCTCTAGACCTAATCTCTCTGGGAGCAGCCTGCTTCTATACTGGTATCATTGATCAATACTTTACATCTAAGTCATAGACCTGTTGGTTTGTTGTCTTATCCCTTTGTGGGAGTTATGTGCATTAAAATGTAAAATGTGTGATTTCTACATTTTACATTTTAAAATGTAGAAATCACAAGATCTCAACAAGATCTCGTGCCACAAGATCTCACGAAACAAAATTGCCACAGAATTGTGCACACATAGATTTTTTTCCCTCATGTTTTTACATTTGGTTTGAAAAAATAGAGTACGGGCGAGTTACATTTTTTGAGAATGTGTAGTTCCAAAAAGATGAGCTACAATGACAGCAGAAATATTAAATAGTAAGTAAAAAAATGGTGTGGCTAAAACTGGGAAGTGAAATGCACAGTGTATTTATTATTGCAAAAATAATGTCAAAAGCTCATCTTGTCTCGTTCTCGTAGATCCAATCTCATCTTGTCTCATCTTGTGGAAATTGTTTCTCATCTCAGCCCTAGTGATTTCTATTTTTGAAAGCTTTAGTTTTACAACATTGTCCAATGATCTCAGAGCTCTATTTGTGCTGTGGACAGATGTAAATGAGCTGGGGCCTGTGGTGGACCTGGGGGATCTTCTGAGCCCTCTCCCTGAGCCCTCAGCCTCAGGTATTTAGCACTTTTTTAATCCATTTTCTCTCTGGGTATACACATAGCAGCAGCACTCACACAGTCCCACATCTGAGCAAGAACAGATCCATTTAGTTTATATCAGTACAGAAATGTGCTGGAATGTGATTGTATTAGTTTGTCAGTTCATATTTATTTTTTCTGGACAGGTTTAGAATGTGACCTTTGAACAGAACTGTATTATTAAAACATAACAAACCTAATACCTAACCTAACACAAATCTAATCGCAATGCTTATCAGAAAAATCACAATTAAATATGTTCTCCAAATCCCCAGCTCTGGTGTAGAGTTCATATTTTTCACAGAATCTATTCATGTATGATTTGAGTTTCTCCATCTTTGCAGAGGTTTCCCTGACTACATGGTTCTTTACCTCGTGCGGGGCCAGTGGTCCACATGGGCCCACACAGGCTCAGTGTGATACCGCCTATAGGAACAAGAACGTCAATGTCACTGTGGGAAAGGACGGTCCACTGAAAGGAGTTCAGATGTGGAGGGTCCCAGCCACAAACCGATACCTGTGAGTGCAAAACCACTCCCAAAGCACCAACCCCAGCATGGAGGTTGGTGTTTTTTTTCCACAGCTAAGCCAATAATGTCACTGCAAAAAACTACATCTGGACTGGTTTGTCAGTGGGATAGCTTTCTGTACAAGAAATGACACAGTACATAGGAAGAATCACTGGGCATGGTGTCGGTCTATATAAACCACAGTTACCGCTACTGCTAATATTACTGCAGATGTTGAGTCACAGGATGGTGTCTTCTGACTACGAGTCCCAATCTGTCAGATGCACAGTAAGAGGTTTGCTCAAGTGTGTTGCAGTCTGTCTAATATGATCGAGAGTGTGGACTTTGTGCCAGAAAACAATTTCCATTAGTCACTGCACTGCATTGAATTTCTTTGTCTCCCAGGATCTCAGCTTATGGAGCCGCAGGAGGGAAAGGAGCCAAAAACCACAACAAGCGCAACCACGGGGTCTTTATTT